>CM036767.1:31996252-32686252 GCA_020796225.1 Arion vulgaris
GATCCTTATCTGAAAATATGGCACTCCGCCTGTCGAGAGTATTCCCCAGAGCCCGAACTTTGTAGCTCCGACAACAATACTAGGGATTACTGGAAAACAAAATTAACTCGTGAACTAAGAAAAGGTCCATATTCGAACCTAAGACCTTCTGTACGATAGGTAAGCCCCTTCACTTTATATCATCATCATTATCAAATAGCTTGTCCTGAGCAGAACTTTGCCACCCCAACAGTCCTTCGGAATTTCTCTCTCTCATAGGCCAGATGTCCTGCCTCTGCAGCCGTCATGTTCAAACCATCAGTTACATCCTGAATCCATCATCTCCGTGGTCTTTCTCTTCTTCTCTTTGCCGGTATGCCTCCTTCCATGATGATCTTCTCCAGCCCTTCATGTCTTTTTATATATCCAAAATATCTCAATTTTCTCTTTCTTATTTGTAACATCAGCCAGTTTTCTTTGATTTTGAGTTCTTTTGGATAGATCTATTTGTTCTCTTCTCTGTCCAAGATATACGAATGACTCTTCTATAACACTTATATTCAAAAGTACATATATGTTTTTCCATTGCTTTATTAAATGTCCATGCTTCACACCCATACGTTGCCACTGAGAATATGCATGCTCTTAGTATTCTGATCTTTGTTTTCTTATCAGTTCCGTTCCATACTGTTTTGAGTTGTTTAATTTTTTTGTAAAGCCATGTTTGTTCTTCTTTTAATTTCGCTTTATATATCCTACAAAAGTAAGAAACAGGGTGATTTTTATTCACTAAAGTGGACCCTAAATGTGGAGAGATCACTTGTTTCGATATAAGAACACGCAGCAACGCAACATCGAAAAAGTGAAATTTATCAATTGGTGTACCCGTTTTACTCCATTCCAAAGCTGGGAAAGTAACGAATAGTAGACCTGCAAACTGTCATGTGTATATTAAAAGGTTAAAGAAACAGTTGGTAATGAAGCTGACTGCTTCCATCCTGTAGAAAAATATAATACAAATAAAATCTCAATAAATATAACAGTGTACAAATATAAGGAAAAAGGGGCACGTAATGAAATAATGACTAGTTTGTTGATGATACTTGCTTCATATAGAGTTTTCTTTCTTCTTTTTTCTTTGTCCGCTATAAACTCAGGGATGGCGTCTGTGCCTTAGGGGATAGGGACTCGGTCTATTAACCCCGACGTTCTGAGTCCGAATCATGCTGCGGACAAATTGGTTGCAAATTGTTTCGCGTGGATTTTTACAAAGGACGATGGCACCACCCGTTCAGAAAGCAATGACAAACTACTGAACGTAATAAAACCAAGAAAAATCACAAACAGCGTTAAAAAGTTGAGGTTGATCAGCAAAGTTCTGTAAAGGACATGCATTTAACTTTGATCAACTCAAGCCTGGTCATATCACATAATATGACACATTTGACTGATTTTTACGTGAAGTAGTCTTTTCTTATCACCAGTGCCAATCATCATTTAGGTGAGCCTTGCTCTGACTTCAGAAGCACTTGTAATTTAGATTCCCAAGTAAAGAATCAAGACCTGTAGTTCAACCCGCGTAATGTGTGCACACATAGAGTTATTTAGAGGGGGCTCGAACTCATTTCCAAGGCCTCGTAGTAACTAGAGCAGAGTGTTGTCAACTTCATTATTGATGACCCCTCCCCTCCCCCATAAAAATCTAAAAATAGCGATTATTATGTATCATTCTTCTCCTTCTTCTTTTGTCATCACATTGTTATCGAGTTGTAACACACATTATATATATGTGTGTTTATACGTGAACCCGTTTTCATACCCTGTGGCATATTGCGGTCTATAACAAATGTCCCCTACGCTATCTGTATGCAATGCTCAGGGAAGTAGGCCAACATTGACCTCCACGACTTCCTTTCCAGACACATTTTTAATCCGTTCTATTATTATTGTCTTAAATGTCATGCGGTTATGATGCAAATATCTTTAATTTTGAGAACCATTTTTGTTAAATTTTTAAATTTTTTTTCTTTTACAATTCCGCGTGAAATCGACGCAACGTCTGGCTCTGCGTTACATGTTGCTTGGCGCTCTATATGTTGGTGCAACATCGCACCATATGTTGGTGCACTATTTGTTTTTGTGTATTATTTATTGGTGCGAAAGTGATGCGCAGATCACAACCGTATCAGCAACTAACACACAACGATAGAGACGGAGGATGTTGTTTTTTGAACATATTTATAGAATACATCACAATCAAGATGCTTACACAAACCAAGAGGAGTAGAGAAATCTAAAAAAAGCAGAAATCCAGAAAGATAAGTATGTACCAACTCAACCACAATTTAAACACACACACGATAACTGTTTTATCTCAAAATCTGTCCTTTTTAAGCCCAGAAAAAAATAAAATTGATAAAAATAGAAACTGCATTGTAAGTTTGAAACAAAATGGCGCTTACAATATGTAGACCCGTTTCCTCTCCTTAATTAACATCAAAAATAAGAGTGCATTAAAAACATTATAAGATTTTACAGATTCAATCAAGTTCCATTTTTAAAAAAATGAAAAAAAATTTACGTAGCCCTTATTTTCAGTCTTCAACTTCTATCACGTTCTTGTGATTTCATGTGAAACAGAAATACATATTTTCGCTTTGAAATTTCTAAATTTAAGACCAGGGAGTTGATTAGAATTTTCTTTAATCGTGAATGAAAGATAGATTTTAGCTTCACGCGATACAGAGTGCAAATAACCTGTTTTGATCTTCAGGATTTTGAACTTTGGATATTTGAGATGAATAGGAAGGTGAGTAACACGATTAGTCTTATTTTGTAATCTGATAATGTGCTCTAATATTGATGTGCTCTAATATTGATGTGCTCTAATATTGATGTGCTCTAATATTGATGTGCTCTAATATTGATGTGCTCTAATATTGATGTGCTCTAATATTGATGTGCTCTAATATTGATGATAAAGGAAACTAATAATCGTAGAAAGAACAATGTCCGTGTAATGTTAACGATCTCATTTAAATTTCTTCTTCTTCTTCTAGCGCTCCAAACTTGTTATTCCACTCATTGTAATGTGTGAAACTTTAAGAAATGGACAGGTTACAGTCTGGCAGTGTGCAATACCAAGGCGAAAGACAGAGGATGCTGGAGATTCATTGCAGCCAACCTTCGAAGTGGAGACGGCACCTGATGATGATGATGATGTGATGTGTATTCGATCTAGGTCTTTTTTCGATCCAGAAGCACATGAGCTTTCAGCTCTTCGGCTCGGTGCCATGGACATCGTAACCCTTCGGTTCGGTGCCACAAAAACACCGTAAATCTGGAGAACCTGTGGCATTTCTGCCAACCCGCAGAATTGAACCGCACTCACAGGGGCTTGCACCCGTCACCCATCGCTCTACGAACACGATGGGCAGGCGGGCTCGATCTAGGTCTATGAGTGATTGTACGTTGTTCCAGTTATGCACCAGCTCATCCGATTTCTGTGACGCTTTTTATTTTCTAGAATAGCTTTACTATAGTTCGTTCCAAAATTCGTGATCACACTAAGGTTTAATTTGTACGAAATCTATCTGATGGATACAAGTAATTTTTGCATGCAGTCTTATATACCTCACGACATTACGAATCCATGTTTAACTAATTGGTAGGTAGCTTAGTTGATGCAAAAACGTTTTTGTTATATAATGTTGCATAAATACAACAAAATGATCATCAAAGTTTAGAACTTACAGTAATACACAAAATGGTGGTGAATGATTGCAAAGGCGTATCCCTATTACATATTAAAAAAAGAAAGGTGACATAGTGAACAAATGATACCTTCCACTTCTATAAATGAAAGTAAATGTTGCGTACATACGCCAATGACAGTCGGTAGGAAACATTGTGAACTGATTAATTCCACGGTTTTACAGATTTTGACGTGCACTGAATTGCATTTGGAACACGGAAATGCTTAGTTATAGACAAACTTGACAATCGTACTGTAAAATTTCGACAAGTATACCAGATCAACATCGCAGTAAATTTAGTAATAACATATAATAAAATTCTTACAGAACTAAAGGTTTGGGTGGGCAAAAATACTTTTGGAACGTCGTCACTGTTACCTATATAAAAATACAAAAATCAAGAATTTCTGTCAAGTGGATGATTTTTATATCGGTCAGTAAAGATGATACGAATTTTGGAACGAACTATAGCTCCCTATCTCAGTCGCCTCTTACGACATGCCTTGTAGGTCGCAGTGTTACTATTCTTTGCTCCTCTTGAGAGCTCCGGCAACATACTAGATCTCAAAGAAATAGTAAACAACATCCTAGAGTGAGAAGACAAAGTTCTCTGCTTCACTTCGTGTTTTTCTTTATCTCAGAGAGTCTGATAGCTGTTGGATATTGTAAAATTATAAAGTAAACAACCCTTTTACATACCATGTGGTATAACAGGAAATACTGTGTTAGGTTCCTATGTTTCTTTATGAGGGTCTAAGTTTTGGTTTAAATAGTAATTTTTATTATTATTTAGCAAGACTTAAAGAAAAAACACAAACAAAAAAACTGTCTTGTCCATGTTTTCACTTTTTTAGGGCGGTGTAGAACAGGTGGGACATGAGTCTAGGGAATTTAAAGGCCACATGGCTAGTGCAGTCACCGAAAACTGTTCAGGATCGGATTTTTTGTGTATGTCCCTGACAGAAAAATACTTCTTGGCATTACCGGGGATCGAACACGCGTCTCCTGAATGGGAGCCCCCGCTTTAATTCATTCTGCAAGACGCTCTTCCTTAACTAGACTAAACAGGTCTAAATGAAAAGGATTGACTTCATCGAGCAGGGTTTTCCTATATGACCTGGTCACTATCTCTAGAAACAGCATTCCGCCTGATGTGAGTAACTTAAGACAGTTGTCTTAAGGGATCTCTGAAAGAAGGCATTCGTGAACCGAACAACGAGCTCCAGATTCGAGTCTGCGACCTTCAGAACGCAAGGCAGACTACTTTACTATTTAGTCACACATCTCCACACTCCATCTATAGTGTACATATGCCGTGTACGTAATGTCATTTATATCATTTATACACATAAAGTCATGGTCTCTGTGGTTAAGTCCTTTGCATTGTGCGTCGAAGGTCGAGGGTTCGAATCCGGACCACGCCGTTCTGTTCACGAGTGCAGTTTTTCCAGAGTCTCCTAGGATTGTTGCTGGAGCTACGGAGTTCGTGCTTTGGGCAATACTCTCGGCAGGTGGAGTGCCATTTCTGCGGAGAGGGACAGAGCCATATGGGGTCAACCCCGGTGCAATGAAGTCAATCCTTCGGTTTAAAAAAACCCTTCATAAAGTCATGAGTATATATCACATTCTTACAATTATGTTCAAATTTCATTGAAAGATTAGCATACAAATTCATACCAATTTTTGCCCCATATTCAAAGTTACATCGGGGTCTTTTGCAGGTGCTAGAAAAGTTTGTCTACCGTCGCTGAGATTTTCTTGCGTAATAAAGTTATCAGAGCACACGTGGTTGTTCACAGAAGGGCAGTAATGATATCCTAATCAATCAATCATTTGATCGATCGATAAATCAAATCCACTACACGGTAACTAGACTACAAGTAAGTAAGCCCATCAGATAATTAGTTAGTGAACGAGTCACTCAATCAGCATGTCACTCAGTCAGCATGTCACTCAGTCAGGATGTCACTCAGTCAGGATGTCACTCAGTCAGCATGTCACTCAGTCAGCATGTCACTCAGTCAGCATGTCATTCAGTCAGCATTTCATCAGTCAGCATTCTCTCAGTCAACATGTCACTATGTCAGCATTCCCTCAGTCAGCATGTCACTCAGTCAGCATGCCACTCAGTCAGCATGTCGCTCAGTCAGCATATCATTCAGTCAACATGTCACTCAGTCAGCATATCATTCAGTCAGCTTTCCCCTCAGTCAGCATGTCACTCAGTCAGCATTCCCTCAGTCAGCATGTCACTTAGTCAGCATGTTCCTTAGTCAGCATTCCCTCACTCAGCATGTCACTCAGTCAACATATCATTCAGTCAACATATCATTCAGTCAACATGTCATTCAGTCAACATATCATTCAGTCAACATATCCTTCAGTCAGCATATGATTCAGTTAACATATCATTCAGTCAACATATCACTCTATCAGATTGTCATTAGTCCAGCATGTCAATCATTCAGCAGAATGACTTAGCGTCTCCAACAAAAAACACCCGTTGTTAAAACTTTGAGCTCCTGACCCTTGACAAAAACCCAATTTACCTTTAATTCTCCTCTTGCAAATTATTCACGACCTAAATTTTTCATGAACGTGCCATGTTAAGGATCAACTTATAATTATAAAACAATCTCTTAAAGCTATTACTAACAGCAAATGTGCCTTTCTAATCATTATTGATATTTTTTGTTTTAGCAATGTCGTAAATGCCAGTTTTTGTTTGTCGTAATTCGCTTGTTTTAGCATATCCGTTATGAGAGGATTATGGCTGACATCTTCTGGTTTTCTAAACTTCTAAAAGAAAAAAAGAAAATAACAAACCTGTTATAATCAATGACTCTGCACGGAACTACATTAGATGAGCTGCTTTACCTTCAGTTTGCTAAAATTGCTAAATTTAGAGAATTTCCACCATAGATTCGGCGGTGATTCCTCAAGTTTTCTACCAGAGCAAATTAGTTGTCATTTATAACTGGGTAGTGCAGAATAGAAGGGTCTTTCCTGGAACCCGCAAGGAAGGGAACAGAAGGGAAGGCGGAGAAATAAATGGAGACGAGACTTGGAGACAGAGATCAACAATATAAAGAAGAGCTGGAGGAAGCTGCAGGAGATAGTTAGAGATAGGAAGACTTGGCATGAGTTGGTTGAGGGCCTATGACACAATCCGGGTTAAAAAGGCAAGGGAGAGAGAGAGAGAGTGCAGTATGTCTTGTTTGAATTACACTGAGTAGCAAAGAATGAAGTGGTTCAGCCACTTAATAAGAATGCGATGCTTTTTATTATACTAGGGTAGCTTCCCTAGGACCTCTACCGCAAATCCCCTCTTACGACATGTAGGTCGCACTGGTACTACTCATTGCTCCCCTTTCGAGCCTCGGCAACAAACAATGCAACATAGATTTGCAAACTTGATTTGTAGACTAATTACAGTTTTACAATCGCTCTTAGGCTCAGATCACATACAAATCACACAGAGTGGTTGACAAGTGGTCGATATAGAGCGTTCAAAGAAGAAGAAGAAGAAGAAGAATACCATCCACAAGTGAGAAAGCGAATGGGTCCTCTTACCTCCTGCACACTCGGGTCTAGAAATGTGAAGGGACAGACGCTTCCTACCCTAAGGTCAGAAAAGGATACGGGTAATTTGTTTTAGTCGTTTGAGCATAGAAGTAAAACATAGATTTATGTACTTGATTTATTGACTATTCAAAGATGATAAACTGTTGAATGAGAATTAGATACAACCAACCGCAAATAACATCATGCAATAAAAAATAGATCAGGTAGAGCGAAGGGAAGACCAAGAAAAAGATGGATAGACAATTTCAAGACCACACTACATGAACATGGTTATAACACAACAAAGGCAACTCATCTGGCCCTAGTATGCAAATTAAAGCTCCCACCCCTACGTTTAAAGGCTAGATTGGACAACCAATTCCATCTTCCACATGCAAATAAACAATTGACAATAGATAAACTGTTTTCAAAATCTATGGTTAAGCTATGAGCTTTGAGTTTTGAAGGCCGAGAGTTCGAATCCGAACCCACCGTCCTGTTCACGAGTTTAATTTTTCCAAAAACCCTAGTATTCTTGCAGAACTAATCAGTTCCTGCTTTGTTCAATACTCTCTACAGGTGGCGTGTGCCATTTCTGCAGAGATAGACCGAGCTATATTGGGGAGACTTGGTGGCAGAGATAGACCGAGCTATATTGGGAGACTTGGTGGCAGAGATAGACCGAGCTATATTGGGGAGACTTGGTGGCAGAGATAGACCGAGCTATATTGGGAGACTTGGTGGCAGAGATAGACCGAGCTATATTGGGGAGACTTGGTGGCAGAGATAGACCGAGCTATATTGGGGAGACTTGGTGGCAGAGATAGACCGAGCTATATTGGGAGACTTGGTGGCAGAGATAGACCGAGCTATATTGGGAGACTTGGTGGCAGAGATAGACCGAGCTATATTGAGACTGCAGAAAGACCGAGCTATATTGGGAGACTTGGTGGCAGAATAGACCGAGCATATGGGAGACTTGGTGGCAGAGATAGACCGAGCTATATTGGGAGACTTGGTGGCAGAGATAGACCGAGCTATATTGGGAGACTTGGTGGCAGAGATAGACCGAGCTATATTGGGGAGACTTGGTGGCAGAGATAGACCGAGCTATATTGGGAGACTTGGTGGCAGAGATAGACGAGCATTTGGAGCTTGTGAGAATACCGAGTATGGGAGACTTGGTGGCAGAGATAGACCGAGCTATATTGGGAGACTTGGTGGCAGAGATAGACCGAGCTATATTGGGAGACTTGGTGGCAGAGATAGACCGAGCTATATTGGGAGACTTGGTGCAGAGATAGACGAGCTATATTGGAGACTTGGCAGAGATAGACTGAGCTTTGAGACTGCAATGAAGACAATTTTTCGTATTTAGACGTTAGATAAAGGAGGCTGATGATCTTTCTAAAGATTGAGAGTCTTACATAGAGACTGTGACTAGAGAGTCTGTGACCAGAGAGTCTGCGACCAGAGAAACTGTGAACAGAAAGTCTGTGACCAGAGAGTTTGTGAACAGAAAGACTGTGACCAGAGAGTCTGTGACCAGAGAGTCTGTGATCAGAGAGTCTGTGATCAGAGAGTTTGTGAACAGAGAGACTGTGACCAGAGAGTCTGTGACCAGAGAGACTGTGACCAGAGAAACTGTAACCAGAGAGTCTGTGATCAGAGAGTCTGCGACCAGAGAGTCTGTGACCAGAGAGACTGTGACCAGAGAACTGTAACCAGGAAACTGTGACCGAGAGCTGTGACCAGAGTCTGTGACCAGAGAGTCTGTGACCAGAGAGACTGTGACCCGAGAGTCTGTGACCATAGAATCTGTGATCAGAGATACTGTGACCAGAGAGAATGTGACCAGAGAGTCTGTGACCAGAGAGACTGTGAACAGAGAGTATGTAACTAGAGAGACTGTGACCAGAGTCTGTGACCAGAGAGTCTGTGACCAGAGAGACTGTGAACAGAGAGTCTGTGACCAGAGAGTCTGTGACCAGAGAGACTGTGACCAGAGAGTCTGTGACCAGAGAGTCTGTGATCAGAGAGTCTGTGATCAGAGAGTTTGTGAACAGAGAGACTGTGACCAGAGAGTCTGTGACCAGAGAGACTGTGACCAGAGAAACTGTAACCAGAGAGTCTGTGATCAGAGAGTCTGCGACCAGAGAGTCTGTGATCAGAGAGTCTGCGACCAGAGAGTCTGTGACCAGAGAGACTGTGACCAGAGAAACTGTAACCAGAGAAACTGTGACCAGAGAGTCTGTGACCAGAGAAACTGTAACCAGAGAGTCTGTGATCAGAGTCTGCGACCAGAGAGTCTGTGATCAGAGAGTCTGCGACCAGAGAGTCTGTGACCAGAGAGACTGTGACCAGAGAAACTGTAACCAGAGAAACTGTGACCAGAGAGTCTGTGACCATAGAATCTGTGATCAGAGATACTGTGACCAGAGAGACTGTGACCAGAGAGTCTGTGACCAGAGAGACTGTGAGCAGAGAGTCTGTAACTAGAGAGACTGTGACCAGAGTCTGTGACCAGAGAGTCTGTGACCAGAGAGACTGTGAACAGAGAGTCTGTGACCAGAGAGTCTGTGACCAGAGAGACTGTGAAAAGAGAATCTGTAAATGGAGAGACTGTGACCAGAGTCTGTGACCAGAGAGTCTGCGACCAGAGAGACTGTGAACAGAGAGTCTGTGACAAGAGAGACTGCGAACAGAGAAACTGTGAACAGAAAGTTTGTGACCAGAGAGGGAGTCTGTGACCAGAGAGTTTGTGAACAGAGAGACTGCTACCAGAGAGTCTGTGACCAGAGAGTCTGCGACCAGAGAAGCTGTGAACAGAAGTCTGTGACCAAAGGTTTGTGAACAGAGAGACTGTGACCAGAGAGTCTGTGACCAGAGAGTCTGTGATCAGAGAATCTGTGATCAGAAGTTTGTGAACAGAGAGACTGTGACCAGAGAGTCTGTGACCAGAGAGTCTGTCGACCAGAGAAGCTGTGACAGAAGTCTGTGACCAGAGAGTTTGTGAACAGAGAGACTGTGACCAGAGAGTCTGTGACCAGAGAGTCTGTGATCAGAGAGTCTGTGATCAGAGAGTTTGTGAACAGAGAGACTGTGACCAGAGAGTCTGTGACCAGAGAGTCTGTGACCAGAGAGACTAGGACCAGAGAGTCTGTGACCAGAGAGACTGCTGTTTCCTATTTGCTGTTTTCTATTGAAGGTATGCTATGTCAATTCATACTCTTTATTCCCTTTCCATCGTCCTACTACAGGGTCGTTAAGGTCTGTCCTTGCCCGTCTGCCCAGCGTGTTCGTAGCGCGTTGGACTACTGGTGACTATCCATCTGTGTGTGCGGGTTCAATTCTACGGGATGGCAGAAAAAGCCACAAATTCCCCAGATTTACGATGTTCGTGGCACCGAACCGAAGGGTTACGATGTCCATGACACCGAGCCGAAGAGCTGAAAAGCTCAAGTGCTTCTGGATCGGAAAAAAGGTCTGTCCTTCTCCTTCCATCTGCCTTCACATCGACCCTCTACACCAGTGCTGTCCAACGATTGTATATATTGGGGCGCATCTCACTGATGGTTATGGAGGCGAGGGCGCAATTTAACTATTGCAATACGACTACTACTAATACTGCTACTGCTGCTGCTGTTAATGCTGCTGCTGCTACTGCTGCTGTCTGATCTACTGCTATATACTACACTGGTACTACTACTACTACACTACTACTGTACTGGTACCACTACTACTACTACTGCTACTACTATAATAACAATAGTAATATTAATATAGTTGAGATGCTGAAGCTTTCTGCAGTGAAAAAGCAATGGTTGGGTTAAGGGGGCAGTAGAATGGTTTTAAAATAAAACAAGATTGCGAAAAATGGGAAGATCGTGGTTATGGGAGTGATATAAAATGGGAGAAGAAAGTGATATAAAATGGGAAGAAAAAGTGATATAAAATGGGAAGAAGTGATATAAAATGGGAAGGAGTGATATAAAATGGGAAAAGTGATATAAATGGAAGAAGTGATATAAATGGGAAAGTGATATAAATGGGAAGGAGTGATATAAAATGGGAAGATCTGGTATTGGAAGTGATATAAAATGGGAAGGAGTAATGGAAGGTGATATAAAATGGGAAGGAGTGATATAAAATGGGAAGAAGTGATATAAAATGGGAAGGAGTGAAAAAGGAGGGAGTGATATCAAATGGGAAGAGTGATATAAAATGGGAAGGAGTGATATAAAATGGGAAGAAGTGATATAAAATGGGAAGGAGTGATATAAAATGGGAAGAAGTGATATAAAATGGGAAGAAGTGATATAAAATGGGAAGATGTGTCATGGGAGTGATATAAAATAGGAAGAAGTGATATAAAAGAAATCGTACAAATTGTTAGTTTTCTTTAAATTTTATTAACGTTAAAGCCGGCGATCCTTAATGTATGACAAGGGCGCCATGGCGCCCGCGGACACCTCGCTGGACAGTGCTGCTTTACAGATATTCAAACTATTTCCATCATCTTTCTTTGATCGTTGTTGCAAGTGATGTACAATTCTTCTTCTTCAACAGTTTCCAATTTGCGAATTTTTTCTGGTGAAAATATTCTCAGGTATCTTCTAAGACATTTCCTTTTCTGAAAGGTCACACCTGTTTTGTCATCTTTCATCACTTGCTTTGTAAAGCAACATTCCAAGAATATTTATATCGACTGCTCAGTATTTAAGAGATATTTATATATATATAATTTTGTTCTTATTTAAGAAAAAGTATGTAAATACATTGCTCCAGGTTAAAGAAGTCTATAAATAGATGATAGCGTGCTAAAGATTTCTATAGATAGACTATTTAAGTGTTCGTGTAAGCGTAAAATGCTATTTGTAAGTTGTACATTCGTATAGTAATAGTTAAGTCGTAGCCCCCGGTAGCATTAGACCGACCAGCTCAAGTAAATATTTTCAGAAATCAGACCTCAAGTGCCGCGTGATCCTCGCATTTAATTATTGTTAGAAAGGAATTCATTTTATAAACGACTAACATGCAAGAACTTGGTTAAATTATATCCCACATTAAATTTAGCAGTAAGGAATATCAGTATTATTATAACTTTTCAGGAATAAATAGCCATTAACTCAGAGAATTGGGTAATAATTGCAATAAAGCTTACAGCTTTCTATCAAACATATGTAAAAATCAGCCCCCATCAAATATAAACTTCTGATTTGTGGGCTAAGCTTTTCGGCCTTCTGTTAGTGGGGGCAGCGGTTTAGTTTAGGCAATAGATCATAATCACCGTGCATCGAGTAAATTGAACATAAGAGATTCAATCTTATTCTCACGTCCCTCAGATTGTGTCGCTTAACGACATTAGTTGTCTGTTGGTTTACTATTATTTTTTAGCTTCTAGCTTAGTGATCTTGTTTGTCTACAACCCGTATAATTTGATATTCTTGCAGTCTGGTTACATTTGCAGACTAACCCTTGTTCCTAGAACCGTTTACACGGCCTATCTCCCTTGAGACATTCTGAATATCAACCTGGTTCATTGCTCGTCAACTTTCTACGGTAGCCATGCCAGGAAGACGATATCCAAACCATTTCCATCATCTTTCTCTGATCGTTATTGCAAGTGATGTACAATTCTTTTTCTTCAACAGTTTCCAATTTGTAAATTTTTTTCCAGCATCGAGTTGGGGTCAACTCGTCTCTCTTCGGAAGGGTAATAGTGAAAATTAGTAGCCTGCTGATGACCGAAAGAACACAAAAGGCAACACCACCTTCCAGTGGTGTAGTCCGGGAAACTATGACAGCGAGGTCCAAAGGTAACGAGGCTCTGGTTCGTCTAGGGATGGCTCCTAATATGTTTTTTTATGTGGCCTCCACATAAGAACAACAAAATTGTAGAATTTTTGGAAATATATAAAGACAGGAGGGGTTAGAGAAAACCATTATGAAAGGAGACATCACAGGAAAGTGGAGAAGAGGAAGACTACAGAGAAGATTGATTCAGAATGTAACTAAGGATTCAAGTGTGACGGCTGCTGGGGGTGACTATCTGGCCTTTAAGTGATACATTTCGATGGACTGTTAATGTGGTAAAGTTCAGTACAAGCTACTGAATTATGATGTTGTTCAATTAGGGAGGGGAACCCGAATAAAAATCATGCAGAAACTGAATGTGTTGGCTTAGGGGTCAGTAGGAGTCTAACTAGCACAAGAAGATCACGCCCTAATCCTCAAATCCCACACACAAAGACTGGTTTAACAAGTGATTGATTCAGAGTGAATGAACACGAAGAAGGAGATTCGTCTTGACCGTTGCATGAATAGTAATACTGGGTGTTCAAGATTAAAGCAGCCCCATTGACAAATCGAAAGTTGCCAGATAATCTATCGCATTATGTTTATGTACTATTTAAACCGGTTCTGACTAGCTCGTTTTACGTCACATTTGTTCATCGCCCCTTCCCGCACTACAATTACATACCGTCACATAACCTTGACCTATACTACGTCATAACTGAACCTTCTCATTTTCATACATATATGCCAGATTGACTCCATTCACAGGCTGCTATTATCTTGAACACCCTGTAGCTTTATATATATATATATATTCCTCTCGTGTCGTTATACGCTACAATGGTTGCAAAATTTCTCCATACCACTTTGTCCTGGCTTGATCAATCTCTTCCATGGATTGAGACGATATTTCTTGACTCTCTACAAAGTTCGTTTCAGTTTCTCTAGGTCATTCTTCTTTCTTTAACCCTTTTACCTCCCATTGCAATGCTGTTTGATATTGTTGATCATTTCTTCAAAGTGTATACCCAACATATCTTCTCCTTCTTAAAACACTTGTTACTAGTGGTTGACCAGACATTTCTCCTCAAGGTGTCTCCAACATATCTCTATCTTCTCTTTCTTATAACAGTTGTCACTAGTGGTTGACCAGACATTTCTCTGATATAATCACTTCTCATGAATTTGTTCCATTTTATATTCATTATTTTTCACAGACATCTATTTCTAAATGCATTAAACTTACTTTCTATATCTTTAGTCATTTTCCAACTTCAAGTAGTAACTTTAACAAGATTAAATTGTGACGAACAAAAAAAAAACACTGAAGAAGATAATGAACCAGACAGAAACAAAGAGAAAAATAATCTTATGAAATTAAGCAGACATAAATAAAGGATACCGTAAAACGCCAAGACAACTTGACCAGCTTTTTAAATGTGCACTGAATGCACGTAATTTTCAGCTAAAGGTTACCGTCTGATGGAAAAACTGTAAACTCGACAGAAAACAAATAATTAATCTAAATACGGAATATACAGATAGATACAGGAGCGGCTCGTCATTAAGGGCCAGTGGGGCCTTGCCGCACCAATAATCGAAAGGGGGGAAACTTCCCGGAATAGACAAATAATAGTAAATACTCCAAAAACCATGATTTTTCCGAAAATGTGTGTCTGGCCCCACCAAGAAAAATGACTACGAGCCGCCACTGGATAGATAGATAGATATAACAAGTCTGAGAAAATAACAAACTAACTGAACTTACAAAAAGGTAGGTCTATAGGTCTTGCGTGGTGAGCAAATTACTCTAGTGTTCTGATTCCTGGACTCTTCACTCCTGACAGGAAACAAAAGTTCAGCCATTTCCATATAAGATGCTTTAGGCGCATTCTTGACATATTATGGGATAACCATATGAATTAATGTTTGAGGAAGCAGACATTCCCAATATTTACACTCTCCTCAAACAGATACTGGTGGCTGAGCCACATCTAACGCTTGAAAAATGGTTGCATTTTTAAGGATCCTTTTTATAGAGAACTAATTTCTGGAAAGTCTCAGGCGAGCTAGCTGACTGTGTTCTTAAAACAACTCTCGCATGTATGGCTATGCTTCTTCTTCTTCTTCTTTGCGTTCGTTCTTTATGACCAATTTTAATCACTCTTTGTGATATGTTTGATCTTTGCCAAGAACGTGTATACGTTGCACATTGGTTTGATAGGCCTTAAACGCATAGACTTCTACACGCTTAGGACACATGCATCCGATTTCAGCCAAATCTCCTTAGTCGCCTCTTACGACATGCGTGGCAGGTAACAGTGGTTCTATTCTTTACACCCCAAATTTGGGCCCCTGTAACCACTCGGGTGGTATGGTTATGCAATATGTGCCGTAATAAAATAAAAGTTTGTGGTTCAAATACTGTGTTTGGTAATTCGTTTTTTTTTGTTTGGAAGCCTCCAATATTTGTTCACTATTTATTTATTGATTACAATTCTAACGCAACTACAGGCATGCTTGTTTAGATGATTAAATATGCACAGAATAAAGCATGCACAGACTACTGCACAGTGTGCATGTCAGACAGAAACACGGACTCCAGAGCACATCATGCAGTCGTGTCCATCATACCAACACCAACGAAACGAAGCATGGCCTCATGAACAAAGCTTTCAGAGCAAGCTATGGGGAACTCTCAAGGAATTCTCAACTGATATTGGAACAGGTCACTGCAGGCTCAACCATCAAATGTACAGAATAACGCCTGCGCAGACTACTGTACAATGTGCATGTCAGACAGAAACACAGACTCCAGAGCACATTCTGCAGTCATGTCCATCATACACACACCAACTAAACGAAGCATGGCCTCATGAACGAAGCTTACAGAGCAAGCTATAGAGAACTCTCCAGGAACTCTCAACTGACATGCAGCTTTATAGAGGCATCCGGTCTCATGGTTTAGAACATAGATTCCCAAACCTTTTCGGCCCACCGAACACTTTTTACAACATCAACTTTGTAACACCCCCCTTCACAATATAACAGTTTGCCAACGCCCAATCCTACATATATACATGTTATATTTTCTCTTTGACATAGAAAATTGATATATATTTCTGTAATACATAGTCAATTTTATATGCATGAAAAAGAAAATCGATGAGAAAATGGATCGTGTAAGACGGGCATAAGATGAATTAAAATGCAGAGTTCAAATGTTTAATGCTTATTCAATCGCAAAATCACGAAAATAATTTATTTAAAATATTTATGATTAATTTCTTCTTTAAGGAATTCTCACTGACCCCTAAATGACTGAACACCCTCCAAATTCTTCTGAACCCACTATCGCCCCCCTAGAACGCTTCAGCCCCCACTGGGGGCGGTACCGCCCACTTTGGGAAACTCTGGTTTAGACGAACATACAAAACCGAACGCAGAGAAGAAGTAGATGAAGAGATTATTAACAAAACCGATTGAGTAAAAAAAAAAAGTACAAACTCTGGCAAAGGTATAACAACACCCTAAGAGTATCCACCTTCATTATAGAGTCTAGACAGATACAGAAGATGCAACTAACCCGTTACGGATTAGTTGCAACTTTGAATCAGGTTTCGAAGATTACAAAATAACAAGAACTTGAAGCAGCAAGGAAACAGCAAGAAATATTGCTTGTAGAGGACTAAACGTATCTCCTTCAATTAACACAACTAAGCTGAAAGTATCCTTGTAATGGAATGATCCCATAGATAAGACGGGTGGATAACAAGATGTACTGTAAGGCTGTGATAAATAGTCGAGTAGCTAATTTGAAGACTGAAATGAACACGTAGTTATGGTAACGAAGTGTTGTTGTTCTTGTATTTCTTTAACAATTCAGCAGCGTTTCTGCTCATGCTCTTTCACTTAATACCGTGCAGTGTACATTATCATCATCAGGTGCCGTGTTGGCTGGCTTAGGCGATTATGGATTTCCACAAATCTCTATCTCTAGTGTTTGTTATCATCTCAGATGTTGACACTCTTCCGTGCCATGAAGTCAGGTTGTCCAACATTTCTCTCATTCTCCTTCTCTATAATCTCCCATCGAGTTTAAAGTTGTCACAGTGTTTTCTAAGCCTACTCTTTTTATTACATGTTCGAAACATGATAAATGCCTTTTTCTTATATTAATAAAACGCTTTCTCTGCGTCTCGCCTCATTCAACACCTCCGCATATGTCAGTTTAGCAACCTATGGGATTCTCATCATTCTTCTGTAAAACCACATCTCTGTGGCTCCAGATATTCTTCTATCTGTTCGTTTACTGTCCATGACTCGCATCGGTATATCAGTATTGGCTCTATGTAGCACAAAATAGCTCTCATTCTGACCTCAATTGACTTGACAGTGATTTGTTGCATATAATAATAATAGTAATAATTCCTCTCGCACCGTTATTCGTTACATAGGGCCTGCAAGTAATTTCTCCATACCGCTTTATCCAGAACAACTCGCTCAATCTCCTCCATGGAACTGAAACCGTTATTTTCCCGCCTCTCTCAGCAAAGTTCGTTTCAGGGTCTCCTTAGGTCAACCTCTCTTTCTTGAACCCTTTGCATCCCACTTCAATGCCTGCTTTGATATTCGTTGATCATTTCTCCTCAAGGTGTGCCCAACATATCTCCATCTTCTCTTTCTTATAACAGTTGTCACTAGTGGTTGACCAGACATGTCTCTGATTTCATCACTTCTCCTGAATTTGTTCCATTTTATATTCATTATTTTTCTCAGACATCTATTTTCAAATGCATTTAACTTGCTTTATATATCTTTAGTCATTTTCCAACTCTCGCTGCATATGTTAACATTGATGCAACATTTGAATTGAAAATTTGTAATTTAGTTTAATACTATATAACTTGCAGTTCCATATTCTATTTAGACTTTTAAAAGCTGATGTTGCTTTGCCAATTCGTATCATAATTTCTTTTTAACATTTCTTGTGCAATCAAAATTGCTACCTAAATAGGTGAACTGCTCTGTTATTTTATCATTTTAGATTCCAGGGTGATATCTGCGTTACTTTGTTGCATATAATGCTTCTATAAATTTAAAATCGGCACAACTAGCCGGTGCCACTACGCGAAGGCGGACATGACGGCAGAGCTCCTACTGCAAAATTTCCAACTGTTAGCAGGCCTGAAAAGCGAAATCTGACCCGAAAACACCGAATTTGGTGAGAAGCTGTACGGAAGGACCGAGTCCCTAAAAACAACAGCAGAATTCATGAGTAGATCTGGTACATCAGTCTGAGCGAGGATCGCGATATATATATATAAATAATGCTTCTCATCATCTTCTTTATGTAATAGCTTTGCACACTTTATGTGTACATAGCATTGCAACAACAAGCGAATATCTGTAGGTTTTCTAAACATTCCTTACAGAAGCCAGAATATAACTGCTGCAGTTGTAGGGGGGTCTATTTGCTGTCCAATTGCAAAACTGTCAAGGTAGGTTGCACTGTGTTCATTCCACGCCACCAACTTATCTCCTGGGCAAGTCGAGTTGTGCTTCATTCTAGGGCTAGGGCAGTGTAGTTCAACGTTTTAGTATATTGTGGCGTATCTGACGGTGGATTGTGAGGCACAGGCGCCATGTGATGATTACAATATTACTAAAAAAAAGTTAATTGCATATCATTTACAGAACTTTGCAAAGCAACTCCAGCTTTTTAACGCTGTTTGTGATTTTTCTAGGACGTTCAGTAGTTTGCCATTGCTTTCTGAACGGGTGGTACCATCGTCCTTTTGTAAAAATCCACGCGAAACAATTTGCAACCAAATCTTCCGCAGCGTGATTCGAACTCAGAACGTCGGGGTTAATATACCAAGTCATTATCCCCTAAGCCACACACGCCACCACAATACTACTACTACTACTATTAATAATAACAATCGCAATGTTACTATGGTGAAGATACTGCCGCTTTCTCCAGTGAAAAAATTCAAAGTGTGGTGTTAGGGGCAGTAGAATTGTTACAAAATAAAACAAGACGGCAAAAGCGGGAAGATCGTGTTCATGCGAGCGCTACGACAAAGCACTGTCAAATTGTGTTTTCTTGAAATCTGATTAAAACTACAGCCATCAGGGTCAAATAGAATCCATGAATGTATGCCAAGGCGCTATGGCGCGCTATGGCGCACGTTGAAGCACCGTGAAACAGCGATCATGTGTTCAAATGTTAAAGGCAAGAGAATAATCACATTTTGAATCAATGTTACTTTACAATGGCGTCAGGAAGCTGTACAAATTTGTTCTACATTCTCAGATTTAGTCAGAATAATTCTGTCCCCTTTCGAACCACAGAGAGTGTCGCATATTATCCAAAAAGGATACACATTTGTACATAGGGACTACTGGTAAGGTTTAACCGCAGCCCACGGTAACATATGGTCGAATAGCTTAGCGGACAAATCGGAAATTCCTGTTAGATGGTGGCTGGTGTTTGTTTTTGTTTGATATAACAATGTATGCAATTTTACTCAATTCTATACGATCATCGCTATTTATTGGTGAAAAATATTAATAATACTGATATTCCTTAGCTTTAAACTTAATTTGTAACATAATAAAATCTTGATTTAGCTTGTTGTGATGTTTTTTTAATTAATTAGTCTATATAAAACAGCACTGGAATGCGAGGATGACGGGACAGTTGTAGTCTTACTTATTTCCTAGAATTTTTACCAGAGCCCGCCTGCCGTATGTTTATCGGAGACCACGGTTTAACACACATAAAATCCCACTTTTTATTACTACATCTACCTAGTTATCATGGTGTCATATCTGATTGGTTATATCTGGGAACCATCAGATTTAATTCATGTTAATTGTTAGTATTAACTACTTTTAACTTGTTTATTCGCTCTTATAAATCGATGGTAGAACAAAAAAAGTTGTTATGGGTCGTTAACGTCTCTAAGTTACTCTTAATGATGGATAAATAAATTATATATATATTAACATGCCATGTTAACAGACTAGGATCAGAGAAATCACTTTTTCTCTCCTACCTGGGCACGTCGATTTGATTTGAATGGTTGGGCCATTATCATTGTACTTTGGTAAGTAACCATGTGTACCCCGATATCTTTCTTATACATACATTCTCAGCGGTAGTGCACGAGCGCAGTAGTAACGGCGAGGATCCTCTATGTAGTTTAGTAGATGGTGGAAAATTATTTGCAGGAGCATTATTTTTAATATTTATAATGGATTTTTCCCTGGCTGCGGCTTACCAGCCCACTCTTTTCGATTTTGAACTGCAAGTATTTCTTTTACGTGCCTAACTTTAACACGGGACCTACGTTTTATCGTCCGTCTCCGATAGGAATAGGAAGTCTATCTCACCAACACTGAGATCAGGGATCTCTAGAAAAATATCCAGATGGCTCCATGAGGAAGCGAACCGAGTATCTTTCGGGCAAGAGGCAAGCACCTAACAACTACGCTACACTAACTACAACGCTACAGAGACCTCAAAGCGTAGAGGTCAAGGGTCATGAACTGATGGATTGGCTGAATGGCTACGATATTAGATACAACTATAACAGTGGAGTTTCATGGTTCTGAATTCCAGACAACGATAAATACGTAGATATATCAAGAAAGAACTCAATATAAAAGAAAACTGGCTGATGATACAAATAACAATGAGAAAATTAAAGTATTTTAGACATATAAAGAGACACGATGGACTGGAGAAGACCATCAAGGACGGAAGCATCCCGGTAGAGAGGAGAAGAAGAAAATCAAGGAGAAGATGGATTCAGTATGTAACTGATGGTGTGAGCAAGACCTCTGCAGAGCAGGACATCTAGCCTATGAGAAAGAACTGAAGGAATGTTAAGGTGGCAAAGTTCTGCTCCGGACAAGCTATTTGATGATGATCAGATTGAGAGAGTTGGGTGTCGGAAACGGTACATCCAGAATAGAACAATATACCAAAATCTGTGACAAAAATTGATCAAGATCAAACTGGCGTGGTAGGCTGCTAGATGCTGCTAGATTTGTTGAAGCGGGGATCGGATCTTCTATGAACATGTTATGAGTCATTTGAAAACAGCATTCATAACTACGATAACTCATTCATTCCTTTCTCTAATCTTGTTTTGTCTGGACGATAAGAAGAGATTTCTAGCACGGGCTTTTGTGTGTGCTTCATAAACAGTGTATTTCGTCGCCTCTGTTATCTCTGCGGTCCACCTTTTGCGTGGCCGGTCTTTTGCCTCTTATCCACTGTATCGGAGTAACATGGCTCTTTGAGTCGCACTGTCTGTTGGTAATCTGCTTATGTGGCAGAACCATTACATTTTGTGTTTCTTGATGAAGATCAGTATTGATGTATCCACGTTTTTCTGATGTCTTTAATCCTAAATCGATCTTGTATTTATACCCCATAATTCTTTGTAGTAGGTACTTCACCTCTGTCGTGACTAGTTTTCTTCTATCGTTTGATGTCAGCATCCAGGTTTGGCACTAATAGCATAATGTTGGAAGAAAGATTGTGTTGAACAATGCTCGTTTAGTGTTTATGGTGTCTTCAACAACACATAAATGCACTGCAAGCGACATGCGAAAAATATGACATGAAAATTAACACCTCCAAAACAGAAGTCATGACAATAAGTAGGTCAACAGGTCAACTAAATATACACGTGAATAATGTCAAAATACAACAGACTCCAGAATTCAAATATCTCGGGAGTATATTCACAGCAGATGGAAAGATGGACAGAGAAATCGAGACTAGATGCCAGAAGGCAAATGCAGTGACATACCAACTGTCACCACTATTAAAACATCCAAGCATTAACATGGCAGTCAAACGACAACTGATAAACTGCATATTTATTCCAACTCTCTGCTATCAGTGCCAAACATGGCCCTGACTAAGACACTAGAAAGAAAGATTACAACATGTGAAATGAGAATGAGATGTCTACGAAAAGCTGTCAACGTTACAAGGCGAGATAGAGTGAGAAACGAGAATATCAGAAGAATCGTTGGTACTATACCATGCATACAGTACACCGAGAAGCAAAGATTCAAGTGGTTCGGCCATCTAATGAGAATGGAACCACATTTACTACCATCACGTGCCTATAATAATCGACACTCAGGGCGCAGAGCACGAGGCAGGCCAAGAACACGATGGATAGGTAACATCTCAGAGTCCTTGCGAAATCATTGACTGACAACGTCAAATGCAGCACACCTGGCACAAGATAGGAAACTAACTCTCCCACGGCGCTTCACGGCAAATGTGGTTAAGATAAGATAAGATAAGTGTTCATGGTGTCATGTTTACATTTCAAAATTGATGCCATTTATCATATGATTTGGTTTGATTTATTGCATCGATGTTGGATTACGTTAGTTATTCTCCCAATTTCTGAAACAATTCTCTCGAAGTATGTCTTCTTCTTCTTCAAACGATCCGTATAGATCACTTGTTAACCACTCTGTGTGAATTGTATATGATCTGAGCCTAAGATCATGTACGTTGTGCCAGTTATGCGCCTACAAGTAGGCCAGCACATACGTTTTTTGCGATGCTTTTTCTTTACTAGGGTAGCTTCCCTAGGTCCTACATTAGTCGCTTCCTACGCCATGCCTTGTAAGTCGCAGTTGTACTATTCTTTGCGTCTATTGTTGGCTCCGTCACCAAACGGGCTTCCTTGGCTAGGCATGTAAAGTCGTTGACTTGTTTTAAATGATATTTGTCAGTGGAGATATCTGTAGCTCTTTCATCTCTAGCGAATTATATTATTACACGTCTTGTAGAGAACAATAAATTACACCAAGATAAATAGCCCCCCACAGCGTTAGTTCCGGACCATACGGTCACACTCAGATAAAAAGAGATCAACACGCTCTGATATAACGTAAGAAGACTAAGGTTTTGGTATTAAATGTGTGATTACAGATAAGAATGGCCATAATTCCAGACGAAAACAAACATAGATAAGAAGGGAATGAATGAAAAATCTTCGAAATTTGGAGGTCGTAATTCAACGATATAAAAGGACCGGATCTGTATCAATAGCCAACGGGCAGTAATTAGACCTGACGACCTTCCATATGACCAGTAAGATCTGACACAGTGCTATATTCAATCAATCACTTGTCACAACATCGAAGGTTAGTTGTAATGGCTTGCCAATAAGTTATATGAACAGGGTGTTCTCAGGCTGTCTCCCCCGACAACATAAGACCGCCTAGCCACAGCCAACTCTAGATAACTAGGCCAGACAACTGACGGGGAAACACCTGACCTAGATCAGAGCAGGGAAGGGGGTGGGGGGAAAGGCTGGAATCTATATATGTTTGATAGAACACCGCAAGCTTTTTTTGTAATTTTACTCAATTCTGTGAGTCTATGGTTATTTATTGGTGGAAAATATTCACAATATTGATATCCCTTATTGTTAAACTTAACTTGTTGCATAATACAGGGTGTTCAAGATAAATGCAGCCCCATTGAAAAATCGAAAGTTGCCAGTTAACCTATTGCGCTGTGTCTATTTACTATTTAAACCGGTTCTGACTAGCTCGTCCTACGTTACATTTGTTCATCGCTTCCTTCCCACACTACAATTACCCACAGTCACATAACCTTGACCTATACTACGTCATAACTGAACCTTCTCATTTTCATACATATATGCCAGATTAGCTCCATTCACAGGCTGCTGTTATCTTGAACACCCTGTAGAACTTCGATCTATCATTTTGTGTTGATTTTAAAACGAATTCGTCTATATGCACCAATACTGAAATGCGAGGTCACGTGTGTAGTTGTGGTCTGATTTCCCATAATTCTTACCTGAGTCCGAAGGCCTATAAGCTTATAATTGGCTCTGGACTAGCTCAGACGGGAAACCAAAATTCCTGCTTAATGGGGGGCTGTTTTGTTATAAGTGTTTGATAGAGCTCTGTCAGGTTTTATGCATTTCTACTCATTTCTACGAGTACATGATAATTTATTAATGCAAATATTTTAATAATATTGATATTCCTGAGTGTTAAACTTAATTTGTATCATAATATAACCTTGATTAAGCGAATTGTTTCGTTTTTAAAAAATGAATTTATCCTTATCTAACAATACTGGAATGTGAGGTCAAGCCGTGGTGTGGTCTGATTTTCTATAATTTATTACATGAGCCCACCGGCCGTATGTTATCGGAGGCACGCTTGAATGAGGTTAAGGCTTTACCTTGCGTTCCAATGGTCAACGAATGAAGTGTCTACGCAGAATGCTGGAAGTATCAAGAAGAGACCAGGACTTCCGAAGTTTGAATCCAGACCCCACCGTTCTGTTCATGAGTGCATATTTTAAAGATACCCCTAGGACTGTTGCCGAAGCTACGGTGTTATGCCTTGTGCAGTAATCTTTGTCAGATGGCGTGCCCTTTCTGCTGATGAGGACCGAGAAATATTGGGTAAAACTCGGCGCAATGAATTCAATCTTTCGGCTTTGGACCCTCTTTATAATTTTCTCTGTCAGTATACTATGTCAGATTATTGTCTGTTTACTTCAGTTATCAGTTATATAAAAACTATCATCATAGCACTCCGAATACGCCCATAGGTGCTCCGATCCACGCCTCAACAAATCAACAGCGTCAGCGGCCCAACACGCCAGTTCGATGTTGATTAATCAATCTTTTCGCATATTTTATATGTCGTTCTTTTCGTGCTGCACTTAAATCGATATCCATCTCTCTTTATCTTTACCTCATGATGTTCAACTCCTAATTATATCTCTATCTTCCCTTTGTTTTCTAATGTCTCTCTTCCCCTTTTAAGATGGTTTCCAACAAAGTATCATGTCTCTTAATGTGATCAAAAATATCTCATGTGTCTAATGTATATCTCCCTAAAGAACCTGCTACCTTACAGATCGGTTGGGGACTGCATGAGGCTGACGTAGAACGAACCCAGGAAACGCTGGTTAAAACCGGACACATCGTCGAAGGATAAGCACCAGAGCTCCAAATGGTGCTGAAGATGTGACGAAACCCACCAATACTAAGGCAGCATGGATCAGTTTTCCCCATGAATAGAATTTATGGGGAGGTTTGGTACATCGGTCTGGGTAGTGATCGAAAGAGAAAGAGAACAAGCACACGCAAGATCACTTCATTTCTCCTCCAACACTTCTATAAGAAAGTAAATGGTGGAAGAGAAGAAGAAGGAGACGATAGTGGCATTAAAAAAAATTCAAATTGAGAGGGGAATGTGCTGTACAATATACGAGAAACTATACAGAAAAATTAGATACTTTGGCCATATCAAGCGTCACGATGGCCTAGAGAGAACCAGTATTAGAGGGCAGGGTCCCAGGAAGCAGAGGCAGACCAAGAAGAAGATGGCTACAAGATATCAAAGAAACCATGAATATGACCATCGACGAAGTGGGTGAACTGGCTAGAGACAGAGTGAATTTCAGATGCGCTGCAAAGAGAGCAACTTCCTATAAAGGACACACACCTTGATGTGATGTAGTGAACGTGCACGCTAAAGAAAAACGAAGAGGAAGATGAAAATCTGCATGTATTGTTTCAAAGATAAAGAGGAATTGAACCAGATCCTGACTCCCGCAATGCGCAGTAACCGCCAACAAAGCTGATAACAAAAAGTAAAGAAAGAAAAAACCAAAATTGTCCATGGAAAGAATATCCAAACTGTTTACTGTTTTTTTTATTGAGAATGTGAACTGTGATAACATATGATATCTGGTTGAATGTATTCACGCAAACATCACGTGCAGTAAGGAAGATAACTAGATTACATCAGCAGTCTGACACGGACCTCTAGTGGCTCATGTTATACATTCATGTAAACTCTAAATATAGACTTGAGTTCTCAAGAGATAATCATAAACAGGCAAGCAATACGTAGACAGATAATCTGGATAGAAAATAGAAGGAGGAACGTAGAAGTTAACATGAAAGAAAGAAAGTAGAAGGAGGAATGTAGAAGTTAACATGAAAGAAAGAAAGTAGAAGGAGGAATGTAGAAGTTAACATGAAAGAAAGAAAGTAGAAGGAGGAATGTAGAAGTTAACATGAAAGAAAGAAAGTAGAAGGAGGAACGTAGAAGTTAACATGAAAGAAAGAAAGTAGAAGGAGGAATGTAGAAGTTAACATGAAAGAAAGAAAGTAGAAGGAGGAACATAGAAGTTAACATGAAAGAAAGAAAGTAGAAGGAGGAACGTAGAAGTTAACCTGAAAGAAAGAAAGTAGAAGGAGGAACATATAAGTTAACATGAAAGAAAGAAAGTAGAAGGAGGAACGTAGAAGTTAACCTGAAAGAAAGAAAGTAGAAGGAGGAACGTAGAAGTTAACATGAAAGAAAGAAAGTAGAAGGAGGAATGTAGAAGTTAACATGAAAGAAAGAAAGTAGAAGGAGGAATGTAGAAGTTAACCTGAAAGAAAGAAAGTAGAATGAGGAACGTAGAAGTTAACATGAAAGAAAGAAAGTAGAAGGAGGAATGTAGAAGTTAACATGAAAGAAAGAAAGTAGAAGGAGGAATGTAGAAGTTAACATGAAAGAAAGAAAGTAGAAGGAGGAACGTAGAAGTTAACATGAAAGAAAGAAAGTAGAAGGAGGAACGTAGAAGTTAACCTGAAAGAAAGAAAGTAGAATGAGGAACGTAGAGGTTAACATGAAAGAAAGAAAGTAGAAGGAGGAATGTAGAAGTTAACATGAAAGAAAGTAGAATGAGGAATGTAGAAGTTAACATGAAAGAAAGAAAGTAGAAGGAGGAACGTAGAAGTTAACCCGAAAGAAAGAAAGTAGAATGAGGAACGTAGAAGTTAATATGAAGAAAAAAGTAGAAGGAGAAAGTGAAGTTAAGATGAAAGAAAGGGTAGGAGGAATGTGAGTTAGGATGAAAGAAGAAAGTAGAATGAGGAACGAAGAATTAACATAAATCAAAGAAAGAAAGGGTGAAGAAGAAGAAAGAAGGAGGATAGTGGCAGTTAAAAAAAAGAAATTGAGAAGGAGGAACGTGGTAAATGAACGAGAAAGTAGAAGGAAAATTAGATTAACATAGAAGAATGAAGGAGGAAATGGATTAGAGAGAGAAAGTAGAATTAGAAGGATGGCAGAAGAAAGCAGAGGAGAAAGAAGAAGATGAAAGAAAAAGAAAGCAATGAATTATGACCAGACGAAGTGGAGGAATGGCTAAGAGACAGAGTGAAATTGTAGATGCAGCTGCAAAGAGAGCAACTTTATAAAGGACACACACTAGGAGGATGTAGAGAAGTGCACGAAAGAAAAAGGAAGAGGAAGATGAAAATTGAAAGTAGGAGTTGTAAAGTAAAGAAGAAGAAAGTAGAAGGAGATACTGGTCTCAGAGTGAGAAACGCCAAGAAAGTGATAAGATAAAGAAAGAAAGAGAAACCAAATTGCATGAGAAAGAATATCCAAATGTTATGTTATGATTGAGAAGAACGATAAATAGATACTGGTGAATGTATTAGAAGTTAGTGAAAGAAAGAAATAGGATGAATGTAGCAGTCTGAAGGACTCAGAGGTAATGTTAAAGTTCATGAAAGAAATATAGACTTGAAGTTAAGATGAAAGCAAAAAAGAAGAATGTAGAAGACAATTGAAGAAGAAAGTAGAAGGAGGAATGTAGAAGTTAAGATGAAAGAAAGAAAGTAGAAGGAGGAATGTAGAAGTTAACATGAAAGAAAGAAAGTAGAAGGAGGAATGTAGAAGTTAACATGAAAGAAAGAAAGTAGAAGGAGGAAGTAGAAGTTAAGATGAAAGAAAGAAAGTAGAAGGAGGAATGTAGAAGTTAACATGAAAGAAAGAGAAGGAGGAATGTAGAAGTTAAATGAAAGAAAGAAAGTAGGAGGAATGTAGAAGTTGACATGAAAGAAAGAAAGTAGAAGGAGGAACATAGAAGTTAACATGAAAGAAAGAAAGTAGAAGAAGGAATGTAGAAGTTAAGATGAAAGAAAGAAAGTAGAAGGAGGAATGTAGAAGTTAAAGAAAGAAAGAAAGTAGAAGGAGGAATGTAGAAGTTAAGATGAAAGAAAGAAAGTAGAAGGAGGAACGTAGAAGTTAAGATGAAAGAAAGAAAGTAGAAGGAGGAATGTAGAAGTTAACATGAAAGAAAGAAAGTAGAAGGAGGAATGTAGAAGTTAAGATGAAAGAAAGAAAGTAGAAATGTCGTAAGTAGCGATTAAGGTAGGGACCTATGTAAGCTAACCTAGTAAATAAAAAGCGTGGTAGAAATCGGATACGCTGGTATACTCGTAGGCGCATAACTGGCACAACGTGCAATCACTAGGTTCAAATCATATCTCTGAATTCGGAGAAGGCACGCCTATATATGGCGGGGGACACTGATAATAAGGAAAGCATGACTTCACGCAAAAATCAGTCAGATGCATGATACCTGGCACCATGACTACGTCCGAATTCATAGCGGGCGAACGCAGAAGAAAAATATGCTCAAATCACAAACAAATCACATAGAAATCACAGAAAAAATCACATAGAAATCACAGACAAATCACATAGAAATCACATAGAAATCACATAGAAATCACAGAAATCACAAAAATCACATAGAAATCACAGACAAATCACATACAAATCACATACAAATCACATAGAAATCACAAACAAATCACAAACAAATCACATAGAAATCACATAGAAATCACAAACAAATCACAAACAAATCACATAGAAATCACATAGAAATCACATAGAAATCACATAGAAATCACATAGAAATCACATAGAAATCACAGACAAATCACATAGAAATCACAGACAAATCACAGACAAATCACATAGAAATCACATAGAAATCACAGACAAATCACATAGAAATCACATAGAAATCACAGACAAATCACATAGAAATCACATAGAAATCACAGACAAATCACATAGAAATCACATAGAAATCACAGACAAATCACATATAAATCACATAGAAATCACATACAAATCACATAGAAATCACATAGAAATCACATACAAATCACATAGAAATCACATAGAAATCACATATAAATCACATAGAAATCACAAAATCATAGAAATCACATAGAAATCACAGACAAATCACATAAAATCACATAGAAATCACAACAAATCACATAGAAATCACATAGAAATCACATACAAATCACATAGAAATCACATAAAATCACAAAATCACATAGAAATCACATAGAAATCACATACAAATCACAACAAATCACATAAAATCACATACAAATCACAACAAATCACATAAAATCACAACAAATCAAACACATACACAATAAATCACATACAAATCACATACAAATCACATACAAATCACATACAAATCACATACAAATCACATACAAATCACATACAAATCACAGACAAATCCCATACAAATCACATACAAATCACATAGAAATCACAAAGAGTGGTTTAACAAGTGGTCGACATTGGGCGTTTGAAGAAGAAGGAATAGAAGAACCACACTTACAGTTTTCAATTCTCCACACAATTCAAAGACAAAATGCTGTTTACCTGAAGCAGACTTATGGAATTAAGCATGCATTTTTTCAACAAATTACTGCAAACTGACAAGTGTTTTACAACATCTAAGAACTAGTTGAAAGAAAAATTGTATTTTATTGATGTTACAATTAGTTAAATGTTCGTTTGACAATTTACACAGCCACTGCACGAGTTGATTTTACCACACGCGAGGTCGTAATCGATGGCTGTTTAAGACGTTCAGAAAAGTCAGTGTGATATAAATAGCCCTACCCGTCTCACTAATGACATTCAGGAAAGTAATGTGCTCTCTCTTGCTCTCTCATGTCTCTTAGTCCCAGTTTGCTCGCCTGCCAGCGTGTTCGTAGCGTGTTGGACGACGGGGGACAAGCCACATATGAGCGCGGTTCAATTTCGCGGGCTGGTAGAAAAGTCACAGGTTCTCCAGATTTACGGTGTTCTTGGCACCGAACCGAAGGGTTACGATGTCCGTGGCACTGAGCCGAAGAGCTGAAAGCTCAAGTGCTTCTGGATCTGAAAAAATAATTCCTTTTGGGACATATACCCTAACGAACTCATGCGAAGTCTTACTTTCGCTAGCTATCTCTACAGCATCCTTCAACTTTCAGAAAAAGTCAGTGTAATATAAGTAGCCCGACCCGTCTCACTAACAACATTCAGGAAAGTAATATGCTCTTTCTCATGCCTTTTAATCCCCGATTGGGGCATATGCCCTCAACCAACTCATGCAATCTCTTACTATCTCTAGCTAGCTTATATTGTTCATCTCTGACTCCAAATCTCGTCTCCTTGTATCTCTACGTCTCCCTCTTTTTCGCTGTTCCTGTGGGTTCCAGGAAAGAACCCGTCTTGCTATATTCCCTTCTGAATAATGGTGACAGGGTCGTGACGTTAACCACATCACCCAAGATGTTGGCTTATTTATCACAACGAAACGGTAGCACACTTCATGAGGACTGCGGCGCTTTCGAGACAATAACATCGAGAATGGCTATGGAGATCACCGCTGCCTCCAGGGCTCTCTTCTGGGTGACTGAGCAACAGGTCAGCCATACAATTATCATATCAGACTCCATTACTCAGTCACTCCATGAGCATGATTCGTAAAGTCGAATCAGGTATGGTGAGACGCAACTGGGTGGAGGTACTGGTACAGACAATGATCAGAGAAATCACCTTCATTTTTGTCCCTGGGCACGCCGGAGTTAGGGGTAATAAAGCGAGTGATAGATTGGCTGGCTTGGCTACAATATCAGAGGGAGCTGCCATGGATTGAAGTGACATTCTTCACGCATTGAGAGTCTCCGAACAGAGGAGTTTCAGAGCAGTGAATCCCACTCGCTGACCAGATTGAAAGAGATCGGTGTCAATATTGGTGCAGCCCGAAAAGAACGACATACTAAATATGCAAAGAGATTGATTAATCAACATCGAACTGGCGTGATGGGTCGCTGGACGCTACTGGATTTGTTGAGGTGGAGATCGGAGCACCTATGGACATGTCCGGAGTGCTATGATGATAGTCCTCATATAACTGGTAACTGATAACTGATCAGACTCCATAAATATGCTTCAAACGATTGAGTCTGGAAGTCTGCAAGCGGAATGGGTGGACAGCATACAAAGATCACATCTCAAGACACTGACGGCTGTACACACCTGACCATGATGGAGTGCAGGGTACCGAATATGCTGACTTTCTTGCAAACAATGCCCGACTCAAGCGGGCAGAAGTATGGACAGAGCTGATATCATCAATGTGGAATGCTCTCATTTATGTGATATGGGCGAATCTCAGATACTGGAACGAGTGGTGTGAGAATTATGAGTTAAGTTTGGACATGCCAGACAGTGTCGTTTTCGTGGTAGAGAGAGAAGGTATACTAATCAACTTCTCATAGATACGGTGAGCAAGTGGACTTGCTGCTGCTGCAGTGGAGGAAGGAGCACGTTTGGAAATGCCCAAATGTGCCATGATGTCAATCATATAACATAACATAACATAACATAACATAACATAACATAACATCTACCATTGCTCAACAAAAAATACGACTCTAACACACTACTCCCAACATACACACCTTATGGTATAATCAACATCGAACTAGCGTGTCGGGCCTATGGACGTTGCTGGATTTGCTGAGACGGAGATCTGTGCACCTATGGATGTGTCTGGAGTGCTATGATGATAGTCCTCATATAACTGATAACTCACACCACATGGTACGTAAACCGATTCTTTACTTGCTATTTACAACTGAAAGTTCACAGAGAAATAAGAAGAAAGCGTCATCAGCAGTTTCTAAATATACACATAAGGATTAATGGTGTCTGCAACAAGTCTTTGTAATTCCAAGTCTGAGAAATGTTGGCAGATTTGGAAAGAAAACTAAATTAAACGGAAACGTGCTTGGGAAACCTGCAAAGGTGGCAAGACAAGACGTTCTTTTAATTTTCATTACTGTGAAATTATAAGAACAGGTGGAAAAGACAGCAGAAAAGAAAGTTGTAATTAACTAAATGTAATAAATGCGAACAGGTAATGCTAGACTATGGGAAATGAATGATATTTGCTTAGAAGAAATGGAAGAGAGTTGGTAGAAGAAGGATGTAGGAGAAACTGTACAAGGTAAATGGTGAATCATACTAGCTAATGCAGTGTGGAGTACGGAAGTAGACTTGTAAACAGAACCTGGCAGGCACAATGCTATTTTTGGCACGTATGTATTCATAGATTCGATCTTATGGTAAGCAGACAGAGGAAAAGAAACATAAGAAACAGATACGAGTGAGTAAGGTTGCCAAGAGACAGCACGGATCATTAGGGTATATTGTTTGATTGATTGATTATTTGATTGATTGAAACATTATCATTGCACTTTGGAGAAAAACGATGTGGGTTTCAATTGTTCTTATACATAAAGATCGCGGAAGCAGTGTATAGACTCCGTAGCTCTTTGGTGTAATTTGAAGATGGTACAAATTTGTAAGAATTATATTTTTAACTATTTATAGAATTTTGTCTGGGAAGCTACTATCCAGCCTACTATTATCGAATTTCAACTGTCAACGTTCCTTTCAAATACGTAGGAAGCATATTTACAGAAGATGGAAGACTAGAGAGATAGATAGAGGCTAGAGTGAAAAAAGTAAATGCTATGACCTACCATCTAGCCCGATTGTTAAGGCACCCAAACACCTCACTGACAGCTAAACAACAGATGATCAACAGCATTTTCATGCCTACGTTGTGCTGCCAGATCCAAACATAGCCAATGAACAATGCACAGTAGCAAAATATAACTACATGTGAAATACAATGTCTACGAAAAGTTACCAACAACACTAGAAAAGACAGAGTCACCAACATCAGCATTTGAAAGAAATTGAGACTGAACCTTGCGTGCGTTACATTTATAAACAACGAATGAAGTGGCTCGGCCACTTAATAAGAATGCAACCAAACTCTACTGCATATAGGGAGGGGTCGCTGTGGATAAGGGTTAAGACCTTTGCCTTGTGAGTCGAAGGTCGTGGGTTCGAGTCCGGACCGCGCTATTCTGTTCATGAGTGCAGTTTTTTCCAGATACCCCTAGGATTGTTGCTGGCGTTACGGAGTTCGTGCTGTGTGCAATACTCTCGGCAGGTGGCGTGCCAGTTCTGCGAAGAGGGACCGAGCCAAATGGGGTAAAACCCGGTGCAATGAAGTCAATCCTTCGGCTTTTAAACCCTTTTAAAACTTTCTATAGAGTCTTTGGAAGTCGTCCCATGTGTTGCCGAGACCCACAAGAGAAGAAAAGATGCAAAGAACAATAACACTGCGAACTACAAGGCATATCGTAGGGGTCAACTAAACTAGGCTTCGACTTGGGGTTGGCTACCCAATTCGGTAGAACATTTTATCTACAAAATCCAACCAACCATGAACAAGTTAAAGACGATGAATTGAAATTTTCGCGAAACTAAGAGAAAAGAATGCTATTCTAAATGTGTTATTACACGATGTGGAGAAAACTGTAAAGAATCTGCACCGTAAAATTTTCTCTCTTCATTCTTTGACTTAGTAAAAGTCTCAAGTAATGGTACCTGGAACGTTAGAATTGTACACTGAGCCTAAAGGTGGTCTCTGTGGCTGAGTGGTTAAGCCCTTTGCTTTGCGAGTCGAAGGTCGTGGGTTCGAATCTGGACCACGGCTTTCTATTCACGAGTGCAGTTTTTCCAGAGACCCTAGGATTGTTGCCGGAGCTACGGCGTTCGTGCTTTGTGCAATACTCTTGGCAGGTGGCGTGCCATATCTGAGAGGGATCGAGCCATATGGGGTAAAACCCGGTGCAATGAAGTCAATCCTTCGGCTTTAAAACCTTTTTTATTGAGCCTAAAGATACAGATATACATAATTTGGAAGCATAATTGAACGATATATCGCAGAGCTGAAGGGGACTTAAAGATATATATAAAGACAGGAAAACTTGTCATGAGTTGGTATAGGGGATATTATCCAATTGAGGTTAAAAAAGACAAAGAAAGATAGATGGAAGTTTAGTGTATCGCCTTTTGTTTACATGCTTACACCAGTGAATGAAACAGCATGTCTATGGATCAGGCATTCATATTTTTAAATGAGTCGATTATAGCTAACTTGAGCCCGTAATGGTATTGGCATTATTTAATTGTTAATCAGGTTTATTAACCATTTGACAACGATACCACTCCAGTCATCTTACAACTTTAGTGCACTTACTGTCTTACAACTTTAGTGCATTTACCATCTTACAACTTTAGTGCATTTACCATCTTACAACTTTAGTGCATTTACTTTCTTACAACTTTAGTGCATTTACCATCTTACAACTTTAGTGCATTTACTTTCTTACAACTTTAGTGCATTTACCATCTTACAACTTTAGTGCATTTACCATCTTACAACTTTAGTGCATTTACCATCTTACAACTTTAGTGCATTTACCATCTTACAACTTTAGTGCATTTACCATCTTACAACTTTAGTGCATTTACTTTCTTACAACTTTAGTGCATTTACCATCTTACAACTTTAGTGCATTTACCATCTTACAACTTTAGTACATTTACCATCTTACAACTTTAGTGCATTTACTTTCTTACAACTTTAGTGCATTTACCATCTTACAACTTTAGTGCATTTACCATCTTACAACTTTAGTGCATTTACCATCTTACAACTTTAGTGCATTTACCATCTTACAACTTTAGTGCATTTACCATCTTACAACTTTAGTACATTTACCTCTTCAACTTTAGTGCATTTACTTTCTTACAACTTTACTGCATTTACCATCTTACAACTTTAGTGCATTTACCATCTTACAACTTTAGTACATTTACCATCTTACAACTTTAGTGCATTTACTTTCTTACAACTTTACTGCATTTACCATCTTACAACTTTAGTGCCTTTACCATCTTACAACTTTAGTGCATTTACCATCTTACAACTTTAGTGCATTTACCATCTTACAACTTTAGTGCAATTACCATCTTACAACTTTAGTGCATTTACCATCTTACAACTTTAGTGCATTTACCATCTTACAACTTTAGTGCATTTACCATCTTACAACTTTAGTGCATTTACCATCTTACAACTTTAGTGCATTTACCATCTTACAACTTTAGTGCATTTACCATCTTACAACTTTAGTGCATTTACCATCTTACAACTTTAGTACATTTACCATCTTACAACTTTAGTGCATTTACTTTCTTACAACTTTACTGCATTTACCATCTTACAACTTTAGTGCATTTACTTTCTTACAACTTTACTGCATTTACCATCTTACAACTTTAGTGCATTTACTTTCTTACAACTTTACTGCATTTACCATCTTACAACTTTAGTGCATTCACCATCTTACAACTTTAGTGCATTTACCATCTTACACCTTTAGGGCGCTAACCATCTTACACCTTTAGTGCATTACCATCTTACACCTTTAGTGCATTTACCATCTTACAACTTTAGTGCATTTACCATCTTACACCTTTAGGGCGTTAACCATCTTGCAACATCAAAGCACTAACCATCTTACAAATTAAGTGAACTAAGTATCGTACACCTTCATTGCGAAATCCATCTTACACCGCCATGTTTTATTTAGCGTACTACAACATTATATGATTGGCAACAAAAAATGCATTCTCCAAACGTGTACCACTTCACTGTTTGAAGCAGTCTAGTTATTTTAAAAATGCATTTTCCTGACATTAGGTTTGAAGTACCTGCCACTTCACATTTATAGTTCCGAGTATGAAAATGAAAATCGTGGCATATCCCAAAGGACGTAGCCATCAACCACAGTAAACAAGTCGTTGATTTTCTAGGCACCACTTATACGTTCAGAAGTTTGCCATTGCTTTCTGAACGGGTGGCGCCATCGTCCTTTGTTAAAATCAACGAAACAATTTGCAAGCAAACTGTCCGCAGCGTGATTCGAACTCGAACGTCGGGGTTAATAGACAGAGTCACTAACCCTAGGGCCCCAGCGCCACAGTTCCGAGTATGCAGGAGGAAAACTTCCTTTCTTACTTCTGGGACGTCGAATGTGGAATAAATCCACAACCATTTTCTGCCCGTTCGATGTATTGCGCTAATCATTCCCACATAATTGTACTGTCTTGATAAAATAAACAATGAGAAGAATAATTACATTTTGAGGTCAGTCTTCAAATTAGCCAAGAGAAGACAAAAGTACTGCAAAGCAATAACATACAGGAAGACCCGATATTGGTTGAGGGAAATGTGAAAGAAGATGTTAGTGAATTTTGCTACTCTGGAAGTAAGATCAGCAAATCTGGAGGTACAGATGAAATTAACACCAGGAGTAGAAAAGCTCGACAAGCTTTTGCTCTCCTAGGCACAGTGTAGACATTACTGTAATATCCATTAAAACAGAGCTCACGATGTTCAGATCAGGTGTGAAGTCGGTGATAATGTATGGCTCGGAAACATTTCTAATCATCATCATCATCAATTAGTTTATCCTGAGCAGAACTTTTCCACCCCAACAGTCCTTCGGAATTTTTTCTCTCGTAGGCCAGATGTTCCGCCTCTGCAGCCGTCATGTTCAGACCATCTGCTACATGCTGAATCCATCTTCTACATGGTCTTCTTCTTCTCCTCTTTGTCGGTATGCCTCCTTCCATGATGGTCTTTTCCAGCCCTTCATGTCTTTTTATATGTCCAAAATATATCAATTTTATCTTTCTTATTTGTAACATCAGCCAGTTTTTTAAAATTATTTTGTGTTCTTTCTGTAAAGATATATTTGTTCTCTTCTCTGTCCAAGATATTCGAAGGACTCTTCAGTAACACTTATATTAAAAAACACATTTATGTTTTCCACTGCCTTGTTAAATGTCAATGGCTAGTCAAGTAGTCAAATAAAAAAAAGATTCAGACCTTTGTCAACAGATGTCTTCGGCGTCTTCTCAGAATGAGATGGTATGACAGAGTTGCAAACACAGACCTGTAGGGTAAGAACAGAGCAGAAATACACGATGAGCCAGGCCAGGAGGAGAAAATGACGATGACTCGGACATATCCTGTGGAGGTCACAATCAAGTGACATTAGACAAGCACTTGAGTGGAACCCGCAAGGAAAACAAACAAAAGTAACGTCCTAAACATATTTGGGGTCTACTTGAGGAGCTGAAGGCGTTGGACTATCATGGGAAGCCATACAGAAAACAAGCATGAAACAGGGAAAAGTAATGGACAACTGTTGAGGCCCTATGCTCCATGAGGAGTAGAGAGGAATTACCACTACATTTGAACATAAAAATATGGCCTTATGAAGAAAGCTTATAGAGCAAACTATGGGGAACTCTCGAGGAACTCTAATTAACATACAGCTTCATAGAGGCAAACGATCTCATCGCTTAGACGAGTATACAAAACCGAACGCAAAGAAGAAGAAGAAGGAGATAAAAATATATCTGAGAGTTAAAGAGAAAGAACAATAATAAATCATGTTTTCGCTAGCTATAATATTCATATATTTATTTATGTAACATATAATTTTTATTTGTTCTTGCAAACTGATTGTATCAAACATTTTTTATTGTTCCTATCTATAAGTGCATTTTCTCAGGTATTATGTTAGAAAGAGGTTTATTTCGGGGGGAAACTCTGCACTTTTGACATCAGGATTCGTTTAAGAAGGATATGTATGGTACGCCGTTGAAGTTGGTTCTTGTGAAGAGAAGGCGATGAATAGGAGGAAAGAATGGATGGATACGATCAAGAGTGGAATTAGGAGAAAGAAAAAGGTATTGCTGAGATATTTAGAGCTGAACACTTGAAGAGGTACATCAGGAAACAATGTTACAGGAATCTCATGAAGTAAATGTTGAAGACTTGTGTCGACGCAGCTTTGTATTGCTACTCATATGCGGCATTTTCATGGATTTGTCTTTCTAGTCACATGAGACATTCTCATAGATTTATCTTATACAGGAATATGTCAACGACTGTGAACGAGCTAGCACCGGAAAACCCTATGTAAAAATGACATTTGAGGACTTCTACTTTAATCATTTTAACGAATTGTGCATCAGGAAAGAAGGCGAGAGGAATACCAATAAAAGGATGGATAGAGTGTAAACCAGAATCTTGTCCAAAAACAAAAGTAACTATCACCATGGCATAGCAGAATCCCTTACAAAAATAACACAAAAACTATCTCCCAAGCCACAAAAGTAGCGCAAGACAAAAGACAGAAAACTGCGACACTGGACAACCACCCAGTAACAGTGCGACAACAAAAGAATAAGAATGAATTTTGTCAGGGCTGCAACATTGCAGCTTACTTTTAAACGAGAATGAAGGATAACGATATTGAGTTTTTCTATCTATGCTGTTCTGTAGAGACAAGTGTAAAGGATAGGCATTACATTGGAATAAACATGATTAAAATAATCAAGCAAATGCCATGTCTGCTGATGTCCCTCTACAACTCTCTTTCCCTGGTACAGTTAATACGTTCTGGCGTCAAATCATGATATCAGATCATCCAACATTTTCTCCTTCTGCCTTTCGCAATCTCTCCTTCCCTGTATTTTACTGGTTGTTATCAAATGGCCCAAACCTCGTATTTGCATTATATGTCCGAAGTACATAGAAGTGCAGAAGTAAGAACGAGAAAATTGAAGTGTTTTGGACATACAAAGAGACACGAAGAACCAGAGAAGACCATCATGGGAGGCACCATGGCAGAGAGGAGAAGAGGAAGACCACGGAGAAAATAGATTCAGGATGTAACTGATGGTTTGAGAGTGACCATGAGCGAGAGAAATTTTGAAGGGCTGTTCAGGTGGCAAAGTTCTGCTCAGAACACGCTATTTGCTGTTGATGACATTAATTACCGTATTTGCCTTTTGATAAAGTTTCTTTGTGTATAGACCTCTTTTCTCCTCCTTCTTCTCTGCGTTCGTTCTTTACGACCAATTTTAATCACTCTTTGTGATATGTTTGATTTTGCCAAGAACGTGTATACGTTGCACATTGGTTTGGTAGGCCCATAAAAGCGTAGACTTCTACACGTTTAGGACACGTGCATCCGATTTCAGCCAAACCTCCTTAGTCGCCTCTTATGCATGACAGGCAACAGTGATTCTATTCTTTACACCATAAATTTGGGCCCGGGAACCACTCGAGCGTAGACCTATTTTAAAACTACAAGGTTTTAAAACTTTTTGTTTTCTTTGCTGTTCATGAGATTTTCAGAATTTTTCTGTAAAACCCCAATTATTTTATTTCGTGTTATCTTTTTGCTTTCTTGTTCCTTGTCCATTATTCGCTGCCATAGTAATGATTGGTTCAATATATATATATATTTCTCGCTTACCTTTATACGTTACATATGGCCAGCAAGTAATTACTCTATACCGCTCTGTCCTGGGAAACTCATTAAATTTCTGCCAAGAATTGAGTGCAATATTTTCAGCAAAGTTCGTTTCAGGTTTTCCCTAGTGCACCTTCTCTGTCTTGAACCCTGTGCTTCCTACTTCCATGCCTGCTTTGTTATTTATTGATCATTGCTCCTCAATGTAGGCTCAACATATCTCCATCTTCTCTTTCTTATAACAGTTGTTACTAGTTGTTGACAAGACATTTCTCTCCTTTCATCACTTCTACTCGCTAGTGTGTTGCCGAGGCTCGCAAGGGGAGCAACGAATAGTAACACTGCGACCCAGAAGACAGGTCGTAAGAGGCGACTGAGGTAGGGGGCCTAGGAAGCTACGCTAGTAAATAAAAATCGTCGCAGAAATCGGATGTGCTGGCTTACTTGTAGGCGCATAGCTGACCCAGCTTGCAAATGCTCTTAGGCTCAGATCACATACAGATCACAGTGAGTGGTTTAACAAGTGGCCAATATGGAGCAGTCGAAGAAGATCACTTCTCATGAATTCGTCACATTTATATTCATTATTTATGTAGGCATTTATTTCCAAATGCATTCAACTTACTTTCTATATATTTAGTCATTTTCACACTCTCGCTTTTATTTGTAGATGACCAAATATTGATTGCAGAAAATGAAGAATCTCTCCAGAACAATTTGAGCTTAGTTAACATCAAGGGTGAGGAGTACAACATGAAAATAAATATAATAAAAACAGAGACAATGGCAATAAGTAGACAACCAGAAAGCCTTACAATAAAACTACAGAACGTAGACATAAAACAATTGAGGTCAAATACTTAGGAGCAATTTTCACAGCAGATGGAAGTATCGATAGCGAAATAAGCAATCGTTGCACAAAAGCTAACCAAGTTCTGGGACAGTTAACACCACTGTTGTCACATAAAGAGATATCGCTAACAACTAAAGCAAATCTCATAAGAACGATTTTCTGGCCAACACTATGTTACCAGTGTCAAACATTGCCAATAACAGCAGCGGTTATAGCAGAAAATCATAACAACAGAGATGAGGTGTCTTAGAAGAGCTGCAGGTGTGACAATAAGAGACAAAATTAGAAATGAAGAAATCAGAAGAAGACTGGATGTGAAACCAGTCATGCAATTCATAAAAGAACAACAGATTAAATGGTTTGGACACCTGACCAGAATGCCTAGTATCGCCTACCACAGAGAGCCACACAGAGAAAGTATAATGAGTACAAAGCAAGAGGAAGACCAAGCAAAAGATGGAACGACTGCATCAAGAACAGCCTTACGGACATGAATATCAGCTTACAAAGTGCCTTAAAACAAGCACACACAAGATCACTACGTTTCACCCCAACACTTCTATAAAGAAGTCAATGGTGGAAGAGAAGAGAACAAGCACACACAAGATCACTACGTTTCACTCCCAACACTTCTATAAAGAAGTTAATGGTGAAAGAGAAGAACAAGCACACACAAGATCACTACGTTTCACCCACAACACTTCTATAAAGAAGTCAATGGTGGAAGAGAAGATGAACAAGCACACACAAGATCACTACGTTTCACCCCAACACTTCTATAAAGAAGTCGATGGTGGAAGAGAAGAAGAACAAGCACACACAAGATCACTACGTTTCACCCCAACACTTCTATAAAGAAGTTAATGGTGGAAGAGAAGAACAAGCACACACAAGATCACTACGTTTCACCCCAACACTTCTATAAAGAAGTCAATGGTGGAAGAGAACAAGCACACACAAGATCACTACGTTTCACTCCCAACACTTCTATAAAGAAGTCAATGGTGGAAGAGAAGAACAAGCACACACAAGATCACTACGTTTCACCCTCAACACTTCTATAAAGAAGTCAATAGTGGAAGAGAAGACGGACAAGCACACACAAGATCACTACGTTTCACCCGGCAACACTTCTATAAAGAAGTCAATGGTGGAAGAGAAGAACAAGCACACACAAGAAGTCAATAGTGGAAGAGAAGAAGGACAAGCACACACAAGATCACTACGTTTCACCCCGGCAACACTTCTATAAAGAAGTCAATGGTGGAAGAGAAGTAGAAAACACTTTCGCTGTCATATGTTAGAATTCATACACTATTGGAATTGAAAATTCGTACTTTTCCGCAGTGTCACTGGTACTGAATTCACGCACATAATGTTTTTCGTTTTTATAAAACTTGCTTACGATCCAGCTATTTTACTATTTATCTCTTTATTACATCTTTCATCTGATGTTATGAATGTTCTCTTATATTTCAATCAAAGGATTTCCTTCAGTGCTGCGTTGTTTAGTTTGATATTGCATTGTAGTGCTTCCCGTTTACTAGAAATAACGGTTATCTAAATAACAAAACGACACAGAAGTACACGTTTTCACGCACTTTTAGAATAGGAAAAATAAGAAGTAGAGGAAGTGAGATGTAAACTATCGGATAAGATGCCATCAGCAGACTAAACAGAAAACAGCACACACAACAATCTTTCGCATAAGAACAGGTCAATGCAGGCTCAACCATTACATGCACAGAATAAAGTCTGCTCAGACTGCATAGTGTGCATGCCAGACAGAAACACAGACTCCAGAGTACATCCTGCAGTCATGTCCATCATACATGCTCTAACCAAACGAAACATGGCTAAATGAACAAAGCTTACAGAGCAAGATATGGAGAACTTTCGAGGAACTCCAACTGACTTGCAGCTTCATAGAGGCAGCCCATCTCATGGTTAAGATGACCTTACGAAACCGAACATACAGAAGAATAATAATTAGAAATCATCGGATAAGATGGATATAATCTTTGACTTTACATACATAAATACAATTCCCCGTAGCCTCTTCAGACCTCAGGTCCTGTCACGTCCCATTTCTATTACCTAGTGATCAGGAGGTGGCGTCCGTGGCTTAGGGGATAGTGGTTCGGTCCATTAACCCCGACGTTCTGAGTTCGAATCACACTCCTGACAGTTTGGCTGCAAATTGTTTCGCGTGGATTTTTTTAACAAAAGGACGATGGCACCACCCGTTCAGAAAGCAATGGCAAACTACTGAACGTAATAATGCTTAGAAAATCACAAACAGCGTTAAAAGCTGGGGTTGATTCGCAAAATCCTATAAAGGATATGCAATTAACTTTTTATTTTTAGTGATCAGGAAGTAGGAGGGCCAATTCCTTTTTTCCCGTTTGGAACGCGAAGCGTGGAATTGATCACACAGCCTTCTTGTGTCCGAGTTAATTGGTGAACGCTTGCATATTACGCTAATCCGCCCCACCCTTTACATATACATCTATAAATTATGTTCGCAGCCAATTTTGATGTCTTTTACAAGCCCAGCCTTCCTTTCTACAGCTTTTCATTTTATTTTTTACCTGCCAGGTAAACCTTAAATGGGAGGTAAAAAAATACTACAAACGCGAAGAGGGTTGGGGTATGATTGTTGGATAGGGTGGGGTACTTCTAACATTAGCACTTGCAGGTGGGCGCCACTGATGGTTTTGTCTGTAGAGATTTGGCAACCTTCATGTTTACCTTGTGCGCCTTCTTGTCCTACTTCTAGTATGAGTCACAGTGAACTTATTAAACGTGTCTAGCATGACTTAGAAACTGACACTTTTACGTTGTTTTTTTCCTGATTTTAGCTGGAACGAAATCTGCAGTGACATTTGTTGTCTGTAAAGCGTTAAATGACTTACACAGCAATTTTATTGACAATGTTAATTGATATAGATCTCTAGCTATCATCTTTGTCCATTACGACTTGACGATATCATCATGTTCGCACACAAGACTACAAGACTACTACAGACTACAGACTACAAGACTACAAGACTGACTACAAGCTAAAGACTACAGACACAGACTAGAGACTTCAACCAAGACTACAGACTAAGATGACTCAGACACAAGACTCAAGACTACAGACTACGACCCCAGAAAACCTAGAACATAGATTAACTGTCACCGCCTACTTTGACAACATAAACTTTGTAACGCCCCCTCCACATTATAACAGTTTACCAACGCCCCCTCCCACATATATAAATGCTCTATTTTCTCTTTGACATAGACAATTCATATACATTTCTGTCATATATAGTCTATTATCAAATGATTATTTGCATGAAATAGAAAATTGATGCAAAAATGGATCCGGCAAGACGCGCATAAGATAAATTTAAATGCAAATTTCAAATGATTATTCAATCGCAAAATCACGAAAATAATTTATTTTAAAATATTTATTATTAATTTCTTCTTTAAGAAGCCACCGACCCCTAATCGCTTGAACACCCGCCAAATTCTTCTGAACCCTCTATCGCCTCCCCTAGAACGATTCAGCGCCCACTGGGAGGCGAGGCGCTACCGCCCACTTTGGGAAACGCTGCACTAGAAGAAACGGCGCAACGGGTCGGTATCAAAATCAGAAGAGTAAAAAACTGCGAAGCAACAACATAGAGGAGGACACGATATTGATTGATGGACGCCAGAGTGTTTACTGGGGCCCAAATTTGGGGTGTAAAGAATAGAACCACTGTTACCTGCCACGCATGTCGTAAGAAACGACTAAGGAGGTTTGGATGAAGTTGGATGCATGTGTTCTAAACATGTATAAGGCCCGTCTACCCAGCGTGTTCGTAGCGCGTTGGACTACGGGTGACTAGTCCTCTGTAAGTGCGGGTTCAACTCCGCGGACAGCAGAAAAGCTACAGGTTCCCCAGTTTTACGGTGTTCGTGACACCGAGTCGAAGGATTACGATGTCCATGATACCGAGCAGAAGAGCTTTCAGTTCAAGTGCTTCTGGATCGGAAAAACCCAAAAACATGTACAAGTCTATGCGTTTAGGGGCCTACCAAACCAATGTGCAACGTATACACGTTCTTGGCTAAGATCAAACATATCACAAAGAGTGATTAAATTTGGTCGTAAAGAACGAACACAAAGAAGAAGAAGAAGAAGATTGGTGGAAAGGTTGTAGAAGATATTGGTGACATTGTCTACATTTACATACGGGAGATCTGTGTTCAATCCACGGTAAGGCCAAGGATTTGTTTCTGTCGTGGGTATAAAAGAAAATCCTAACCTGAACAGCTTCGCGGCGACTGCACTAGTCATGTGGCCATTAAATTTCTCAGGATCACGTCCCACTTGTCCTAGACCGCCCTAAAAAGTTGTACTACAGACAGTAACGACAGTATTTTAGTTTTAAAAAGTAAGATCAGCTAATCAGGAGTTACAGATGAGAACATTACCGTCATGATTAGGCAAGCATTTGTTCATCTGTACACAATGTGGAAATCTACTGGCGGCATCTCCACTAAAACAAAGCTCAGGATTAACGTGAATTAGGCGTTAAGTGTGAACATGCCAGACAGTGTCGTCTTCGTGGTAGAGAGAGAAGATATAGTAATCAACTCTCATGGGTACGGTGAGCAAATGGACTTTAGGATGGCTGCTGCAGCGGAGGACAGAGCATGCATGGGAATGCCCAATGTGCCGTGACGTCGATCGCATAACATAACATAACATAACATAAAGCTCAGGATATTTAGCTGAAATGTATAAATCTGTCTTGTTGTATGGCTCGGAAACATGGTGAGACACCAAGTTAAATACAAGTATGCTTCATACGTTTGTCAACAAACGTCTTCGGCGTTTATTCAGACTGAGATGGAATGACAGAGTTGCAAACACAGATCTGTGTATAAGAGCAGAATTTTTTTTTCCCGATCCAGAAGCATTTGAGCTTTTCAGCTCTTCGGCTCGGTTCATGGACATCATAACCCTTCGGTTCGGTGCCACGAACACCGTAAATCTGGGGAATCTGTGTCTTTTTCTGCCATCCCGCGGAATTGAACCCGTACACACAGAGGGATAGTCACCGTAGTCCAACGCGCTACGAATACACTGGGCAGACGGGCGATAAGTGCAGGATAAGAACCCATCATGATCCAGGTTGAGTGGTGAAAATATCGATGTGTAGGGCATACCATGCGGAAGACACAATCGAGTGTTACAAGACATGCACTTGAGTCGAACCCGGAACAGAAACGGAAAAGTGGACATTCTAAACATACCAGGAAACAGTCTTCTTGGGAACTGAAGGATGCTGTACTGTCCTGGGAAATCTTCAAGAAAAAAAACACAAAAGAGTGGATAACAACTGTTGAAGTCCTATGCTCCACAAGGAGCTAAAAGGACTAAGTAAGTAAGTAGTACTGTAATTTCTACCTGTTTAATAAATTTACACATGAAGAATTTATTCCTAGAAATTATTTCTAATTGATTGATTTATATATCATTACACTTCAATGTATAACCATGTGGGATTTGATCTTTTTCTTACTTAGGAGATTTCATCGACAGTGAACCGGCTCCGCAATAACAGCGATGATCCCTGATGAACTTTTGAAGATGGTAAGTAATTTGAAGAGTTTTGTGTTAATTATATTAACAGCTTTTGCACGGGCAGCGGCTTTGCAGTTTACTCTATCGGTTTTAAACTGTGAAGTGTTCTTTTATGTGCTCAACTTAATCACTGGACGCTCAACTTAATCTTCCGTCTCCGATATGACTAGAAACTTGATCTCATCTACGTTGAGATCAAGGACCTTTGGGAACATAACCTGATTGCTTCACATAGGAAACAGACCATTCAATTTGGGACGAAAGGTGAGAACCATTTCTCCACACCACTTAGACCTAACATTTCACTTTCTATTCCCTATTTATTCCCTATTTATTCCAATTTATTCACTATTTATTCCCTGTTTATTCACTATTTATTCAATATTTATTCACTATTTATTCACTATTTATTCACTATTTGTTCCTTATTTATTCACTATTTATTCACTATTTATTCACTATTTATTCACTATTTATTCACTATTTATTCACTATTTATTCACTATTTATTCACTATTTATTCACTATTCATTCACTATTTGTTCACTATTTATTCACTATTTATTAACTATTTCTGTGGTAACTTATTCGTCCCTCACACAGTTCTGCTGTAATTTTATCGTCATTCGCACAATCTTACACCAATAAAGATAAGCATAAAAATGTTAAAACTACTCACAGTTTTTGATGGGCTGGCGTAAAACAGTTGTGATGTACAAAACGTGTCATTTAATAGCCCACTTGAAAATCGTCTGCCCTCTTCACAACTCCAATCAGATTCTGAAATCATAAGAAAAATACGAGTATTTACATGTTAGTGATGTCTATTTGTGAAGATTATGGAATTGATATAATTATAGATAAAGATAATGTGACAAATCATTTGGAAGATGATTATTCAGTTTGCTTGCTTATGTGATACCATACATGCGCGTCTTTGCCATAAGACGCCAATTTATTAAGGATCACCGCATCCTCCTCTCGGTTTTCTCCAGATCTGATCTCTCTCTCTCGATCACCGCCCAGACCGATGTACCAGACCTCCCCATAAATTCTATTCATGTGCAAATCTGATTCATGCAGCCTTAGCATTGATGTGTTTTACGTCACATCTTCAGCACCATTGGAGCTCTGGTGCTTATCCTTCGGCGATGTGTCCGGTTTCAGCCAGCGTTTATTCGGTTCGTTCTCCGTTCCGTAGCCATCTAGTGTTTCTTTTACGGTGTGGGTAGCTAGCCCCACACCAACCCCTTAGTCGCCTCTTACGACATGCGTGGCAGGTAACAGTGGTTCTATTCTTTACACCCCAATTTAGGCCCCAGTAACCACTCGGACGAGATTTGATCTGATCCGCTCTGAACACCTCAGATTTGTATGTTTCCGTAAAACGCTTAAAAGTGTTACTCCATTTCTTCAAATTTTCATCGTCCTCAAAATTATATCAAGGATCCTCGCCGATGCAACGGAGTTCGACTACTGCAGCTTAGATCGTAATGCTAAGAAAGGAAATACGATAACATATGGCTATAAACAGAAATGCAAGCCTGCGTGCCCAGCGTGTTCGTAGCGCGTTGGACGACGCGTGATAAGCCCCATGTGAGCGTAGTTCCATTCTTCGGGCTCGCATAAAAGCCACATATTCCCCAGATTTACGGTATTTGTGGCACTGAACTGAAGAGCTGAAAGCTCAAAAGCATCTGGATAAAAAAAACAACCCAGAAATGCAACGATGATTGTCATATCGATTAATCAATCAATTAATCAATCAATCAATCAATAATCTAGCCAATGAACACGAGGAAGATCAAGCTTTAGATGGATAGACACCATTAAAAATATACTACAATGGCATGGTCTCACACTACCAGTTGCTACATACTTGGTCAACAAAGAGAACATTATTTAATTTCTCAAGAAGAAACAGGAATAAAGGGCTAACAATACGGTTCACTTATATACTGTGTTGTATAAAAATGCAACCAAATTTCAATGTATACATAATTTTCTACGACAATACACCAGGAAACAAGGCGAGAGGAAGACCACGAAAAAGGCGGATGGGCGGTATAATATATTCCTGTCAAAAAAGCAAAAATAATCATTCAAGCCACTGGACCAACGCAAGACAAAAACAGAAAACCATGACGCTGGACAACAAACTGGTAACAGTGCGACGATAAAAGAATCAGAAGTTGTCTTAATAACTTACTGACGTCATAGTTTTTGTGTACTGTATACTTCTTCTTTCTCTCAAAGTTATCTCTACCTACGTATTCATGTCGACTTTCTGTCTATCTTAAGTAAATAACCCGGTATCGTGCAGTAAGTATGCAAGTCATTTAATACAATTGAAAACACATACAGGAAACGATGGTAAATCCGGTGCTGAGTTTGTTTTCTTAAAACGATTCACATTTTCAATGTGTCTTCTCTTTCGGATAGACCAACGAAACTTGGTGGGAAAAGAAGTTGGAAATGGAGGCAGTTAGGGATACCTGTAAGTAATCGGAAGGATGTATGATCAGAGAGTTATCAGGAAATGTTCATGTTTGGCAGCTGGAAACACATACATGCATACTAGTATATGGATATGTGGATGGATAGAGAGATATAGAGTGAGCGAGAGAGACAGAGAGAGAGAGAGAGAGAGAGAGAGAGAGGAAGTAAACGTCTGAGTTCTACATCTGTGAGCAATATGACAAGTATGGAACTCATTCTGAGGTGGCATTAGATTCAGTGAATGAGAGAGGTCAGTGGGACCTACGTGGCAACCACAAGTAGTTTGACAATGAAAGTGCGAGTGGTAACGAGACGGTGAAGTGGTTGGCATCTCCTAACTACTCTCGTGTTTTCTACTCAGTGACCCCATGTGTATGATTCGTAACATCGAAACACGAATGGTGAGACGAAACCGAGTGGAGGTACTGGCACAGACATGGATCAGAGAAATCATTTTTATTTTGTCCATGGCACGTAGGAGTCATGGGGTAATGAACCAGCTGATGGATTGGCTGGCATGGCTACAATATCAGAGAGAAGTGCAATGAACCGGAATGGCATTCTTCACGCATTTAGAGTCTTTTCGAATAGATATTAGTTTTAGGGTTGTGAATCCCCAGTCGCTGACCATATTGAGAGAGATGGGTGTCGATACTGGTGCTGCCCGAAAAGAACACATACCAAATATGCTAAAATATTAATTAAGCAACATAAAAGTGTCTTGTTATGCCGCTGGACGCTGCTAGATCTGTTGAGGCGAAGATCGGAGCACATATGGGCATGTCCGGTGTGCTATGATGACAGTCCTCATATAACTGATAATAATAAAAGAGGCCAGTGGAGCCTACGCAACAACCACAAGTAGCTTGACAATGGAGGTTCGGGCGGTTACGGAGGCGGTGAACTGGTTGGCATCTCACAATTACTCTCGTGTTTTCATACTCAGTGACTCCATGAGCATGATTCGTAACGTCGAATCAGGTATGGTGAGACGCAACTGGGTGGAGGTATTGGTACAGACAATGATCAGAGAAATCACCTTCATTTTTGTCCCTGGGCACGCAGGAGTTAGGGGTAATGAACGAGCTGATAGATTGGCTGGCTTGGCTACAATATCAGAGGAACTGCAATGGATCAAGTGACATTCTTCCGCATTTGAGAGTCTTTCTGAACAGAGGAGTTTCGGGCTGTGAATCCACTCTGACCAGATTGAGAGAGATGGGTGTCAATATTGGTGAAGCCCGAAAAGAACGACATACTAGATATGCAAAGAGATTGATTAATCAACATCGAACTGGCGTGTTGGGTCGCTGGACCCGGCTGGATTTGCTGAGGCGGAGATCGGAGCACCTATGGACGTGTCCGAAGTGCTATGATGACAGTCCTCATATAACTGATAACTGATAACAGTGAATGACATATAACTGATATAACTCATATAACTGATAACTGATAACAGTGAATGACATATGGCCATGTCCGGAGCACTATGATGACAGTCCTCATATAACTGATAACTGATAACAGTGAATGACATATAACTGATATAACTCATATAACTGATAACTGATAACAGTGAATGACATATAACTGATATAACTCATATAACTGATAACTGATAACAGTGAATGACATATGTCCATGTCCGGAGCACTATGATGACAGTCCTCATATAACTGATAACTGATAACAGTGAATGACATATAACTGATATAACTCATATAACTGATAACTGATAACAGTGAATGACATATAACTGATATAACTCACATAACTGATAACTGATAACAGTGAATGACATATAACTGATAACTGATAACAGATAACAGTAAATGAGATGACATAAGTCAGAGAACCGGGACTGATCAAGCTTTTATTTGTGAATATCTAGAACAATGGAGCTCAGTGCTTACCCCTCTCTTTCCAAAAGTGTTCATTTCGTTTCCCGCGTGGCTATTTCGGATCCTGATGTTCGAACACATTTATAGTAATCTCTAATCATTGCAGTTCAGTGAATAACCATGCGTGCTCTGATCTGATAAACATGAAGATCTCAGCAACAGTGCACGAACGCCGTAACACTCTCAAAGGTCCAAATGTAAATTGTGAATAGTAAACATGGGCAATAACTTTATTTTAAATTGATATTAATACTATTTGTCATAGCAACAACATTTCATCATACATTTATCGATTTTATCAACAACATTTCATCATACATTTATCGATTCTATCAACAACTTTTCATCATACAGTTATCGATTTTATCAACGACTTTTCATTATACATTTATCGATCAACTTTTCATCATACATTTATCGATTTAAGGTGTCATGGGTTTCTAATATTATGGGTGGTCGAATGGATAAGAGCGGTGATGTTTCTTGACATTCCGTGTTCGAACTTTCGGTAAGATCTAAAGTTTTTTTCTATTAGTTAGAAAAAAAAATTGATGACCAGCACACGCGTGACGACAGCGTCGGGTAAGATTCATTAATTTCTTCTGCTCTAAAAATTTCTCATAACTCATTGCTCATCCGTTCTTGATGTTTGGCTGTTTATATATCACAATAGAATGATAAAAACGGCTTAAGAACGATCGCGAGAGAGAGAGATACCCTAGGATTATTGCCGGAGCTACAAAGTTCGTGCTTTATGCAATACATTAGTCAGGTGGCGGGTCACCTCTGTGGAAAGGGACCGAGTTAAATGAGGTAAGAACCCGGTGCAATGAAGTCTATCCTTCGGCTTTAGAACCCTAGGCAATAAATTATACATAATTAGATATAGCTATATGGGCGTCTGTAGCTTAAGCGGTAGTCAGCTCCATCACAACACAAATATACCTGGTTCAAACACTGCGACCGGCAGTTTGGAAGTAAATTTGTTCGGTGGATTTTTACGAACGATGAAAATATACCACACTATTCAGAAAGCAATTCGAAACTACTGAACGTATAAGTAGTGCCTAGAAAATCGACGACTCGTTACAGTTGTTGATGGATAAGTCCTGTAAAGGATATGCCCCGATTTTCATTTCATCCTCCGACAGAACCAATAATCTTGTATGTGGTGATTTATGGAATTCTAACTCGAAACAGATGCTTGCAGAAAACGGATGCACCAGGCCGTAAGGCGCATAACATGGTGCAACGACCCTCACAATGAGGAATGGGATAACGGATTCTACGGTCGCCAATCTGTCTTGGAGATTTAGCCACGCATTAAGAATGTCAGAACTACCATCACGAGGGTGGCCAAAACTTACTGCAGGAAGAGGTCGGCACAAACGGGGAAGCAGAAATCGTAGGAATTATATCCTGCAGAGCTGCCCCCAGTATGCAGACTTGAGAAGAAAGAGGTTGACCACTTACACTAGCGTCCAAGACAAACTGTATGGCGTGGCTGATAATCTGAGGCAGACGGCTGCTTTTATTAGAGAATCCAAAATCCCAATCTTGTGAGAACGCAGAAGAGGAAGAAGTATGTGGTGATTGTCCCTAATGAATAAACAATCATCATCTAGTTTATATATTTCTGGTTTATATGTTTTGGTTTATATGTTCTGTTTATATGTTCTAGTTTATATGTTCTAGTTTATATGTTCTAGTTTATATGTTCTAGTTTACTATGTTTAGTTATTGTTCTGGTTTATATTTTTCTGGTTTATATGTTCTAGTTTGTCATATGTTCTAGTTTATATGTTCTAGTTTATATGTTCTAGTTTATATGTTCTGATTTATATGTTCTAGTTTATATGTTCTAGTTTATATGTTCTAGTTTATATGTTCTAGTTTATATGTTCTAGTTCATATGTTCTAGTTTATATGTTCTAGTTTATATGTTCTAGATTATATGTTCTAGTTTATATGTTCTAGTTTATATGTTCTGGTTTATATCACAGAAGATCTTTCCAGATTGTTATATGTTCTAGATTAAACAACATGCGTATTACATTACCATGACAACCATAGCAGTAAATTTATACTGTACCGTACCAGGTGTAGATAAAAGGTGGCCTTTAGCGATTAGCTCTAACGCTGGAATATGTACAGATGTAGGCACCTTGATCCTCTCAAGACTGTTACCTGATATAATATATCCCCTCCCTTTTAAATTGGCATTTTGGGTTATCAGGATATTCTACAGATTCTGTAAGATCAGATACAAGGCTGTGACAGCGCATATAATAGATCGACGTTTTTGTGCGACTCGTACATACGCGGTCGCATAGGAAAAATGTATTAGCTATAAGATTATGTTGTGTCTTCGCCGAGTGGTTACGGGGCCCAAATTTGGGGTGTATAGAATAGAACCCTGTTACCTGTCACGTATGTTGTAAGAGGCGAGTAAGGAAGTTTGGCTGAAATCTGATGCACATGTCCTAAACGTGTAGAAGTCTATGAGTTTAGGAGCCTACCAAACCAATGTGTAACGTATACACGTTCTTGACAAAGCTCACACATATAACAAAGAGTAATTAAAATTGGTCGTAAAGAACGAACGCAAAGGAGAAGAAGAAGATTTTGTGTCTTTTGTATGGTGTTTCTAGCATATCCATTGTGTCTTTTGTATGGTATTTCTAACATATACATTGTGTCTTTTGTATGGTATTTCTAGCATATACATTGTGTCTTTTGTATGGTATTTCTAACATATCCATTGTGTCTTTTGTATGGTATTTCTAGCATATACATTGTGTCTTTTGTATGGTGTTTCTAACATATACATTGTGTCTTTTGTATGGTATTTCTAGCATATACATTGTGTCTTTTGTATGGTATTTCTAACATATACATTGTGTCTTTTGTATGGTGTTTCTAGCATATCATTTGTCTTTTATTTTCCATATGTGTCTTTTGTATGGTGTTTCTAGCATATCATTGTGTCTTTTGTATGGTATTTCTAACATATACATTGTGTCTTTTGTATGGTATTTCTAACATATACATTGTGTCTTTTGTATGGTATTTCTAACATATACATTGTGTCTTTTGTATGGTATTTCTAACATATACATTGTGTCTTTTGTATGGTATTTCTAACATATACATTGTGTCTTTTGTATGGTATTTCTAACATATACATTGTGTCTTTTGTATGGTATTTCTAACATATACATTGTGTCTTTTGTATGGTGTTTCTAACATATCCATTGTGTCTTTTGTATGGTATTTCTAACATATACATTGTGTCTTTTGTATGGTGTTTCTAACATATACATTGTGTCTTTTTTATGGTATTTCTAACATATACATTGTGTCTTTTGTATGGTATTTCTAACATATACATTGTGTCTTTTGTATGGTGTTTCTAACATATACATTGTGTCTTTTGTATGGTATTTCTAACATATACATTGTGTCTTTTGTATGGTGTTTCTAACATATGCATTGTGTCTTTTGTATGGTATTTCTAACATATCCATTGTGTCTTTTGTATGGTATTTCTAACATATCCATTGTGTCTTTTGTATGGTATTTCTAACATATACATTGTGTCTTTTGTATGGTATTTCTAACATATACATTGTGTCTTTTGTATGGTGTTTCTAGCATATCATTGTGTCTTTGTATGGTGTTTCTAGCATATACATTGTGTCTTTTGTATGGTATTTCTAACATATACATTGTGTCTTTTGTATGGTGTTTCTAGCATATACATTGTGTCTTTTGTATGGTATTTCTAACATATACATTGTGTCTTTTGTATGGTATTTCTAGCATATACATTGTGTCTTTTGTATGATATTTCTAACATATACATTGTGTCTTTGTATGGTTTTCTAGCATATCCATTGTGTCTTTTGTATGGTATTTCTAACATATACATTGTGTCTTTTGTATGGTGTTTCTAACATATCCATTGTGTCTTTTGTATGGTATTTCTAACATATACATTGTGTCTTTTGTATGGTGTTTCTAACATATCCATTGTGTCTTTTGTATGGTATTTCTAACATATACATTGTGTCTTTTGTATGGTGTTTCTAGCATATCCATTGTGTCTTTTGTATGGTGTTTCTAACATATACATTGTGTCTTTTGTATGGTGTTTCTAACATATACATTGTGTCTTTTGTATGGTATTTCTAACATATACATTGTGTCTTTTGTATGGTATTTCTAACATATCCATTGTGTCTTTTGTATGGTATTTCTAACATATCCATTGTGTCTTTTGTATGGTATTTCTAACATATCCATTGTGTCTTTTGTATGGTGTTTCTACATATCATTGTGTCTTTTGTATGGTATTTCTAACATATACATTGTGTCTTTTGTATGGTATTTCTAACATATACATTGTGTCTTTTGTATGGTGTTTCTAACATATACATTGTGTCTTTTGTATGGTGTTTCTAACATATACATTGTGTCTTTTGTATGGTGTTTCTAACATATCCATTGTGTCTTTTGTATGGTGTTTCTAGCATATCCATTGTGTCTTTTGTATGGTATTTCTAACATATCCATTGTGTCTTTTGTATGGTGTTTCTAACATATCATTGTGTCTTTTGTATGGTATTTCTAACATATCATTGTGTCTTTTGTATGGTGTTTCTAACATATACATTGTGTCTTTTGTATGGTGTTTCTAACATATACATTGTGTCTTTTGTATGGTATTTCTAGCATATCCATTGTGTCTTTTGTATGGTGTTTCTAACATATACATTGTGTCTTTTGTATGGTATTTCTAACATATACATTGTGTCTTTTGTATGGTATTTCTAACATATACATTGTGTCTTTTGTATGGTATTTCTAACATATCCATTGTGTCTTTTGTATGGTGTTTCTAACATATCATTGTGTCTTTTGTATGGTGTTTCTACATATCCATTGTGTCTTTTGTATGGTATTTCTAACATATCCATTGTGTCTTTTGTATGGTGTTTCTAACATATACATTGTGTCTTTTGTATGGTATTTCTAACATATACATTGTGTCTTTTGTATGGTATTTCTAACATATACATTGTGTCTTTTGTATGGTATTTCTAGCATATACATTGTGTCTTTTGTATGGTGTTTCTAACATATACATTGTGTCTTTTGTATGGTGTTTCTAACATATACATTGTGTCTTTTGTATGGTGTTTCTAGCATATCCATTGTGTCTTTTGTATGGTGTTTCTAACATATACATTGTGTCTTTTGTATGGTGTTTCTAGCATATCCATTGTGTCTTTTGTATGGTATTTCTAACATATCCATTGTGTCTTTTGTATGGTGTTTCTAACATATACATTGTGTCTTTTGTATGGTGTTTCTAACATATCCATTGTGTCTTTTGTATGGTATTTCTAGCATATACATTGTGTCTTTTGTATGGTGTTTCTAACATATACATTGTGTCTTTTGTATGGTGTTTCTAACATATCCATTGTGTCTTTTGTATGGTATTTCTAGCATATCCATTGTGTCTTTTGTATGGTGTTTCTAACATATACATTGTGTCTTTTGTATGGTGTTTCTAGCATATCCATTGTGTCTTTTGTATGGTGTTTCTAACATATGAATTGTGTCTTTTGTATGGTATTTCTAACATATACATTGTATCTTTTGTATGGTGTTTCTAACATATGCATTGTGTCTTTTGTATGGTGTTTCTAACATATACATTGTGTCTTTTGTATGGTATTTCTAACATATCATTGTGTCTTTGTATGGTGTTTCTAACATATCCATTGTGTCTTTTGTATGGTATTTCTGACATACGTTCTCTTCATTTTAATATGTTTTGTTTCTATAGTTCAGATACAGTGTACATTGTATGGGCGTCTCATATAATGTGTCTTTGTGTCTTGTATTCTGAGTACTTACATTTTGGTGGCTGTCTTTACTTTGTTCCACATATACTTGTTTTGTGGCTACTGTTGTTGTATCCCGTTTTTCCTGAACATATATTGTGTTTCTGATGAAGTTCGTACTCAGTACATTTCTTTGACATTTCATTTGTATGGTGTTTCTGCATATGCATTCGCGTCTTCATTTGGTGTTTTTATCATTGTATGTCATTTATATGGATGTATTGTATGATATACACGTAGTGACAACTGTTATAAGAAGAGAAGATGGAGATATGTTGGGCACACTTGAGGAGAAATGATCAACGAATATCAAAGCAGGCATTGAAGTGGGATGCAAAGGGTTCAAGAAGAGAGGTCGACCTAAAGAGACCCTGAAACGAACTTTGCTGAGAGAGGCAGGAAATATAGGTCTCAGTTCCATGGAGGAGATTGAGCGAGTTGCCCAGGAGAGAGCAGTATGGAGAAATTACTTGCAGGCCCTATGTAGCGTATAACGGTACGAGAGGAATTATTATTATTATATTTTATATACACGTTACAGTGCGACGAAATGTATAATTATCATAAGATTTAACATTGAAGCCATTCTTTTTCTTCTTCTTCTTCTTTTTCTTCTTCTTCTTCTTCTTCTTCTTCTATTTCTTCTTCTTCTTCTTCTATTTCTTCTTCTTCTTCTTCTTCTTCTTCTTCTTTTCTTCTTCTTTTTCTTCTTCTTTTTCTTCTTCTTCTTCTTTTCTTCTTCTTCTTCTTCTTCTTTTTCTTCTTCTTCGAACGCTCCATATCGACCACTTGTCAACCACTCTGTGTGATTTGTATGTGATCTGAGCCTAAGAGCTATTGTACCTCGTGCCAGTTATGCGCCTACACATAGGCCAGCACATCATATTTCTGCTCTGCTTTTTATTTACTAGGGTAGCAACCCTAAGGCCTACATCAGTCGCCTATTCCGACATGCATTTTAGGTTGCAGTGGTACTATTCTTTGCTTCCTTCTGGGCCACGCACCATACGGGCGGAAGAGATTCAAAACAATATATTCAAATTGGTGCTGAAAAAGAAAGAAAGAAAAATAGAGAGAGAGAGAGAGAAAGAGAGAAGGCTAGATAGAGGGATGCAAAACAAATTATAAATAGTTCACAACTATTATATGATGTGTTGGCTATTACATTTGAAGTGTCATGAACAGTTGGTGAGAATAAAGAGTAAATTATGTAAACATGGATGTCTGTAGCTTAAGTGGTAGTGAGCTCTATCACAAACCGAAGTGTCTTTCTTTCTTTCTCGAATCCTGTATGCCTCACAGCGTCAGGTCAGGAAGAGATTTCTAAAACGGGCCCTAGTATGCGCTTCGTAGATAGTCTCTTTCGTCGCCTCTGTTATCTCTGAGGTCCATCTTTTGCGTGGCCGGCCTTTTGCTTTGTACCCATTGTATCGGAGCAGCATTGCTCTTTGGGGTGCACTGTCTGATGGTAATCTGCTTACGTGACCGAACCATTTAATTTGTTGTTTCTTGATGAAGTCTAGTACTGATGTTGTACCCACTTTTTCCTGATGTCTTCATTTCTCAACCGGTCTCTTCTTGTTACACCCAGCATTCTGCGTAGACACTTCATCTCTGTTGTGACTAGTTTTCTTCTATCGTTTGTTGTCAGCGTCCAGGTTTGACACTGGTAACATAATGTGGGAGAAAGATTGTGTTGAACATTGCTCTTTTTGTGTTCATGGTGACGTGTTTGCATCTTAAAATTGGCGCCATTTGCCTATCATTTGATTTGCTTTGTTGCATCTGTGTTGAACCGAAGTGTATCTGGTTCAATCCCGCAGGATAATTTGCAAATTCTTTCCGTGGGATTTTTACGAGCCATAAAGATAGACATCACCGCTCAGAAAGCAATGGAAAACTACTGAATGTATAGTTGGTGTCAAGAAAATCAACGAGTCGTTTACTGTGGTTGATAATGACATCCTGTAATTATATGTCACGATTTTTCAGTCTAGACATTCGAGACTGAGCAACACACACACACACACGCACGAACGCACGCACGCACGCACGCACACACACACACACACACATATATATAAATATATTTATGGCCTTTTTCTACTTTACAGACAGTCAATTGGCAAGTGTTTTATTGTGACAACTTCTGAGTTTGCGATTGTCTCTCTTGTCTTTCAGCTTATCACTAAGTCTCTCTTGTCTTTCAGCTTATCCCTAAGTCTCTCTTGTCTTTCAGCTTATCCCTAAGTCTCTCTTGTCTTTCAGCTTATCCCTAAGTCTCTCTTGTCTTTCAGCTTATCCCTAAGTCTCTCTTGTCTTTCAACTTATCCCTAAGTCTCTCTCTTTGTCTTTGTCTTAACGCTTATCCCTAAGTCTCTCTTGTCTTTCAGCCTAATCCCTAAATCTCTCTTGTCTTTCAGCTCATCCCTAAGTCTCTCTTGTCTTTCAGCTCATCCCTAAGTCTCTCTTCAAAAGATTCTACACCTGTGCGTAATTTTACTTCATCAGCTAGTGTTGCCCAATTGTTGGGATCGATAGAAAAGCTATTCATTGATGCCTTGCAGAGAGCCTTATACAGGGTGTTCAAGATAAAAGCAGCCCCATTGATAAATCAAAAGTTGTCAGGTACGCATTGCGTTTTGCATATTTACTATTTGAACTGCTTCTGACTAGCTCGGTCTTTCATCACGTTTGTCCATCACCCCTTTCCTCACTATAATTACACACCTTCACAAAAGGACTCGCTCACTTCACCTATACCACGTTATAATTGAACCAATGACGGGGCTGCTTTTATCCTGAACACCCTGTATATGAGCACTGGTCTGTCTTAAAGCCTCTCATCATCATCAAGGTGCGTATTCTTTATAGGATGTTGCTCTCTTTGCAGCGCATCTGAAAATCACTCCGTCTCTAGCCAGTTCACCCACTTCGTCGATGGTCATGTTCATGGTTTCTTTAATATCTTGTAGCCGTCTTCTTCTTGGTCTGCCTCTGCGTCCTGGGACCCTGCCCTCTAATATTGTTTTTTCCAGGCCATCGTGACGCTTAATATGACCAAAGTATGTAATTTTTCTGTATAGTATGTTGTTTCTCAGCCAATTCTCTTTAACATTTAGTTCTTTCAGGACATCAATGTTCTTCCTTTATTCTGTTCATGGTATTCGTAGGATCTTTCTGTAGCATTTAGTTTCGAAGGACTGGATTTTCGTTCTTGTTTTTGTGTGTAATAGTCCATGATTCACAACCATAAGTAGCCACTTAAAGCTTTTACCGTTTGGAAAAGTCACAGAGCAACCACATGTTGGGGTGTGCAGTTATTGCCCATTATTCACATATAACATCTTAGGCATCTTAGTCTTCTACTATACTGATTGCCTGGATTGTTTGTGATTAAATTATGGCGAAAACGATGCAGATCACAGCCAACAAAAAGATGAAGAAAATACGATGATGCTGGATAGGTCGTACCTAAGAAAAAAACCAGAGTTGAATATAATAAGAAGGATCCTTGCCTGGAACCCGAGAGAAAATGAAAAAGCAAAGCATAGAAATACACAGAGAAGAGATTTGGAAGCAGAGATTAAAGATATACAGAAGAGCTGGAATGTGCTGTAAGAGATAGCAAAACTTGGCATGAGTTGGGTAAACACGTAATAACAAAGTATTGTAGTTTTACAAAATATGAAATATGGAGCATGAGAAGAGAAAGTACTAAGAAGCATAGGAATGTAGAGCGTTGAGTCCATGAAGTCGCAAGGTACCATAGAACGAAAAATGAGTTGGTTGAGGGTCTATGCCCCAGCTAGGGTTAAACAGACACAACAGAGAGAAGAGAAAGAATATTGTTTAGATGTATTGGTGATCTATGTCTTAGATTATATCTTATCTTATCTTAACCACATTTGCCGTGAAGCGACGTGGGAGATTTAGTTTTCTATCTTGTGCCAGGCGTGTTGCGCTTGGCGTTGCCAGTCCATGCTTTCGCAGATGTTATCTATCCATCGTGTTCTTGGCCTCCCTCGTGCTCTGCACCTTGAGTGTCGATTACTGTAGGCACGTGATGGTAGTAAAGGTGGTTCCATTCTCATTAGATGACCGAACCACTTGATTCTTTGCTTCTCAATGTGCTGTATGCATGGCATAGTACCAGCGATGCTTCTCTCTCTCTTGCGATCACCGCCCAAACCGTTGTACCAAATCTCCCCATAAATCCTATTCATGTGGAAATCTGTTTCATGCAGCCTTAGCATTGGCGTGTTTTACGTCACATCTTCAGCACCATTTGGAGCTCTGGTGCTTATCCTTCGGTGATGTTTCCGGTTTCAGTCAGCGTTTACTCGGTTCGCTCTCCGTTCTGTAGCCATTCCAGTGTTTTTACGGTGTGGAGTAGCTAGCGCCACACCAACCTCATTAGTCGCCTCTTACGACATTTGTGGTAGGTAACAATGGTTCTATTCTTTACACCCCAATTTGGGTCTCGGTAACCACGCGGGCGACGATGCTTCTGATATTCTCGTTTCTCACCATATCTCTCCTTGTAACGTTGGCATCTTTTCGTAGACATCTCATTTTACATGTTCTAATCTTTCTTTCTTGTGTCTTAGTCAGGAGCCATGTTTGGCACTGATAGCAGAGAGTTAGATTATATTCGCCTATTATATTTGTTCGTGACGCACATACTACTGTCTCCCAAACTTCTACACGAACAAGACAAATACTTCTAAGCATGAACTTATCAAGTTGAACAAGATTAAGTAAATCAAACTCCGCCGAGGCAGGAATTGTGTGGTCTTAGCTATCCCATGACATAATGTGTAAGAAATACCAATCAACAGCTTCCGAGATAAAGGGATGAGAACGACTGGCCATTACATTAATGAGGTGTTAAGATAAGAACCCCCCCCAAGGTTTTGGCAACGCTCCGACTGTGATGTTTAATACTGTCTGACGTAGTCTAGGTCTCCTTGGTTTCTATCCGTTGTTTACCGTCAGTGGCGTCCTGTTGTTTATTAAATTGTCTATGTTTCTGGGATCTTTAAGAATGTACTGTTAAAGTCAGTTTGGCATGTTGTCGTGGATTAGTTGTCAGAATGAAATGGGACACCCAGACTCACGTTTGTTGTCACAAAGAAAGGTGATACCCAGAAACCTCACCGTTGATGTCACAAAGAAAGATGACACCCAGAAACCTCACCGTTGATGTCACAAAGAAAGGTGACACCCAGAAACGTCACGTTTCCTGTCAGAAAGAAAGAGGACACCCAGACACCTTATCTTAATTGTCAGAGAGGACACCCAGACATCTTAATTAATTGTTAGAAAGAAAGAGGACACCCAGACACCTTATCTTAATTGTCAGAGAGGACACCCAGACATCTTAATTAATTGTCAGAAAGAAAGAGGACACCCAGACACCTTATCTTACTTGTTATTAAATAAAGTAGCTGAATTCAATGTAAACTAATCAACAACTTAAATGTCTACAGTATGAATCAATCAACGATTAGAAACTTTAAATATGTTTCTGGAAGTGTAGGCGATAAAGAACATTCTCGGTAGCTACTAAACTTAACGATGCAAATACTTGTCTCGGGCTCATAGATGGGCATTTAACGGTGGACTGATCTTAGTGTCGACCCACGTTTAAAAAAGCGCATCTCTGAATACGAGATGAACAACTGTCCCCTATCGTATGTGGTTGTTGGTGACTAAAAGAGGGAGAGCGCGTGGTCGGCGACTTCAAACTGTAAATAAAAACCAGACAGCTATAAATAAAAAAACAGGTAAAAGACAAATTGCTCATATGGAACCTGCTGCCTTGCAGATCGGTTGGGGGCAGTCAAAGACTGACGGAGAGCGAACCCAGTAAACGCTGGTTAAAATCGAACACATCGCCGAAGGACAAGCACCAGAGCTCCAAATGGTCCTGAAGATGTGACGTAAAATAAACTTCTTGGCAAAGGCTGTTTAAATAAAGGCTCGTATAACAATAAGAATGATCAAAATGGCCACCAAAAAAAAAATCGCGAGAGAGAGAAATTGCTCATAAATTGAGTGTACGTCTGTTTGTTTCTACCGTATGTATCCTTGGGAGCGATGATAAAAGATGATCCTAGATTTGAGTTCAATCAGCCACGATCCTGGTAAAAAAGTATGGGGAAAAAGGTCTGAAGGCGATGGATTGACTTAATTGCTCTGGGTTTCTTTATGTCTCCGCCCCTGTAGACGAACCCATCTAAAAAAAAAAACATTTTTATTCTTCTACTGTCTTTCCCCAGGTGGATGATAGAATTGGTTGCCTACTCTTGTAGTTAAACGTTGGTGTGGGAGCTGTAATTTGCGTTCTATGGCCAGATGAGTCACCCTTGTTGTGTTATATCCGTGTTTATATCGTGTGGTCTTGATATGTACCCATATTTCTGATCTTCACTTAGCTCTAGTACCTAATTTCTTTTTATTGTATGTTGTTATTGGCGGTTGGTTGTATTTCACCATTTTCATACTATTTGTATATTGAGGAATGCTGAGTTAGACCGGTACTATTCTTTGACCAGCGGCCCACGATGAGTGATATAGTCAACATCACATCTGCTACCGATATTTTTCATCGTATCCCAGATACAATAAGAAGTGGTAGTTGACCTGAGAGCCGTTTTTGGTTTGAAAAAAAGTCTACTACAACTGGAGATTCTAACTTGAAACCACCTTTCGACAGGATGCAAGTGTCATAACCGCTGCAATAACAACTGATGTGACTCTAGCATAACATAACAATATGGAACATCACGTAGAAGGGAAATAACGCAGGAGACAATTTGATAAGAAAATATGCTATTAAACCTTCTTGTTCCCAATGGAAACTTATGAATGCTGGGAGTATCAAGAAGAGACCAGTTTAGAAATGAAGACATCAGAAAAAAATGGGTACAACATCAGTACTGAACTTCATCAAGAAATAGCAAAAAAATGGTGTGGACACATAAGAAGATTACCAACAGACACTGCGCCCCTAGAGCCATGTTACTTTACTACAGTGGATACAAAGCAAAAGGTAGCTCACGCAAAGATGTACCTAGTAAATAATAAAGGCAGTGAAACAAACCACTATTTATGAAGTGCACTCAAAAGCCCGTTCTATAAATATTTTCTTACACTGACGATGTGAGACAAAACAGGATTATAGAAAAGAAAAAGAAAAAATGTTGTTCGTGGAACATAAGGCTGCAACTGTCACTCTGAGCATAACGCTATTTTAGGCCGTCCTTATCAGTTCTGTCCATGAGACTCCAATCTCACTAACCTTTTTTTCACAGTTTTTGCCTATATATTCAACCCACTCCTCTATTCCCTTTTGGTTCCAATCAACTGGATATCTAGTTATGCTGTTCGGTTGTTTTTTGAAAGTGTGTCTAATTCATCTCCACTTTCTCTCCCGATCCTTCGTTTGTCTTCGCTTCTGATCCTGATCTCTTCGACAATGCTATGTTTGTTATGATATTTAGACATCTCACATGGAGTCTGCGGCGGAGACTTCTCTTGGTGAATGTCTGTAGGCTGGATGTAATTATCTTGATCATACATCATGATTCAGAGCGATAGAGCAGGACATGACTTGATTGACTTATTAATCTCGATCCTCGTGGAGCGAGGACGTACTTCTTCTGCTACGTCCTCTGCTACAGGACATACTTTAACCCTTTCACTGCTAAATACTTTCTGAATGCTGAGCTACTACTCTTTGTTTCTAGGTAACAAACGTGAATGTACGCCTATAGCAGTGACAGTAGAAATGTATAACGTGTTAATACGTCTTTAGCCCACAGAGGAAAGATATTAACAGACGTGTTAATGCGTCTTTAGAAGTGAATGGGAAAACGTATATATACGTCCTTAGCAGCTAAAGGGTTAAATGAAATTAACTCTAGTATTGTGACATTTGGTGAAAAGATTCGAAAGTCAGTTTAACCCTTTCGCTCTTCTGGTCTGATACACTGGCTCACAGTATTTTGTTAAGATGAAGCAAAGCCAGTATACAGTCTAATTTAGCATGTATTTCAAAGTAAATGCGACTTGATGTAGAATAAATTACGGATTAAAAGGATTAAGAAAGCGAATTATAAGCTGAGTTAATAAAGAACAAATATACAGTAGCACGATCGAAAAGCTCGAGAAATGAAAAGTGTTTATTGTAAACTAGAAGACAAAAAGAAAAAGGAATTGAGAGAAAGCAATGAAATAATAAACATGAACAGATCATGAAATATGTGAAAAATAGCCAATAAACACCACAGGAACAGCATAACCGAGCAGGATAAAAAAAAGAAAAGGAAAGAAAATGATACAAAAAGGAAAGGGACGAACAAGATAAAAGAGGAAAGAAACGATAACATAACAGGAAAACAGGAAAGAGTAGAAGAAAAGAAGGAAAGACACGAAGAGGATAACAGAAAAAAAGGAAAGATTAGAAGAAAAGAAGGAAAGACACGAAGAGGATAACAGAAAAAAGGAAAGATTAGAAGAAAAGAAGGAAAGACACGAAGAAGATAACAGAAAAAAGGAAAGATTAGAAGAAAAGAAGGAGAGACACGAAGAGGATAACAGAAAAAAGGAAAGATTAGAAGAAAAGAAGGAAAGACACGAAGAGGATAACAGAAAAAAGGAAAGATTAGAAGAAAAGAAGGAGAGACACGAAGAAGATAACAGAAAACAAAGAAAGAGTAGAAGAAAAGAAGGAAAGACACGAAGAAGATAACAGAAAAAAGGAAAGATTAGAAGAAAAGAAGGAGAGACACGAAGAAGATAACAGAAAACAAAGAAAGAGTAGAAGAAAAGAAGGAAAGACACGAAGAAGATAACAGAAAAAAGGAAAGATTAGAAGAAAAGAAGGAAAAACACAAATAGCATAACAGAAGAAACGGACAGAAACAAAAATATCACTTTGAAAATGCAAAAACATATATTTCATATCAGAAAATCCCAATAAAAAAGATAAAAAAATTATAGCGTAAGATTGCAAAAAAATTATTTTTAAAATAATGAGAAGATAACATGAAAGCAAAAAAAAAAAATGTATAAAGAAACATTAATTTGTAAAGGTCACATGAAAGCGAAAACTAAGACACTGATGTAAACAAGAAATAGTTTACTATCATTAATTTGATATTCTTTGCCAAGTGTTATATTGAAACATACAACACCCATGTGTTGCCGAGGTTCGAAAGGGGAGCAAAGAATAGTAACACTGTAACCTACAAGGCATGTCGTAAGAGGCGATTAAGGTAGTGCCTAGGGAAGCTACCCTAGTAAATAAATAACATCGCAGAAAACAGATGTGCTGGCCTACTTGTAGGCGCATAACTGGCGCAACGTAAATCGCTCTTAGGCTCGGATCACATACAGATCACAAAGAGTGGTTAATAAGTGATCGATAAGGAGCTTTCGAAGGATAAACGTTAAAAAATGATGCAGGAATAAAAAAGAGAGTGTGAATATCACTTCTTAAGACCGCCCGAGTGGTTACCGGGGACCAAATTTGGGGTGTAAAGAATAGAGCCACTGTTACCTGCCACGCATGTCGTAAGAGGCGACTAAGGAGGTTTGGCTGAAATCGGATGCACATGTCCTAAACGTGTAGAAATATATGCATTTAGGGGTCTACCAAACCAATGTGCAACGTACACACGTTCTTGGCAAAGATCAAACATATCACAAAGAGTGATTAAAATTGGTCGTAAAGAACGAACGCAAAGAAGAAGAAGAAGAAGACTTATTAAGATGCCATTAAGCTAAAAGGACCCATAAGCAAGGATCATTTCAAGATCAATTTCAAGTATGCAGACAAGAATAGACATGTTCATCTTTTCAATAGTTAGTTGCTAGCGATTTGCATTTCTTTACGAGGTATCGTAGTACACAGTCCGAAGATAATTAAATGACATCATCGGATCTAATGATATGTAACAACTAGCAATATTACGGCATGTAAAGCAGAACTTAAAACAATCCAAATAAATCATAGGGACCTGATGCAACAGTAAAGTCGAAATTACGTCCAGCCACAGCGAACTCTAATATTTGACCGCATAACTGACCGGGGAATCCTGACCTAGTTTGAGTTGTGGGTGGGGGAAGCAGGATTTATAATGTTTGATTGAATACTGCATGCTTTTTTGCAAATTTACTCAATTCTATGAGTCTATGGTTATTTATTGATGAAAAATACTAATAATAGTGATATTCCTTATTGTTAAACTTAACTTGTTCTATAATATAACATCGATTTAGCATTTTGTGTTGATTTTAAAATGAATTCGTCTTTAACAACAATACTGGAATGCGAGGTCACGCGACGGTTGTGGTTTTATTTCCTAGAATGTTTACCTGTGTCCGCTGGTCGTATGAGTTTAAAGTTTGCTGGGGTCCAGCCAACTATCTCTTTAGTCTGCAACGTCTTCGGCGCCTTTGACAGCAACACAAGCACAATATTCCTTCTCCGTTCTTGTCCATCATCTGTACAGTGTTCCAGATGTGATTCATTTCTTTCAATTTCTGTTCTACTGCTTTTTTCTTCAAGTCGTTTTGGATCTTCTACGTTTTCGTTTACCATCTGGTATCCATCACAGTGCAGTTTTGGGGACAGAGTTGGTTTCTATGCGTTTTACATGTCAAATCCACTTTCATCGTCTCTATTGGAAGATGGTGTTCATATCTTCTAACTCCTGCTGACACTGCTTAATCAGTTCTGGTTATAGATAGTTTTTGGCCATAACACGCGTAAGTTCTTTCACATTTACAGACACTCTTAAAGTGTTTCTAAAATGCTTCGATATAGGCACCACACGCTGGGAATTCCTCGCGCAAGATCGCCAAATGTGACGATGTAACAACACAAGGGAAACACGCACAGTTGAGAATCGTCGTGCCGTTGAGGCGCAGAGAAAACGAGCTGGGAGAAAAGACGGAACACACAACACCCACATGTCTAACCTGTATGCGCACCCGTATGCCACACTGTGCATGCCACATGCCACACCTGTATGCCACACCTGTATGCCACCTGTATGCCACACCTTTCCACCTATGCCACACCTGTATGCCACACCTGTATGCCACACCTGTATGCCGCACCTGTGGTAGGGGACTGTGTTCGAGGATCGGATTCTACAGGCACCTCCGTACACACCAGGGAGATGCAGCAACACACGTCTGATACTGTTGTCATCATCGTTTGCGATGGACCGTTATTAGTGTATGGAAAGTGGAGAGTTTGGACATATTGTGTTCTGTCATTCTCCATAGCTGTGATCAGTACATCAAAGTTGATAGCACACAGCTGAGGTATATATTAATTTTGGTTATGATGTTGCATTGGATTCATTTCTAGACCATCTGAAGAGCCATTTTTTCCCCTATCCAGAAGCACTTGAGCTTTCAGTTCTTATGCTCGGTGCCATGGACATCGTAACCCTTCGGTTCGGTGCCATGAACAACGCAAATCTGGGAAACCTGTGGCTTTTCTGCCAGCCCGCGCAATTGAACCCGCACTCACAGAGGGCTTGTCACCCGCAGTCCAACGCGCTACGAACACGCTGGGCATGCGGGCGAACTGAAGAGTCATGAATGAACAACGTACTTCATTTCGTCTGCTTTTAAAGATACACCTACTTCTTTGTATATCCTGCGAGCCTGACTGAGTGATTTATTTCTCTCCGCTTCTCATGGAGCATAGAGCCTCAACAGTTTTTCCTCAACTTTTCCCGGTCTCTGGATGTTCTTTCTATTGCTCTCCATGACAGTCAAGTGTCCTTCAAGAATGGCACCGTTTCGCCTGTTTAGAACGCTTTTTAAAAATGTTTCTTATGGGTTTCACCAGTGGCGGTTCGTGATTATTTTTGTTGGTAGGGCCAGACATTATTTCCCGTATAAATCATGGTTTTTGGTTGCTATATTTTAATTTATAAAATAATAAATACACGTTATACGTTATTTTTGGTGGGTCCCGACCCCACTGGCCCTTAATGACGAGCTGCCACTGGGTTTCACTCAAGTGTTTGTCTAATGACACTTTACTGTGACTTCTCCTTGGTATGTCCGACTCATCGCCAATTTCTCCTCTTAACCTGAGTCATCATGGGTGCTTGTACTGTTCTTTTCCACAGATCTGTGTTTGTCCAAGCCAGTCTTAAAACAACCCACTTTGAACTAGTGAACCTCGCTCGTGTGTTGCCGGAGTTTGCAAGTGGAGAAAAGGATAGTAATACTGCGACCTGCAATACATGTCGGGGGGAGGCGTATAACGTACAACCGCCCGAGTGGTTACCTTAGCCCAAATTTGAGGTGTAAAGAATAGAACCACTGTTACCTGACACGCATGTCGTAAGAAGCGACTAAGGAGGTTTGGCTGAAATCGGATGTATGCGTCCTAAACATGTAGAAGTCTATGCGTTTAGGGGCCTACCAAACCAATGTGCAACGTATACACGTTCTTGGCAAACATCAAACATATCACAAAGAGTGATTAAAATTGGTCGTAAAGAACGAACGCAAAGAAGAAGACCTCTTAGGCTCAGATCACGTACACACCACAAAGAGTGATTTAACAAGTGGTCGATATGGAGCTTTCGAAGAAAAAGAAGAAATAATGAAACTGATGCAAAAACGAATAACAACATTACATCCCGCTAAGGAGGTCATAAAACAACCCACATGTGATTCAGGAACCTTGTGCAGCAGCTAATAGCAAAATTACATCTTGCTAAGCAGGTCTTAAAACAAGTCACCTTGACCCAGTAAATGTGATACAGCAACGAATATAAACAGCATAAAGTGTCAAGCAGCTCTTAAAGCAACTAACCTGAATCCAGGCGGAATCTTAAACAACAGCGAATAGAAACATACTGTACTGCCAAGCATATTGTAAATGGCTACAGTTAAGGATTGTGTAAAGAGCTAGCCATCTTAAGATGAATAATAGCTAGTTTCTTGTAAATATTAGTGTTTAATTTTATGACCACGTTTTGTTCCAACTTCAATGAATCGCCACATACGTCTATTTCTGTACTTGACGTTTGAATTATTTCTCGCTCTTTCTTTCTTTTCTATTTCTCTCCCTTTCCCTCTCTTGTACCATTTTATCTCGGATTGGGACATAGGCCAACAGACAACTCATGCCAAGTTTTCATATCTTTAGCTATCTCTTCTAACTCCTTGCAGCACTTTTTTAAATGTTCGTCTATTGTAACTATACAGTTATAGACGATTATATGTTGCCTTGTTATTTTATCAAGGTGCTGGGCTGGAAGCATATTTTGTCACAGCAATTACAAATGGTAAGCACTTTAAAAAACACAGATGGCGTTATAACAGTAGCACACTTTTGAATTTTTGCTGTTTATTAAAAACCTTTACTTACAGGATTACAAGAGAATCTGATATCGTCCACGTGGTGCAATGGGAGCAAAGAATAGTACCACTGCGACCTACAGGGCATGTTGTAAGAGACGGCTGAGGTAAGGAGCCTAGGAACGCTACTCAAGTAAATAAAACTCGTCACAGAAATCGGATGTCATAGCCTATTTATCTACTCAAATCACATACCGACCACACTGAGTGGTTAACGAGTAGTCGATATAGAGCTGTCGAAGAAGAAAAAGAAGAAGAAGAATAATCTCGTATGTTATGCCTACTCATCAAAACATATTATAACATTTAACTTTATCATTGTCAGTGTCTAGTAATAGAGTCAGCATCTAAGTAATTGAAATTGAAATAATGCCATCTAAATGAGATACGAACGATTTAAGTGTACAAATTAACCAGATTCATATTAAATCAGCAATTCTCATCGGTAGTTTTTCGGTAGGGTAATCCTTGGAAGTGTTTCAGTAGAGTAATCCTTGGCAGTGTTTCGGTGAGGTAATCATCGGTAGTGTTTCAGTAGATTAATCATCGACAGTGTTTCAGTAGGATAATCCTCGGTAGTGTTTCGGTAGAGTAATCCTCGGTGGTGTTTCGGTAGAGTACTCCTCGGTAGTGTTTCGGTAAGGCAATCATCGGTAGTTATTCAGTAGTGTAATCCTCAGTAGTGTTTCAGTAGGGGAATCCTCGGTAATGTTTCTTTAGGATAATCCTCGGAAGTGTTTCGGTACGATAATCCTCATTAGCGTTTTGGTAGATAATCCTCGATAGTGTTTTGGTATGGTAATCCTCAGTAATATTTCAATATGGTAGTCCTCGGCAAGGTTTCGATAGTGCAATCCTCGGTATTCTGTTTCTGTTATGAAGAAAAATAAAACCGATGATCTTCACCTGCGTGACACAGCCGTCGACAAGCTGCCTTAATTCCTCTGGCCGAATGGATTAGAGCGCGGCTCCCATGCGTGTTCAATTCACGGTAAGGCCAAGGATGTTTTTTCTGTTGTGGGCATAAATAAAAAATCCTAACATGAACAGCTTCGCGACGACTGCACTAGCCATGCGGCCATTAAATTCCCCTCAGGCACACGTTCCACCGGTCCTACACTGCCCTAAAAAGCTGTACTACAAAGCAGTAACGACAGTTTCTTAAATATTTACTTTAAAAAAAAATTTAATCCCCACCGTAGTCTCAGAAAAAGAAAACAAAGCGCAGTAAGAAATAAAAAAATCAATTGTATTTATCTCAAGAAAGTTAGTAGTAAAATTGATAATCTAAACAGCTGAGCAAAAAAAAAACACCCAACATGTACCAGACCTGCAAGTCGATGAATACATATCATTAGTATGAAGAGACACGTATAATCGTTGTGCAGGGTGTTCTCACAACACTTAAAATATAGGTCAGCTTGAAAAATGTAGTACATTACATCATCAAAAAATGTGCTAAAACAAATTAGTGAAATTAGTCACAATAGTTACTGCTATGGTCTACTGTTATGCTTGGTAAACTAGAAAGAACAAATGTAATATTCATTTTAACAGATGTTGGAAATATCCACCACGGGCTTCAATATATGTTTGAACACGTTTCTTCATACTTTCAAATATTGTTTCTTCAGTTGAAAACACTATTACGGTTTTAGTGAAAAGAATTACCCCAGCAGACAACAGTCATTCACTGCATTTTGCACCACAATTGACTATGGAACACATTTTTGATGACGTTTGTACTTTTCCCATTTGTTCTACATATGAAGTGTTGTGAGATTTTACAAACAACCTGTATATTGTTCTGCAAGTTTGAAATCAATTCTGGGTAGACACGTTTAGAAAAAATAAAGACAACGTATGAGAATTACCAGCAACAATCAAAATAACAGAGAGGAAGATTATATATATTTAAGACATGCTATATATTTTCAAATAGATTTTCATATATTAGCAGCGAGGAAGATACAGACATGTTGGGTATAGTTGATCCGCCACTGACGTAAGTTTGTTCATGAGAAGCAGTGAATGTTTCCCAAACATATTATTACCTATAATTCAAGATATGAATCGAGTGCTATGCTGTGGTATAAGTGAGTAGTTTGTAAAGTGATGGATTATTAAGTCAGATGACAGATTCTGTGTTGTTGTTGTTCTCGGGAATAGAAAAGTCAGTCAAGGACGTATACTTTTAATGTTCTTATTCTTATTATTTCTCTCCGCTGCTTGTGGAGCATCGGGTCCCAACAATTGTTTGCCACCTCTCCCGGTCTATGGCTGTTTTCTTTATGGCCTCAGGGTAGTCGAACACCCTTCAGTTCCTCAAGAAAACTTCGTTTCCAGGTCTTGATTAGGACGTCCCATCTTCCGTGTCCCTTGTAGGTTCCCCTTGTTCAGTGACGCTCGACCGTGTCTTCCATAGAGTATGCACGACCCACATACATTTTTGCTTCTCGTATAAGCTATACCTGCAGCTGTACCCGTTGTTCGAACATTAACAGTAAATAACTGTCACTGAGGTGTCCTCTAGGCACGGGCGTCCATACGTTAGGCCAATGGGTCTTCTCCATATCTGCGTTGTAAGCTATCGCCTAAATAAAAAAAAAACAATTCATTTAGCACTCACCCCACTGCATGTGAAAAATGTATGTGTACGTTTATACCTCCAGAAACATATTACTGTGATATTAAATACAACAAAAAACGTATGACATAGAAAAAAAACAAATTGATCTGACTAAATTGAAGAAATTAGGATGTGAGTTTACAAGATAATTGGGAGTATTTTATTGCAACATAAACAAATAATTAAGAATGCCGTACACATAAAATAGATATAGGAATTATTCAAATCATCGTCATCAAACAGCTTGTCCTGAGCAGAACTTTGCCACCCCAGCAGTCCTCCAGAATTTCTCTCTCATAGGCCAGATGCCCTGCCTCTGCAGCCATCATGTTTAAACCTTCAGTTACATCCTGAATCCATCTTGTCCGTGGTCTTCCGCTTCTATTTTCCGGTATGCCTCCTTCCATGTTGAGAGCCGCGGTAGCGTAGTTGTTAGTGAACTCACTTCTCAAGGCTGGTGGTCTGGGTTCAGCTCCCGCAGTGCGCGTGGAATTTTTCCCGATTGCGACGGCTCTCAGGTCGACCCAGCCTCAACTGGGTACCAGACACGCTCTGGGAAAGTAAAGGCGGCCGGCGTGATGCTGACCACATCACCCATCGTGTGCCGATGGTCAATGAAAATACAGGCCTAACACTGTATTGCTCCATATACCACGAGGTATGAAATGGTTCCTTTACTTTACCGTTACTCCTTCCATGTTGGTCTTATCCAGCCCTTGATGTCTTTTTATTTGTCCAAAATATTTCAATTATCTCTTTCTTATTTGTAACATCAGCCAGTTTTCTTTGATTTTGAGTTCTTTCTGGATTGATTTGCTTATTCTCTTCTCTGTTCATTATACAGGAAGGACTCTTCTGTAACACCTATATTCAACAGCGCATATATAACAAATAAGCAAATGAAATTTCATTAAAATAATTGTGAAAGTTCCGTCATTTTGTGTTTTAGGACACAACGGTTTAAACTGCAAAGACTTTCAAGTGAATGTTTGCTCTTCTGGTAATCTGTCAACTGCAGGTTTTACTTCTCATTGTTTTTGTGTATTACTGTATTTGATTATTCCTCTCTACTCTTCGATGAGGATAGGCTTTAACAAGTTGTTTCCCGCTTTCTCCAGTCTCTGGCCGTTGTCTCCGGTCTCTGGTCGTTGTCTCCGGTCTCTGGTCGTTGTCTCCGGTCTCTGGTCGTTGTCTCCAGTCTCTGGTCGTTGTCTCCGGTCTCTGGTCGTTTTATCCGGTCTCTGGTCGTTTTATCCTTTCTCTATCCGTCGTCTTTATGCTTCCATGATAATCTAGTATCCTTCCATTTATTATAAACACTCGGTCTCCAGTTTTCTTTGAAGAATCTTCACAAACCCAGCAGGTGTCAGCAAAAATATTGCAGTCTTTAGCGACTCAAGATCCGTTCTCCATGCCATCTTCTGTCCCAAACAAGATAAGCTCATTCAGGATATATGACAAAAAAATTAGCTTTCTGTCAAAAACATAAGAGCTAGTCTTACAGAGGATACCAGCACAATATGGCACACCAGGAAATGAAAAGGCTGGCAAACTCGCACGGACTGGATGGAGCCTAACACAGCACCACCCAACATATAGCTTTACAGAAGCAAAGACTGGAGGGAGCCTAACACAACACCACCCAACACAAAGCTTTACAGAAGCAAAGACTGGAGGGAGCCTAAAACAGCACCACCCAACACATAGCTTTACAGAAGCAAAGACTGGAGGAGCCTAACACACACCACCCAACACATAGCTTTACAGAAGCAAAGACTGGAGGGAGCCTAACACAGCATCACCCAACACAAAGCTTTACAGAAGCAAAGACTGGATGGGGCCTAACACAGCACCACCCAACACAAAGCTTTGCAGAAGCAAAGACTGGAGAGAGCTCTAACACAACACCACCCAACACAATAGCTTTGCAGAAGCAAAGACTGGAGGGGCCTAACACAGCACCCCCCAACACAAAGCTTTACAGAAGCAAAGACTGGATGGGGCCTAACACAGCATCACCCAACACAAAGCTTTGCAAAGCAAAGACTGGATGGGGCCTAACACAGCACCACCCAACACAAAGCTTTACAGAAGCAAAGACTCTCCTGAAACTATCCAGAAAATGATGTGGAGAAAAAAAAACGGAGGATACAACCCAGATCACTACAGTATAAATAGACTAACTAGAAAAACACAGTCTTCAGACTTAGAACAGGATGCTGCAGTCTCAGAGCACACCTCATTAGAACGGGTCTCAGGGACTCGACTGCCTGCACCTATGGAGCACAAAAACAGTGCCAAGAGCACATCCTGCAAGACCCCAGACTGAGCAGTAAGAGAATGGAAATCTGGACAACAGAAACAACCCTACAAAACAAATTATGGGGGAACAGATGAAGACTTCAAGCGCACCGCCCTGTTTATGATACATACCGGAGTAGTTGCATAGCAGGAGTTGATCGCAGAAGATGAAGTTTGAAGAATTCCCCTGTCCGTTTATCTTGCGGGTTTCACTCAAGTGGTGTTTATGGACATGTATTTATGTTTTCTGCAGGGTACACCCGACCCACCGCCATATTCTCTTCCTAACAATGAGTCATCATGGGTTCCTGCCTGGTTCTTATCCAGATATCTACGTTTGTAACTCTATTTCCTTTCAGTTTGATAATCCTCCGAAGACATTTGTTAATAAAGGTCAGAATCTTGTGTGTATTTAACTTGGGGATTCGCCATGTTGCCGAGCCATACAACAAAACGGAGTGCACATTGTTTCTATATTTACACGTGATTTCTAAAATAAGCCCTTCTACCAAACATGTTATGAAAGCAGAGATTAAAAAGAACTCAGGCCCCTACCAAGCATATTGTAAAAGAAACGAGGAAACAGAAATCAGGCCCCCTACCAAGCATATTGTAAAAGAAACGAGGAAACAGAAATCAGGCCCCCTACCAAGCATGTTGTAAAAGAAACGAGGAAACATAAATCAGGCCCCCTACCAAGCATGCTGAGAAAGCAAAGAGGCAGGAGAAAGCAAAGATGAATAAGAAATCAGGCTCCCACCAAGACACTCCAATACTAAGCGTTTTACAAAAGTGATAGGGATGAAATAAAACAAAACAATGGCACCACCAAGCAAGACGTCAAAAAGTGATAAGTAAAAAATAAATTGGCACCCTACTAAATGTCTTGTGAAATTAGGGATTAATTATCTTCATTAGAAAATAAAAACATGACTTATGATGACAACAAATATAATTATTGTAATAAGTTGGGTCTATAAGGTATGTTCTGCGTCTGGCCTTCCATCCAGCAGAGTTGGGGTCGGCTAGTCTTTCTTAGGAAGGGCGAAAGATGACAATTAGTAGCCTGTTGATAATCTGTAGAACACACGAGCTAACCCCACCTCCAAGTGGTATATACCGAAACATTTTTTACCCCGAGGTCAAAAGAGAAACGGGGCTCTGGCTCGTTTAGGGGAATGGTCTCTTCTAGGTTCGAGTCAGGACCGCGCTGTTCTTTTCAAGAAAGCATTTATTTATAGAGACCCATGGGATTGTTGCCGGAGCTACAGAGCTCGTGCTTTGTGTAATATTCTCGGCAAGTGGCGTACCATTTCTCCGGAGAGGAATCGAGCCATATAGGATAAAAGACGGTGAAATGAAATTAATCCTTCAGCTGTAAGCCTCTTAATCTCTCTCAGGTAGAAAACATTAAAAGTACGTGTGTGTATTGCGTTGGGAGGCGAACCCGAGTAAAAAAAGCATGCAGAAACAAGATGTGCTCGTGTACGGATCTGTAGACATCAACTTCAATAATAAACTCATATACTAAGGGACAAATCACATTACGACGATAAATGGTGGTTTAACAGATGTTTGGTGTCTGGGGCAAACGAAAAATACGAATAACATTTAAAAAAAAATGTGTTTGTGATGAAAAGTATGAAAAAATTCCACATCTTAACCTCAGGGAATCGAGGAAAGCTAACAACACCATTTGTTATTTATCACAAGACAAAAGAAGAATTACCAAAGTTAAGCCGGTGTGAAATATCATTTTATATTATATTAACAAATGGCTGGACGTGAATGAAAATAAATAACAAATACATTTAAAAAATTGTTTTTGTTATTGTTGCAAGCATGGGCGTCAACTCGTTAAGGCAAAGGGAGGGCAAGTGCCCTCTGGAAAATGATTCTTTGGTTAAACACAATGTGATTGCCTGTTGCATACTAACTGTGGTTTAAATATTTGTAGGAAGTTAATGTGAGCGTCTGTAGCTTAAGCGGTAGTGAGCTTGATCACAACCGAAGCGTTCTGGGTTCAAACTCCGCAGTGGGCAAGTTTGGAAGCAAACTCGTTTCCGTGGGATTTTTACGAAAGGTAAAAATAGACCTCAACGTTCAGAAAGCAATAACAAACTACTGAACGTATAAATGGTGCCTAGAAAATAATCGACTCGTTTACTGTGGTTGATGGCTACGTCCTGTAAAGGATATGTTACGATTTTCATTTCAAGAAGTTAATTGTTATATACATGGAGCCCTCAATCGAATTCTGATCTGAATCTGGAATTCCCCATTTCCACGTAGTAAACTGGACCTTCTGGCTAAATGGATTCCAGGGCGACTCCCATGTGGGAGATCCGGGTTCCCGGTAAGGTCAATAAGTTTTTTTATGTCAGGGCATAAAGAAAAATTCAAACATGAACAGTATCGCTGCGGATGCACTAGCCATGCGGCCATTAAGTTTCACAGACACATATCCCCCTGTCCTACACCGCCCTAAATGGCGGTATTACAAGCAGTAACGACAGTAACTATCAATTAAATTTAATTTAAAAAAAACATTTTGAACCTCGTGCTTCCCCCCTAGACAATTTTATGTGGACGCCCATGGTTTCAAGGCAGCAAAAAGTTGTATTTTGGCAACATTGAATCACTAGCTAACTTCTGCCAGTACAAAATGTCAGAGTTCACACAGTTTAATAGATTCGATGGAAGAATAAAAAAAAAATTACAAGGAAAAAAAATGCTTGGCACTGGTCTAAGATAAAGGGTGTGAATGTTTTTATACATTTTGTAGATACAACTAGTGACGTATTTACTGCACTTTAACATCATCATGTGCTGCTAAAATAAGAAGAACCAAGGTTATGTGTCTACACGTTATTTTCTCTCCAATTTTTTGTAGTTGTTGATTCGAGTCTACGATATGTAGCCGCACTTTCAGTTGATAGTTTTTGCTATTTGTTTGTATTATACAGGTAAGATTGATGAGACGTATGTTTAATCAGAGTGTTATCGGAACTGTCAGCATGAGTATATTTTATTATCTGTTGGAAGAGACTGAATAGTCATGGATCTGCGTAGAATGTATTGTTGACAATTATGTTACTTACTAGCTAACTAACTGACTGACGTACTGGCTGACTGACTGGCTATTAGTCGTAAATTGTTCATTGACCGTTCATTGTTCATTGTTCATTGTTCATTTTATGATTATCTTCATCGCACATCTGGCATGTTCATAATTTCTCCGATCTCCTCCCAAGCATGTATCTCAGTGTGTTTAGGCTAAATCTCCCGTTCTGTGTTGATTGATGTATCTACTGGGTTTTCTCTCGTGGTTTTCCCGTCATGTAGCAGCTATCGGTATGCACAACTTGCGCAACCGAGATAGAAAATACCCTTTACCTTCGTCGTTGAAATCTTCAGAGCGTATATTTTCTCTGAGAGCGTTGATGTGTCGCTTCTGTCCACAGAAGACCCATTCTCAATCGTAGCATTACCCACCAGTGCGACTGCTCTCTCATTACCCTTCACCCCATCGTGATACGGGTATCTGGATTGACGAGTTTTGTATTAATTGCATCCACTGCCTTCGTACATAACCGGCCTTGATCTTCTGTATCATGCTCATAGAGTCACTGAACATGCATGCGTGAGTGAATTTTATTCGTAAATGAAACCATAGTTATGTTGCCTTCACCACTATGTGATGCGTGAGTACGCGCGTATGTATGTGTACAGGAACGTGTTCTGCGTGCGTGCATACATATGTATACGCACTCTCTATCTCTTCCATACACACACACACTCGCATATACATATGCTCACTCATGCTCAGACTCACAATAAATCATTAAGATATACATTTAACGGTTCACTCACTCACTCACTCACTCACTCACTCACTCACTCACTCACTCACTCACTCACCACTCACTCACTCACTCACTCACTCACTCACTCACTCACTCACTCACTCACTCACTCACTCACTCACTCACTCACTCACTCACTCACTCACCACTCACTCACTCACTCACTCACTCACTCACTCACTCACCACTCACTCACTCACTCACTCACTCACTCAACCCACTACTCACTCACTCATCCACCCACCCCACTCCTCACTCACTCACTACACACTCACTCCCTCACTCACTCACTCACTCACTCCCTGACTCACTCAAACACTCACTCACTCATTCACTCACTAACCCACTCACTCACTCACTCACACTTTTCCCGATATGTGGTAGATAGATTAACTTCCGCTGTGTTATCATTACACTTAGAGGAAACTGGGAAGATAAGGGCAATATGATGCTAGAACTCGCAATTAACGCAGCTGATAGCAGATAACGCAAGTGGTGATGATGTTGTATATATCAGTGGGTTTACGCATCGTTATAAGAAGTCCTGCTGGGGTTTCCTAGTTAACACGCAGGTAGGGTCGTTGTAGAGCGGAACGGAGCATACATTACAACAACTTCCAGTGCAAGAATGGAGGTTAAGGCAGCTACTGCTATCATCCAGTGGCTCTGTGGGTCTTTCTTTACTGGAGCCGTTGTAGTGTCTGACTCTCTGTCGATATTTTGTAAGGTTCAAAATGGTAGGTTGCGTTTATGAATACATGTAGTCAGTGGCGGCTCGTGATCATTTTTGTTGATGGGGCCAGACGTTTTTTCCCGGATAAATCATGCTTTTTGGTTGCTATATATTAATTTATAAAATAATAAATACACGTTATACATTATTTTTGGTGGGGCCGGCCCATTGGCCTTAATGACGAACCGCCACTGCATGTAGTCTAATAAGGTTTCCAGCCTCAGAGGCTTACGTGGATCTACTGTCCTGGACAATGAGGGTGTTCGTGGAAATGAGAGAGCGGACATGAATGCATCAATAGCATTGATCATTTTGGAGATAAAGATGGCTAAACTCCTTCGGTTCTCGACGACTGCTTGTTTGATGAAGTCACTAAAACTGTGTTAAGGAGTTTGTATTTATAGGTTTTGCATTTCAAGTCTTTGATATCCTGTACACAATTTTAAATCTATTGCCATCTCCACTAAAACAAAGCTCCGGATATTCAGCTCAAATGTGAAATATGTGTTGCTGTATGGCTCGAAAACGTGGCGAGTCACCAAGATAAATACAAGAAAATCCAGATCTTTATCAACAGATATCTTCGGTTTATTCTCAGACTGAGATAGTAAGATAGATTTGCAAAGACAGACCTGTGGATAAAAACAGGAGAAGAATCCATGATGACCCAAGTTGAGGAAAAATGGCGGTGAGACGGACATACCGTACGGAAGACACAGTCGAGTGTCACTAGACAGGCAGTTGAGTGGAACCCGCAAGGAAAACGGAAAATGGGACGTCCTAAACAGACCTGGAGACGAGGTCATTTTGAGGTTATGTCCTGTGAGACTATCATGGGAGATCATAAAGAAAACAGCCAGAGACCGGGAAAAGTGGCGAACAGCTGGCGAGGCTCTATGCTCCACGAGGAGCGGAGAGGAATAAGTAAGTAATTATAAGTTGTGCAAGTAGAACTTGATGTCTGAAGTGGAGAGTACGGAGTATGTTTAACCACCATGCCGCGGTAACCATCACTATTCATAACCTTCTACACCTGCTGCCTTGCAGGTCGGCTGGGGACAGCCAAAGGCTGACGGAGAACGAACCCAGTAAACGTTGGCTGAAACCGGACACATCGCCGAAGGATAAGCACCAGAGATCCAAACGATGCTGAAGATATTAAGTACAAACCACACCAATGCTAAGGCTGCATGAATCAGATTTCCACATGAATGAGATTTATGGGAAATCTGGTACATCAGTCTAAGCGGTGATCGCGAAGAAGGAGACGCATCTTCTACATCTGATGGAGGAGACTGAAAATCTATGCGTATGACCGAAATGCTATGACGTCAGTTCAGTAACCAATAACCAATAACTAACACACACCCAAGAGCCGCAGTAGCGTAGTTGTTAGTAAACTCACTTCTTAGACTAGTGGCCGGATTCAATTTCACAGTGGTCTGGAGTATATTCCCCATCGTAAAGGCTTTCATGTCGACCGAGCCTCAATTGGGTACCTGGGAAAGCACTGGGAAGTAAAGTGGACCGGCGTGATGTTTACCACATCACCCATCGTGTGCCGACGATCAATAACAAGTACCGGCCTAAGACCGTATTAAACTATATACCTTGAGGTATAACAAGGGTTCATTTTTTTGTTACTTTCCTTAACACACATGCAAACACACATACATACTCTCACAAACACACACACACGCAAGCACACCCAGCACCCAGACAAGCCCACCCACACACCAACACCCACACACGCCCACCCACACTCAAATGCTTACATGCACCTTTTCTTTTTAATGAAACATTCTACCACATCATTAGATCATGCATACACTTCTAAACAAATTATTTCTCTTCTAAAACCAGACTTCACGTTTATTTTCGTACAAGATAGACAGCGCCAAACTAATTTTTGCAACTTAGCCACCCTGCGCTGTTTTGATTTACACCATCAACCTTGAAAACATCTCATGTGCACTGTTAACAACATAGAAGTACAAAATAATAGGAAACAAAAATCTTCATCTATTTGCACTTTACAATTCTATAATGTTAAATCGTTAAAGGTATCAAATTAACAAATACAAGACTACAGGACGCAGGACAGAGGCGGACTAAGACAAAGATGGCTACAAGATATTCACATTAAAGAAATCGTGAAAGTTACTGACATCCAAACAAATTACAAACAGGCTAAAAATGAGAATGATCAAATGCTATATATATCCTATATTAATGTATGGCTCGGAAACATGGACAATGAACAAGCAGTTAGAAGACAGAGTTGATGCATTTGAGATGTGATATATGAAGAATAGGCAGAGTTTCATGGACAGAAAAACAGACAAATAAACAAGTTTTAAGAAAACTAGGCATGAAGAAACCATTATTAAGAGAAATAAAATTCAGACAAGTAAAGTATTTTGGGACATAAAAACATGACATCCATGATAAAATCTTTACTAGAGGGAAAGTCGAAGAGGTAGAGCAAGAGAAAGACGAGAGATAAATGGGAGTGAAACTTAAGAAATGGACAGGTTACAGTTTGGCAGAGTGCAACACCAAGGCGAATGACAGAGGATACTGGAGATTCATTGCAGCCGACCTTCGATGTGGAGACGGCACCTGATGATGATCATGATGATGAATATGACCATCGACGGAGTGTGTGAACTGGCTAGAGACAGAGTGAATTTCAGATGCGCTGCAAAGAGAGCAACGTCCTATAAAGGATGTGCACCTTGTGATGATCACGGTGGAGGACAGTGAATTTAACACAGAGCCAATCTGTGATGAGCTACAAAAGACATTGTAAGTCAAAGTGACTAAGTGACAATTTTGAATGTATAGACAATATTTCAAGTAAACGAAAGGAAGGATAGAACAAATACTTGTTTATTGGAAATGCAGATTTCAACTACGCAGCATTGCTCATCACAAATCAAGGACTTCGTAAACAGAAGTCGAGAATTTGCCACAATTCATATGAAACAACACAGTGATTGTCATTTCAATGCAGACTCAGACTAACTGTCAATGTCAGACTAGACAATGTCAATCAGATCTAGACTTAGGATCGAATGTCAGATCTAGACTTATGTCAATGTCGATCTAGACTATATTGTCAATGTCGATCTAGACTCATTGTCAATCAGATCTAGACATTGTCAATAGATCTAGACTATATTGTCAATGTCAGATCTAGACTATATTGTCAATGTCAGATCTAGACTATATTGTCAATGTCAGATCTAGACTATATTGTCAATGTCAGATCTAGACTATATTGTCAATGTCAGATCTAGACTATATTGTCAATGTCAGATCTAGACTATATTGTCAATGTCAGATCTAGACTATATTGTCAATGTCAGATCTAGACTATATTGTCAATGTCAGATCTAGACTATATTGTCAATGTCAGATCTAGACTATATTGTCAATGTCAGATCTAGACTATATTGTCAATGTCAGATCTAGACTATATTGTCAATGTCAGATCTAGACTATATTGTCAATGTCAGATCTAGACTATATTGTCAATGTCAGATCTAGACTATATTGTCAATGTCAGATCTAGACTATATTGTCAATGTCAGATCTAGACTATATTGTCAATGTCAGATCTAGACTATATTGTCAATGTCAGATCTAGACTATATTGTCAATGTCAGATCTAGACTATATTGTCAATGTCAGATCTAGACTATATTGTCAATGTCAGATCTAGACTATATTGTCAATGTCAGATCTAGACTATATTGTCAATGTCAGATCTAGACTATATTGCTGTCAGATCTAGACTATTTGTCAATGTCAGATCTAGACTATATTGTCAATGTCAGATCTAGACTATATTGTCAATGTCAGATCTAGACTATATTGTCAATGTCAGATCTAGACTATATTGTCAATGTCAGATCTAGACTATATTGTCAATGTCAGATCTAGACTATATTGTCAATGTCAGATCTAGACTATATTGTCAATGATCAGATATCTAGACTATATTGTCAATGTCAGATCTAGACTATATTGTCAATGTCAGATCTAGACTATATTGTCAATGTCAGATCTAGACTATATTGTCAATGTCAGATCTAGACTATATTGTCAATGTCAGATCTAGACTATATTGTCAATGTCAGATCTAGACTATATTGTCAATGTCAGATCTAGACTATATTGTCAATGTCAGATCTAGACTATATTGTCAATGTCAGATCTAGACTATATTGTCAATGTCAGATCTAGACTATATTGTCAATGTCAGATCTAGACTATATTGTCAATGTCAGATCTAGACTATATTGTCAATGTCAGATCTAGACTATATTGTCAATGTCAGATCTAGACTATATTGTCAATGTCAGATCTAGACTATATTGTCAATGTCAGATCTAGACTATATTGTCAATGTCAGATCTAGACTATATTGTCAATGTCAGATCTAGACTATATTGTCAATGTCAGATCTAGACTATATTGTCAATGTCAGATCTAGACTATATTGTCAATGTCAGATCTAGACTATATTGTCAATGTCAGATCTAGACTATATTGTCAATGTCAGATCTAGACTATATTGTCAATGTCAGATCTAGACTATATTGTCAATGTCAGATCTAGACTATATTGTCAATGTCAGATCTAGACTATATTGTCAATGTAATATCTAGACTATATTGTCAATGTCAGATCTAGATTATATTGTCAATGTCAGATCTAGACTATATTCTCAATGTAATATCTAGACTATATTGTCAATGTAATATATAGACTATATTGTCAATGTAATAAAAGTAAAAAAGTAAAGGAACCCTTTCATACCTTGTGGTATATAGGTCAATACAGTGTTAGGCCTGTATTTTCATTGACCGTCGGCACACAATGAGTGACGCGGTCAGCATCACGCCGGCCGCCTTTACTTTCCCAGAGGATGTCTGGTACCCAGTTGAGGCTGGGTCGACCTGAGAGCCGTCGTGGTCGGGAAAAATTCCACGCCTATTGCGGGAGCTTAACCCAGACCACCAGCCTTGCGGAGCGAGTTCACTAACAACTACGCTACAGCAGCTCTCTGTCAATGTAATATTTAGACTATATTGACAATGTCAGATCTAGACTATATTGTCAATTGCAGAAATATTCTATATGGTCAACTCACAATTGGTGCTAGACATCATGGACGCCCATTATTACGCTTTATTGACACCTGCAAGCGTGATCTAACTTCATGTGGCATAGACAAAGAACACTGGGAGCTGCTGGCCAAAGACAGGCAGTGAGGGCGTTCAACAAGAAAAGAAAAATACCATCACATATGGAGGTACAAGAGAGCGTAGAGTGCAGAGAGAACATCCTATGTATCAGCTCCAGTCTCCAGTTTTACCTGTAGAAACTGTGTCGAGGAGTGCCACTCAAAAATAGGCAATTACAGCCACAAGAAATGTTGTGATTCAGCGCAGAACATACTACATGACACAAAAACGTATTGTCTCCTGAGACAAAGAGGCCAATGAATTGACAATGTAAGATCTGAACAAGATATACAATGTAAAACAGAGATTAGGAGTAGAATATCTCAAGCGAAAGCAGCTTTTATGAAAGTGAAAAACACATGCTTGAATTCACTACCAATGACACTGTGGAAACGAGTACACCAGTGCTATATTGAACCAATACTCATGTACAGCTCGGAGTCATGGACAATGAACAAACAATCAATAAGATTATTGGAAGCCACATAGATGTGGTTTCACAGAAGAATGCTGTAAATTCCAAGGACAGCGAAGAAAAGAAATGATGAGGTCTGCACATCAATCTGTCTTTGAATCAGGCTTGCACACAAAGAAACCTATAAAAGAATAAGAATGAGGCAATCAAATCAAGATTCTTCGAGCATAACATGCGAAGAGAAGGTTTAGAACATTTAGTGACAACAGGTAACATTCAGGGAAAGAGGAGAGATCGTGGAAGACAGAGAGAGAAGATGATCTGACATCGTGGTTCGACAAAAGATCGACGTCAGAACTGATTAACTGCACCAAGTACAGAAAGTTGTGGAGAGACATGATCACTACGCCGGCAGGCATGGTACATAATTGATTGAATATCTGAACAATATTATCAATGCAATCTATAGACACTACCTAATGCGTTAGTATTAAAATTTAATTACGAACGGTAACAATCTGGTTCTAAATCGTTTTCCTGCATATACGCTGGATTAAATAAAACACAGTTGGAGCCAAATATCAACATGACATTTTAAATCACAGTAGAAACAAAAGATAACATGGAAAACAGAGACGATAACATGTATTCGGAACAAGATAACCTGCTGAGAGTATTCGATTTTATGTCATGCTTGTTGACTATATCACCGACAATGATTGTAAAGAAAAATCGATATGTTTCACGAGACCAAGGTCATATAGCAAAAATAATTTAAATAAGTCGAAATAAATCACACAAATTTTGATTTAAAAACTTCGTCCGTGTATTTCCGGGGCTCGCGGGGAGCAAAGAATAGTAACACTGCGACCTACAAAGCATGTCGTAAGAGGCGATTGAGGTAGTGGCATAGGGAAGCCACCCTAGTAAATAAAAAGCATCGCAGAAATTGGATGTGCTGGCCTACTTGTAGGCGCATAACTGGTACAATCATTCTTAGGCTCAGATTAGGGAATCGCTTGAGAGAGAGAGTTAGGCTCAGATCACATACAAATCACAAAGAGTGGTTTAACAAGTGGTTGATATGGAGCGTTCGAAGAAGAAGAAGATTTAAAGACTCTAGTTTGAAGTTCTAGTTTTAATCTTTTCTTTTTATCTTCTTGTTTCTTATCCTGTTTTGCTCCCCAGCGTCAGGATCAGAACACATTTATAGGACGGGCATTTGTGGGCGCTTCATAAACAGTGTTTTATGTCGCCTCTGTTATCTCTGAGATCCACCTTTTGCTTGGACGGCCTTTTGCTTCGTACCCACTGTATCGGAGTAACATTGATCTTTGAGTCACTTCTGTTGGTAAAATTTGAGGAAAGAATGTTTGATGAAATCTTAATTATACAATTATTTGTCTCTTTGTGTGTGTCACATGAGAATTTGAGAACACCAAATTCTGAAATAGTGAAGTTTCGAAGTCCGAACATTGTGGACCCCATTCCTTATGAAGATGTCCGCACTCAATCTGTGACACATATTCATGGCTTCGGATATGTTAATCTTATGCATGAGTTGTTGTTCAGTTACCCACAAGAGAGACATGAATGAGACGGTGATCTATATAGTCATATAGTCTTCAGTCACCCACAAGAGAGACACGAATGAGACGGTGATCTATATAGTCATATAGTCTTCAGTCACCCACAAGAGAGACACGAATGAGACGGTGATCTATATAGTCATATAGTCTTCAGTCACCCACAAGAGAGACACGAATGAGACGGTGATCTATATAGTCATATAGTCTTCAGTCACCCACAAGAGAGACACGAATGAGACGGTGGTCTATATAGTCATATAGTCTTCAGTCACCCACAAGAGAGACACGAATGAGACGGTGATCTATATAGTCATATAGTCTTCAGTCACCCACAAGAGAGACACGAATGAGACGGTGATCTATATAGTCATATAGTCTTCAGTCACCCACAAGAGAGACACGAATGAGACGGTGATCTATATAGTCATATAGTCTTCAGTCACCCACAAGAGAGGCACGAATAGACGGTATCTATATAGTCATATAGTCTTGAGTCACCACAAGAGAGACACGAATGAGACGGTGATCTATATAGTCAATGTCTCAGTCACCACAGAAAGACACGATGGACGTATCTATATGTCATATAGTCTTCAGTCACCCACAAGAGAGACACGAATGAGACGGTGATCTATATAGTCATATAGTCTTCAGTCACCCACAAGAGAGACACGAATGAGACGGTGATCTATATAGTCATATAGTCTTCAGTCACCCACAAGAGAGACACGAATGAGACGGTGATCTATATAGTCATATAGTCATCCAGGGGCGGCTCGTCATTAAGGGCCAGTGGGTCCCGGCCCCACCAATAATCGAAAGGGGAATAACTTCCCATAGAGAAATAATAATAAATACTCCAAAAGCCATGATTTTCACGAAAATTTGTGTCTGGCTCCACCAAGAAAAATGATCACGAGCCGCCACTGTAGTCGTCTATATAGCTAGTTGCGCTCTGAAAAACGCTCATCTTACTATGATATTTCAGAGTTAGTTTTCTTTCACATCTCCTCACAATTATCTATTTCTGGACAAAATATTTTTAGGATTCTCCTAATACATTTATTTTGACAGGTATATAATTTATTTGTAAAGTCTTTGACATTTCAGCATCCGCTAATGTTTAACAATATTCCAAGAATGTTACTTCGGTAAATTCTGAGTATGGCTGTCAATTCAAATCCTTTTGATCATCATATGTTTTTATACATGAAACGTGTTTGCTTAGTTTTGCTTATACTTGCTTTCATTAATCATTTGTTAGATACCTGGCCACGGGAACGCAAAGGAAGGAAGATACATGGCCACGGGAACGCAAAGGAAGGAAGATACCTGGCAACGGGAACGCAAAGGAAGGAAGATACATGCCAGGAACACAAAGGAAGGAAGATACCTGGCACGGAACGCAAAGGAAGGAAGATACCTGGTCACGGGAACGCAAAGAAGGAAGATACCTGGCCACGGAACACAAAGGAAGGAAGATACCTGGCCCAGGGAACACAAAGGAAGGAAGATACCTGCACGGGAACGCAAAGGAAGGAAGATACTGTGCTACGGGAACTGCAAAGGAAGAAGTACTTCTGGTCCGGAACGAAAGGAAGAGATACCTCCACGGGAACACAAAGGAAGGAAGATACCTGGCCACGGAACACAAAGGAAGGAAGATACCTGGCCACGGGAACGCAAAGGAAGGAAGATACCTGGTCACGGGAACGCAAAGGAAGGAAGATACCTGGTCACGGGAACACAAAGGAAGGAAGATACCTGGCCACGGATCGCAAAGGAAGGAAGATACCTGGTCACGGGAACGCAAAGGAAGGAAGATACCTGGTCACGGGAACGCAAAGGAAGGAAGATACCTGGTCACGGGAACGCAAAGAAGGAAGATACCTGGCACGGAACGCAAAGGAAGGAAGATACCTGGCCACGGGAACGCAAAGGAAGGAAGATACCTGGCAACGGGAACACAAAGGAAGGAAGATACCTGGCCACGGGAACGCAAAGGAAGGAAGATACCTGGTCACGGGAACGCAAAGGAAGGAAGATACCTGGTCACGGGAACGCAAAGAAGGAAGATACCTGGCCACGGGAACGCAAAGGAAGGAAGATACCTGGTCAATATTGAGGAACGTCAAGAAAACCGTTAAGAACTTAGAGAAGCGCGGTCCAATACGATGCCCGCGAACGACATGGGACACTTGACATTCATTCATGGACCTCTATTTTGCTCTGTCAGTTTGTTAGCTTGTCAGCTTGTTAGCTTGTTAGCTTGTTAGCTTGTCAGCTTGTTAGCTTGCCGTGAATCAACTTTTAAGAAAATACTATGTTAATTTTTTTCGCTGGACTCAATGAACACGATATTTCAGCTTCTGCAATTTTTAACCATTCTATTGCCCTTAACTTCACTCTTTGCTTTTGTACTAGAGAAAGCTTTGTCATTTCAACTATATTAAAGTTGCTATTGTTATTATTATTATTAGTAGTAGTAGTATAGAAAATTCGTTTCCGTGGGATTTTTACAAAAAAGATAAAAATAGTCTTCACCGTTCAGAAAGCAATGGCAAACTACTGGACGTTTAAGTAGTGCCTAGAAAAAATCAACGACTCGTTTACTGTGATTGATGGCTACGTCCTGTAAAGGTTATGCCACGATTTTAATTTTCAGTAGTATAGCAATGATCACATGGGGCCCACGCCTCCACAACCATCAGTCTGATGCGCCCCATTATATAAAACTTTGGACAGCTCAGTGGTGTTTACTTCTGGTCACTGTCGGATTTTTCATCCTGTTTGAACTTGTGATAACCGGTTTCGTTTCCCAGTTACTAAGTTGAGTGTTTGGAGCGACACTGTAAGATGTGAATTTCATTAGGAATGTTTTTTGTTTGTGTTCACTGGAGTTGTTTCAGCTGCACATTCAGAATGTGGAAGACAACTTGCCGTCGGAGATATAGTTGCCGCCTTATGCATTACTGTTTGTAAGGACAGTTATTATTTGTCTTGTCGCCTGTTTCCTTCTACGTGAAATAGAAACTCAGATCACATACAAGTCACAAAGAGTGGTTTAACAAGTGGTCGATATGGAACGTTCGAAGAAGTAGTATTACATTTCTGAAAACTTTCTTTTCTTCTCGTTAGAAGATGTCTAATCATTGACCATGGTCTATTTTTGTATTTGTTTATTTATGTATTCCAAACCTGTTAGTTCTTAAACTCAGTTATTGTTAATCTTAACATCATAAATATACTTACATATAACGAATACAGACTAGCTACAAAATTGAAACGACTTGTCAGATAAAATGCACTCCATGATCTATCAATTAGATCATATGTTCCCAAAGTGGGCGGTACCGCTCCCCAGTAGGCACTAAAGCCTTTTAGGAGGCGATAGTGGGTTCAGAAGCATTTCGAGGAGGGCGTCAGGCGCTAAGAGGTTGATGGCTTAAAGAAATAATAATATATATTTTAAAATAAATTATTTCCGTATTTTGCGACCGAATAATCATTTAAAATTTGAAGTCTGCATTTTAATTCATCTTATGCCCGTCTTACACGATCCATATTTTCATCAATTTTCTATTTCATGCATATAATCATTTGAAAATTGACGACGTATGACAGAAATATATATCAATTTTCTATGTCAAAGAGAAAATAAAGCATGCATATATGATGGGGAAGGGTGGGGGTTTGGCAAAACTGTTATAAGTTATAATTGGGGAAGGGGGGAGCATGGGCGGGCGTAACAAAGCTTATGTCGTGCAAAGTGGGCGGTGGTCCGAGATAATTTGGGAACCTGTGAATTATATATTACATAAAACCTACATCTTAAATTAGGGAAATTAAAATCTCCTAAAATCAGGTTACCACGTTCGTGTATGTTACAGACCTGCACTTAAGTTACCCATCTGTGATCGGAACCAGAGGTGAGTTTAATTATAAGACCACCCGACATGCTCATGTTTATGTTCACCTGAACGTGAGTACACGCACCTAGATTGTTGTTATTGATATTATGTAATTATTTTGTGTACATTTTTCTTCTTGCCTATATAATACTATATATACGTGTCTTTGTCCAAAATCGCTAATTTATCTAGTATTACCGCAGCCTCCCAACGGTTTTCTCCAGATCTGATCTTATCCGGTCTGACCACATTAGATTTGTAGATTTCTGTACATTGAAGTTTGTATTGCCAGAAGAAATGGCTCTCATACACTTAATATATAGTGTCCCTGATTGATTGAAAGTATGATTGGCTTTCTGATTGACTGACTGAATCAGTCATACACTCTCTCATTCTTTAACTCATCCGCGGATTCTCTGACTAACTAACCTGTTCTAATCTCTTGATCGCTGTTTCATTCACTCAATACTTTCTTCACTATACTCATTCATTCACGTGCTCGATCGCTCACTAAGTCATTCACTCATTCACAAGCACCTCACCAGTCACTCACTCATTCCTTTATTCACTCAATAACTTCATCACTCACTCACTCATTAACCCACTCTCACCATACACATCACTCACTCAATACCACTCACCACTCACTCACCACCACCACTCACTCACCACTCACTCACTCACTCACCCACCACTCACTCACTCACTCACCACACACTCACTCACTCATACTCACTCATCACTCAGTCAATCACTCACTCACTCACTCATTCATTCACTCACTCACTCATTCCCTCACTCACTCGCAACCCACTCAATTACTCGCTCACTTACGCACACACTCACCACTCACCGCTCACTCACTCAATGACTAACTACCCCACCTACTCACTCACTCATTTCCTCATTCACATTCACTTACTATCCAACACACTATTGCACAAATATCCCATTAATGTCTTCACCAACAACTTTGACAGACCAGCTGACTGACTCACTGACTAACTGACTAACTGACTGACTAAGGGACTGGCTAACTCACTGAGTGACTGGATAACTAACTGAATGACTGGCTGACTAACTGACTGATTAACTGACTGACTGACTAACTGGCTGACTAACTGACTGACTAAGTGACTGGCTAACTCACTGACTGACTAGCTAACTAGCTGAATGACTGGCTGACTAACTGACTGGCTAACTCACCGACTGACTGGCTAACTAACTGAATGATTGGCTGACTAACTGACTGACTAACTGACAGACATACTGACTAACTGGCTAGCTAGCTGACTAAGATGACGGTGACATGGCTGACTGGTTGACTAACTGGCTGACTGACTGGTTGACTAACTGGCTGACAACTGGCACTAACGACGACTGACTAACTGGCTGACTGACTGGTTGACTAACTGCTGACTAACTGGCTAGCTTAACTAACAATGCTGACTAACTGGCTGACTAACTGGCTGACTGACTGACTGACTAACTGGCTAGCTAACTGACTAACTGGCTGACTAACTGGTTGACTAACTGTCTGACTAACTGATTAACTGACTAACTGGCTAGCTAACTGACTAACTGGCTCACTGACTGGTTGACTAACTGACTGATTAACTGACTGACTGACGCATTAACTTACTCATTCCCTCACATAAACGCTGACTCCCTAACTGCCTTACTTACTTGACATGAATCAAGTCTGACGACTCCTTATAACTAATCAGATTTGATACCATGCTACAGTACAACACTGCTGCCTCCAGGGCTCTGTCATGGGTGGCTGAGCAACAGGTTACCCATACGATCATCATATCAGACTCGATGAATATGCTTCAACTGATTGAATCTGGAAGTATGCGTGTGGAATGGGAGGACATCATTCGGAGATCACATCTCAAGAAAATGACTTGGCTGTACACGCCTGGACATGCTGGAGTGCGGGGTAACGAGCGTGCTGACTCTCTTGCAAACAGTGCCCTGACTCAAGTGGGCAGAAGCATGGACAGAGCCGATATCATCAATCCGGTACGCTCTCAATTGTGTGACATGGGCGGGTCTCAGACACTGGAACGAGTTCGAGAATTAGGCGTGACGTTTGGACATGCCAGACAGTGTCGTCTTCGTGGTAGAGAGACGATATAGTAATCAACTTCTCATGGTACTGTGAGCAAATGGACTTTGGGATGGCTGCTGCAACGGAGGAAAGAGCACGAATGGGAATGCCCAATGTGCCATGACGTCGATCACATAACATAACATAACATAACATAACATAACACAGCATAACATAACATAACATAAATACAAACAGATGCTCTACTTTAAAGTGATTTTTCATTTGTAAAATCTTATAGATTGTCGGTACAAATCTGCATGCATTAAATAGACACTGTGGCCGAAATTCGGCTGTGTCTGTTCTACATACCAAGGTACATAACGGGGGCGAAATGCACTCCCGTTCTCGGCGTAAATCACACAGAACACACGGAATTGTTAATGTTGTTGAAATGAAAGAATGCAAAAAAACAAAGAAACCAAGAAACAATTGACTTAATCTCTTACAGATATACTGACTCATACACTCCCACCATCACTCATTCATTTCCCAACTTACTCAACAACTCACTAATGAATCTACTAAGTTTTCCACTCTGTCACTCACTCACACACACACACACACACACTTATTCAATCTCTCCATCATTACATTACTTAACATCCACAAAGTTTCTAATCTTCTGCTTCCACATCGCATCTTCCCAGGTATGTAATCTAACGTTTGTTTCAAACTCAAGAATAACTTATGTAACATTAAAAAAAAAAATTTCTTGTGTACAAAATGTTTACAAATTCACATTTCACCATTTTCACATTCCTCACGTTCAAGAAATTCCAAATAACATAAATATTTGCCGAAAGATAAACAAAAAGCATCATCAAAGCACACGAAATATTACAATGTGAACGACCAGACTATAAAACATGGAAGAGTACAGGCGGACACATTCTTGAACAAACTTCAAATATATCTACAAAAAATTAAAAACTTGAAGAATATGTACTTTCAATTTGTTGAAGAAGCCAAGTATCAACTTTACTGTACTGATATTCCGCCACATAGCATGGATCCCTCTCCGCATCACCTGCCGTGTGTATTGCACAAAGTATAAACTTCATACAGAGCATTTTGTCAGCAAATGGAGGTGTGTATTGCACAAAGTATAAACTTCATACAGAGCATTTTGTCAGCAAATGGAAGAGTAACAAACGAAATACAACATAGATACAATAAAGGAACTTAAATCATTGGACAAATGATCCAATTTTGAAATCAAACATGTCACATGAACAATGGCAAACACGTAATAATAAAGCAGTGTAGTTGTACAAAATACAAAAACGGTACACAACAATGTTGCGACCAAAAGGCCTTTATTAAGCAAAGGATACAACAGAAGTCAAGAAATTCACTTTCAACACGGAACGCAACACATAGAATCAGACAATTAATTCATAACTGTCCTAAAATGAAAATCTGTGGCTAAAAACGAAAAACGAAATAAATGCACAAAACTAGAAGTGGAAAACAAGAAGCTTAACAATAAATATCAAATAAATATATAACACATATACACTTAACATACACACATATAAAATATGGAGCTTGAGAACAGACCGTATTAAGAAGCATAGGAATATTGTGCGTTGAGTCAATGAGGTCGCCATGAACACTAAAAGAGAATTGTTCAACACAATCTTTCTACCAACATTGTGCCAAACCTGGACGCTAACAACGAACAGTATAAGAAAACTAGTCACTACAGTGTCTACACAGAATGTTGGGAGTATCAAGAAAAGTCCTGTTTAGAAATGATGAAGTCATGAAAAAATGACTACACAAAGAAACAACAAATGAAATGTTTCAGACACATAAACCGACAGTGCGCCCGCCTGGAGGGCGTTCATATGGAGCGTTCGAAGAAGAAGAAGAAGTATCAAAATTGCAAGCGTTACACAGAAACAATAAATGAAATACGACAACACGAAGCAAAACAATATTTTCACAAAACATTAAAATAACAGACAGCACATTTTTTAATAAGAAGAATATATAAGGATAATACATCAACTACTTTTTTGAAAAACACGCTATGTCCGAATTTATTAGTGTGTTCACTGTTCACTTTGCGGGTGTATGTATAAATAAATAATATTTTTTTTCGAATTCATTTGGATGAACGACAAGAGAAGAAAACAAGGTGTTTTAAGAGCCCCAGAGAAGAGCAAAGAATAGAGCCCGAGGAAGCAAAGAACAAGAATAGGCCCCAGAGGAGAGTAGAAGAAAGAATAAACCGAGAAGTAAGAAGCAAAGAATAAGAACCCCAGAAGAACAGAAGCAAGAATAAGACCGAGGAAGCAGAAGCAAAGAATAAGACCCCAGAGGAAGTAACAGAAGCAAAGAATAAGAACCCCAGAGAAGTAGGAAGCAAAGAATAAGACCAGAGAAATAAAGAAGCAAAGAATAAGACCAGAGGAAGTAACAGAAGCAAAGAATAAGAACCCCAGATGAAGCAAAGAAGAAAGAATAAGAACCCCAGAGGAAGCAACAGAAGCAAAGAATAAGAACCCCAGAGGAAGTAACAGAAGCAAAGAATAAGAACCCCAGAGGAAGTAACAGAAGCAAAGAATAAAACCCCGAAGAAAGGCAAGTAAGAACCAGAGGAAGTAAGCAAAAAGAATAAGAACCTGAGAGTAACAAAGCAATAAACCAGAGGAAGTAACAGAAAGATAAGACCAGAAATAAAGCAGAATAAGAACACCAGGAGCAGAAGCAGAATAGAACCCAGAGAAGCAAAGCAAAGAATCCTGTGTTTCGAATCCTGTATTTGTCTATTTGTTTTGTTTCGGAAGCTCTTAATACTTGTACAACTGTTTATTTGTTGATCAATGACAAGTAATTTTATTAATAAATGAATGCACTTTTAGCAGAAGGCAAACAAAATGTCAAATAATAAAATAAGAACAGGTAATCATCAGAATGCGCGATCGTAAATTTAGAATTAACTTGACATTGCAATAAATCATGGCGCAGTTAGTGGCATATGGTTAAGCACAACGGAATAACTTGTGCAGGATGTGGTATTTGGTAGTAAACCTGTTAATAAGCAAAGGATACAATAACAACACGTGATGCAAAGCGATAGTTCTACATGAAACACAACATAGACACAAGGAAAATATTGGTTGGACATAGATGTTTTCACTACGTATATGCTATGTTACAGATAGGACGCCGTCTTGTATCTTGTGTTGTTTTTGTATTCTTTGCTTGATGAAGGCATTTTGTTCGAAACGTAGCTGTCTATTATTTTTGAATTTTGTGTAAGACTTTCATCATCCCCATCACCACCATAAAGCTTACAGTGTTCTATGAAATATATAAAGTCAGCCCCATCAAACAGGAATTTCCGATTTACCAACTGATCTAGACGGCCTTATTGAGCGTAAACCACAGACAGAACATACATAAGGAAAAACAACAATAGTATTACAAAGTGAGTGTTGTCCTGGAATGCGCAAGGAGAGATAAAAGGATATCCAAAGACAACAAGAGATGATAGTAACATATATTAGAATGACTGGAGAAACAAGTAAAGTCTAGCATAATACTACAAGTACCACATTATTATAAGAAAGAGAAAATGGAGATATGCTGGGCCTACTCTGAGAAGAAATTATCAAAGTACAAAATAGGTATGAAGGTGGGAGAGCAGAAAAGGTTCAAGAAAGAAAGGACAATCCTCGAAGTTCCTAGTAATATCAGAGACGGGCGAAAAATCGTAGGTCTCATGCTAAAGTTGAGTACGTAAATGAATCAATGTCAGTTGAAAATAGATAAGACTAGGCTGTACAGTCGCTGCCCAGGCAAAATTACTTAAAATGATTAAAATAAAAATTTATACAGAAATGTTCACCATCTTCAAAATTACAATATGAACCTTCGCCGGTGCGTCTGAATTCGTGCTCTGCCGCTGATATCTTTCTGTGTAAAACACAGATCATAGCACATGGTTATGGTTATTCACCGATGTGCAATGTGCATGGTTCTATAATCAATCAATCAATCAACCAATAAATAAATAAATAAATAAATAAATAAATAAATCAATAAATCAATAAATCAATCAATCAATCAATCAATCAATCAATAAATCAATCAATCAATCAATCAATCACCCAATCAATCAATCAATCAATCAATCAATCAATCAATCAATCAACAATCAATCAATCAATCAATCAATCAATCAATCACCCAATCGATCATACTTTTCTTCTTTTAGGTCCTACTACCAACAACAAGGGCGACTCATCTGGCACTGGAACGCAAATTAAAGCTTCCACCTCTACGCTTAACGGCAAGAGTGGACAACTAATTCCATCAACTACCTGGGGAAAGGCAATAGACTACCAACAACAAGTTTCATAGAAAAAGAAAACATATAACTTTAACCGCACTCTTTGTATTACTCTAGAACAGAATGATAACAAGCCAAAATAGTAACAAGCGATGATGGAGTGTAGTCAGGATGCTGTAATATTGTAACAGAGTGGAGAGTGGATGAGTGTACTACGCGTTTACACAGTCCCAATGTCAGGGTTAGCCAGTGCGTAAAACACAGATAATTTGGCAAACATAAAAAAAAATATTCATTAAAGTTATGACAGCAACAGTTGTGATAAAGAACAGAACAAGTGAGGAATAATAACAAGATATGGAAAGATCTGATGCTTCAAGGAAAAGTTTTTATTTTATATTAGATATACACTAACAGAGGTTAAAAGATGTAACACTGAGATCATGAATAGCAAATGTATGGCCAAAACTGCATTCAACAATATGCTAACTATACTAGCATCCAAGGAAAACAGAATAAAATAAATATAAAAGTCATCAGGTGCTATGTACATATTATAATATGGGGGTTTCACAAGCAGTTTCACTATGGAAATCATGGCAGTTACCTAAAGAAATGGTATGACTGGAGTCACATACTTTTATTCATGTATGTTTTCTCAGTGACTAAATGCGTATGCGCAGGAAGATTGAAATAGTCTGGGCTCGGAAACAATGGTCGGAGTCGTAGAAGTAGTCTAGCTTGATACAAATTAGTTTTAATTGTGTTCTACGGTATGCATGTATAAGAGGAAATGAACGTACTGATAGACCTGCACGTATAAGAGGAAATGAACGTACTGATAGACCTGCAGGTATAAGAGGAAATGAAGGTGCTGATAGACCTGCAGGTATAAGAGGAAATGAACGTACTGATAGACCTGCAGGTATAAGAGGAAATGAAGGTGCTGATAGACCTGCAGGTATAAGAGGAAATGAACGTACTGATAGACCTGCAGGTATAAGAGGAAATGAAGGTGCTGATAGACCTGCAGGTATAAGAGGAAATGAACGTACTGATAGACCTGCAGGTATAAGAGGAAATGAACGTACTCATAGACCTGCAGGTATAAGAGGAAATGAACGTACTGATAGACCTGCAGGTATAAGAGGAAATGAACGTACTGATAGACCTGCAGGTATAAGAGGAAATGAACGTACTGATAGACCTGCACGTATAAGAGGAAATGAACGTACTGATAGACCTGCAGGTATAAGAGGAAATGAAGGTGCTGATAGACCTGCAGGTATAAGAGGAAATGAACGTACTGATAGACCTGCAGGTATAAGAGGAAATGAAGGTGCTGATAGACCTGCAGGTATAAGAGGAAATGAACGTACTGATAGACCTGCAGGTATAGGAGAAATGACGTACTCATGACCTGCAGGTATAAGAGAAATGAACTGACTGATAGACCTGCAGGTATAAGAGAAATGAAGGTGCTGATAGACCTGCAGGTATAGAGAAATGAACGTACTGATAGACCTGCAGGTATAGAGGAAATGAAGGTGCTGATAGACTCAGGTATAAGAGAAATGAACGTACTGATAGACCTGCAGGTATAAGAGGAAATGAACGTACTGATAGACCTGCAGGTATAAGAGGAAATGAACGTACTGATAGACCTGCAGGTATAAGAGGAAATGAAGGTGCTGATAGACCTGCAGGTATAAGAGGAATGAAGTACTGATAGACCTGCAGGTATAGAGAAATGAAGACTGATAACCTGCAGGTATAAGAGGAAATGAAGGTACTGATAGACCTGCAGGTATAAGAGGAAATGAACGTACTGATAGACCTGCAGGTATAAGAGGAAATGAAGGTTCTGATAGACCTGCAGGTATAAGAGGAAATGAACGTACTGATAGACCTGCAGGTATAAGAGGAAATGAAGGTGCTGATAGACCTGCAGGTATAAGAGGAAATGAACGTACTGATAGACCTGCAGGTATAAGAGGAAATGAAGGTGCTGATAGACCTGCAGGTATAAGAGGAAATGAACGTACTGATAGACCTGCAGGTATAAGAGGAAATGAACGTACTGATAGACCTGCAGGTATAAGAGGAAATGAACGTACTGATAGACCTGCAGGTATAAGAGGAAATGAACGTACTGATAGACCTGCAGGTATAAGAGGAAATGAACGTACTGATAGACCTGCAGGTATAAGAGGAAATGAAGGTGCTGATAGACCTGCAGGTATAAGAGGAAATGAACGTACTGATAGACCTGCAGGTATAAGAGGAAATGAACGTACTGATAGACCTGCAGGTATAAGAGGAAATGAACGTACTGATAGACCTGCATGTATAAGAGGAAATGAACGTACTGATAGACCTGCAGGTATAAGAGGAAATGAACGTACTGATAGACCTGCAGGTATAAGAGGAAATGAAGGTGCTGATAGACCTGCAGGTATAAGAGGAAATGAACGTACTGATAGACCTGCAGGTATAAGAGGAAATGAACGTACTGATAGACCTGCAGGTATAAGAGGAAATGAACGTACTGATAGACCTGCAGGTATAAGAGGAAATGAACGTACTGATAGACCTGCAGGTATAAGAGGAAATGAACGTACTGATAGACCTGCAGGTATAAGAGGAAATGAAGGTACTGATAGACCTGCAGGTATAAGAGAAATGAAGGTACTGATAGACCTGCAGGTATAAGAGGAAATGAACGTACTGATAGACCTGCAGTATAAAGGAATACGTACTGATAGACCTGCAGGTAGAGAAATGAAGTATGATAGACCTGCAGGTATAAGAGAATGAATCTATAGACCTGCGGTATAGAGAATGAAGTACTGATAGACCTGCAGTATAGAGTGAACGTTGAAGACCTGCAGAAGAAATGAACGTACTGATAGACCTGCAGGTATAAGGGAAATGAACGTACTGATAGACCTGCAGGTATAAGAGGAAATGAACGTACTGATAGACCTGCAAATTGCCGCTGTAAAAGCAGACAAGCAATAGACCAGGCATAATTTTCACACTAATAGGCCTACGAATTCTCTCTCTCAAAGGGCCAGATGTCAAACCTCTCGCCGTAATGTAAACCATCTCTACATCCTGAATCCATCTTATCCGTGGTCTTCCTCTCCTCCTCTTTGCCTTGATGCCTCTTTCCATGATGGTCTTCTCCAGCCCTTTGTGTGTCTTTATATGTCCAAAATACTTCAATTTTCTCATTCTTATTTGTAGCATTAGCCAGTTTTCTTTGATTTTGAGTTTGTTCTGGATAGATCTATTTGCTCTCTTCTCTGTTCATGATACGGAGGACTTTTCTGTAACACTTATATTCAAAAGCACATGTTTTTCTACTGCCTTGTTAAAGGTACTTCTTCTTCTTTGCGTTCGTTCTTTACGACCAATTTTAATCACTCTTTGTGATATGTTTGATCTTTGCCAAGAAGTATATGTTGCACATTGGTTTGGTAGGCCCCTAAACGCATAGACTTCTACACATTTAGAACACATGCATCCGATTTCAGCCAAACCTCCTTAGTCGCCTCTTACGACATGCATGGCAGGTAACAGTGATTCTATTCTTTACACCCCAAATTTGGGTCCCGGTAACCACTCGGGCGGTTAAAGGTACATGCTTCACACCCGTACGTTGCCACTGTGAGTACATCTTCAATATAACCCAACATAATCCTATAGATATTGATGAACTTTTCTTGGCTGATAGGGCAGGGCTGTTGCAGAGCGAAGTGGAGCGTACAGGACAACTACTTCTAGTATGGGGATGGAAGTTGAGGCCGTTACTGCTGCACTCCATTGGATCTCTGGGACTCAATTTACTGGGGTCGTTGTTGTATCTGACTCTGAGTCGATATTTCACAAATTCCAAAAGGGCAGGTTTCGATATGAGTGGACGTCGTCTATGAAAGTTTCTAAGCTCCAGAGGATTACGTGAATCTACTGTCATGGGCATGCGGGTGTTTGCGGTAATGAGAGAGCGGACAGACTAGCATCAATAGCATCGATTGTTGGGAAGTTGAAGATGGATAAGGTGGATGTTTTTGGGTCTCTTCACGACTGCCTGTTGGATGAGGACACTAAAATAGATGTTGAATCGATCCAGCGAGTTAAGCAGTTTGGAGTTACTGTTGTTAAAGTAAAACAGTATGCCTGAGGGGTAGAGTGAGGTGTATGTTTAATCAGCGAGCCACGGGAACCATCAGTATGCATACTCTTCGATATCTGTTGAGGGATACTGAGCACATATTGGTCTGCCCGGAGTCAATAGCGTCAGTTTAGTAACCAATAACCAATAATGGTGTACTTTTAACTTTGCTTTTATATTAATGTCAATCCGATAGTAACGTTATGGAAAAGTGTGCTTTCAATAATTAAAAAAAAATACACATTGGTAAACAAAGCTAATAAATGTTGTGCAGGAAGCATAGATAGGTGAATATTGTACATGCATCGATTTCTTTGGATGGTTAGAGAGCCTGAATTTGTATCGGAAAAGCCGATGTTATTATTATTTTCTCGAAGTAAATAAAACAAACTGATACAGGATCAATACTTTGTTTAACATAAACTTTCTCCTTTCAAATATAAATATATCATGACTTTTAAAACTCTGATTGGGGCATAGGCCATCAACTAACTCATGCCAAGTTTTCCTATTTTTAGATATTGCCGAATGAATTAGAACGCGGCTCTCGTGCGGAAGACTCGTGTTCAATTCACGGTAAATCCAAGGATTTTTGTAGGCATAAATGAAAAATCTTAACATGAACAGCTTCGCTGCGACTACACTAGCCATGCAGCCATTAAATTTCTCAGGCTCTCTTCCCACCTGTCCTACACTGCCTTAAAAAGCGGTACTACGGGCAGTAACGACAGTTTATTTTCCAGCTCCTTTCAGTTCTTCTGTATATCGTTATATTCTGTATCGTATGTCCCCGTTCTTTCATGAATCCTGGGCCTCCAACCTCTGTATCTGCTTTGTTACTTTTTATCCTTTCTTATCCGAGTTTGACCAACTTATCTTCATCTTCTCCTTCTTATAACAATTGTTGCTAGTGATTAAATAAACATTTCTCTGAGTTCATTACTCCTTCTGAATTCGCCCCATTTTATTTATGTATATATATATATATATATAGTGAAAAAATAAGATATGGAGAAACGACACTGAATCTTGATATGACACACTTTGAGAAAATATATGAAAAATATAACAAGAAGGGCCCTTTCCTTGAATTCACAGGAAAAGTCAAAGAGAGTTAAGCCTAAATATACATGGAGAACATATTTGGAGCAGACACACACAGATATATATATATATATATATATATACGGAATATAGAAGATAATATATGGATACAGTCGGGGGTGGAATTTTTTGCAGCAGCTGTGGCAAGGAGTGCCACTCCAGAATAGGCCATTACAGCCACAAGAAACGTGATTCAGCGCAGAACATACTATATGACGTAAGACCTATTGTATCCTGAGAGAAAGAAGCCAATGAATATAGATACAGGCAGTGGCGGCTCGTGATCATTTTTGTTGGTGGGGCCAGACACATTTTTCCGGCTAAATCATGGTTTTTGATAGCTATATTTCAATTTATAAAATAATAAATACACGTTATACATTATTTTTGGTGGGGCCCGGCCCCAATGGCCCTTAATGACGAGCCGCCACTGGATACAGGTATAGATACGATACAGAATATAACGATATACAGAAGAACTGAAATAAAACAATGAATATAGATACAGGTTCTTCTCCATGTTTCCTTTGGACGTCCAGGCCTTCTCTTCCCATCCGCTGTCCATCTGAGAGATTTCCTAGCCAATGCCCCCACTGGCATATGACATACATGTCCAAACCACCTCCATCTTCGTCTCTTAATGATGGTCTCCAAAGATGCACAATCTGTTCGTTTCAAAAGCTTCTCATTTGTTATAGTATTTGGCCAGAAAATTTGAAGGATTCTTCTTAAACATTTATTTAGTCCGTCCGAGAATATGATTAGAACCAAAGGATCATTGTACAGCGATTGCTGTCGTACACAGGGATACTTTTCAATTATTTTAGATAGTACGCTGTACGGCCCGTATTTTTAATTAACCGTCGGCACATGATGACTGATGTAGTCACCATCACGTCGGCCGCTTTACTCCCCAGTGATTCTTCTGGTACCCAATTGAGGCTGGGTTGATCTGAAAGAAGTTGCGTTGTAAAAATATTACACGTCAACTATGGAGTTGAACCAGTATGACCGGCATAAGAAGCGATTTACTTTAGTAGCTAACGACATTGAAACAAGCAAATTATGTATGATATGTTGTGATGACGTAATATAATAAAATAATAAATACTCTCGTACCGTTATACGTTACATAGGGCATGCAAGTAATTTTTCCATACCTCTCTATCCTGGGCAACTCGCTCAATCTCCTCCATGGAACTGAGACCGATATTTCCTGCCTCTCTCAGCAAAGTTCGTTTCAGGTCTCCTTAGGTCGACCTCTCTTTCTTGAACCCTTTGCATCCCACTTCAATGCCTGCTTTGATATTCGTTGATCATTTCTCCTCAAGGTGTCCCAACATATCTCCATCTTCTCTTCTAATAACAGTTGTCACTAGTGGTTGACCAGACATATCTCTGATTTCATCACTTCTCCTGAATTCATTCCATTTTATTTTCATTATTTTTCGCGTATATATTATGACGTAATATAGCTGATCGATATAAAGGAAGGCTGCAGTAAAACTATGTAGCAATAGAGAAACAGTAAAAGCAAAGTTATGTAGTTTTACAAAATGCAAAAACAATAACGATACACAACAACGTTTCGACCAAAATGTCTTTATCAAGCAAAGGATACAATAGAAGTGAACAAATTCACTTCCTACACGGCAGAGAACACATAGAACCAGACAATAAATTCCTTACGGTCCTAAAATGGAAATCTGTGACTAAAAACGAATAACGAAATAAATGCAAAAAGTAAAAGTGGAAAAAAGAATATAAACAATAATAATCAAATATATTTATATATTTTGCTGAGAAAGGCAGGGAATATCGGTCTCAGTTCCATGGAAGAGATTCAGCGAGTTGCCCAGGATATAGTGGTATGGAGACATTACTTGCAGGCCCTATGTAACGTATAACGGTACGAAAGGAATTATTATTATTATTTATTCTATAAGTAGTGTGTTGTGAGAGAAAGGACATTCGTAACTTCTGTTGTATCCTTTGCTTGATGAAGGTATTTTGGTCTAAACGTTGCTTGCTGTGTATTGTTATTGTTTTTGTATTGTGTAAAACTACAGTACGTTGTTTTTACGTGTTTTGCCAGTGAATAATAATAATAATAATATAGCGTCCATCTCAAGCGATGATGACAACAGCCTCATATGTGTGCTGCTGCACCTCTTTGGTGTGTTCTGAGGTGACTGTAGAGTCCAATCCTAGAACACAATCCCCTACCACAGGTGGGGCCTACATGATCAAGTTCCAGTGAATGCAGGCGACATAACATCACACAATACGGGAAAGTTTACAAAGCGAATGCTTCCCTAACGATGTGATTTATGACAAGTCTGCATAAAATGTTGAAAACAACAAACAAAAGCATAGAGATTGCAAATAAAGCCAATTTACTGGATTTACTGAAGTCGTTGTCAGGAAATGATAGCCATAAAAGATCAGCGACTTAACTTTTCAGATTGTCAAAACAAGTAATCACATTTTGTATAGTTCTGCGCTGCGTCGCTAAGGCTTGTTAGAGAAGTCTGCATTAACAATGCATTACCATAATCTCTTTCTTTTCATTTGCGTACACATTCCGACTCGCTTTGATTATTTGTCAAGAATGCAGTGGTCAGCCAAATGCTGATATCTCTATCAGGCTTATTTAATTGTGTTGAGGTCACATGTAAGATAGTTCATACAGGACTGTGAAAATTGTGAATTATTAGCTATGTTATGTGATGTTAAATCAGAGGGGGCTCTGTGGCGTAGTGGTTAGATTCTCGTCTTTCCCGCCAAAGGTACCAGGTTGGCTTCCTTTTGGAGCCATCTGGATATTTTTACACAGATTTCTGATCTCAGATTGAAATCATATCTTATCGGAGACGGACGATAACACGTAGGGCCCGTGTTCAAGTTGAGAACGTAAAGAACTCTTGGTAGTTCAAAATCAAGAAAAGCAGGTTGGAAAACCGGTGCCCAAGCAAAATTCATTAGAAATTATTAAAAATAAAAATTCTTACAAAAATATCTTCACGATCTTCAAAATTATATCTGGGACCTCGTCGATGCTAAAATGTTCGTGCAGTGAAGCTGAGATCTTCCTGTGTAAGAAAGAGATCTGACCACACATGGTTACTCCTCGGAGTGCAATGATGATAGTCCTATCAATCAATCAATCAATCATATCGGGGGTTTCCGTGGCTAAGCCCTTGTATTGCTTTCCGAAGGTCGTTTTTTTCTAGTCCTCTTGGATTGTTGCCGGAACTACAGAATTCGTGCTTTGTGCAATACTCTAGATAAATGGCGTGCCATTTCTTTGAAGAGGGAATGCGCCATACGAGGAGGAAAAAACCCGGTGCAATTTAACTAATTCTTCGGCTTTAAGCCTTTCTTTTGTAGGTAGGTTATGCGATCCACCACGTAAGGCACATTTGGCATTGCCCAGCTTGCCCCGTCCTCCACTGCAGCAGCCATCCCAAAAGTGAAAGAAGCGTACATTTTAAATTCTGCTGTAAAAAAAACTCCAAAAACAACCGCACAGATCACCAATGGTTTATACTGTGGTGTTATATGTTCCGTTGATTGCTAACTAGTAGTAAACAGATTAAGGGCACACATAATTTATACCTACTTTGTGTGACCAGAACCAAACATGGAAAATGTGTAAAGCGCAGTCACAAAAATAACTACATGTGAAATGCGCTGCCTGAAAAAAGTTACCAACAACACCAGAAAAGACAAAATTACCAACATCAGCATAAGAAAGAAAGTTGACACAGAACCATACTTGAATTACACTGAGAACCAAAGAATGATGTGGTTCGGCCTCTTAATAAGAATGCATTCAAACTCCACAGCATACATAGGGTTCTATAACAGAACATCAGGAAATAAGGTGTGAGGAAGACCACGAAAAAGATGGCTGGATGGCATAGCAGAATCCTGTCAAAGAGCAAAAATAACAACCACCCAAGCCAGCAGAACAGCGCAAGACAAAAACAGAAAATCACGACACTGGGCAACAACCCGGTAGTAGTATGACGACCAAAGAAAGAAAGATAAATCGAAATAAAGTGTGAAAATGAATGAGGACAAAAGTGTGAAATGAATGAGACAAAAGTGTGAAAATGAATGAGGACAAAAGTGAAAACGAATGAGGACAAAAGTTGAAAATGAATGAGGACAAAAGTGTGAAAATGAATGAGGACAAAAGTGTGAAAACGAATGAGGACAAAAGTGTGAAAATGAATGAGGACAAAAGTGTGAAAATGAATGAGGACAAAAGTGTGAAAATGAATGAGGACAAAAGTGTGAATATGAATGAGGACAAAAGTGTGAAAATGAATGAGGACAAAAGTGTGAAAATAACAACACACAGTTAAACTTACTGGGACTATCAGTTGGATGCTCTTCAGTCGGTCTTTTTCTCCGAAAACTTTCACGTGAAAAAAACATCATCGTCGTTTTTTGAACCCGCCAAGACCTTGACCTCTGCAATTGCGGAGACTTCCGGTCCTGTTGCAACATGGCGGATAAATCTAAACTAAATTCTACAAGTTTATACGAAGATTCGTTAACTCATCGTTACAAAAATGTAGGATACTTCTTGAAGAAATGTTATGATCGTCGCAGACGTCATCGAAAGTGTATCCTAGTTACCGGAAAAAAACAATCAATACATTCTTCAAAGATATAACACGACCAGAAATCTTTGAAATCAAATGATATCTACATAAGCTTTTCAATGGAATCCTTCAAATATAAGTTTTGGAATCGTACTTTGATTATTTGACTCCCTATAAGCTCTGATATAACCAATACAAGGTTCGTCTCAGGTTGAAAGTGGGGTGACTCGGCTTAGAGAGGATTTAATCCGCTACTTAACAAATAATAGCTTATTGTGTGGCTAGAAATTGTCAGTATTTTACATCGTATTATCGATATGTAAACAGATAGAAAAATCTCTGAGGGCCACAGAGATGTGGTTTTACAGACGAATGATGAGAATCCCATGGACTGCTAAAATGACTAATGTTGAGATGTCGAATGAGATCAAGACAGAGTATGCTTATCATCAATATAAGAAAGAGGCAGTCATCATTTTTCGGACATATGAAAGGACAGAACACATTGTATTAACCGGTAAAATCGAGAGTAGACGAGAAAGAGGAAGACGGAGAGAAAATGTTGGTTAGCACGACTTCATGGCACGAAAGCGCGTCAACATCTGAGTTGATAGCAAACACCAGAGACCGAGATTTGTGCAGATCCATGATCGCCTACGCCAGCCGGCACGGCTCCTGCTGCTGATGATCATTATGGATATAAGGGAAGACTGCTAGAAAACTATGTAGCAATGGCAAAATGGCAAAATGGTAACAACCTACGGTTGTGAAAGTTGGAATCAACAAAGAAAATTGATAAGAAACTGGACAGCTTTGAGAATAAATGTCTACGAAAATTATTAAAAGTAAAATGAAGTGATTTCGTTTCTAACAACACAGTGAGAGATAGAACACACCAACAACCCGTATCAAATATTATAAGGAAACGAAGGTGGAAATATTTAGGTGATGTTCTTAGAGCAGACGAAAAGAGACTAAATCGACAAGTCCTTATGTGGTCACCAATTGGGAAAAGAAAACGTGGAAGACCAAAGACCACTCTTCGAAGAACCATCCAACAAGAAAGTAAACTATTGGGATGTAAAACCATACAAGATCTGCAACTGCTAGCAAAGAACCGTATCACATGGAGATCTAAAACCTCTGCCCTATGTGCCGCCTTTGGCTCGAAAGGAATAAACTAACTAACTAATGGCAAAACACGTAACAGCAAAGTACTGTAGTTTTACAAAGTAAAAAGCAAAAACAGTAACGTTGCTGCGTCATTATGGCATGTGAAAAGAAAGAACAATTACCTCATATCCCAACATATGTTGTTCTGTGAACTTTCGGAGGGGAAGAGGCACCAGGAAGACCCCTGCTCAGAAATATAAAAATGTCTGTAAGAGTTTCAATAAAAAGTTTTCTATCGGTTCCAACAAATGGGAAAAATAGATGATGATTAAGATAAATATAGAAAACAACATTACGCAAAGGTGCAGAATTTTTTGATAAGAAGCTTAGGGATGTGCTGAAAGGCAAGAAAGATAAGCGAAAACTCAGAAGTTGTCATAGTAAAACACTTGCTAATTGACCGTCTGTAAAGACGAAAAAGGTCATATATATATATATTCTTCTTTGCGTTCGTTCTTTACAACCAATTTTAATCACTCTTTGTGATATGTTTGATCTTTGCCAAGAACGTGTATAGTTGCACATTGTTTAGTACGCTCCTAAACGCATAGACTTCTACACGTTTAGGACACATGCATCCGATTTCAGCCAAATATATATATATAATATTTATATACTTGTTTATATATATATATATATATATATATATATATATATATATATATATTATAATGCCCGTCTGCCCAGCGTGTTCTAGCACGTTGACTCAGGTGACTATCCTCTGTGTGTGCGAGTTCAATTCGGGGATGGCAGAAAAGCCACAGATTCCCAAATTTACGGTGTTCGTGGCACCGAACCGAAGGTTACGATGTCCATGGCACTGAGCCGAAGAGCTGAAAGCTCAAGTGCTTCTGGATCAGGAAAAATATATATATATATATATATATATATATATATATATTTATACTTAATAATTAAAACTTATTTGGTAATTTCTGTAACAAGTCACAACTCAACTCTTATAACACGACGAGTCACTTGACAATCCGTCTGACTGTATCAATTTTCCAACAAACTGCTTCAAGAACCAGCACATTAAATATAGATAAAATTATTAACATGATGCACTTGATATTTGTATATAATTCATTGTAGAATACATAATATGAATATAGACAAGTGACCTCCTTTAAATATTTGATTATAAAAAACCCAGTGGTTTTAGAATTGGTGTTCTAAGATTTAAACAAAGATTCACTTTAAAAAAAATACAATATTTTAATGCGTCTCCAATAAGTATCCAATACAGGTATTAAGTAATGATCTAGAAACTGACGCCATGGAGGTATACGTCAATATCGAAATGACGTACATACGGGTTCTGACCCAGTGAACTCAATAAAACACAATGTTGTAATGCTGAAAGAAATCTGCTTTAAGATGATTAGATTTAATGTGTTCTGGCTTATCGACCAGGCTGTGGTACGGCAAGATGGCTACATGATCATACGAATATCCTGTCTTCTTTTTGGTTTGGTTTGTCTAAGCCAGCGTTTCCCACAGTGAGTGGTACCGCCCCCCCCACCAGTGGGCGCTGAAGAACTCTAGGGTGTGGGGCGTAGTGGTTCAGAGCAGAATTTGGGTGGTGTTCAGGCGATTAAGGGTCGTGGCTCTAAATGAAGAAATTAATAATAAGTATTTTTAAATAAATTATTTTCGTGATTTTGCGATTGAATAAGCTTTTAAAATTTGAATCCAGCGTTTAAATTCATCTTATGCCCGTCTTACATGATCCATTTTTTCATCAATTTTCTATATCATGTATATAATCATTTGAAACGTGACCATGTATGACAGAAACACGTATATATCAATTTTCTATGTCAAAGAGAAAAAGAGCATGTATATGTGGAGGAAGGGGAGCGATGGCAAACTGTTATAACGTGGAAGGGCGTTACAAAGTTGATGTTGTTCAAAGTGGGCGGTGTTACAAAGTTGATGTTGTTCAAAGTGAGCGGTGTTACAAAGTTGATGTTGTTCAAAGTGGGCGGTGTTACAAAGTTGATGTTGTTCAAAGTGAGCGGTGGGTCGAACAATTTGGGGAATCTATGGTCTAAGGTAGGATAAGAGAGTTGGTGTGATAATATTCTTCTGTCCGCTGATAAGGTGGGATGAGGTTAAGAATATTTGGAGTTATCATTGTCCATTTGAGAACACGAGATGTAAAGAAGAATATTAAAGTATTTCTAGTGTTAGTCTACTGGAAACCGCAGGGACAGCGAAAGAAGGGGGCCGAGAAATACATGGAGACGAGATTTGGAGGCGGAGATCAACAATATAAAGAAGAGCTGGAGGAGCTGCAGGAGATAGCTAGAGATAGGAAGACTTGGCATGAGTTGGTTGAGGGCCTATGCCCCAACCCGGGGTAAAAGGCAAAGAGAGAGAGAGTGTTAGTCTACGTCGACACAGATACATCAACACAGAGGGAGAGAGAGAGAGAGAGAGAGAGAGATAAAGGAATAAGGAATAAGGAATAAAAGAACGAACTTAAGAAGAAGTAAAGAAGATGTTAATGGTTATTGGTTACTGAACTGACGTCACAGCACTCTGGGCAGACCCATAGGTGCTCAGTCTCTCCCAACAGATGTCGAAGAGTATGCATTCTGTTGGTTCTTGTGGCTTGCTGGTTAAACACATTTCTATCTCTGTCCATCCATCTCTACTTGTACAACGAGTAATTACAAACTGTCACAAGGAAGGATGTAGAACAAGTAATTACAAACTGTCACAAGGAAGGATGTAGAACAAGTAATTACAAACTGTCACAAGGAAGGATGTAGAACAAGTAATTACAAACTGTCACAAGGAAGGATGTAGAACAAGTAATTACAAACTGTCACAAGGAAGGATGTAGAACAAGTAATTATAAACTGCTACAAGGAAGGATGTATAACAAGTAATTACAAACTGTCACAAGGAAGGATGTAGAACAAGTAATTACAAACTGTCACAAGGAAGGATGTAGAACAAGTAATTACAAACTGTCACAAGGAAGGATGTAGAACAAGTAATTACAAACTGTCACAAGGAAGGATGTAGAACGGGTAATTACAAACTGTCACAAGGAAGGATGTAGAACGGGTAATTACAAACTGTCACAAGGAAGGATGTAGAACAAGTAATTACAAACTGTCACACGGAAGGATGTAGAACAAGTAATTACAAACTGTCACAAGGAAGGATGTAGAACAAGTAATTACAAACTGTCACAAGGAAGGATGTAGAACAAGTAATTACAAACTGTCACAAGGAAGGATGTAGAACAAGTAATTACAAACTGTCACAAGGAAGGATGTAGAACAAGTAATTACAAACTGTCACTAGGAAGGATGTAGAACAAGTAATTACAAACTGTCACAAGGAAGGATGTAGAACAAGTAATTACAAACTGTCACAAGGAAGGATGTAGAACAAGTAATTACAAACTGTCACAAGGAAGGATGTAGAACAAGTAATTACAAACTGTCACAAGGAAGGATGTAGAACAAGTAATTACAAACTGTCACAAGGAAGGATGTAGAACAAGTAATTACAAACTGTCACAAGGAAGGATGTAGAACAAGTAATTACAAACTGTCACAAGGAAGGATGTAGAACAAGTAATTACAAACTGTCACAAGGAAGGATGTAGAACAAGTAATTACAAACTGTCACAAGGAAGGATGTAGAACAAGTAATTACAAACTGTCACAAGGAAGGATGTAGAACAAGTAATTACAAACTGTCACAAGGAAGGATGTAGAACAAGTAATTACAAACTGCTACAAGGAAGGATGTACAACGAGTAAATGTATTTCTAGAAGCTATAATTATTAAGATATTGTTTAGAATTTGTTTAGAATTTGTTTAGATACTGTTGACTACCATAATATGCCTACAATAATCGACACTCAGAGCGCAGAGCACGAGGCAGGCCAAGAACACGATGGATAGATAACATCTCAGAGTCCTCACGAAAGCATGAACTGATAACGTCAAGCGCAACACGCCTGGCAAAAGATAGAAAACTAACTCTCCACATGTCGCTTCACGGCAAATGTGGTTAAGATAAGATAAGATTGTTTAGAATGGAAATTGTTGTTCACATTCTTGTAAGACGCACACGCGTATACAAACACGTACACGGACACACAAAACAAATATATAAATACGTGGCCAAAACAACGGGTAACATTAAAGACATTAAATGCTCGCGTGCCCAGCGTGTTCGTAGCGCGTTGGACAATGGGTGACTAGTCCTCTGTAAGTGCGGGTTCAACTCCGCGGACTGACAGAAAAGCTACAGGTTCCTCAGATTTACGGTGTTCGTGGCACCGAGCCGAAGGGTTACGATGTCCATGACACCAAGCCGAAGAGCTTTCAGCTTAAGTGCTTCTGGATCGAAAAAAAAGACATTAAACATGATGTTGCAGATGTACGACGAACTTGTTAGAAGTTTGACATTCGAGCATTGTCTAATACTCTCGACAAGTTGTTTGCTGTTTATACATAGAGGGACCGAGCCATATGAGGTAAACCCGGTGCAATGAAGTAAATTCTTCGTCTTTAGACTTTTTATTCCGCCACCCTAACAATCCTTCGGAGTTTCTTCCTCATATGCCAGATGTCCTGTCTTTGCTGTCGCCATACTCAAGTCATCAGTATCAGCATGAATCCATCTTCTTCGTGGACTTCCTCTTCTCTTTACCGGAATTATTCCTTCCATAATAGTACTTTCAAACGCTTCATATATTTCCGTATATCTAAAATACTTTAACTTTATCAATCGTATTTGAAGCACCAATCACAATGTTATTGATATATCAATCGTATTTGAAGCACCAATCACAATGTTATTGATATTTTCACAAAATAAAACGTACATAAAATAAATACACGCAAACACACGTACACATACAATATTATAATAATAATTCCTCTCATACCGTAATACGTTACATAGGGCTTGCAAGTAATTTCTTCATACCCTTCTATCCTGAACAACTCGCTAAATCTCCTCCATGGTACTGAGACAAATATTTCTTGCCACTCTCAGCAAAGTTCGTTTCAGGGTCTACCTAGGGGGTCCTCTCTGTCTTGAACCCATTGCCTTCCACTTCAATGCCTGCTTTGGTATTCTTTGATCATTTCTTCTCATGGTATGCCCAACATATCTCCATCTTCTCCTTACACATTTCCGTACAAATACAAGCACGCGTACACATAAAAACATGTACACTTACACACATGCACACACTTACACGCACACAAATACACACTCACACACACACACAAGCTAGCAGCAACACAAACATGGGTCAGGTAAACAAGGTTAGAATGGCAAGATAGCACTTACTCCTGACGACAAACACCAATGTTCCGTGATAAAGGCGCATTAGCTATAAAAGTACATTGCCATAGCCATCTTGGAGATTGCAGAATCTTTGCAAACAACGTAGAAGACGTGCCCTAAGAGTATTATGTACCACGCAACATTTCTAAATGAGTATTGATGGCATTTACTGAAACATCGTGGCATATCCTGTTTAGGACGTTGCGGTCAACCACCTGGGCACCACTGATATGTTCAGTAGTTTTATGACATCTACTAAACACTGCTAATTCTCTTCATCACTTTCTTTCTCTTTTATCCCTTCTCGTTCCAAATCGATCATCAGCATCCACGCCCGAGTGGTTACCAGGGGATCACATTTGGGGTGTAAAGAATAGAACCACTGTTACCTGTCACGCATGTCGAAAGAGTCGACTAAGGAGGTTTGGATGAAATCGGATGCACGTGTCCTAAACGTGTAGAAGTCTATGCATTTAGGGACCTACCAAACCAATGTACAACGTATACACCTTCTTGGCAAAGATCAAACATATCCCAACGAGTGATTAAAATTGGTTGTAAAGAATGAACACAAAGAAGGAGGAGAAGAAGATCATCCTCCAATAGTTTGTCTTGAGCAGAACTTGGCCAGCTTAACAGATCTTGGTAATGTCTCTTTCTTATAGTTTACACATCTCGCTTCTACAAGCTGACATGCTCAAATCATCAGTTATATCATGAATCCCTCTTCTTCATTGTCTTCCGCTTCTACTCTTTTCTGGGATGCCTCCTTCCATAATGGTTTTCTCCAAATCTTTTTTTTATGTCATAAAAACCGGAATTTTCTCATTCTTATTTGTAGCATCCTCCAATTGTCTTTCATTTTGAGGTAATGTTGGATATATATATATTCTTCTCTGTTCGTCATATACGTAAGTCTCTTCTGTAACACATATATTTAAAAGTATACGTAAGTCTCTTCTGTAACACATAAATTTAAAAGTATACGTAAGTTTCTTCTGTAACACATACATTCAAAAGTATACGTAAGTTTCTTCTGTAACACGTACATTCAAAAGCATATACAAAGTGTCTAAAGTCGACGAATTTATTTCATTGCACCAGGATTTATCCCATATGGCCCGGTCCCTTTCCGCAGAAATGACATGCCATCTGCCGAGAGTACTGCACACAGCACGAACTCCATAGCTCCCTCAACAATCTTAAGGGTCTCTGGAAAAATGCACTATATATGCTTTCCACCCACCTACTCTACTGCCTTGTTAAATGTTCATGATTCTCACTCAAATGTCACCCACTGGGAATATGCATGCACTTATTATAGCCATCTTTGTTTTCTTATCAGTTTCATTTCTTACCGAGAAGCAATAAAGTGCTGCAAATTATGCCTATATTTATTGTTATTGGATTATGTTATCCATTTCATCGTTCCTAAAGGAATATATAGGAAGTACAGAAATTGTTTCTATGAAATGGACAAGCCCCCTAAATCAACAACATACACTAAATGAAGAAAAGCAACTAGTTAAACAAGCAGAAAATAAATGAAAACTTCTCAAATATTACATGGATAGACACAAATGAGTACAAACACATTTGTCATTTATTCAGAACCGCGTTAGTAAATCGTTAATCATTATTAATTAAAACAGCGTTACCAACATCAGTATAAGAAAGAAAGTTGGCACAGAACCTTGCTTGAATTACATTGAGAAGAAAAGAATGAACTGGTTTGGTCACTTAATAAGAATGCACCCAAACTCCACAGTATACAGAGTCTTCTACAACAGAACATCAAGAAAGAAGGCAAGAGGAAGACCACAAAAAGATGGTTAGATGGCATAGCAGAATCCTGTCAAAGAGCAGAAATAACAATCACCCAAGACACCAGAACAGCGCAAGACAAAAACAGAAAACCACGAGACTGGACAACAACCCAGTAGCGGTGTGACGACAAAAGAAGAAGAGGAATGACAATTATTATTATTACTAAAATTATATAAATTCCACAAACTCTGATCATGAAGATAAAAAGGGGACAAATTATGATTTTATTTACTGCTAATTAATTCTTCCTTATTTCTTCATAGATTGAACTATAATGACTCTCTAATGACGAAATGTCGGAAAAAACTCACTAGTTAAATAAAAGGTATGATGAAACTTTGCTGAACAGAATTGGAATAAAAAAAATTCTTCTTTTTCTCTGTCACCATTTACTTCAAAGTGTTGAATGGAAGTGGGGATGTAGTTATCATGTGTGTGCTTGTTCTAACGCAATTTGTAAGCTGTTATTCATTTTTAAGGCTGTTCTTGATGCCACAGATCCATCTTTTGCGTGGTCTTCCTCTTGCTTTGTACTCGTTATACTTTTTCAGTGTGGCTTTCTGTGGTAGACAATACCAGGACATTCTTGTCAGGTGTCCTAACCATTTAATGTATTGTTCTTTTATGAATTGCATGACTGGGTTCACGTTTTCTTCCGATGTTTTTCTTTCTAATTGTGTCTCTTATTGTCACACCTGCAGCTCTTCTAAGACACCTCATCTCTGTCGTTATGATTTTCCGCTCATTTGCTGCTGTTATTGGCCATGTTTGATACTGGTAACATAGTGTTGGCCAGAAAATCATTCTTATAAGATTTGCTTTAGTTTGTAGTGGTACCTCCTTAAGTGACAACAGTGGTGGTATCTGTCACAGTATCTGGTTAACTTTTGTGCATCGATTGCTGATTTCCTTATGGATACTTCCGTCTGCAGTAAAATTGCTCCTAAGTATTTGAAATCAATTGTTTGTTTTATTTCTACGTTCTGGAGTTTTATTGTAAGATTTTCTGGTTGTCTGCTTATCGCCATTGTCTCTGTCTTTATTATATTTATTTTTACGTTGCTGATGTTAAAACATGAAACATTACTGCAAGACTGTCCTCTCCTGTCTGAGCTGAGAAGCAACATGTGGCCACACCCAGTCGACCTGAAACTAAGCAGGAAACCTGACAGACCTGAAGCTGATGCCCAGTGGGGTCAAGTAAATTAAGCGCATGCCCAGAGATCCTGAAGAAGAAACCTAGACTGAAGCTGACTGCCCAGTTTGTGGTCCACAGTAAATTAAACGCATGACCAGAGATCGCTGAAGAAATAGAAGAAACATTACTGATGAAATAAAGGTAGTTTAATGGGCCTTAGTGGCTTCAAGGTTAGGTGCTCGTCTTTCGTGCCAAACATATCAGACTCGTTCCCTTGTGGAGACATCTGGATATTTTACCAGAGATTCCTGATCTCAAGCATAGATGAGATCGAGTTTCTAGTCCTATCGGAGACGGACGATAAAAACGTAGGTCCCGTATTCAATTTGAGAACGTAAATGGACCATCGGTAGTTTACAATCGAGAAGAAGGCTGGAAAGCCGCTGTCTGGGCAAAATTTATTAGAAAAGATTAAAAATAAAGTTCCTATAAAATTATTTTCATCATCTTCAAAATTACATCGCGGACCCTGGTCGATGCTACGGAGTTCGTGCTCTGCAGCTGAGATCTTCCTGTGTAAGAAAGAGATCGGAGCACACATGATTACTCATCGAAGTGCAATGATGATGGTCCAATCAATCAATCAATCAATCAATCAATCAATCAAAGGTAGTATGAAACTTTAATGACAAGAATTGAAATGAAGAAAAATGGACTAAATTAAAGACATGGCGGACGAAAGAAACTATCTACGAAGCACACTCAATGACCCGTTTTAGAAATCTCTCCTTGACCTGATGCTTAGAGCCAACCCTGATTGGACAAAGAAGGAAGAAAACAAACTACCAGTGCGGCTTCGTCATTACGGGCCAGTGGGACCTTGGCCGCCACAAGAATAATACATAACGTATTTATTATTTTATAAATTATAATATAACAACCAAAAACCATGATTTATCCGGAAAATGTCAGAGCCCCACAAAATGATCACGAGCCGCCACTGGATATACCTATCACGAGCCGCCACTGGAATATACCCTGATAAATTTTGAAATGAAGTTTCCTTGGATAAGTTAATCACCCTCGACCAACCTTCAAGTTTTCCAGAATACTTTCTATTTCAATACGAACTTGGAAGGTGTACTTTCAACAATAATTTGGCAGTTTATACATTTGTTAGATTAGTATACATTTCGTGATCTTGTTTACAAGTTTAGACACTGTACAGTCGTCTAGGATAGAGATCCGTCTAGTGTAGATTTTCGCACACTCTAGATTTTTATCTAGTGTAGAATTTGATATCATCATCATCAAGTGCCGTGCCGACTGGCGTAGATGATCATGTATCTCCACAAATCTATGTCACTGGTGTTTGCTATCGCTACAGATATTGACGCTCTTCCGTGCTTTGAAGTCAGGCTATCCAAAGCATTTTCTCTGTCTTCCTCTGTCTTGTCCCCCCTCAATTTTACCAGTTGTTACAATCTGTTCTAAACCTCCATTTCTCATCACATGCCCGAAAACTGATGACTGTCCCTCTCTTATATTGATGATAAGCTTTCTCTGTGTTTTGACTTCATTCAACACATCCACATTAGTTATTTAAGCAGTTCATTGAATTACATCAACTTTTCTGTAAAACCACATCTCTGTGGCACAATTTTGTTTAGTGTAGAATTTGTTTAGTGTAGAATTTGTTTAGTCTAGAATTTGTTTAGTCTAAAATTTGTTTAGTGTAGAATTTCATCTAATCTAGAATTTGTGTGATTGCCGCAGTAGCGTAGTTGTAGTGAACTTGCCTAGTAGACTAGAGATCCGGGTTCAATTCAACAGTGAACTCTCAGTGGAGTGTTCCTTTCCTACTGTAAAAGCTCTTAGATCGACACAACCTCAATTGGGTACCAGGAAACGCACTGGGAAATAATGGCACCGGCGTGATACCTGCTGTGGTTTTATTTGATCATTTCTTCTCAAGGTATGAACAAAAATGAAAATCGTGGCATATCCTAAAGGACGTAGCCATCAACCACAGTAAATGAGTCGTTGATTTTTCTAGGCACCACTTATACGTTCAGTAGTTTGCCATTGCTTTCTGAGCGGTGAGGTCTAGTTTTACCTTTGTAAAAATTCCACGGAAACGAATTTGCTTCCAAACTTGCCCACCGTGGGGTTTGTACCAGGTACGCTTGGGTCTGTGATCGAGCTCACTACCGCTTGAGCTACATACGCTCTGACTTTGCGTTATTTAAACAAAAAGACCGTCAGCCACTATATCGGCTACGGAGAGCGAAGGGGTTAAATTATGGATAAATACTGCTGTCAGCTTACACAATAATGTTACTTCGATATATTTTGTGTTTGGTTTTTAAACCAGAGCTTATTAATTTCTATGTTTTTTTAAAAACAGTGGCAACTGTTTGGCCTGCTTTGCATATTCTTGTTGCTGCATCCTTTTCCGAATATCATTCTGTTGAAATATCTAGAACGACCTCACATAGTCAGAAAGGTTGCACAGTTTAGACATACTCTTAAGTGAAGATCATAAAGCCGAGATAAATAGCGAAAAATGATCGTTAAAAAGCAGTGAATATACGAAGGAAGTGAAAGTGTGGGGGACTGACTGTCAACGAGATAGACTCAAAACATTTCCCTTAGGATAGAATTCGGATTCCCTGTCCAACACGTGTATGGTACCATACACACGCAGGGGCCTAAGAAACGAGGTGCAACGTACAGTTGTTCTTGTCAAAGATCAATTATATATCACAATAGGAATTATCAAATGGTTCGCAAGGAAAGAAAGCTCAGAAGAAGAAGAAGAAGAAATACCCAAGAAATACATCTCTATTGTTGTTTCCCTATTTACAGTAATTAGGTATTCTGTATTATGATTATTTCTCGTTAATGTTTACGGTAATGAGAGAGCGGACATGCTTGCATCAACAGCATCGATTGTTGGGGAGTTGAAGATGGATAAGGGGATATTCTTCGGTCTCTTCGCGACTGTCTGTTGGATGAGAACACTAAAATCGATGTTAAATCGATCAAGCGATTTAGGCAGTTTGGAGTTACCCGTTGTTCAAGTCGAACTGGATACCCGAGGCAGAGTGAGAGGTGTGTTTAAACAGCGAGCCACAGGAACCATCAGTATGCATACTCTTCGATACCTGTTGGGGAGACTGAGCACCTATGGGTCTGCCCGGAGTGCAATGACGTCAGTTTAGTAACCAATAACCAATAACCAATTCTCGTTAATGTAGTGTACTGACGTCTCCGCGAAAATAAAGCTCAAGATATTCATCTGAAATATCAAATCAGTGTTGCTGTATGGCAGGTCATTATATTTCGCCTACGTACCGAACACTGCAGACTCAACAAACATTTACATTGACTATGAATAAGTCAAACAGTTCTTTTTAGTGCGGGGTAGGACAGGTGGTACGTGAACCTGACTGATTTAATGACCGCATAGCTAGTACAGTTACAGCGAAGCTGTTTAGATTCGGATTTTTCTTTTATGCCCACCATAGAAAAAAATTGGTGGTCTTACCGTGGATTGAACAGGGGTCTCCCGTATGGGTTCTGCGCTCTAACCTATTCGGCCATACATCCTCATTGTGTTGTTACATGGGTCCCCGCATAGGTTCTACGCTCTAACCTATTCGGCCATACATCCTCATTGTGTTGTTACATGGGTCTTCCGCATAGGTTCTACGCTCTAACCTATTCGGCCATACATCCTCATTGTGTTGTTACATAAAATTGGAAAAAAATATTGATTATAGTATACACTTTCTATATGTTATTGCGCCCGTGTGGCGCCTGGGCCCACAAGTGAAGTAAAGAATAGTAACACTGCAACCTACAAGGCATGTCGTAAGAGACGACTGAGGTAGGAGCTTAAGAGAGCTATCCTAGTAAATAAAAAAAGTCGCAGAAATCGGATGTGCTGGCTTACTTGTAGACTCATAACAGGCACCACGCACAATCACTCTTAGGCTCAGATCACATACAAATCGCAAAGAGTGGTTAACAAGTGGTGGATATGGAGCGTTCGAAGAAGTATTTCACTTCTGGAAAACTTAATTTTCACATGTCTCATTTCAGATGTTTAATCCTTCGCCATGGTCTATTTTGTATCTCATTATTTATGTATTCCAAACCTTTTAGTTCTTAAACTCAGTTATTGCTAACCTTAACCTCGCAGAGATATTAACATTTTATGAGTTACATAAAAATGAAAGAAAATTTACTATAATTTACAATATCTCGTTGTTATAGTGTTCCACTGCTAAATTACATAATTGATCTGCTTTAGAGATAAGTCAATGTCTTTGTGTGTCTTCATTAGAACTATTGGATCGTGGTGAATTAATTGGTTGGGGTTTTACCAGATATCATACTGATAAGGTTGACATGTACACAAAGCTGAAGGATTACATTTCTTGGAAAGTTCATTGAGAAAACGGAAGAATTAATCTCACGACGTAGGTTATCGTAACCGTATGAAGTATGAACAAATATGTCAGGGGAGTGGTTGATATAACAATCATTGACAGGAGAGTGGTTGACAGGAGAGTGGTTGACAGGAGAGTGGTTGGCAGAAGAGTGGTTGGCAGAAGAGTTGTTGATATAACAATCATTGATAGGAGAGGGGTTAATATAACAATCGTTGACAGGAGAGTGGTTGATATAATAATCATTGACAGGAGAGTGGTTGACATGAGTGTGCTTGTCTGGGGTTTGGTTGATATAACAATCATTAACAGGATAGTGCTTGGCAGGAGAGGGGTTGACAGAAGTGTGGTTGGGAGGAGAGTGGTTGGCAGAAGAGTGATTGATAAAACAATCATTGACAGGAGAGTGGTTGGCAGAAGAGTGGTTGATATAACAATCATTAACAGGAGAGTGGTTGACAGGAGAGTGGTTGACAGAAGAGTGGTTGATATAACAATCATTGACAGGAGAGTAGTTGGCAGAAGAGTGGTTGACAGAAGAGTTGTTCGCAGAAGAGTGGTTGATATAGCAATCATAGACAGGAGAGTGGTTGACAGGAGAGTGGTTGGCAGAAGAGGGATTGTTATAACAATCATAGACAGGAGAGTGGTTGGCAGAAGAGTGTTTGAGAGGAGTGTGATCCATAAGAGAGTAGTTGGCAGGAGAGTGTATGATATACCAATCATTGACAGGAGAGTGGTTGATAGGAGTGTGATTGATAAGAGAGTGGTTAGCAGGAGAGGGAATGATATGAGATTGGTTGATAGAGGTGCATGTGACGTTGATCTTGCTGAGGGTTGTCAGAATGAAGAAACTATTGCACGACACAAGCAAAGAAACCAAAGTAAGACTTCTGAGAGCATACATATTCTCTGTGGCAACATATGGATGCGAATCGTGGACAATACCACAAACATTTAACCCTTTCGCTGCTACATACTTTCCGAAGGCTGAGCTAAACATAGCTACTCTTTGTTTCTAGGTCACAAACGTGAATGCACGCCTATAGCAGTGACAGTAGCAATGTATAACGTGTTAACACGTCTTTAGCCCACAGAGGAGAGATAATAAAAGACGTGTTCATGCGTCTTTAGAAGTGAATGGGAAAAACGTATATATACGTCCTTAGCAGCTAAAGGGTTAGGAATAAAATTAAAGCTTTTGGAATAAGGTGTTACAGAAACGTTCTTAGAACATCCTGGACAGAGATAAGAAAAAAAACAAAGACATCCTACAAGACCTGCATATCGAGAAGCATTAGCTCATAAATAACATCATGTCCCGGAAGATGACATATTTTGCCACTCGTCACACTGGTTTGAAGAGAACCGTGATGGAAGTCATGGTTCCTGGAGTACGAAGCAGGGGACGACCAAAACGAAGGTGGCAGCAGGGCAACAAACAAACCTTGAACATGATAATAGGGGAGGCGGAATAACTTGCAAGAGACAGAGTTTTCAGTCGGGCTGTGAGAAAAGCGACGTTCTGCGAGGAACATGCTATTATAGTCTGTCCATTAATTCGTGAGCACGTTTGAAATTGATTTTCTTGAAAACTACCTGTTGGATCTCAGTGATTTTTGCAAGCAGCCTTAGAATATCCATGACGCTAGAGAAATATTTTTTCCAAGAAAATTTGATGTAGTTTGAAATATTTCTTCTTCAGGTTATATTAAAATCAACCTCACCGGATTGTACACAATAGTAACAGATCTACGGTACACAGACGCGTTGTTCTAAAATACATTATGGTAACATTGAAATATCGTGAGTTTCACGAATTCCCGTGCACCTAACCCAGTCGACTTTGAAAGCGGAAAGCATATGACGTTATAATTGGGATACCGTTGTAAAGTTATAGGCGTATCTCGCTATTTGTATGAAGCTATTGTATAATATTTGTTGGCTTATCAAAACTGACATTGATATCACATTCATAATGAGTCTGAAGTGCACATTTATAACAATGCAGAAGGTTACAGTTTTACTATACCAACACTTCCGTAGGAATCTAAGAGAGGGCATCTATATTGCGATATTCATAACCCGAGAAACGAACGCAACTGGCGCTTGGTCTGAATAGAGAATCCTTTTCCCGATGGATTAAACAGGACACAAAGTGCACTAATGTCAAGCAAGGAAGGAAAAGATCAATTGACGACTTTGACATAGATGTCATAAGACGGGAGCTCTTGAAAATGTTTGCGACAAATCAACTTGTTACTCTGAGGAAACTGAAATTAAAACTGCAATCAGATTGCAGCATAGACATTTCTAAAAGTACTCTATGAAAAATTGTAAGAGCCGCCGGCTTCACCTTCAGAAAACTATAGGCGGCAGGAATATTATTTGTGAAAAGCCACATTTAATTGCTGCCCGAAGTAAATACCCGAGGCAGATCCGTGAGCGGCGGAGGCAAGGCTATGATATTGTATATTTGGACGAATGGGTCAATGCTCACCACACCAATGCTAAAGAATGGCAATCAGTAGACGGTGAACAGAAAAGAAAAATACCAAGCAGCAAAGGCCAGCGTATTATACTAACACATGCAGGAAGTAGTGAAGAAGGTCTTGTCCATGACGCTGGAATTATTTTCCAATCAAAAAGTACCGACGGTAGGGACTACCACACAGAAATGAATGGACATATTTTCAGGCACTGGATGGAGAAAGATCTACTTCCAATTCTAAACAGACCATCATGCTAGGTAATGGATAATGCATCCTATCACAACGCAGTATCAGCGGAAGACAAAGTACCAACTGCATCAAATACAAAAGATCAAATTAGGACTTGGCTTGCTAAGGAAAATGTCAGCTTCGATGATACATATTTGAAACCCGAGTTGTTGCACCTGGTGAGGATGACAAATAAGACAAAGGTGTTTCATATTGACAAAATCATTGCGGAATACGGCCACACGTCTTTGCGACTACCTCCATATCATGCTCACCTCAATCCGATAGAGCTTGTCTGGGCTAAAGTAAAAGGGCAAGTTGCCGAACAGAACAGGACGTTTAAAATGTGTGATGTTGAAGTTCTGACACGTGAGTCCTTCTCAATGATAGACATGCAGTTCTGGAAGAAGTGTGTTGAACATGTGCTCCGAGAGGAAGACGAGTACTGGCACCGAGATGGATTACAATTTGTCCAGCCAGTAACAATTATCAACCTCATGGAATCGTCAGATTCGGGATGATACAAATCATATTTTGATTACAGACTGAGAAATAGCAACGTATACATTTCCATATCCAAATGCGTCTACCATCATACAATTTGTGGTGAAGTTAAGACACCCTGGGATCTAATGGTGACCGAAGGGGAGGACTAACTGTTGCATATTGTATCCAAGTTCACGATTGCACATAAAGGGCAACACACTTAATTACTTGACCTATCAAGTTAATATGCACCTATGAATAGAATTGACATGGACAAATTCTAGGGATACTGTAAAATCTAAAATTTTAGCCCCCGTATTTGCAATTGTCATAAAAGATCAAAGGAATTCGCCGATGTGCAAAATCCGTAGCATCTATGGACTACTGGTTAGCTTTATTTTAGCGTCATGGATATTCTAAGGCTGCATGCAAAAATCACTGAGATCCAACAGGTAGTTTTCGAGAAAATCAATTTCAAACGTGCTCACGAATTAATGGACAGACTATAATTGTTTTGATACAAGTTATAAATAAATGAAGTAAAGGAACATTATCTATACCACAATGTATACTGGGGAATAGGATGTTATGTCTGAACTTTCTTTGGATAACGGCACACGATTGATGATGTAGGTGACATCACGTCGGTTACCTTGACTTCCCAGTGTTTCTCTAGTGCGTAGTATAAGACGGGTCGACCTGATATTCGGTACAAACGGGAAACAACTTCTCCCATGAGAAGCTGAGTAGTGATACAAGCAAAAAAAATTAATCGAAATCCAGAAAAAAGAAAAATAAGGTGCAAACTTTTTCAATTTGAAACTCGGTACTCAATAAATCATACTGCTCCGGTTCACTGAAGAGGTGGCAATAATCGGATTCAGCATTGCAAGAATGAAACGAAAAAACTGTCATGTAAATATGTGCCAAGTTGTTTTGTAAATATATTTCATTTTTTATGATAATAATTTTAAGTTTTACAGTATTTTAACTTGTCTAATTCTCATGAAAATATCAACAACATTTAGTTTACTCTAAGCTTTAACAAATAAGATTTTACAGTAACAATAAAGGAGAATAGAGGGGGTCTCTGAGTGTAGAGGTTAGGTGATCGTCTCTGTAGTGTAGAGGTTAGGTGATCGTCTCTGTAGTGTAGAGGTTAGGTGATCGTCTCTGTAGTGTAGAGGTTAGGTGATCGTCTCTGGTGCCAAAGGTACTAGGTTCGCTTCCTCGTGGAAAAATCTGGATATTTTTTCCAGAGGTTTCTAATCTCAGTGTAGGTGAGATCGAGTTCCTAGTCCTATCGAAGACGGACGATAAAACGAAGGTCCCGTGTTAAATTTGAGCATGTAAAAGAACACTTAGCAGTTCAAGATCGAGAAGAGCAGGCTGGAAAGCCGCTGCCCGGGCAAAAGTCATAAAAAATTTTTTTTAAAATAAAATTCTTACAAAAAATATCTTCACCATCTTAACAATTACATCGGGGACTCTCTCCGGCGCTACGGAGTTCGGGTACTGCAGTTGAGATCTTCTGTGTAAGAAAGAGATCTTAGCACACATGGTTACTCACCGAAGTGCAATGTTTATGGTCCTATCAATCAATCAATCAATCAATCAATCAATCAATCAATCAATCAATCAAGCAATCAATCAATCAATCAATCAATCAATCAATCAATCTATCAATCGATCGATCGATCGATCGATCAATCAATCAATCAATCAATCAATCAATCAATCAATAAAGGACAAAGTTAAAAGTAGAGAAACCTTGAATTGAAGTGCACAAAATATTTTGTTTTTCGAGACAATTCAGGTTTTGTAGGTTGTTGATATTTTCCTTTTTTCTTCGCGACTTTCTAAGGAATTTGTCTCCAGCTTCATGAATTTGCCCTTTATTGCGCCAGTGTGATGCCGGGACACGCAAAGGAAGCAAAGAATAGTACCACTGTTACCTACAAGGCATGTCCTAAGAGGCGACTGATGTAGGCCCTAGGGATGGTACCATAATAAATAAAAAGCAGCGCGGAAATCGGATCTGCTGACCTACTTGTAGGCGCATAACTGGCACAACGTACGCTCGCTCTTAGGCTCAGGTTACATATAAATCACACAGAGTGGTTAATAAGTAGTCGATATGGAGAGTTCGTAGAAGAAAATGAAGACGATACTAGCATAACAACACTGTCATTTTAACGTAACAACACGTTCATTTTAACGTAACCACACTGTCATTTCAACATAACAACACGTTCATTTCAACGTAACAACACGTTCATTTTAACGTAACAACACGTTCATTTTAACGTAACAACACGTTCATTTTAACGTAACCACACGTTCATTTTAACGTAACCACACTGTCATTTCAACGTAACCACACTGTCATTTCAACGTAACCATACTGTCATTTCAACGTAACCACACTGTCATTTCAACGTAACCATACTGTCATTTCAACGTAACCACACTGTCATTTCAGCGATGACGACTCGTAACGATACTTTCATATAACTACTTGTGAATCACACCTCTCATCCCTTTATTTTCCTGGAAAAACTATTAAAAACACACACTATCCTCACTCTAACAGCCTGAATAATGAAAATAATGTGTCAGCATGGTCATTGCTGAATGGAATAATTAACCAACAAAATAATAAAAACACGAAATCTGATATGCATTTACGAGCTGTAATTGTCCACAACCCTTGATATTGACAAAAGAGAACATTAAACAAACAGCAATGCGATGTTTTCCTATCGATTATCTATCACACCTGATATCGATCTGTTTAGTTTGTCTTTCATGTTGGGGACACAAAATATGGCATGAAATTCGAAAAGAAAATACCGGGAGTGTTCGATAAAAGGTATTGCGAAATATTCTAAGGTAACTAGAATCTTATTAGAACGATTTTCTGGCCAATACTATGTTCACAGTGTCAAACATGGCCAATAATAGCAGATAATGAGCGGAAAATCATAGCGACGGATATGAGATGCCTTAGAAGAGCTGCAGGTGTGACAGTAAGTGTGGCCAATACTATGTTCACAGTGTCAAACATGGCCAATAATAGCAGATAATGAGCGGAAAATCATAGCGACGGATATGAGATGCCTTAGAAGACCTGCAGGTGTGACAATAAAAGACACAATTAGAAATCAAGAAATCAGAGAAAGACTAGATGTGAAACCAGTCATGCAATTCATAAAAGAAAACAAATTAAATGGTTTAACCAGTGGTGGCTCGTGATCATTTTTGTTGGTGGGGCCAGTCATTTTCCCCCGGATAAATCATGGTTTTGGTTGCTATATTTTAATTTATAAAATAATAAATACACATTATACATTATTTTTATTGGGGCCCGGCCCCCACTGGCCCTTAATGACGAGCCGTCACTGGTTTTAACACCTGACAAGAATGCCCTGGTATCATCTACCACATAGAACCACATTTTAAAAAAAGTATAAAGAGTACAGAACAAGGGAGGACCACGTAAAATATGGAGACGGTATCAAGAACAGCTTTAAGAAAATGAATAACAGCTTACGGAGTGCATTAAAACAAGGACGCACAAGATCATTACACACCCCCTCTCCCTCCACCATCACTTCTATAAAGAAGTAAATGGTGGAAGAGAAAGAGAACGAACTATTTTTAGTCTGAGAGACTAAGAATGGAATATGGCGGAGTCGTGAACAATTTAACGGTTAGGACAACAAAGAACAGAATACTTAGTGCATGCATATTCCCATTAGCAACCTACGGGTGTGATGCATAGACAGTTAAAAAGTATGTAGAAAATATATAAGAGCTTTTGAATATAAGTGTTACAGAAGAGTCTTCCGTATCAGTTATCAGTTAAACCAACGTGCAACGTATACACGTTCTTGGCAAAGATCAAACATATCACAAAGAGTGATTAAAATTGGTCGTAAAGAACGAACGCAATAAAGAAGAAGAAGTTATCAGTTATATGAGGACTATCATCATAGCACTCCGGACATGTCCATAGGTGCTCCGATCTCCGCCTCAGCAAATCCAGCAGCGTCCAGCGGCCCAACACGCCAGTTCGATGTTGATTAATCAATCTCTTTGCATATTTAGTATGTCGTTCTTTTCGGGTTTCACCAATATTGACACGCATCTCTCTCAATCTGATCAGCGAGTGGGATTCACAGCCCTGAAACTCCTCTGTTCGTAAAGACTCTCTCAATGCGGGAAGAATGTCATTTCGATCCATGGCAGTTCCCTCTGATATTGTAGCCAAGCCAGCCAATCTATCAGCTTATATCATGGCAATAGAAGAGAACAGATAGGCCGATTGAGATATAAATCAAAATAGACTGGTTGATGCTAGAAATAAGAATGAAAATTGAAGGATTTTGGAGATATAAAAAGACACGAAGGATTGGCGAGGACCATTGCTGTACCCCTTGAGGACATGAGACATCCTGCAAAGAGGAGAAGAGGGAGACCCTGGAGAATCTGAACTGAGGATGTTAATTAATTCTGAATGTCGAACCCGTGAATAACTACGATGTCAGACTATCCACATCTTCTCCATCTACCTTAAACGATCTCTTCTTCCCTGTATTTTACATGTTGTCACAAAATGTTCCATTCCCCTTCTTCGCGTTATGTGTCCGAATTACATTTATTATCTTCTTATTATTCATTTGATTTTGTTTCTTTGTGTTGCAGGCATCTTTTGAAATCTCATAATTTGTTTCTTTGTGTTGCAGGTATCTTTTGAAACCTCATCATTTGTTTCTTTGTGTTGCAGGCATCTTTTGAAACCTCATCATTTGTTTCTTTGTGTTGCAGGCATCTTTTGAAACCTCATAATTTGTTTCTTTGTGTTGCAGGCATCTTTTGAAACCTCATAATTTGTTTCTTTGTGTTGCAGGCATCTTTTGAAACCTCATCATTTGTTTCTTTGTGTTGCAGGCATCTTTAGAAATCTCATAATTTGTTTCTTTGTGTTGCAGGCATCTTTAGAAATCTCATAATTTGTTTCTTTGTGTTGCAGGCATCTTTAGAAATCTCATAATTTGTTTCTTTGTGTTGCAGGCATCTTTTGAAACCTCAACATTTGTTTCTTTTCTCACTGTCCATTTGTATCACTCTTCTGTAAAACCATATCTCCATGGCTTCTATCAATCTTATTCATTGTTCGTTGTCCATGATTTGCCGCCATACATATGTATTGCTTCAATACAGTACTGAAGTATAATTATCCGTAATGTCGTTATTAGTGAGTTCACAGATGTTATGTTTTTTTTTCATTTTCATAAAAGCTGGTTTGGCATCAGTTGATGTAAATTCTTTTATCTTGTGGGAAAAAATGAAAATAGGGTCTATCTTTTAAAAGACTTAGCCATCAACCCCAGTAAACAGCCATCAACCCCAGTAAACAGTCATCAACCCCAGTAAACAGCCATCAACCCCAGTAAACAGCCATCAACCCCAGTAAACAGCCATCAACCCCAGTAAACAAGTCGTTGATTTTCTAGGCACCACTTTTACGTTCAGTAGTTTGCTATTGCTTTCTGAACGGTGAGGTATATTTTACCATTTGCAAAAATCAAGGGAACGAATGTGCTTCTAAACCTGCCCGCCGCGGAATTTGAACAAGGTACGCTTGGGTTAGCAACGAACCGCGAGACATGGAGAGCTATGACCTCTGCCCTATGCGCCGCCCACAGGCCCAAGAGGAAAGACTAACTAACTAACTAACGCTTGGGTTGGGGTCAAGTTCACAACCACTTAAGCTATATACGTTCTGTTATCTATTGTATTTGTGTTAATATAAACATTAGAAAAATGTGGTACCCATATGGTCTTCTTCTTCTTCTTCTGTACCAACAACATCTACGCTTCTATTCAAGCATGTATCACAAACAGACAAGCCCTCACGCCAACAAACAGACAACAAACAGACAAGTCCTCACGCCAACAAACAGACAACAAACAGACAAGTCCTCACGCCAACAAACAGACAACAAACAGACAAGTCCCAACAAACAGACAACAAAGACAAGCCTCACGCCAACAAACAACAACAAACAAGACATGACATGTTGTGGACGGTGATATTAGAGGATGAAGTTGAGGTGGAGATATAACCAGATGGCAATAGCTCATATGCTGCTGGGACTCGGAAGGGGAGGAAAGAATATACAGCGATGTATACCTGCCAGGCATGTCGTAAGAGCCGACTAAAGAGGTTGGTTATGGGTTTCTACCTCACTCTGTAGAAAAAAAATTAAGCCAACAAATCTTCACAAACATGACCAAAAACAACAACCATAAGAAATAACCTAACTCAACTTTCCGAACCAGGGAGGTCCCCAACTTGGGGGCAAATAACGTATCGTTGAGAAAGCCGAAAGGATTCGGTGATGCCGATTCACCTTCTGTCCTGTTGGAAAACTGCCGGAATCGGTTTTTGGGACGTGAGAACATTTTTTGAGCATAGCAAAACAGTCCAGTTCGCAACAGAGATATATGTAAAACATGGAAAGAATTGGAAGGTACAGCAGGAAAGAGGAAGTGCTGGAAGAAGTTTGTTGAAGTCCTGGCTCGGTTGGGAGTTGAACGATAAAGAGATCAGTGTCAATATAACCATTAGCAAAATTTGGTACAAATATAGTTTACTTCTTCTTCTTCTTCTTCTTCTGTAATAAACGATATCTACGTTTCTATTCAACCATTTATCGTAAACAGATCATCCCAAATCAGACAACAAACAAGACATGAAATATTGTTGATGATATTGTCGGGTTAAGTTGAGGATAAAAAAAAAAAAGTAAAGGAACCCTTTCATACCTCGTGGTATATAGGTCAATACAGTGTTAGGCCTGTATTTTCATTGACCGTCGGCACACGATGAGTGATGTGGTCAACATCACGCCAGCCGCCTTTACTTTCCCAGAGCATGTCTGGTACCCAGTTGAGGCTGGGTCGACCTGAGAGCCGTCGTGGTAGGGAAAAATTCCACGTACATTGCGGGAGCTGAACTCAGACCACCAGCCTTGCGAAGCGAGTTCACTAACAACTACGCTACAGCGGCTCTCTAAGTTGAGGATACTTGTGCAAAATGAAGACAGAGACATAATTGGGAAGAAGAACCGTAAGACACGAACAGGGAGAAGTCTGTCGGCTTGTACCACCAGGATAAAGATACGTGTATGTTTTTAAGGGGATTAACATAAAAAAAAAATAATTAACTTAAAAACGTAAAAACATGCCAATCAAAATTTTTTAAAACTAAAATACGAAACGACATATTTTTGTAAACTATAAATAGTTTATTGTTCAAAATTGAATATATTTTCTAAAATAGAAATAAACTTAAATTCAAATGTTTTAAGGAAAATGGATAAATGTATAGGGTTCGGTGTCCCTTTATGCCGAGTCACGCACACCCTGCGAACATAAGAACCAGTGGCGGCTCGTCATTAAGGGCCAGAGGGCCGGCCACACCAAAAATAATGTGTAACATGTATTTATTATTTAATAAGATAAAATATAACCTAACCCAAAGCCATGATTTTCCCGAAAATTTGTATCTGGCCCCAAGAACAAAAACGATCACGAGCCGCCACTGATAAGAACGATTCTTATTTTCGTTATATCAGGTCATGTTGGTCCATAAACATAACAATTAACTCCATACAAGGAATCCAGAGTACGGTTGTAGTGTAGAAACATAATTTTATGGTAAAAACATAGCAGTTATCCTTCGTTACAGAGATAACTGAAGCTGCCGCTGTTGATGATAGCAATATTGTTGACACATGCAAGTATAAACTAAAGGGAAATAAGTAAGTGCAGATAAAACGTTTAGTTTAAATGTGTTATGTCCCTTATTGTCAAAAATTGATCACGAATTACTCAAAGAAATAAGTTAAATACAAATAATTGTGGACATTTTACACATTGTGGCAGTGAGGGTAAGAGACCACAGACAAGAAAATAAGAAATAATTCTTTTTTCATATCATATGTTATAATAGAGAACAGAGTAATTGCTTAGTATTTTTCCTAACGTCGCACGCATCATGAGTGTTGGTTATCCTTATACAGACCACCTTTAATTTCAATTCTTCTCTCGTATCCATTTGGGACTGCTAGGTAGACAAGGTTGTCATCGGAAAAAAGTATCACACCTTCTTCTTTCTTCTATTCTTGTTTTGCCTTTGAGAGTTCAAGGTATGCGTAGAATCAGTGGCGGCTCGTAGTCATCTATCACACCTTCTTCTTTCTTCTATTCTTGTTTTGCCTTTGAGAGTTCAAGGTATGCGTAGAATCAGTGGCGGTTCGTAGTCATCTATCACACCTTCTTCTTTCTTCTATTCTTGTTTTGCCTTTGAGAGTTCAAGGTATGCGTAGAATCAGTGGCGGTTCGTAGTCATCTATCACACCTTCTTCTTTCTTCTATTCTTGTTTTGCCGTTGAGAGTTCAAGGTATGCGTAGAATCAGTGGCGGTTCGTAGTCATCTATCACACCTTCTTCTTTCTTCTATTCTTGTTTTGCCGTTGAGAGTTCAAGATATGCGTAGAATCAGTGGCGGTTCGTAGTCATCTATCACACCTTCTTCTTTCTTCTATTCTTGTTTTGCCTTTGAGAGTTCAAGGTATGCGTAGAATCAGTGGCGGTTCGTAGTCATCTATCACACCTTCTTCTTTCTTCTATTCTTGTTTTGCCGTTGAGAGTTCAAGGTATGCGTAGAATCAGTGGCGGCTCGTAGTCATCTATCACACCTTCTTCTTTCTTCTATTCTTGTTTTGCCTTTGAGAGTTCAAGGTATGCGTAGAATCAGTGGCGGCTCGTAGTCATCTATCACACCTTCTTCTTTCTTCTATTCTTGTTTTGCCTTTGGAGTTCTAAGGTATGCGAGGATCAGTGGCGGCCGTCATCTATCACACCTTCTTCTTTCTTCTATTCTTGTTTTGCCTTTGAGAGTTCAAGGTATGCGTAGAATCAGTGGCGGCTCGTAGTCATCTATCACACCTTCTTCTTTCTTCTATTCTTGTTTTGCCGTTGAGAGTTCAAGGTATGCGTAGAATCAGTGGCGGCTCGTAGTCATCTATCACACCTTCTTCTTTCTTCTATTCTTGTTTTGCCGTTGAGAGTTCAAGGTATGCGTAGAATCAGGGGCGGCTCGTAGTCATTTTTCTTGGTGGGGCCAAAGACACACATTTTTGGAAAAATCATGGTTTTTGGAGTATTTACTATTATCTGTCTATTCCGGGAAGTTTCCCCCTTTCGATTATTGGTGGGGCCAGGCCCCACTGGCCCTTAGTGACGAGCCGCCCCTGCGTAGAATTATGCCAAGTTCATCCGAGTGCGTGACGTACATGGTGTTTTCAAAAGCGTTTGCTATTTCTCAGTTGAGCTTCTGCTATATCTCAGTCTGGTCGAATGGATTAGATGGAAGACATCAGAGTAACTTCATAAGCTGAACAGTTTTGCTGCTTTACTAGCCAGGCATGACATAACTCATCTAAACTGTCCTACATTCACAGGCTCATCTCTTGTCCTACATTCACTAGCTCATCTACCTACTGTCCATCACAGGCTCATCTACCTACTGTCCTACATCACAGGCTCATCGACCTACTGTCCTACATCACAGGCTCATCTACCTACTGTCCTACATGACAGGCTCATCTACCTACTGTCCTACATCACAGGCTCATCTACCTACTGTCCTACATTCACAGGCTCATCTACCTACTGTCCTACATTCACAGGCTCATCTACCTACTGTCCTACATTCACAGGCTCATCTACCTACTGTCCTACATTCACAGGCTCATCTACCTACTGTCCTACATTCACAGGCTCATCTACCTACTGTCCTACATTTACAGTTCATCTACTACTGTCCTACATAGCAATGTGTTAGGTGTAATGATGTGTGTGTGTGTGTGTGTTATTTCTGTGATCTATCTTTTGTATAATTAAGAACGAAAATCCAGTCCTTTGAAACTAAATGTTACAGAAAGATCCTACAAATACCATGGACAGAAAAAGAAAGAACACTGATGTCCGGAAAGAACTAAACGTTAAAGAGAATTGGCTGATAAACAATATATTATACAGAAAAATTACATACTTTGGTCACATCAAGCGTAACAATGGCCTGGAAAGAACAATACTAGAGGGCGGGTCCCAGGACGCAGAGGCAGACCAAGAAGAAGATGGTTACAAGATATTAAAGAAACCATGAACATGACCATCGACGAAGTGGGTGAACTGGCAAGAGACAGATTTAATTTCAGATGTGCTGCAAGAGAGCAACGTCCTATAAAGGATACGCACCTTGATGATGATGATGGCCGTTTGTATAGGCGACCTTTAGTTTGGAAACTATTGTACCTGCTTAGTAGTGCTAATTATGGAATACTGTTGGGTGGGATCGTGTTACATGGTCCAACAATTTGGTGTGTTGTTTCTCAATATGCTCTAGCACTGGTGTTGCTTCTTGCATCTCACATGTCAAACCCCAATCATGTATGTCCCCCTGTGGCTGGAGATTGTGTTTCAGGATCGGACTCTACAGTCCCCTCAGCGCATACTAGGCACGTGTAACAACACACGTCTGAGGCTGTAGTCATCATCGCTTGCGATGGACGACTATTACTTCTAATAATAATAATAATAATATTAATAATAGTCGTCCAAAGCAAGCGGTGATCATAACAGCCTCAGACGTGTGCTGCTGCACCTCTCTGGTGTGTGCGGAGGTGACTGTAGAGTTCAATTCTAGAACAGAATCCCCTACCACAGGTGGGGCATACATGATCAAGGTTAGACATGTTGGTGTTGTGTGTTCTGTGTTGTGTTTAGTTATCTGAAATTGTAGCTTGCACTGTATTTGGATTATAGTGAGAAAAAGTTACGCTTCTCGTTAACCTTACTCTCTCGTCCAGGACTATCTCTATCCAGGGGCAAGACAAGTCGAGACTACTGGAGAAAGTACCAGATGCAGTGAATGATCAGGGCTTTCTACGTGCCTCGCATTGTTCTATACGGTCCACACCACTCTGCTGTGGTCCGCCTTTCTACAGTGAGTCTGTAACACGCCTTCTACATCTGAAAATGGCGATGACGCTATTGTTAGTTATACTAAACAGTGGTCTCTGTGGTGTAGGGGTTAGGTGCGCGCCTCCCGTTCTAGGGTACTCGGTTCGCTCTCTCATGTAGCTATGAGGAAATTCTTTAAGAGATTATTGTTCTAAGTGTTGGTGAGATCGAGTTCCTAGTCCTATCGGAAACAAACGATAAAACGCAGGTCCGATTTTAAATTTGAGCACGTAACAGAACAATTGATAGTTCAAAATCTAGAAGCGCAGACTGGGAAAGAATTGCACTGTAATCATCATTAGAAAAATAAAAAAATAAAAATTCCTACCGATATCTTCCCCATCTTCATAATTACATCAGGGACTCTCGACGGTGCTACGGAGTTCGTACACTGTCGTTGAGATCTTCTTGTGTAAGAAATAGATCGGATAACAAATGGTTACTAACTGAAGTGCAATGATGATGGTCATAACAATCAATCAATCAATCAATCAATCACTCAGTTATACTAAATACCACGAAGATGACCGTCAAATTTTGTCATCACTGTTGGAATCCATGAATACTCTAGAACATTCTAACACTGCAGATCGATAGCCGGAACTGTCTGTTTATACATTTGTAAATTTGTTTGCCGGACCTCGTCCTGTTGCTATGGAAACTCTACACGCCTACTTCCACTTAAATATTTCCTTCATGCTGACGTCATGGTTTGTGTTATTATTACACTTAAACCAAATTTATTTAACACAAACCTGATCTCTCTCCAAAATAGGAACACATGACTCAAAATGTAAACATAGAATCTGTCGAAATCTTCGAATCATTTAATATCATTATTAATTACTAATCAATTTGTTTTCAATTATCGTGTGGGTTGTGATAATTTTATTTCCATTAATAGTCCCGTCCCACCAACGATATTTGTTCAGCTATAAATAGGTTCAATGTATTTGTTCTAACTTATCTGATATAACTGCTACCAAATTGATAATGGTTTCAAATAGGAAAGAGTAAGGTTAGATTGTCCGAGGTATGATGATGGTGATAAGCCGTTGGATCAGTTCTCTCAGTTATGCACTGTCATTATTGTCAGCAGATAGATCCGAAATTGATGAGAATGGGGTGTGATGAGTTATCTTCCTTGTGATTTGTCTTCATGGAGTGCTGATGTGGATCATGACCGGGATATATAATGGGAAAAACGGTGCGTCCTTTCCTATAAACCCGTAGTAACGAACCCGCATGAAGACAGAAAAACTTTCCTATAAACCCATAGTAACGAATCCGCATGAAGACAGAAAAACAACCACCCTTCCTGATCGTTTTTTTTTTTTTTTCGTCCGCTTTCAACTCAGACGAAGTTTCATCTCTGAAACTGATTTTTGCGTGAAAATCCGTTTTTCCAATTTCTTAAAATGGCAGCAGCGTGCACATTGTAAATTACTTTACACTGGCAGCCGTGTGCTCAATGTACTCGTAATTAGTATTCCCTCGCCATACAGGCAGATTTTCTCCGACTTCAGAGGTACTCACGTTATCGTTCTGAGTAAGACCAGGGTACTCGAACAAATGCCGGACAGTCTCACAGCTAGCAGGCCGAGCTACTATCAACTACTCTAGGCAGTCCCCACTGATTGTAATATCGTTTATGGATATATGATAGAAGCAAAGTGGTCATAACTTCATGCACCGAACACATTGAAAGACAACAAATGCAGTGGTTTGGACATTTAACGAGAATGGAATACAACCAACCACCAATAAAAGCATACAATAAAAAGAGATAGGTACTAGAGCCAAGGGAAGACCAAGAAAAAGATGGATAGACAATATCAAGACCAAACTAAATAAACACGGATACAATATAACAAGGGCGACTCATCTGGCCCTGGAACGCAAATTAAAGCTCCTAGCCTATGCATAACGACAAGAGTGGACAACCAATTCCATCATCCCCCTGGGAAAAGACAACATACAATATCGTTTATTAGGACGTTCTAGGACAAGGGGTATATTAGACTCATGAATTTAATGGTAGCATAGCTAGTACAGTCAGACCTGTAGATAAGAACAGGACAAGAACACGCAATGACACAGGTTAAGAAGACAAAATGGCGATGGGTCGTTCATACCATACGGAAGACACAGTCGAATGTAACTAGACAAGCACTTGAGTGGAATCCGCAAGGAAAACGAAAAAGAGGACACTATAGACAGACCCGGAGATGAATTATTTTTGATGAACTGAAGGATGTTCGCTCATCCTGGGAGACCATACAGAAAACAGCCAGAGATCGGGAAATGTTGCGAAAATCTGTTGAGGCCCTATGCTCCACGAGGAGCCGAGAGGAATATGTCAAGTAAGTCATGGCTGCTGCAGTCATCGCGAAACTTTTCAGGCTAGGATTTTTTCGTTATGTCCCCGGCAGAAAAAAAACTGACTGACCTTAACAGGGATCGAACAAGGGTTTCCCAAATAGGAGCTTACGCGCTAATCTATTCAACAAGATGCTCCTCAGCGAACACCATCTACAGAATAATAATAATAATACCTCTCGTACCGTTATACGTTACATGGGGCCTGCAAGTAATTTCTCCATACCGCTCTATCCTGTGCAACTCGCTCAATCTCCTCCATGGAACTGAGACCGATATTTCCTGACTCTCTCAGCAAAGTTCGTTTCAGGGTCTCTTTAGGTCGACCTCTCTTTCTTGAACCCTTTGCACCCCACTTCAATACCTGCTTTGATATTCGTTGATCATTTCTCCTCAAGGTGTGCCAACATATCTCCATCTTCATTTTCTTATAACAGTTGTCACTAGTGGTTGACCAGACATGTCTCTGATCTACAAAATGCAAAGCTCAATATAGCCCCTTCTGTGATGGGATCTTCTGAAGACATATCTGATGAAAAGGAACCAGTCTTGTTGATATAATTTATCTTTATTTTACTCTAGTCTTCATGTGGAGCAGAAGCGGCACATTACCAGGAAACATAATGTGGAAGGCCGTGCTTCGCTATGTTATGTGATCGATGTCATGGCCCAGGGCACTCCCATGTGTGCTCTGTCCTCCGCTGCAGCAACCATTCCAATGTCAATCAACATGATTATCACAGAACAGTATACCACAACGAGAATGACTATTTAGAAACAATAGTTATACTGTCGGTGTAACCACACAAACGATGAAGCGAAGAAATGTCAGAGGTAGTAGGAATCATCATATACCAGGAACATTTTCTTCTGCTTCTTCTTCTTCTTCAAATTCTCCTTATCGACCACTCGTTACACCTCTCTTTGTGATTTGTATCTGAGCTGATTCTAAGAGAGAGTTTACGTTGTATCAGTTATGCTCCTACAAGTAGGCCCTCCCTTCCGACTTCTGCGAAGCTTTTGATTTACTAGGATAGCTTTCCTAGGCCCCTATCCTAGTCGCCTCTTACGACATGCATTGTAGGTCACAGTGTTACTAATATTTGCTCATCTAGCGGCCATGGCACCATACGGGCGTATAGGCTCGCTCCAGGACACTTGACAGAACTCTTCGCATACCGTTAAAGCTGAAAGGCATCTCAGGAATAGAAGAAGAAAGAGTAGCTTAAGGAAGACTAATCTCTCATAGTTCTTTGCTTATTGTGATAAACTCTAAATAATTAACATATATAAAGTAAAAGCTTAACCAGTAGTGAGCTCGAACACAATCCAGGCTTACCTTGTTCTTTCCGGCTGATATTTTGGAAGCAAATTTGTTCGGTGTAGATTTTTTACGAACTGTAAAAATAGACCTCACCGTTCTGAAAGGAATGGTAAACTACTGAACGTATAAGTGGTGCCTAGAAAATCGACAAATTATTTACTCTGGCTGATAGAGAAGTTCTGTAAAGGATTTGCCAAGATTTTCATTTCAAAGTAAATCATAAGTTTGATACGGTCAGTAGTCATTAAGGATAATGCAGATTTCGATACGTAATCAGTGATAGGATGGGAACAATGAGAAAAGTAAAGAGAATGAGAATCTGCTGAAAATATAAGACGAACTAATTAACGAAAGAATATCATGTGTCAGGAAAGATAAATGAAAGTCAAAACATCCTGCTACCACGTTTGGATGACATGTAACTACATTATGTGGCTAAGAGATGAAATAATCGAGTTCTTACATTTTCTTCAGACGCTATCTAGTATGTTTAACAATTCTTATAGTCTGTCCATTAATTCGTGAGCACGTTTGAAATTGATTTTCTCGAAAACTACATGTTGGATCTCAGTGATTTTTGCATGCAGCCTTAGAATATCCATGACGCTAAAATAAAGCTAACCAGTAGTCCATAGATGCTACAGATTTTGCACATCGGCGAATTCCTTTGATCTTTTATGACAATTGCAAATACGGGGCTCAAATTTTAGATTTTACAGTATCCCTAGAATTTGTCCATGTCAATTCTATTCATAGGTGTATCTCCATATTAACTTGATAGGTCAAGTAATTAAGTGTGTTGCCCTTTATGTGCAATCGTGAACTTGGATACAATATGCAACAGTTAGTCCTCCCTTCGGTCACCATTAGACCCCAGGGTGTCTTAACTTCACCACAAATTGTATGATGGTAGACGCATTTGGATATGGAAATGTATACGTTGCTATTTCTTAGTCTGTAATCAAAATATGATTTGTATCATCCCGAATCTGACGATTCCATGAGGTTGATAATTGTTACTGGCTGGACAAATTGTAATCCATCTCGGTGCCAGTACTCGTCTTCCTCTCGGAGCACATGTTCAACACACTTCTTCCAGAACTGCATGTGTATCATTGAGAGGGACTCACGTGTCAGAACTTCAACATCACACATATTAAACGTCCTGTTCTGTTCGGCAACTTGCCCTTTTACTTTAGCCCAGACAAGCTCTATCGGATTGAGGTGAGCATAATATGGAGGTAGTCGCAAAGACGTGTGGCCGTATTCCGCAATGATTTTGTCAATATGAAACACCTTTGTCTTATTTGTCATCCTCACCAGGTGCAACAACTCGGGTTTCAAATATGTATCATCGAAGCTGACATTTTCCTTAGCAAGCCAAGTCCTAATTTGATCTTTTGTATTTGATGCAGTTGGTACTTTGTCTTCCGCTGATACTGCGTTGTGATAGGATGCATTATCCATTACCAAGCATGATGGTCTGTTTAGAATTGGAAGTAGATCTTTCTCCATCCAGTGCCTGAAAATATGTCCATTCATTTCTGTGTGGTAGTCCCTACCGTCGGTATTTTTTGATTGGAAAATAATTCCAGCGTCATGGACAAGACCTTCTTCACTGCTTCCTGCATGTGTTAGTATAATACGCTGGCCTTTGCTGCTTGGTATTTTTTTTTTCTGTTCACCGTCTACTGATTGTCATTCTTTAGCATTGGTGTGGTGAGCATTGACCCAGGATTCGTCCAAATATACAATATCATAGCCTTGCCTCCGCCACTCACGGATCTGCCTCATGTATTTACTTCGGGCAGCAATTAAATGTGGCTTTTCACAAATAATATTCCTGCCGCCTATAGTTTTCTGAAGGTGAAGCCGGCGGCTCTTACAATTTTCCATAGAGTACTTTTAAAAATGTCTATGCTGCAATCTGATTGCAGTTTTAATTTCAGTTTCCTGAGAGTAACAAGTTGATTTGTCGCAAACATTTTCAAGAGCTCCTGTCTTATGACATCTATGTCAAAGTCGTCAATTGTTCTTTTCCTTCCTTGTTTGACATTAGTGCACTTTGTGTCCTGTTTAATCCATCGGGAAAAGGATTCTCTATTCAGACCAAGCGCCAGTTGCGTTCGTTTCTCAGGATTATGAATATCGCAATATAGATGACCTCTCTTAGATTCCATACGGAAGTGTTGGTATAGTAAAACTGTAACCTTCTGCATTGTTATAAATGTGCACTTCATTATGAATGTGATATCAATGTCAGTTTTGATAAGCCAACAAATATGATACAATAGCTTCATACAAATAGCGAGATACACCTATGACTATACAACGGTATCCAAATTATAACGTCATATGCTTTCCGCTTTCAAAGTCGACTGCGTGAAACTCACGATATTTCATTGTTACCATAATGTATTTTTAGAACAACGCGTCTGTGTACCGTAAATCTGTTACTATTGTGTACAATCCGGTGAGGTTGATTTTAATATAACCTGAAGAAGAAATATTTCAAACTACATCAAATTTTCTTGGGCAAAAAATATTTCTCTAGCGTCATGGATATTCTAAGGCTGCTTGCAAAAATCACTGAGATCCAACAGGTAGTTTTCGAGAAAATCAATTTCAAACGTGCTCACGAATTAATGGACAGACTATAGTTCATTGTTCAGACGTTGTTATCTTACATGGTGCACACATATTCCTTCAATGTGCGTACGTTATTGTGAGGATCATTATCATTGCATACCGGTGTGGTCAATATGTGTTCAGAGCTGTTGCTCAACTTTGTGTAAAGTGATTGATCACTCCTGTTCTGTGTTCAATAATGAAATGTCTGGTAAACTTAACAAAACATTTATGTCTGGAAGCTCTCGTTTTCAGTCTCAGCTTCTTCACTTTCGATAGGGATACAGATTACTAGTCTGTAAGTAAAAAAAGTAAAGGAACCCTTTCATACCTCGTGGTATATAGGGCAATACAGTGTTAGGCCTGTATTTTTCATTGACCGTCGGCACACGATGGGTGATGTGGTCAGCATCACGCCGGCCGCCTTTACTTTCCCAGAGCATGTCTGGTACCCAGTTGAGGCTGGGTCGACCTGAGAGCCGTCGCGGTCGGGAAAAATTCCACGCGCACTGCGGGAGTTGAACCCAGACCACCAGCCTTGAGAAGCGAGTTCACTAACAACTATGCTACCGCGGCTCTCCAGATTACTAGTCTGTAAACTAAATCATCTATATGAAATGCGTCTATTCAATCAATCAAGTGCCATGTCTGCCGGTGTAGGCGATCATGTCCCTCCACAATTCTCTTTCCTTTGTGCAGGTAATCAGTCCTGAGGTTGATCTTTTGTCGAACCAAAATGTCAGACCACCCAACATCTTCTCCCTCTCTCTTCCACGATCTCTCCTTTCCTGAACTTTACCTGTTGTCACCAAATGCTCTAAACATCCTCTTTGCATTATATGCCCGAAGAACCTTGATTGTCTGATTCTTATTCTTTTGATAAGGTTTCGTTGTGTGTAGGCCTGATTTATTTGTTTAAAAAAACTTATTATTTGTTTTCTTCGATTTCCATGAATTTTTCAGCATTCTTCTGTAAAATCACATCTCTGTGACTTCCAGTGATCTTATTGATTGTTTGTTCATTGTCCATGATTCGCTGCCATACATAAGTATTGGATTAATATAGCACTGGAGTACTCGTTTTCGCAATGTCTCTTATAGAACTGATAATGACTGACCTGTCCACTGCTCGAGCTTCGTCAAATATTTGTCAATTGATTGATAGGACCATCATCATTGCACTTCGGTGACTAATCATGTGTGCCCCGATCTCTTTCTTACATAGGAATATCCCCCAGTGACAGTTCACAAACCCCGTAGCACATGGAGGTCCCTTATCTAATTCAAAAGATGATATACATATTTTGTAAGAATTCATAAACAATCTTTCTAATGAATTTCGTCCAAGGAGCGGCTTATCAGCCTCTTCTTCTTGTTGATTTTGAACTGCTAATGGTTCTTTTACATACTCAACTTGAACACGAAACCTGCATTTTATCGTTCGTCTCCGATAGAACTAGGAACTCGGTCTCTCTTAAACTGAGATCAAGGATTTGTGAAAAATATTCCGATGGCCCGAGGTAGCGAAGAAATTAGAGTCGATTACCTAAATGCTACGTCACAGAGACCCCCAAAAAGTTATTTCTTATTAATACAAACTTGCTGTATCGTAATAAAATTGTCATTAAAACTGTGCCGTATGGGACCAAAGTTTTTGGGAAACCCTGTCTAAATAAGTTACTTTAATTGTACATAGAAAGGTAGCAACAAAAAGAAAGCATTGAACTGTGGAACAAACTTACCTTGTCTTACTGAATCTGATTTCCTTCGAGTTCTCCACAATCTGTGCTCACTCTGGCTTCTTGGTCGGACATTTCTTTTTGATTTCGATCCATCAGAAGTTTCTGTCAAATTTGTATTTTGGTATTTTAAATATAATTATACAACATATTTTGTTTTGGGATTTTATAAAACTGAAGATGTCAAGATAAGAACACGCAAAACAAGGAGAAATTTTATTGCATTTGAGGAAGATATCGAAGTCGAAGGATATCAAAACAAACACAAAGCTGAGAATCTATCAATCAAATGTAAAGTCAGTACTGTTTTATGGATCGAAAACATGGAGGAATCCTTTCCCCCAAAAAAAAAAAACTACAGACATTCCTAAATGGATTTTACATATAATAGAGGGACTGAGATGGTATGATACGTTACGAACGATGAACTCAGAGAAACAACTAAGCAGATACCAGTGGAAGAGCTAAAGAAGAGATGCTGGCGATGGATAGAACAGTCATTGAGAAGAAGGCTGACTCACAAGGAAACATTGCAAGACAAGCACTGTTTTGTAACCCGCTGGGAAAGAGGACTAGGGGAAAGCCTAGAAATTGCTGGAGACGAGAGCTGGAATCTGATATTAAAAGGATGGGCAAGATGTGGGCAAAATTGAAATAGATGGCAGGAGAGAGGTAGGTCTGGAATAAGTTTGTTGAAGACATGTGCTCCGTTAGGAGTTTAAAGGTGAAGAAGAAAAATGAACAACAGGCGCTCACATACGTCATCGGTAGTGGCATATCACGGTCCATGACACAAGATGTGATACAATCTGAAAATGTAATACCCTTCTAAAACAATGTATCGAGACTCACTATCACTCATTATGTTTATGTTAATGTAGTAATATTACTATTATAATTGTTAATATAATTGTTGACATGAAAATCAACAACACTAAAACAGAAATAATGAATATGGGAAGAAAACATAATAAACTAGACATCCATGTCAATGACACTAAAATAAACCAAGTGAAAGAATTCAAATACTTAGGAAGCATATTCACAGAAGACGGAAGACTAGATAGAGAGATAGAGGCTAGAGTGTAAAAAGCAAATGCTGTAACCTACCAGCTAGCCCCATTGTTAAGGCATCCACAAATTTTACAGATAGCTAAGCAACAGATGATCAACATCATTTTTATACCTACTTTGTGTTACCAGAGCCAAATATGGACAATGAGCAAAGCGCAGTCACAAAAAATAACCACACGTGAAATGCGTTGCCTGCGAAAAGTTACCAACAACACAAGAAAAGACAGTCACCAAAATCAGCATAAAAAAGTTGGCACAGAACCTTGCTTGAATTACATTGAGAAACAAAGAATGAAGTGGTTTGGCCCTTTAATAAGAATGCATCCAAACTCCACAGTATACAGTCTTCTACAACAGGAGATCGGGAAAGAAGGCAAGAGGAAGACCACGAATAAGATGGTTAGATGGCATAGCAGAATCCTTTAAAAGAGCAAAAATAACAATCACACAAGCCACCAGAACAGCGCAAGACAAAAACAGAAAACCACTACAGTGGGCAACAACCTGGTAGCAGTGTGAGGACAAATGAAGAAAGAAGAAGAATATAATTATACATCACTGGCAACTATTACAACCAGGACCGTGCGGTATATTTTCTCAGTATGATGCAAGTCTTCGAAATGCCGCCCCTTAAATGTTTTTCCTTAAAATAACCTTTTGACGTTGCTGCATAAGCCGCCCCCTTACGACACCGCCTGATGCGGCCGTCTCTCTGTATCATAACACAGCACGACCCTGATTATAACGCTACTATAGCTTACAAATATATAAAATACATTTCATACTACATACACTCATAGATAGGATATTCTGCTCAATAGTAAATAAACTCGTATAAGTGGTCAACAGAAAATCGAAAAGTCGTTTACTGTAGTTGATGGTGAAGACATGTGAAGGATATGCCACGATTTTCAGTGTCATTTACATTTGACCACAACATTGGTCTCTTATTAATCGTCACTGCTTACTGACAGGATGTTGTTATTAGTAAATAATATGGTTAAATGTTCAAATGGTTTGGCCACTTGGTGAGAATGAACCCAAATACAACAGTTGCAAGAGAGTACAATCTGAAAATGGAGTCATTAAGAGGAAGGAGCAGACCAAGAAAAATATGGGTTAATACAGAGATCTGAAAACTTCACGCTCGAGTAGTTACCGGTGCCCAAATTGGGGTGTAAAAATAGTACCACCGTTATCTGCCAAGTATTTCGTAAGAGGCAACTAAGGAGGTTGGGCGTGGGGCTAGATATCTACAGAAACCACAATCAGGAAAATTCGTAGCTCGCCACCCGAGGAAGAAGAAGGACACATAAGGGTGAAAATGGGAAGTGAGTGGAGAAATCTGGAAAACGTGGCCTTGGATAGGAGGGCTTGAAAGGCCTTGGTTGCGGACCTATGTCTGCCTCCCTAGAGGCGAAGGATGAAGAAAACAGATATCTTAAAACTTCACAATGTCACAGCATATTAAGCGACCGAACGTGCACTATTTCGGAAACTGATCATCAGTTAAACCTTCTACTCCAAAAAGCAAAAAAAGCAGAGAAGGGCAGAAAGAAAAAAATAAAAGATTAGTAAATAATGTAACTTACCAGCAGCTGTCGGAGACGTAGATGAACGTCGTTGTGTTAACATAAAGTAACTTACCAGCAGCTGTCGGAGACGTAGATGAACGTCGTTGTGTTAACATAAAGTAACTTACCAGCAACTGTCGGAGACGAAGATGGACGTCGTTGTGTTAACATAAAGTAACTTACCAGCAGCTGTCGGAGACGAAGATGGACGTCGTTGTGTTAACCATCTGAAGTAAGATTCTGGGTAAGACATCTTTCTCATAAAATGTTTTCCATTCTTAGACAATGAAGCTGATGATGATGAAGATGAGGCCGATGCTGAAGACCCAGACATCGATGATGGATTTATTTTTATACCATGATGTAACAACTCTTCAGTAGTGAGTACACTGGACACACTAATAGCTGGTAATGTTTTTGCTCTTTGTAGTTCTCTCTTGCTCTGTCTGCAACATCAAAATTAAGGAAGTCAGAAAACATATTGATAGTGTAATAATAGGAAAGTATAATTAAGTTAAAAGGAATGTAATTAAATTGATCACATTTATTTATACATAAAATACAGCATTTAAAAACACGATGTGATCGAATTCCGATTTGTTCATTTCGCAGGGGTACACACAAAATATGACCATCTGTAGCTTAAGCAGTGGTGAGCTCGGTCACAATCCAAGCGTACCTGGATCAAACTCCGCGGCGGGCAGTTGGAAGCAAATTTGTTTCCGTGGGATTTTTACGAAAAGTAAAATAGACCTCACCGTTCAGAAAGCAATGGCAAACTACTGAACGTATAAGTGGTGCATAGAAAAAAAACGACTCGCTTACTGTAGTCGATGGCTACGTCCTGTAAAGGATATGTTACGATTTTTAATTTTCACACACAAACTAAACTATAAGGAAACCCTTCTTATGCCATATAGGCATAATGAGAACAGCTGTATTTTTAATTTTCACACACAAACTAAACTGTAAGGAAACCCTTCTTATACCATATAGGCATAATGAGAACAGCTGTATTTTTAATTTTCACACACAAACTAAACTGTAAGGAAACCCTTCTTATACCATATAGGTATAATGAGAACAGCTCATTTTCCAGGACTGTCTAGGCCTTCCCTACTCCTCTTTCCCTGCGGGTCCCAAAACAGTGCCTGTCTTGCAATGCTTCCGGTAGGTCTTCTCAATGTATGTCCTATCTATCGCCACGGTCTTTCTAGTGGTTTGGGTGATAGTTATTTTTACTCTTTAACAGAATTCTGTTATGCCTTATATCCATCTTTTTCGTGGTCTTCCTCTCGCTTTCTTTCCCGATGTTCTGTTGTAGAAGACTCTGTATACTTTGGAGTTTGGATGCATTCTTATTAAGTGACCAAACCATTTTACTCTTTGTTTCTCAATGTAATTCAAGCAAGGTTCTGTGCCAACTTTTTTTCCTCTTAAGCTGATGTTGGCGACTCTTGTCTTTTCTGGCGTTGTTGGTAAATTTACATACATTGATTTTACACACATTACTAATGTATTTTACATACATTGATTTTACTACACTTACTAATGTATTTTACATACATTGATTTTACACAATTACTAATGTATTTTCATACATTGATTTTACTACATTACTAATGTATTTTACATACATTGATTTTACACACATTACTAATGTATTTTGCTTCGATTTTTGTGTCAGAAGCTTTGGCACTTTGTCCTGATTATACAAGAACGATCAGAAGTAGTGAGTTTTCTGACATGCGATATATATGACTTGAACAAATCTCATTGTCTAGTTCAGCGTTTCCCAAAGTGGACGGTACCGCTTCCCTGTGAGCGGTGAAGAGTTCCTGGGGGCGATAGTGGGTTCAGAAGAATTTGGCTGGTGTTCAGGCAATTAGAGGTCGGTGGCTCCTTAAAGAAGATTTTAATAATACATATTTTAAAATTAATTATTTTCGGATTTTGCGATTGAATAATCATTTAAAACTTGAATTCTGCATTTAAATTCATATTATGCCTGTCTTAAACGATCTATTTTTTTTCATCAATTTTCTATTACATGTATATAATCATTTGAAAATTGACCATGTATGACAGAAATATATATATCAATTTGCTATGTAAAAACTAAAATAGAGCATGTATATATATGTGGAAGGGGGAGAAGAAGGGCGTTGGCAAACTTTTAAAATGTGGAGGGGGCGTTACAAATATATGTTGTGCAAAGTGGGCGACGGGCCGAATAAGTTTGGGAATCTATGGTGTAGCTGTTATCTCTAGTGGCTATTGATCGTACACTTCATGAACAGCACCGTGTATGTTACAGCCATGGAGACGACCATACAACATGATATATGTTAGACAAATAAGGACGCTCTAACAAACTGATTTATACACTTGACATGTGTATCTGTTTACATTGTTTTGGATTGTCTGACGAATGAGCAGACACAATTAGTAGATGAACTGATAGTGTTTGTGGTGGAGAACAGGTTTCCATAGGGGTAGAGTGGTGGTATTCAAACTGTGGGCATGTCTTTCAGAGGAGTTGCTGTGTGTCAGTTGAGAGGTTTGGAGATATTTGAAAAAGTGTTCAAAGATAATGAGTCGGGCGCTCTTGTTACCCCTAACGAAAGTAGTTTAAAAAAACTAAGGTACCGATTGTTTACACCATGGGGTGTATATGTGTGTGTATATGTGTGTATATGTGTGTATATGATGTATATGTGTGTATATGTGTGTATATATGCGTATATGTGTGTATATGTGTGTATATGTGCGTATATGTGTGTATATGTGAGTATATGTGTGTATATACATTTAAAACATTGACATTTAACAAGGTAGTGGAGAAAAATATATATATATATATATATATGATTTATAATATAAATGTTACAGAACAGTCATCCATGTACCAGAGACTCGTGTTCAGTTCACGGTAAGCCCAATACTTTTTTTATGTTGTGGAATAAATTAAAAATTCTAACCAGAACATCTTCGCGGCGACTGCACTAGCAATGTGACCACTAAATTCCTCAGTTTCTCGTCCCACCTGTCCTTAACAACCCTAAAAAGCGTTACTACAGACAGTAAAAGCAGTTTTAGAGAAATCCATGTACCATGGACAGAGAATAGAGCAAGTAGATCTATCTAGAAGTAACTCAGACTCAAAGAAAAAAAAATCTGACGTTAGAAATAAAAATGAGAAAACTGAAGTATTTTTACATATCAAGAGATACGAAGGGTTGGAGAAGACCAAAATAAAAGGAGGCATCCCTAATGAGGAGAAGAGGAAGATTACTGAGAAGCTGGATTCAGAATGTGACTGATGATTGTAGCATGACGGTAGTAGAGACGGGACATCTGGAATATGAGAAAGAGATAGTTTCCGAAGGACTATTATGCTGGTAAAGTTCTCATCAGGACAAGCTAATGAGTGATGATTATCTATTGTCTATTCCCAGGTGGAAGATGTAGTTGGCTATACACTCTTGCCGTTAAGCGTAGGGATGGGAGCTTTAATTTGCGTTCTAGGGCCATATGAGTCGACCTTGTTGTGTTATATCCGCGTTTATGTAGTGTGGTCTTGATATTGTCTATCCATCTTTTTCTCGGTCTTCCCTTAGCTCTAGTACCCGATCTATTTTTATTGTATGCTGTTATTGGTGGTTGGTTGTATTTCATTCTCATTAAATGTCCAAACCACTGTATTTGTTGTCTTTCGATGTATTCGGTGCATGAAGTTGTGCCCACTCTGCTTCTGATGTCCTCATTTCATAGTTCTGAGTGATGATATGTTGGGAAATATGGCGTTAGGACACATTTTACTTTCACCAACGTCATTAGGATAAACCAAAGCTCGTCTAGTACCCTATTGAGGCTTGGTCGACCTGAGAACCGTTTGAAGTCTGTTTGAGAGCTTAAGCTACACACCAAGGAGGCCAGTACACTAGTCCACCCGCCAAAGAGGATAGTACACTTGCTACAGAGCTTTCATTACTCACAGAGAAAGTAGTGACTGTTACTAACTGTATCCATATAGCCTACTATCTCAATAAATATCAATTTCATTTGTCAGTTTTGTGTATGTTTTCTGTATGTTCTGATCTAATATCAGGATAGATTGTAATGCAGAAAGTCGTCTGAGACTTTAATTGAGAGGTTAATTAAGTCAACGTCTAGAGTATCGCTATGGTAAATTGTTCAAACCATTTGCTGCACGTTCTGTAGCTCGTAGGTTCGAATTTTATCAGAGATATCTAAGACTGCTGCTAGAACTATGAAGTTCATGCTTCTTGTAGCATTATCGTCAAGTGACGTGACATTTCTGCGGATAGGGACAAGTTATATGGGAAATCCTGATGTTATAAAAATTCTTAACATTTAAGATGAGTTACGCTGGTGTGTTGCCGAGTTACGCTGGTGTGTTGCCGAGTTACGCTGGTGTGTTGCCGAGTTACGCTGGTGTGTTGCCGAGTTACGCTGGTGTGTTGCCGAGTTACGCTGGTGTGTTGCCGAGTTACGCTGGTGTGTTGCCGAGTTACGCTGGTGTGTTGCCGAGTTACGCTGGTGTGTTGCCGAGTTACGCTGGTGTGTTGCCGAGTTACGCTGGTGTGTTGCCGAGTTACGCTGGTGTGTTGCCGAGTTACGCTGGTGTGTTGCCGAGTTACGCTGGTGTGTTACCGAGTTACGCTGGTGTGTTGCCGAGTTACGCTGGTGTGTTACCGAGGCTCACAAAGGGAGCAAATAATAGTAACACTGAGGTTGGGGCCTCGGGAAGCTACCATAGTAAATAAAAAGAATTGCATAAATCGAATGTGTTTGCCTACCAAAGGGCGCATAACTAACACAACTTACAATCGCTCTTAGGCTTGGATCATATATATTTTCACAAGAGTGATTAACAAGTGGATTGATATGGAGCAGTCGTCGAAGAAGAAGAAAATGAGTTAGTCTATGAACTATGTAAACTGAGTTAGTCTATGAACTATGTAAACTGAGTTAGTTATGAACTATTAAACTGGTTAGTCTATGAACTATGTAACAAGCATTAAGTTTTACATCATATTGCAAAAACAAAATTAGTCTATGAACTATGTAAACAAGCATTAAGTTTTACATATTGCAAAAACAAAATTAGTCTATGAACTATGTAAACAAGCATTAAGTTTTACATATTGCAAAAACAAAATTAGTCTATGAACTATGTAAACAAGCATTAAGTTTTACATATTGCAAAAACAAAATTAGTCTATGAACTATGTAAACAAGCATTAAGTTTTACATATTGCAAAAACAAAATACAGCAACGTTTCGATCAAATACCTTTATCAAGAAAACTATAAAAGAACAAAGGTTTTACATAACATGCATCAAGGACACAGAAAAACGATGAATTTATATTCCTAGCTCATGAATAAAACCGAGTCATGAAAGTGAGAAAGTATGAAAACTCTTGAATAGTAGTATATAAAGGTGAACGTGGAATCCATATTGATTTTTGTGTAAAGTATTTTTTTGCTATGTTTCAAACCATTTGTGTGTTAGTCTGTAAACCTGTGTGTTTCAATATCTTCTTCTTCACTTTCAACTCCCACCGGAGCACATGTCTTCAATAAACTTCTTCCAGCTCTTCCTCTCCTGCCATCCTTTGCAATTATTTCCATATTTTAGCTATTCTGTTGATATCAGACTTCAACTATTTCTCCATGTATATGTAGGCCTTTCCCTACTCCTCTTTCACTGTGGGCTCCAAAACAGTGCCTGTCTTGCAATGCATCCAGCTGATCTTCTCAATGTGTGTCATATCCATCCCCAGCGTTTCTTCCTATGCTATTTCTCCACTGGTCTCTGCTTGATTCTTTCTCTGAGTTCTTCGTTTGTAATCTTATCATATAATCTCATTCCCTCTATTCTACGTAAACATCCATTTATGAAAGTATGTAGATTTCTGGTGGTTTCTTTTGTTGTCCTCCATGTTTCTGAGCCATAGAACAACACTGACTTCACATTTTCAATATACTTGTTATTTAAACTATTAAATATCAGCGTCTCTTTGTTTGCGTTGCGTGTATTGATCGTTCTTGAATCAGGTTCATAATAAATTTACACAATATATAATTTACTTTAAAATCCTCCGCTCGCTACCAACAACTAAAATCGAGGAAAGCACAAAAATATGTGTACGTAAATCTGTGTACTAATTGTGATAGATGATGCTTTTATTCGCTGCCAGGATGGGAATAAGAGATATCTTGATGGGTGATAACTCATACGCTTTTATACAGTTTTTCATATATCTGAGTTATCGTTTCGTTTCTGAACAGTTGCAGAATGGAATTAGAATATGGGAGATAAATATATCGCATGTGTGTTGCTGCAACCCTCAAGGGAAGTAATACATAGTAACACATTGACCTACAAGGTATGTCGGAAGAGGTGGAAAAGGGTGGGCTCACATGAAGCTGATTATCTCAACCGGTAGAAAACTTAAGCTGTAAAATCCAACCAACCATGAATTAGCATGAATTGGTTGAGGGCCTATGCTCCAACCAGGGTTCTTCTTCTTCTTTTTCTTCTTCAAGCACCCCACATCAACCACTTGTTAAACCCCTCTTTGTGATTTGTATGTAATCTGAACCTAAGAGCGATAGTACTTTGTGCCAGTTAGGAGCCTGCAAGTAGGCCAGAAAATCCTATTTCTGCGACACTTTTTATTTACTAGGGTATCTTCCTTGGGCCCATATCTCAGTCGCCTCTTACGACATGCCTTGTAGGTTGCAGTGTTACTATTCTTCGCTCCCTTGCTAGACACGACATCACACGGGTACCAACCGGAGTTAAAAAGACACATGAGAAGAAGAGAGAGAGACACGTATACATTTTATTAAGACATTTGTTATTGGTTACTGAACTGGCATTATAGAACTCCAGATAGACCAATAGGTTCTCAGTCTCCCCCAACAGATGTTGAAGGATATACATACTGATGGTTCATGTGGCTGGCTGGCTAAACATACTTCTCTCCCTGCCTCTCAAGTATCCAGCTCTACCTTTACAACGTGTAATTCCATACTCCTTAAATCGCTGGATTTACACTTTTAATATGAAATACGGAAAGTTAGTAAATAGCAAATACTGAGAGAGAGAGAGAGAGAGAAAGAGCGAGAGAGAGAGAGCGAGAGAGAGAGAGAGAAAGTGAGAGAGAAAGAGAGAGAGAGACAGACATAAAGAGAGATAGACTGTCTGTGGGTGAATGAGAGACTTGATGATGGTGGATATTGTTTGAAGAGATGCAGTTAGCGTTTCGATGGACTATGGTGGTTCAATTAAGGAAGTACCTCTCACATCTTTTCTATATATATCTACAGTGGCGGCTCGTAATTAAGGGCCAGTAGAGCCAGACCCCCACCAAAAATAATGTGTAACGATATTTATTATTTTATAAATTATTTGTTCATAATTATTGTTTTTAATGTGATATTGATTAGCTTTGAAATTTGAATATATAATGCTAACATATCGTATACATTATGGGGTTTTATCTAGTTAGTCATCCGTCTGTCCAGCGTGTTCGTAGCGCGTTGGACGACGGGTGAAAAACTCCCTGTGAGTGCTGTTTAACTCCGTGGGCTGGCAGAAAAGCCACAGGTTCATCAAATTTACGTTGTCCGTGGCACCGAGCCGAAGAGCTGAAAGCTCAAGTGCTTCTGGATAGTGATTCCGTTCCATCAATGTAAATATCTGCTGGACCATGTACGTTTAAACAAGTTGACGAGTTGTGACCTACATATTCTAGTAAAGCGGAGATAACTTATCGGAATAAACAAATAATAGTAAATACTAAAATATAACCTAACCCAACAATCATGATTATTACAAAAACTTTTGTCTGGCACCACCAACAAAAATGATTATGAGCCGACACTGCATATATATATATATATATATATATATAAATATATATTATGAAGCCATTACTTCGCTTTTAAAATATTTCTAAATAGCTGTTCATATTTACAGTCTATATTCAAACGCACTTTCCCTACATCCTCTTCTATACCCTGTTTCAACATTGAAATGTTTGTGGAACGATTACAACTTTACATAATATTAAACTGTTGATTTAACCATTAGCTTGAAATGTTTTCTTTTTGATTAGAAATCTATTTTTGTATTTTGACATGGTTGCCACTGCAATATCATTAGCTTCTTTAAAAAGTGACATTGATTGACATCGGATGACAGGTAAATAAATTAATAATACATTCAATTTTAATTCACTTTATATTTCATCTCGCCCGTGCGTTGCTGGGGAGCGCAAGGGGAACACAGAACAATAATACAGCAACCTACAAGACAATTTTTTTCAGTTTGACAACACTCTATAATGAGCAGATTTTACAACATTTTATGCTATATCGAGCGATTTTGCAACAATTTTGCTATATCCAGCAAGATTTGATAACATTTTATGCTATATTGAGCAAGATTTTACAACATTCAATGCTATATTGAGCAAGATTTTACAACATCCTATGCTATATTAAGCAAGAATTTACAACATTCTATTCTATACTAAGTAAGATTCTATAATATTTGGATCTATTTTTCTGTATCCTGTTGCGTTTAAAGAAGCAACACATGCCATACATTCTTCTCCATTCGTGACCGTCCTCTGTAGTGTTCCAAATGCAATTAATTTCTTTAAGTTCTTGTTCTAAATAATATATATATAACTTTCTTTTCCACGATACAAACTGTGAATGTTTAGTATAAAGCAAAAGACCGAATTATATGTGAAAATCGGCTACTTTAATGTCTAATAGTAAGATTAAGGCAGATATTTGAACCTCTATAGTGGCTAGTGGTACTGAATGAGTTAATAAACTAACTTTCTTATCTTAAATTCATGTCGAATTCTGGTAATTTGAACACTGTCACAAGCCAATAATCTTATTTTATTTGCTATATATGTATCCATTTATTTCTACTATTTCCTAAAGGAACAGTTTCATGTTTACAATTCATTCCATTTCTTTGCTATATTTTTGTTCGCTTCGTTTATTATTTAAACACACTTTCCATTTTCTTGTGTGTATACTCCCCTGATAAATTGAAGGGCATAGAGCACAGCTGAATGACAGACCCTGATTCATTCATATTAAAAAAACAGAAACGGATTACTAGGGGAGAAATATACAGGAAATATTTGACGCTATCGATTATCATCTCGGACTTTTATAATGTACACAACCTTAATTTGGTTTTCTATTTCCCGTATAACTTGCTGTCGATTTTTGTCAGCAAATCTGTGATGCTGTATGGCTCAGAAAGTGGCGAGTCTCCAAGTTAAATACAAATAAGATTCAGACTTTTGTCAACAGATGTCTTCGGCGGATTCCTGGACTGAGATGGTATGTTAGAGTTACAAACACAGACTTGTAGATAAGAACCGGACATGAACCCATTATCAGGACCGTTCTGTGCTATGATACTGAGAGGCAACCGCATCAGTCAGAACCGTAATGGGGGCGGCATAAGCACCAAAATCAAAATTACAATTGAATGTTATATTAAAGAAACAAATTTAAGGGCGGAATTTCGAAGACTTGCATCATACTGAGAAAATATACCGCTCGGTTCTGCCCATGATGACCCAGGTCAAGAGGAGAAAATGGCAATGGGTCGGGCAAACCCTACGGAAGACACAGACGAGTGTCACTAGACAAGCATTTGAGTGGAACCCGCAAGAAAAACGAAGAAAAAGAGGACGATCATAAAACAGACCTGGAGACGTAGTCTTCTTGAGGAACTGAAGAATGCTTAACTGTCATGGGAGACCATAAAGAAAAGAGCCAGAGATCAAGAAGAGTGGCAAAGAACTGTTGAAGCCCTATGTTCCACGAGGAACGGAGATGAATAAGTCAGGAGTATAGCTGAATGACGAGAGCCGCTGTAGCGTAGTTGTTAGTGAACTCGCTTCGCAAGCTGGTGGTCTGGGTTCAGCTCCAGCAATGCGTGGGAATTTTTCCGACCGCGACGGCTCTCAGGTCGACCCAGCCTCAACTGGGTACCAGACATGCTCTGGGAAAGTAAAGGCGGCCGGGTGATGCTGACCACATCACCCAACGTGTGCCGACGGGCAATGAATAATACAGGCCTAACACTGTATTGACCTATATACCACAAGGTATGAAAGGGTTCCTTTCCTTTTATAGCTGAATGACAGACCCTTGATTCATTCATATTAAAAAAACAGAAACGAATTACTTAGGGAAAAATTTCCAGAAAATATTTGACACTATCGATTACAATCTCGGACTCTTTAATATATACACGACCTTTGGTTTACTATTTCCCGTACAACTTGGTGTCTATTTTTTTCCAGCGTTTTCAAGCTAAAAGATAATATAAATTGGTTTCTTAAAATCACAGCATGAGAAAATGAAGAATTTTAGTATTTACCAGGAACATTTTGAAGCCAGATTAAATTTTAAAATCTTAACTAAATGGATTAGACATTTGGAAGAAGAAAAAAACACATCAATTTTTATTTTGACCGAGATAACCTTTACTGAGATTAAGAATTGCAAAATATGAATGGCCATCTATGTGTTTGTTAACATTAGTTCGTACCGAGAAGAAGTTTAGAACATCAATGATGTCTTTGTCATGTTTGTTAACATTAGTTTGTAGGAAGTTAAGAACATCAATGATGTCTTTGTCCTGTTTGTTAACATTAGTTCGCACGGAGAAGTTTAGAACATCAATGATGTCTTTGTCCTGTTTGTTAACATTAGTTTGTACGGAGAAGTTTAGAACATCAATGATGTCTTTGTCATGTTTGTTAACATTAGTTCGTACGGAGAAGTTTAGAACATCAATGATGTCTTTGTCCTGTTTGTTAACATTAGTTCGTACGGAGAAGTTTAGAACATCAATGATGTCTTTGTCATGTTTGTTAACATTAGTTTGTACGGAGAAGTTTAGAACATCAATGATGTCTTTGTCATGTTTGTTAACATTAGTTTGTACGGAGAAGTTTAGAACATCAATGATGTCTTTGTCATGTTTGTTAACATTAGTTCGTACGGAGAAGTTTAGAACATCAATGATGTCTTTGTCCTGTTTGTTAACATTAGTTTGTACGGAGAAGTTTAGAACATCAATGATGTCTTTGTCATGTTTGTTAACATTAGTTCGTACGGAGAAGTTTAGAACATCAATGATGTCTTTGTCATGTTTGTTAACATTAGTTCGTACGGAGAAGTTTAGAACATCAATGATGTCTTTGTCATGTTTGTTAACATTAGTTGTAGGAGAAGTTTAGAACATCAATGATGTCTTTGTCATGTTTGTTAACATTAGTTTGTACGGAGAAGTTTAGAACATCAATGATGTCTTTGTCATGTTTGTTAACATTAGTTCGTACGGAGAAGTTTAGAACATCAATGATGTCTTTGTCATGTTTGTTAACATTAGTTCGTATGGAGAAGTTTAGAACATCAATGATCTCTTTGTCATGTTTGTGTTAAAACATTAGTTTTCGTCAGCGGAGAAGTTTAGAACATCAATGATGCTTTTGTCATGTTTGTTAACATTAGTTCGTACGGAGAAGTTTAGAACATCAATGATGTCTTTGTCATGTTTGTTAACATTAGTTTGTACGGAGAAGTTTAGAACATCAATGATGTCTTTGTCATGTTTGTTAACATTAGTTCTGTACGAGAAGTTTAGAACATCAATGATGTCTTTGTCATGTTTGTTAATATTAGTTTGTACGGAGAAGTTTAGAACATCAATGATGTCTTTGTCCTGTTTGTTAACATTAGTTCGTACGGAGAAGTTTAGAACATCAATGATGTCTTTGTCATGTTTGTTAACATTAGTTCGTACGGAGAAGTTTAGAACATCAATGATGTCTTTGTCCTGTTTGTTAACATTAGTTCGTACGGAGAAGTTTAGAACATCAATGATGTCTTTGTCCTGTTTGTTAACATTAGTTCGTACGGAGAAGTTTAGAACATCAATGATGTCTTTGTCATGTTTGTTAACATTAGTTCGTACGGAGAAGTTTAGAACATCAATGATGTTGCATGTTGTTAACATTAGTCGTACGGAGAAGTTAGAACATCAATGATTCTTGTCATGTTAATATTAGTTGTAGGAGAAGTTTAGACATCAATGATTCTTTGTCTGTTTGTTAATATTAGTTGCTACGGAGAAGTTTAGAACATCAATGATGTCTTTGTCATGTTTGTTAACATTAGTTCGTACGGAGAAGTTTAGAGCATCAATGATCTCTTTGTCATGTTTGTTAACATTAGTTCGTACGGAGAAGTTTAGAACATCAATGATGTCTTTGTCATGTTTGTTAATATTAGTTGGTACGGAGATTTATTGATTGATTGATAGGACCATAATCATTTCATTTCGGAGAGTAACCATGTGTGCTCCGATTTCGTTCTTACACAAAAAGATCTCAGCAGAAGTGCACGAACTATGTTGCACAGCAAAGGTATCTGATGTAATTTAGAAAACACTGAAATTATTTTGTTAAAATTATATTAAAGAAAACCTTTCTACTAAGTTGTGCATAGGTTTCCAGCCTGCTCGTCAAGATTTTGAACTGCCAAGAGTTCTTTCATGTTCTCAACGGGGTCAAAGGCGCATACATAGACAACGCCAGATTTAGTGAGCTGGTACTAAGCAGATCCTACGCCCCCTTCCCCCGGTTCCCTGGAAACAGACAGTTGATTCTTTCTGGTTAAGCGGGTAGGGATCGAGGGAGAGCTACAGGTAGTGGTAGTAGTGCAAGCACGGAAAAGTAATACAGGTGCAAAACCCTGAACAAAATGCACGCATCTGCTGGTCGATATCCGATGAAAAGTTATCAAAATAGTTCCTGAAACGTATGGAAAAGTAGCGTACGAAGAGTCTGTGAACGAATGATAACTCCTCGGGAGTAAATGGCCGCACTAAAATTGCCAGCTTTGGGGCAAGTGCCCATGAGAACGACGTATAACGAGTCAATTGTCTCACCAAGTGCCCATGAGAAAGTATGAGTCATGACTCACAAGGGAAGATGCAAAACAGTCGTTTGCAGAGCCAGAGCGACGATAACAGTCATTGTCACAAGTACCTGGCGACGATAACGTCTTTTTCTGTGCCTAACGAAACTGTCACTTCCTCGTGCAATCGGCAACGACGTATCACGAGTCAATGTTCGTTGCATTTAGTGCCCTGAGAAAAAACTCAATTTCTCAGGAAGAAAGGTCGAGTAATGTCTCAGCGAAAATCGCGTAAAAGTCGTTGATTCACCGAATGAAAAGACTTCGGATTGTCTCGTGTGAGACGCTCCAGTCCAGGTTTTCAAGTGCCATGAGAAGAGTATAGAGCAATTGCAAATTTCCGAGGACGACGTATAAGGTAATGCTACAATGCCCTAGAATTACAGGTCAAATTTTCTCAGAATAGTAAAACACGATAATGCAAGTTGTCTTCCGTGCCGAAGCTTTAATCAAGTCTGACCAAGGGATAGGTCAATTCTCCGGCCACGACGTGCTTTATTGTTCCCTATCTAAAAAAAGGACAATTCTCACAAACCCTGACCTAAGTCAGCTCATCCCTGAGGTAAACCATTGCCACGTAGCCTGGACATGAGTATAACAGTCTTGGTCTCACCAAGTGCCATGGAGCGTATGGTCAATTGTTCAGCAGTGCCATAGCACGCTACTAATTTCATTGTCTCACCAGTCCCAAGAACGATCTGAAAAACACATATCTGATGCTAAAAGTACATCATTTTCATCAGTCATCGCGACTATTATGTCTATTTGTGTATTAACCTCAGCGCTATTACTCTTGATCTCAGCGGTGCCAGGACGCGTATAACGAGTCATGTCACAAGAATCCTAAGCGACTATAAGAGTCATTGTCTAAAGAGCCATGAGACGACGTAGTGACGAGTCAATGCTCACCATCATGCAAGACGTACGATCATTTATACGAACGTTGCCCTGAGAACACGTAAATTCATCTGTCTCTGCCAGTTACCCATACGATCGATAAGTTAGTCAATTGTCTCTTAAATCTTGAACCATCTATCGTCATTGTCTGCCTCGCGTCCCATGATACTGACTATAACGGTCATTGTTCCTTCCAGGCATTATAAGGAAGCTACCCAGTCAAGAAAAGTATAACAGAAGTCAATGTATCACAGTCCAGGAACGACATAACGGCATGTCACAAGTCCCTACAATCGCGTATAAGGTCAATGAATCAGCCAAATCACAAAGAGCAAGTTAACAAGATGCCATATGAAGCGTTTAAAGTCAAGAAATGCCATGAGAAGACGTATAACGATCAATTGTCTACAAGTGCCCATAAACGACGTATAACGAGTAATGTCTCACCAAGACCCATGAGAACGACGTATAACGGTCAATTGTCTCGACCAAGAGCCCATGAGACGACGTATAACGAGTCATTGTCTCACTAAGAGCCCATGAGAACGACGTATAACGAGTCAATTGTCTCACCGAGTGCCCATGAGAACGACGTATAACGAGTCAATTGTCTCACCAAGAGCCCATGAGAACGACGTATAACGAGTCAATTGTCTCACCAAGAGCCCATGAGAACGACGTATAACGAGTCAATTGTCTCACCAAGTGCCCATGAGAACGACGTATAACGAGTCAATTGTCTCACCAAGTACCCATGAGAACGACGTATAACGAGTCAATTGTCTCACCAAGTGCCCATGAGAACGACGTATAACGAGTCAATTGTCTCACCAAGTGCCCATGAGAACGACGTATAACGAGTCAATTGTCTCACCAAGTGCCCATGAGAACGACGTATAACGAGTCAATTGTCTCACCAAGTGCCCATGAGAACGACGCATAACGAGTCAATTGTCTCACCAAGTGCCCATGAGAACGACGTATAACGAGTCAATTGTCTCACCAAGAGCCCATGAGAACGACGTATAACGAGTCAATTGTCTCACCAAGTGCCCATGAGAACGACGTATAACGAGTCAATTGTCTCACCAAGTGCCCATGAGAACGACGTATAACGAGTCAATTGTCTCACCAAGTGCCCATGAGAACGACGTATAACGAGTCAATTGTCTCACCAAGTACCCATGAGAACGACGTATAACGAGTCAATTGTCTCACCAAGAGCCCATGAGAACGACGTATAACGAGTCAATTGTCTCACTAAGAGCCCATGAGAACGACGTATAACGAGTCAATTGTCTCACCGAGTGCCCATGAGAACGACGTATAACGAGTCAATTGTCTCACCAAGAGCCCATGAGAACGACGTATAACGAGTCAATTGTCTCACCAAGAGCCCATGAGAACGACGTATAACGAGTCAATTGTCTCACCAAGTGCCCATGAGAACGACGTATAACGAGTCAATTGTCCCACAAGTACCCATGAGAACGACGTATAACGAGTCAATTGTCTCACCAAGTGCCCATGAGAACGACGTATAACGAGTCAATTGTCTCACCAAGTGCCCATGAGAACGACGTATAACGAGTCAATTGTCTCACCAGTCCCATGAGAACGACGTATAACGAGTCAATTGTCTCACCAAGTGCCCATGAGAACGACGCATAACGAGTCAATTGTCTCACCAAGTGCCCATGAGAACGACGTATAACGAGTCAATTGTCTCACCAAGAGCCCATGAGAACGACGTATAACGAGTCAATTGTCTCACCAAGTGCCCATGAGAACGACGTATAACGAGTCAATTGTCTCACCAAGTGCCCATGAGAACGACGTATAACGAGTCAATTGTCTCACCAAGTGCCCATGAGAACGACGTATAACGAGTCAATTGTCTCACCAAGTGCCCATGAGAACGACGTATAACGAGTCAATTGTCTCACCAAGTGCCCATGAGAACGACGTATAACGAGTCAATTGTCTCACCAAGTGCCCATGAGAACGACGTATAACGAGTCAATTGTCTCACCAAGTGCCCATGAGAACGACGTATAACGAGTCAATTGTCTCACCAAGTGCCCATGAGAACGACGTATAACGAGTCAATTGTCTCACCAAGTGCCCATGAGAACGACGTATAACGAGTCAATTGTCTCACCAAGTACCCATGAGAACGACGTATAACGAGTCAATTGTCTCACCAAATGCCCATGAGAACGACGTATAACGAGTCAATTGTCTCACCAATTGCCCATGAGAACGACGTATAACGAGTCAATTGTCTCACCAAGTGCCCATGAGAACGACGTATAACGAGTCAATTGTCTCACCAAGTGCCCATGAGAACGACGTATAACGAGTCAATTGTCTCACCAAGTGCCCATGAGAACGACGTATAACGAGTCAATTGTCTCACCAAGTGCCCATGAGAACGACGTATAACGAGTCAATTGTCTCACCAAGTGCCCATGAGAACGACGTATAACGAGTCAATTGTCTCACCAAGTGCCCATGAGAACGACGTATAACGAGTCAATTGTCTCACCAAGTGCCCATGAGAACGACGTATAACGAGTCAATTGTCTCACCAAGTGCCCATGAGAACGACGTATAACGAGTCAATTGTCTCACCAAGTGCCCATGAGAACGACGTATAACGAGTCAATTGTCTCACCAAGTGCCCATGAAAATATTGTCATGACGTCACAAGGGAAGATTGCAGAAAACTCCGTATTGGAGGCCAAGCGCAGATACATCTATTGGGTAAGGTTGGCCGAACGCAAACTTCTGTTCTTGTGCCTAACGAAACTGCCCTTCCTCGGTCAATCGGGCAAGGTACTGTTGCACGAGTACAAAATGTTAAGTTGCATTTTAGTGCCTGGTAAAAACTAACATCTCGGGAAGAAATGGGGTGAGTAATGCTGGCGAGCGAAAAATCCCTAAAAGCTGCGTTGATATCACCGAATGAAACGACCTTCTGGATTTTCTGTGTGAGACCCCAGTCCAGTGTTTCCAGAGGCCAGGAAAATGCAGAGTAGAAATTGCAAATTTCCGAGTGCCGACATGTGTACTAGAATGTACTAGAATTACATGTATTTACTAGAATAGTAAAACCGATAATGCAAAGGTTGGTCTTCTCGTACAAGCCTAATCATTGACAAGGGATGGCATTCTCCGGACGCGTGCTTTTTATTCGGATTCGCCTATCTAAAAAGGACACACACACAAACCCTGACCAAGTCAGCTCATCGCTAGGTAAACCTGCGCCACGTTAGCCTTGGACATAGAGGTTAAACGTTTGCGATCTACACCACTAGTAGGTGGGATTGGCTTGTGTGTTCAGCAGGTATCAGCATGCTACTAATTTCTATTTTCACCCTTCTCAAGAGAGCCCTGATCTGAAATAACACATTCTGATGCTACAAAAGTATCATTTTTTCATCATTCTCGTTCCACTATTATTTTTTCTTATTTTGTGTATTAATCTTCAGCGCATTTACTCTCTGATCCTCGTGGGTTGCCAGGACTCGCAAAGGGAGCAAAGAATCGTAACACTGCGACCTATAAGACATGTTGAAAGAGGCGACGGAGGTAGGTGCCTAGGGAAGCTCATCATCATCAAGGTGCGTATCCTTTATAGAACGTTGCTCTCTTTGCAGCACATCTGAAATTCATTCTGTCTCTTGCCAGTTCACCCACTTCGTCGATGGTCATGTTCATGGTTTCTTTAATATCTTGTAGCCATCTTCTTCTTGGTCTGCCTCTGCGTCCTGGGATACTGCCCTCTAGTATTGTTCTTTCCAGGTATTATATAGGGAAGCTACCCTAGTAAATAAAAGTATCACAGAAGTCGGATGTATCACTTGTAGGCGCATAACTGGCACAACATACAATCTCTCTTAGGTTCAAATCAAATACAAATCACAAAGAGAGGTTAACAAGATGCCAATATGAAGCGTTTGAAGAAGAAGAAAGAAGACTCTGATCTAACATTGCCGTTTGTTGTCCATTATAATAATCAGATGTTAACTAGATCAACCCTTCATTTCTGTTTGCAATTTTTCAGAGAATCAATGATTTGCCTTTGAGACGCTATCATTTATTGACGAATAATATTATATTATGATGATGTTCACAAATTTTCTTGTCAGTATTAATCGCATTATTCTGTTATTTATAGAATTCCATTCAAATAATATCTTTTTCTATAATTTTAATCAGAATTATTGCTTCTTTTATATTGACCATCGTTTCAGAATACAGTACTGTTTTTGTCTTGACACACCGCTGTCTTTATTGTTCATTTCACTGGCAGCATGGTGCCTTGTTCAAAAGTTTTGATGATTGACTGAACAATTATCATTACCCCTTTTTTTCGATCCAGAAACACTTGAGCTTTCAGCTCTTCGGCTCGGTGACATGAACATCGTAACCCTGCGGTTCGGTGCCGCAAACACTGTAAATCTGGATAACCTGTGGCTTTTCTGCCAGCCGGTGGAATTGAACCGCGCTCACGGGGAGCTTGACACCAGTCGTACAACGCGCTACGAACACACTGAGCAGGCGGGCAAATCATTGCCCTTTATTGAATAACCATAAGTCATCCGATCTCGATCTTGCATAGTAAGTTCTCAGCGGCAGTACAAGAACTCATTGACACTGTCCGACTTAACCGCTGTTTTTGCCCGTCTGCCCAGCGTGTTCGTAGAGCGTTGGACTACGGGTGACTATCCCTCTGTGTGTGCGGGTTCAATTCCGCGGGATGGCAGAAAAAGCCACAGATTCCCAGATTTACGGTGTTCGTGGCACCGAATCGAAGGGTTACAATGTCCACGGCACCGAGCCGAAGAGCTGAAAAGCTCAATCGCTTCTGGATCGAAAAAAAAATGTTTTGAACAATCATTTATGAATGTATGGATATCAGAACCTAAGAAGAATTTGTTCAGAAAACGGTGGAATAACTAACAAAATCCGACACATATGTAATAAAACAAATGAAATCATTATACAAATGGTGTCCAGAGTGAGAGGTGTGTTTAATCAGCGAGCCACGGGAACCATCAGTATGCATACTCTTCGATATCTGTTGGGAGACTGCGCACATATGGGTCTTCCCAATAGTGCAATGACGTCAGTTTAGTAACCAATAATCAAATGGTGTCACTTTTGAAATGCAAACATGTCCCTTTGAAGACTGAAAAGGAATTTATCTTCCAACACTATGCTACCATGCAAACCAGACGCTGACTGAAAGGAGAAACCTAGACGCTGACATGAAAGGATAAAAGAAACCTAGTCACGACAAAGATAAAAGTGTCTACGCATAAAGCTGTGAGTGTCAAGAAGAGACCGATTTAGATATGAAGACAGCAAAAAAAGTGTATACAACATCAGTACTGAATGTCATAAAAAAACTACAACTTAAATTGTTCAGTCACATAAACAGATTACCAACAGACAGTGTGCTTCAATGTTAGTCAGATACAGGGGATACAAAGCAAAAGGCAGTACACGCAAAGCTGGAAATAGGAGATAACAGAGGCAACGAAAAACACTATTTATTAATTAAGCCCACAAAATAGCCTGTTCTATAAATCGCTTCTTAATTTGACACACACACGCGCACACACGCACTCGCAAACACACATGTACACGCATGCACGCACACACGCCCGCGCACAATCATTACCAGATATAGGTCAAATATATCTGGTTATTTTGGAGACTTGTCAAACACTAGCACCGTGGCCTTCTTATTGACTTCGCCCCAACCATTAATTTCCTTATTTTCTCAGCGATTTCCTACGATTAGGTCAAATCTGTTTTGGATCCTTACCAGGAAATGTTTATAGATTTCCGTCGTTGCTTCGGCCAAAATGTAAATGTTAGTTTAGACTGGAGTTGGCCAAAATGTGGAGAACGAAATAGAACAAGTTTGATCTCGTGTTCAGGGGAATTACCAGTGAAATCCCCTGATCAACTTACGTTGGAAAATACAGTGAATCATTAGGTTAACAAAACACCAACAGAACGCCGTTTGGAGGGAGATTAGGTACCAGTCGTTTAAGTGGTTGTCTGGGGTTTCGGGTCCTGTCAAAACAATGTAGTTCAAGTCTAACTGCAGGGCCGGTCTCCAGAGGTCTCGGACAGCTGTGAGAAAAAAAAAACTAGTGATCGAATGTTTATGTATAGATATAGTCTGACAGAATTGGATACGAGTACCGTGTCTAGTCAAATTCATTTTCACAGTCGTTTTATAGTCAACTTAGAAGATGGATCTTCCCTTAGCTCTAGTACCTGATTATCATTTTATTGTATGCTGTTATTTGTGGTTGATTGTATTTCATTTACACATATACTTATTTCTTTTGAAAATCAATCATCGATTATCGATTTGACAAAATGGAAACACTATAAATTATATATGATATTTTTCAGTTGGAAAATGTAACACTAAATATATTGAAATGGCGATGATTTAATGAAAATATATTAAGAACTGACATACGAGATAAGGGCAATGTTGTTTTATCGGTGCTTTGAATAAAACTGACGAATAAGGTTGTCGTTCAATGTAACTTTAAGTACAGTAACATAAAGTGAAGAGGGTTGTAATGCAATCACAGCAAAATTGTCGGAACTGTAAAAATAATAGACTAAGTAGTTCTGACATTAAAGGACATCTTTGCCCTCTTTCTATTTGTTAATTGTGTTGCTTGGTTTATTCAATAACAAACTGTCCAAACGGAAACACAAACCCATTCACATTTATTGGAAAACGTTGAACCTGCCAATACAGTTTCAACAATGAATGAGCTATTTTAGGATAAGCAGGGCTATTATTGGACTTCAACAAATCGATAAGATGATTCGATTTTATTGTTTCAGTTTAAACACATGACTAACTGATCGACGAGACTTGGAGAAAACAAAATATTACTTTACTTTACTTTTCCGATCCAGCAGTCATCTGAGCATTTGCCCTTCGACTTGAGGCCATGGCAGTGAATTCACAGGTCTGTCTGAGTTGTGGTGTGTTAGCATAGAGAGTGTTTTCAACATCTGGGTATGGAGGTATGTACTTGTGGCGTAGGTCACTGAGTGCAGGGCACTGGAAGAGATGGTGTGTGACAGTTTCTTCTGAATAGTCACACAGTTGACATTGTGGGACAATCTTTGGTTGGATGCAATGTAGGTGAGCATTCAGTGACACATGTTGTGTCCTAAGGCGGAAAATAGTGACTTGTTCTTGTCGTGTGAGGTCATTTATGGCATTTTTTGGATTTGGAGTGGTCATGTTTTTAAAGAGGGCTCTGCCTGTTTTGCCCATTTCCCACTCATTCATCCACTCCTCCTTTTTGTTACTTCTTATTATTTGTTTAGCAGTCTGCAGAGTTATTGGTCTGTCATGCTGTTGACTATTTGCTCCTGCCTTTGCAAGGATGTCTGCTCTTTCATTTCCCTGTATGTTGTTGTGTCCTGGCAACAAAATATTAAAAGACATCAGCAGTCCTCATCCAGGAGAGGTTAGGTGCTCGCCTTTCGTTCTAAAGGTACACGGTTCAGTCCCTCGTAGAGCTATCAGAATATTTTTTCTAGAGATCCCTGATCTCAGTGTAGGTGAGATCGAGTTCCTAGTCTTATTGGTGATAGACGATAGCAGGAACGGCACCTGATGATGATGATGATGACTATCAGTGGCGGCTCGTGATCCTTTTTTTTGGTGGGACCAGACACACATTTTCAGAAAAATCATGGTTTTGGGTTATATTTTAATTTATAAAATAATAATACACGTTACACATTATTATTTTTTTTTACGGGGGCGTCCCCACTTGCCCTTAATGTCATGCCGCCACTGATGACTATATGGAACAAATTACATAACAAATGAGCACGATAAGAAACAAAGATGAACAACAAACAACGTAAAGGAACTCTATTAATACAGTGGAATGGATACAATCGGGAACATATTAATATCACATGTGAGAAGAAATTATGAGATCCAAGTTCTTTCTTTCTTTTTCTTTTTCATTAACAAGCTCATCTTCATCGGACATGTCCAAAATTCCTCCGATCGCCCGCCTGCCCAGCGTGTCCGTAACGCGTTGTAAGACGGGTGACAAGCCCCCAGTGAGTGTGGTTCAATTCCGCGGGTTTGCAGAAAGGCCACAGGTTCTTCAGATTTACGGTGTTCGTGACACCGAACCGAAGGGTTACAATGTACATGGCACGGAGCTGAAGAACTAAAACCTCAAGTCTTCTGGATCGGAAAAGAATTGCTCCGATCTCCTCCCAAGCATGTATATCAGTATGTTTCGACTAACAACTCCCGTTTTGTGTTGATTGATGTATTTACTGGGTTTTCTTTCATGGTTTTCCCGTCTTGCCGCACCTATCTGTATGCACAACTTGCGCAACAGAGATAGAGAATACCCTTTATCTTATTATTTGAAATCTTCAGAGCGTATGCTTTCTCTAAGAGCATTGATGATGTCGCTTTTGTCCATAGAAGACCAATTCTCGACAGTAACATTGCCTGCCAGTGCATCATCTCTCTCACTGCCCTTCACCCCAGCGTGACCCAGGACAAAGATGAAGGTAAGTGTCTGGATTGCCACATTTTGTATTAATTGCATCTCCTTTCTTCCTACTTTCAAAATTGTTGAAATTAGATAAAGAAACAATGCAATAAAAGATAGAAATGAAAACAGTCGTGGAAAGAGAATATAAATAACATGACAAAAGAATGTCAAGGAAATAATAAACTAGCAGGTATATTTTAAAATGTGCACATCTAAACGAAACAAACTGCGAAACGAAAATCTGACATAAATAAATGATTAGAACGCCCCAGATAAGATAACAGCAAACTAAACATTAAAAAAATACTGAAATGCATGATGAAAATTGGGAAAGATATGATTAAAAAAAAACCACACAGACACAACAATATTATAGTGCAATGATACACATTTTTTATGACACGATGAAAACCACTGCAAAGAAAAAAACAAAAACGAACATGCATTGACACGGTGAAACAGTAAAGAATAATAAAACACAAAATATAATGAAACCAAGTAAAAATAGATAAAACACTAAAATATACGATGAAACCAAGTAAAAATAGATAAAAACACTAAAATATACATGAAACCAAGTAAGAATAGATAAAAACACTAAAATACAATGAAACCAAGTAAAGAATAGATAAAACACTAAAATATACGATGAAACCAAGTAAAGAATAGATAAAACACTAAAATATAAGATGAAACCAAGTAAAAATAGATAAAAACACTAAAATATACGATGAAACCAAGTAAAAATAGATAAAACACTAAAATATACGATGAAGCCAAGTAAAGAATAGATAAAAACACTAAAATATACGATGAAACCAAGTAAAGAATAGATAAAAACACTAAAATATACGATGAAGCCAAGTAAAGAATAGATAAAAACACTAAAATATACAATGAAACCAAGTAAAAAATAGATAAAAACACTAAATATACATGAACCAAGTAAAAATAGATAAAAGCACTAAAATATACGATGAAGCCAAGTAAAAATAGATAAAAACACTAAAATATACGATGAAGCCAAGTAAAGAATAGATAAAAACACTAAAATATACGATGAAACCAAGTAAAAAATAGATTAAAACACTAAAATATACGATGAAGCCAAGTAAAAAATAGATAAAAACACTAAAATATACGATGAAGCCAAGTAAAGAATAGATAAAAACACTAAAATATACGATGAAACCAAGTAAAGAATAGATAAAAACACTAAAATATACGATGAAACCAAGTAAAAAATAGATAAAAACACTAAAATATACGATGAAGCCAAGTAAAAAATAGATAAAAACACTAAAATATACGATGAAGCCAAGTAAAGAATAGATAAAAACACTAAAATATACGATGAAACCAAGTAAAACATAAAAACACCCAGAGACATAAATATCATTAAAAGAAACACTAAGCCACAGTAAAATCATAAAGTGAAAAGTTAAATTTATACACAGACAGGATGAAACCAAGGAATTCAAAGATGTTCTACAGAAAAAAAAAACACACACAAAAAACCAGTACAAGGTAACGATATTTTTCAAAGAATTCAGAAAAAGCGAAATAAAACAATTAAAAAGTACTCAAGGACACGATGAAACCACGTAATAAACGATAAATCCGCAAACAAAGAACCGATATCTTACCTCCAGCCCCCATCCCCTCAGTCACCAAAAACCCCACAATTAAATCGTACAATGAGACGATATATTCTGCTAAGAAACGACCAAAAAATGGAAGCATAAACGATAATATAACACAACTAATCACATACAAGCACTAAAATTGCAATGCCCAGACAAAAACAAAACACTTTCTTCAAAATAATATCTTACTGAGCAATTGTTAGACATTGAAACAACAGCTGTACAGCTGATTATGTACACAGAATCTGCCAATATGGACAATGTAACCTTTGACCTCTGTTTCAAAATATGTTTGCAGGTTATGTTTACTTCTATTAGAAACTGCAAGTTCCGGTCATTTCATTGTTCAGTTACTAGCTTGAGAGACTTTTAGTTTAATTATAACTCAAGGATGACACAAGAAATGATGATATTCTCTATTCTTGATCTGCTAACACAAGAAATGATGATATTTTTATTCCTGATTTTGTTAACACAAGAAATGGTGATATTCTGTATTGTTGATCTGCTTAATCACACAGAATTATCAGATTCCTCATTTGATAACACAAGAAATTATCGATTCCTCATTTGATAACACAAGAAATTATTTTGATTTCCTCATTTGATAACAAGAAATTATCGATTCCTCATTTGATAACACAAGAAATTATCGATTCCTCATTTGATAACACAAGAAACGATGATATTCTCAATTCGAAATTTGATAACACAATAAATTATGGTATTCGCAATTCCTGATCTGCTGACACAAGAATCAATGATATTTTCAATTCCACATCTGGTAACACAGAAACGATGATATTCTCAATTACAGATTTAAAAACCAAAACTTTATGATTCTTAGCACAAAAAATATTTGATTGAAAGGAGGTCAGCGTGATGTTGACACATCATCTATTATGCTTTGGTTAAATAAAGACACGGTACCATCACGATTCTCTAGTATAACAAATTGTAGGAAAACATTATTTGAAACTGTTTGTTATGAGATGTCTCCATAGGCTGTAAGTCTCTTTCTCTTTAGCTTGTTACGCCCTTGGCGTTAGGCAAGCAACAAACGTACACCATTCTTCCCTGTTTATGGGCTTCCTCTGTATTGTGTTCCAGCTATGATTCATTTCCTTCATTCTTGCTCTATCGTTCTCCTCCAGGTCGTCTTGGGTCTTCCACGCTTTGCCTACCCTCTGGAGTCCATCTCAGTGCAGTTTTCGTGTGGAGCCAGTCTCCATGCGCAGTAAGTGATGGAGGTTTGTGTGCTTCAATGATACAGTAGCTAGGACGATGGACGTAGATGCCTAGTACATGGGCCAGGCCGGACAGGCCACTGAGGAAACTGTCGTTACTGCATGTAGTACTACTTTTTAGGGCTGTGTAGACATGGGGAAGAGAGCCTGAAGGATTTAATCGCCGAATGGCTAGTGCAGTCGTCGCGAAGCTGTTCAGGGTAGGATTTTTCATTTATGCCCACAACAGAAAAAAATATTTGGCCTTACTTAACTGAACACGGGTCTCCTGCATAGACGCCACGCACTAATCCATCCGACCAGACACTCCTCAAAGGAAGAAGGACCAGGCTAAATGGTGTCCACCAGATTGATGATTCGGACCGCCCGAGTGGCTACCGGGGCTCAAATTTGGGGTGTAAAGAATAGAACCACTGTTACTGCCAGCATGTCGTGAGGCGACTTAGAGGTTTGGCTGAAACCGGATGCATGTGTTCTAAACGTGTAGAATCTAGCGTTTAGGGCCTACCTAACAATATGCAACGTATACCGTTCTTGGCAAAGATCAAACATATCACAAAGAGTGATTAAAATTGGTTGTAAGAAGGAAAGCAAAAAGAAGAAGAAGATGGTTCGGGTTGGAACTAACAACCCCATAATGTAAACACCTTACGTTACGGAAAGAAGAAAATTATGAGATGGAAACACTGAGATACCTATCAACTTTCTGAGCAAAAATAAAGAATATGCTTATATGTTCAAAGCACCCGTGTGTTGCCGCGGCTCGCAAGGGGAGCAAAGAATAGTAACACTGCGACCCTCAAGGCATGTCGCAAGAGGCTTTTAAGGTAGGGGCCTAGGGAAGCTGGCCTAGTAAATAAAAAGCGTCGCAAATATCGGATGTGCAAATATCGGATGGGTTGGGTACTTTTAGGCGCATAACTGGCACAACGTACAATCATTCTTAGGCTCGGATCACATAGAAATCACAAAGAGTGGTTAACATGGGGTCGATATGGAGCGTTCGAAGAAGAAGAAGAATATGTTTGAATTGGGTTTTGAAACTTCATTACACACAAAGTTTTACCCCATATATGGCTCGGTCATTGTCGGAGACATTGAAAACCTGCCGAGAGTATTACACACAAAGTTTTACCCCATATATGGCTCGGTCATTGTCGGAGACATTGAAAACCTGCCGAGAGTATTACACACAAAGTTTTACCCCATATATGGCTCGGTCATTGTCGGAGAAATTGAAAACCTGCCGAGAGTATTACACACAAAGTTTTACCCCACATATGGCTCGGTCATTGTCGGAGAAATTGAAAACCTGCCGAGAGTATTACACACAAAGTTTTACCCCATATATGGCTCGGTCATTGTCGGAGACATTGAAAACCTGCCGAGAGTATTACACACAAAGTTTTACCCCATATATGGCTCGGTCATTGTCGGAAAAATTGAAAACCTGCCGAGAGTATTACACACAAAGTTTTACCCATATATGGCTAGGTCATTGTCGGAGAAATTGAAAACCTGCCGAGAGTATTACACACAAAGTTTTACCCCATATATGTCTCGGTCATTGTCGGAGAAATTGAAAACCTGCCGAGAGTATTACACACAAAGTTTTACCCAATATATGACTCGGTCATTGTCGGAGAAATTGAAAACCTGCCGAGAGTATTACACAACGCACATACTCCGTAACTTTGGCAACAATTCTAAGGATATCTGGAAAAATGCCCAGTGAACAGAACAGCGCGCTATGGATTCGAACCCACGACACTCGACTCGCAAAGCAAAGGCTTAACCAAGGGGGGATTCTGTAGTATGGGGATCAAGAAGCTATTTTCGTTGTTTTCATATTAATTAAAATGTGTATAACCATTTTGAAAGAGTATGACTTAGAATAGTAGAAAAAAAAAAAAAAAAAATGTCAAAGTGTTGCCATGGAAACAATACAAAATGGCCAACAAAAACAAAATTTAAAATCCCTAAGGCTCTGAATCTAATGAATGTAATGAATTCTGTTTTCACTCTAAGGTGCAATTGTAATATCTAAAATATTACACATGATTTTTAGGATATATTAAATATTTAATTTTGTATACATTTTTGGATAAAATTCCTCAAAATTCGGTTTAAAAAGCTGTTTTGTTGGGTGTGTTTACCCAAAATTCATAAAAATGTAATATTTAATATATCCTAAAAAACATGTGACTTGTTTTAGATATTACAATTGCTTACCTTAGAGTGAAAACAGAATTCATTTATATTCATTACTTTCAAAGCCTTAGGGATTTAAAATTTGTATTTGGTGGCATTTTTATTGTTTCCATGGAAACGTTGACATATTTTTGAAAACTTAAGTTTTTCTACTCTTCTAAGTCATAATATCTCAAAATTGTAATACAAATTCTACATTAATATGAAAGCAACGAAAAAGTTTCAAGACCAGAATCCCCGCAGAGACACCCCTCCCCACAGAGATAATCATATGCAAAATGATACAATAATGATGATACAATAATGAGCGCAATAACTGAGAGATGTTAAAGGATCATCATCAAGCGTCGTGCCGACTGGCGTAGGCGATAATGGATCTCCACAAATCTCTGTCTTTGGTGCTTGCTATCATCTCAGATGCTGACGCTCTACCGTACCATGAAGTCAGACTATCCAAATTTTCTCTCTTGTCTTTCTCTGTCTCGTCTACCTTTGATTTTACCGGTTGTCACAATGTGTTCTAAACTTCCCATCATGTTAAAGTGGATTTTACCGGTTGTCACAATGTATTCTAAACCTCCCCATCATGTTAAAGTGTATTTTACCGGTTGTCACAATGTGTTCTAAACCTCCCCATCATGTTAAAGTGTATTTTACCGGTTGTCACAATGTGTTCTAAACTTCCCCATCATGTTAAAGTGGATTTTACCGGTTGTCACAATGTATTCTAAACCTCCCCATCATGTTAAAGTGGATTTTACCGGTTGTCACAATGTATTCTAAACCTCCCCATCATGTTAAAGTGTATTTTACCGGTTGTCACAATGTGTTCTAAACTTCCCCATCATGTTAAAGTGTATTTTACCGGTTGTCACAATGTTTCTAAACTTTCCCATCATGTTAAAGTGTATTTTACCGGTTGTCACAATGTATTCTAAACTTCCCCATCATGTTAAAGTGTATTTTACAGGTTGTCACAATGTGTTCTAAACCTCCCCATCATGTTAAAGTGGATTTTACCGGTTGTCACAAAGTGTTCTAAACTTCCCCATCATGTTAAAGTGGATTTTACCGGTTGTCACAATGTATTCTAAACCTCCCCATCATGTTAAAGTTGATTTTACCGGTTGTCACAATGTATTCTAAACTTCTCCTATCATGTTAAGTGGATTTTACTGTGTTGTCACAATGTGTTCTAAACTTCCCCATCATGTTAAAGTGGATTTTACCGGTTGTCACAATGTGTTCTAAACTTCCCCATCATGTTAAAGTGGATTTTACCGGTTGTCACAATGTGTTCTAAACTTCCCCATCATGTTAAAGTGTAGAGATGAGAAAAGGACACGTGGAAGGGAAATGTATAACACTTTACTGTTTATTTGTTTGTCTGCGTTCTTATCAATCAAGTTAACCGATTATTGTGATTAATGTGGTTTGCGCCAAGAACGTGAATATGTTGCGCCCCCGGTAAACACCATCGTCATGTAAGACAGGTACATCGGAATTTATTATCTTTTTTAAGAAAACAGTGAGGTTAAAAGAAAACCGAATAGAATACCAAGAACCTTATAGGATAAGGAAGCAGAGAAAACACACAAGAAATGATGATATCAGCAAGCTTCTAATACTCGTAGAATACATTCCAAACTGTAGTGCCGAGTTCGGGAATGTAGAGTCAATTTCCATTTTGAACACAGGCAAGCGATAGTCAATATAAATGAACAAGCAGACAGTCTTGCTGGCAAACGGTAGAGGAACGGGGAACAGGGGTGCTATCTTGACTAGTGCCATTATGAAGACATGCAGGGAATTCAGGTGAATATTTGGATCTTACATCCATTGTCCCGATTTTGTCTACGTCGTGTGTTGTTACGGGTAGTATTCAGATCTAGCAATAACAGGTTGGGTACCAACAACACCAGAATAGACAGAATCACCAACATCAGAATAAGAAAGAAAGTTGGCACATAACTTTGCTTGAATTACATTTAGAAACATAGAAAGAAGTGGTTTTGCCACTTGATAAGAATGCATCCATGTATCCCCAGTATACAGAGTCTTCTACAACAGAACATCAGGAAAGAAGGCGAGAGGAAGACCACAAAAAGATGGTTAGATGGCATAACAGAATTCTTTCAAAAGCAAAAATAACAATCACCCAAGCCACCAGAACAAAATCAGAAAAGCACGACAAAAAGAAGAAGAAGAATTTCAAAACATAAATGAAACTTGTAGTCTGGATTAAGTTTTCATGTTATTATTTTTGTTTATGTTGCTATTTATAATATTTTATTATTAGTAGTAGAATTATTATTGCAATTGCCACATGGCGCCCGTGCCTTCCCTATTATTAGTTAGATGCGCCCCAATATACAGGGTGTTCAACTTAAAAGCAGCCCGTGAATGGAGCTAATCTGGCATATATGTATGGAAATGGGAAGGTTCAGTTATGACGTAGTATAGGTCAAGGTTGTGTGACGGTGTGCAATTGTAGTGCGGGAAGGGGCGATGAACATGTGACGTAGGACGAGCTAGTCAGAACCGGTTTAAATAGTAAATAAACACAACTCAATGCTGTACCTGGCAACTTTTGAATTGTCAATGGGGCTGCAATTATCTTGAACACCCTGTATAAAACACATTGAATTTCATTGTTCTAGATTCTAGATGTACTACGTTATAGTAGAAGCTATGGAGTAGTTTCTTTGTGGCATGGAGGTAAGGTGCTTGCCTCTCAGACTACGTTATAGTAGTAAGCTATGAGTAGTAAATTTTCTTTGTGGCATGGAGGTAAGGTGCTTGCCTCTCAGACTACGTTATAGTAGAAGCTATGGAGTAGTTTCTTTGTGGCATGGAGGTAAGGTGCTTGCCTCTCAGACTACGTTATAGTAGAAGCTATGGAGTAGTTTCTTTGTGGCATGGAGGTAAGGTGCTTGCCTCTCAGACTACGTTATAGTAGAAGCTATGGAGTAGTTTCTTTGTGGCATGGAGGTAAGGTGCTTGCCTCTCAGACTACGTTATAGTAGAAGCTATGGAGTAGTTTCTTTGTGGCATGGAGGTAAGGTGCTTGCCTCTCAGACTACGTTATAGTAGAAGCTATGGAGTAGTTTCTTTGTGGCATGGAGGTAAGGTGCTTGCCTCTCAGACTACGTTATAGTAGAAGCTATGGAGTAGTTTCTTTGTGGCATGGAGGTAAGGTGCTTGCCTCTCAGACTACGTTATAGTAGAAGCTATGGAGTAGTTTCTTTGTGGCATGGAGGTAAGGTGCTTGCCTCTCAGACTACTTATAGTAAGCATGGATAGTTTCTTGCATGGAGGTAAGTGCTTGCCTTCAGACTACGTTATAGTAGAAGCTATGGAGAGTTTCTTGGGCATGGAGGGTAGTGCTTGCCTCTCAGACTACGTTATAGTAGAAGCTATGGAGCAGTTTCTTTGAGGCATGGAGGTAGGTGCTTGCCTCAGACTATTATAGTAGAAGCTATGGAGAGTTTCTTTGTGGCATGGAGGTAAGGTGCTTGCCCTCAGATCACAGTTATAGTAGAAGCTATGGAGTAGTTTCTTTGTGGCATGGAGGTAAGGTGCTTGCCTCTCAGACTACGTTATAGTAGAAGCTATGGAGTAGTTTCTTTGTGGCATGGAGGTAAGGTGCTTGCCTCTCAGACTACGTTATAGTAGAAGCTATGGAGTAGTTTCTTTGTGGCATGGAGGTAAGGTGCTTGCCTCTCAGACTACGTTATAGTAGAAGCTATGGAGTAGTTTCTTTGTGGCATGGAGGTAAGGTGCTTGCCTCTCAGACTACGTTATAGTAGAAGCTATGGAATAGTTTCTTTGTGGCATGGAGGTAAGGTGCTTGCCTCTCAGACTACGTTATAGTAGAAGCTATGGAGTAGTTTCTTTGTGACATGGAGGTAAGGTGCTTGCCTCTCAGACTACGTTATAGTAGAAGCTATGGAGTAGTTTCTTTGTGGCATGGAGGTAAGGTGCTTGCCTCTCTCGCCCAAGGTACTGGGTTATCTCCCAGATGGAGCGATCTAGATATTTTTAGTAATTCATATTCTCAATGTAGGATCGATCGAGTTCCTAGTCTTATCGGAGGCGGACGATAGAACGTAGGTACCGTTTTATCAATTTCAGTAAGTAAAAGAGCCATTTTTAGTTGAAGATATACACTAGTAGGCTGCAAAGAAGCTGCCTGGATAAATATAATTAATATCAATACTTCTGAAGTCGGAGTAAGGCTTTCTTAAATGAAGAGGGACACGGGTGATAAGCAAGCCTTCACGAAAAAATCAGAAGACACATATTAGATGCCACAATTACGCTTGATTTAACAGCTGGCGAACGGGAAAAATTAATACCAATTAAAATAACATATCTAGACAATCTCACAATCCTCAGAATAACACCAGTCATCCTCGCCGGTGCTACGGAGTTTGTGAACTGTCGTTAAGATCTTCCTATGTATAAAAAAAGAGATCAGATTACACATAGCTTTTTAAGAAGTGCTCACCCGAGTGGTTAGCGGGGCCCAAATTTGGGGTGTAAAGAACGGAACCACTGTTGCCTGCCACGCATGTCGTAAGAGGCAACTAACAAGGTTTGGTTGAAATCGGATGCACATGTCCGAAACGTGTAGAAGTCTATGCGTTTAGGGCGTACCAAACCAATGTGCAACGTATACACGTTCCTGGCAAAGATCAAACCTATCACAAAGAGTGATTAAAATTGATCGTAAAGAACGAATGCAAAGAAGAAGAAGAAGACTCCATATAACTCGGTCCCTCTCCGCAGAAACCGCACGGCACCTACCTAGCATATTATACAAAACATGAGCACCGTAGCTCCGGCAAAAAACCTAGGGTCTATGGAAAAACCCCACTCGTGAACAGAACAGCGAGGTACGGATTCGAACTCGCGACTTTCAACTCGCAAGAAAAGGGATCAACCCCTTAGCCACATAGACCACAACAATAACAGTACTTACCATCATAAATAGTATTAGTTTTTTTCATATTAACCCGGTAACCCCTTCAATCCGTAATTGTTTTTATCCTCTCGAAGAATTTATAATGCAATGTATAAAGTATTAACTAATATACTAGCTTTGTCTCATCTTAAAATATACCGCGAGCCATTACATCGGCGCAGCAGAGTGAAAGAGCTAACTATGAATCACTTCCAAGGAAATAATATTATAGAACAGAATCAGAAAAAACACGATGTGAACAGTATAACCGTGTCACTATCTCTATGGTTACTTCTTTCAGTTTTCTATGAATGAGATAATTTCACAACACGCAGTATTGGTAAACAGATCAACGGATCACCTTTTATTTTCACTAATCCATTTAGAAAAGTATTAACAGTTTCAGGTGGAATGTATACACTCATAAGGTTCCAAATAATTTACAGAAAATTTATCACAATTGTTGAAACGAATTTTAAGTTAGCAATAGATCGTGTTGTTTCATTGTTAAAATGGAAGCGTCTGGATCTCAGCTCCACTCAAATAGTTAAAGGTTGCTGCCCGACAAATGTTTAGGATCGAATTATTTCGATTGATTCCAGGTGGACCAAGTTTCCAACATTGATACGACGTGAATGATTCATTATTTGTAATGAATGTTTAGCCAATCATCGCTACTTCAACTACAACAACATCCTCTTCTAGTTCAAACTCTCGTTGATGTCTGTAGTACAGATTTTTAGTGCTGTGTAGGATAGATGGGACACGAACCTGTGGAGTTTAATGGTCGCATGACTAGTACAGTCACCATGTTAATTTTAGGATTTTTCATTTATGCACACAACAGAAAAAAAATCCTTGGCCTTACCGTTAATTTTACATGGGTCTCCCCCATGAGAACCGCTCTTCTAATCACTTCGGTCAGACGTTCCTACTCTTTAAGTTAAGGGAGTATAAAAGCCGAAGGATTTACTTTACTGCACCAGGATTTTATCTAATATGGCTCGGGCCATCTCAACAGAAGTTGCACGCCGGATGTCGAGAGTATTGCAGAAATCACGAACTCCGTATTTCCGGAAAACATTCCTAGAGGTCTCTGGAAAAAAATGCTTTCATAAACAAAACGGCGCGGTCCGTATTCAAACACAGGACCTTAAATCGCACGGCAAGGGCGTAACTATTCACCCACAAACCCACCACTTCCCCCTTCTATTTCTCCCAAACACAGTCCCTTATGCTCATCCCTACCTTAACCTTCTAAAACAAAATCACAAGATAAATATAACAATGATTATTATTTGTTGTGCTTCATTATAGTAGCCGTCACCGGAAGCGATGATGACAGCAGCCTCAGACGTGTGTTGTTGCAACTCTCTAGTCTCTGAAGTATTCGGGGGTCTCTGTCGTGTAGATGTTAGGTATTGAAGTATGAAACTGCAAATATATATAAGCTTTTCTCTTGCTTTCTCTCTCTCTTTCTCTCTCTGCCTTTTAACCGGATTGGGGCATAGGTCCTCAACCAACTCATGCCAAGTCTTCCTATCTCTAGCTATATCCTGCAGCTCCATCCAGCTCTTCTTTATATTGTTGATCTCTGCCTCCAAATCTCGTCTCCGTGTATTTCTCGGCCTACCCTTCTTTCGCTGTCCCTGGGGTTCCAGAAATGGCCCTTCTTGTTATATTCCCCAGGTTTTCACAAAGGGTATCCTATCCAGCGCCAGCGCCTTTTTAACTTCTTCGTTCACTGGAATCTGTCTTGTTCTCTCTATAGGTTCCTCATCTTAGTCCCTCTATTCTGCGCAGACACTCTAGACCAACAAAATATGTCTACTCATAGACAGTAGGTCTCTTATATGTCTCTTTGTATATCATTATAATATTTATAAACCTATATTTCATTCTTCTTAATGGTGCAAAATAATAGTTATATATATATATATATATATATATATATATATATATATATATATATATATATATATATATGGCCTTGTTCGTCTTTACAGACGGTCAATTGGCAAGTGCTTCGCTGTGACAACTTCTGAGTTTTCGCTTGTCTCTCTTGTCATTCAGCTCATCCCTAAGTCTCTCTTCAAAAGATTCTGCACCTTTGCGCAATGTTGTTTTCCATATATCTCGATCATCAGCCAGTTTTTCTCATTTACTGGGACCGATAGAAAAGTAATTCATTGAGGCCTTGCATACATCTTTAGATCTGAGCAGTGGTCTGCTTTGGTGTCTCTTCACCTCCGAAAGTTAACAGAACAACATTTGCCTAGCCTGGGCAGCTGATATGGGGAATGGGCCTTGCCCATTTTGCACAAACCCCCTCTCTTACCTACTGTTTAATTCAAAGGAAAGACACAGTACATACGTTTGAAATCAAGTTGGATTTGCAGGGGATGTCAGAAGACGGAATGAATACACACATCACTATCAACTGCCTTAGGGTCCTTCCATCCGGATTTATGGTCAAGGTTTAATCCTCTAGCCCTCTGCATAACTATGCTGACCTACATGGCAGTGGGGATTGCTATTATGGTTTACTCCTCTAGTTATATAATAGTGCAGTAATATGTGTAATTGCTGTTCATTATTAGACCTTCTTCTTCTTCTTTGCGTTCGTTCTTTACGACCAATTTTAATCACTCTTTGTGATACGTTTGATCTTTGCCAAGAACGTGTATATGTTGCACATTGGTTAGGTAGGTCCCTAAACGCATAGGCTTCTATACGTTTAGGACACATTAATCCGATTTCCACACATCCAAACCTCTTTAGTCGCCTCTTACGACATGCGTCGCAGGTAACAGTTCTATTCTTTACATCCCAAATGTGGGTCCCGGTAGCCACTCGGGCGATTATTAGACATGATGGTATATATGAATATGTACTTTTGAATATAAGTGTTACAAAATCTCTCTATATCAAAATTCAAAACTCAAAATTCCTCTATATACCATTAACAGAGAAGAGAACAAATATATATATATATATAATTAACTCAGTATCAAAGAAGCTTCTGTAGCTTGAGCGGTAGTGAACTCTATCACAACCCAAGCGTTCCTGGTTCAAACTCCACGGCGGACAAGTTTGGAAGCAAATTAGTTCCCTTGGACTTTTACGAACGATAAAATAGACCTCACCGTTCAGAAAGCAATGACAAACTACTGAACGTATAAATGGTGCCTAAGAAAATCGACCACTCGTTTACTGGTGTTGATGGCTAAGTCTTGTATAGGATATGCCATGATGTTCATATGTATATATAAACAAGAAGGTTCAAAGAAGCTGTTATGGAAGGAGACATCGTGATAAAGAGGAAAAGAGCAAGACCATGGAAAGATGGATTTAAGATGTTACTGATGCTTTGAGTATGTCTGCAAAGCGAGACACCAGATGTAAAAAAGTAAAAAAATAATTTAAAACGACTCTTCTGTTTTTCTATTTTTGTTGTCCTTCTCTGCTTTTTTGTTGTCATTAGGAGTTGCAGGTTTTAACTGATGATGGGTTTTTTGAGATAGTGCACGCTCAGTCGCTTGATATGCTGTGGTATTGTAGAGTTTAAAATATCTGTAACTCCATCAACCCATCTTTTTCTCGGTATGCCCTTTCTTCTTAATGATTCCATTTTCAGATTGTACGCTCTTACCACTGGTGTATTCGGGTTCATTCTCACCAAGTGGTCAAACCATTTAATTTTTTTTTTTTCAATGAATCTAATAACAGATTGTTTGTGTGACAAATTTCAACTCAGACAATGTACTGATGATGACTCCAGTCTTAAGCTTCTCCTTTTCCACCTCCTTAACCATATCAAGCTGTGCAATGAACAGAACAAGTCAAAAAGTTAATAATGTACGAATATGTCTATATGTGTTTGTTGTTTCAGCAAAACTCGATATGTACTGTAGATTTATGAGTATCACTTTCCTTGAGTGCATTTATTTTCCAAATCTGTCAAGTACACATGTTCTATTCCTGTCATTCAGTTAATCATCGATCGATGTACTCATCGATAGTTTATATCGTTCATTCACCCACATTATTGATCAGATGAGATTAGACTTTGTATTGTAGTCTGAACTGGGACTTCCGTATGCGCTGTGTCTTGCCACGTTATTGCAATGTCAGATCAGATGGAGTACCCTCTTCCCAATTAACTCATTAACTATTAAGTGCTAGAGACTGCGGCCGTTTGTCTATCCCGTTTGACCATTTGTCTCATAGACTCTGTCATGATTTGTTTCATAGTCAAATTAGCACAAAATTTACCTTAGCGCATCTTGAGCCTTAACGATCTGTTAGCTTAATTAATTCCACGTGAATTAATGGATTGCAAGAGCTTGGATTGAAGATTGAACTTACCAGAAAAGAACATAACAACAGGTATATGAATAACCTCATCAATCAACATTGAACTGGTACAGTTAGTCACTGGGCGTTGTTGAAGATATTGCAAAAGAGATCGGAGCACCTATGGACATGTCTGGAGTGCAATGAAATATTCCAAACTGAAACTGAAAGACAGAATATTTAACTCTGTTTTAAAAAAAAAAATTGAATTCTTCCAACAATAGGTAATCTATAACTGACCACTGAGTCGTGTACAAATTACATTCCTCTTTCTACAAGAATTATCATGACAAATTTACCAATCAATAAATTAAAACGATAATCGATATTTAGTTTCCTCTCAAGTTGTGAGCACGAATTATTGATTTGTTATACTAATCTTCGAATTTCAGATCACATTTCATGCACTCTAATTGAAAATAAAATTGAATATTTTCTTCTCTAACAAGATCGACTTGTCTAGACTTTCACGTTTTGTATTGTCGAGTAAATACGTGTGTGTCCTTCCATCCTTATATCTTTCATTATAAATAGTGTCTATATATTTAATGTTGTCTCCTGTATAAACTTAGTGAATGAGGAGCTTTTCTAAGAACCCCAGGGGAAGCACGGTAGCCAATGAATAGGGTAAATAAATAGAGAGTAAAGAAGCATTAAGAGCCTTCTGAAAAATTGATTTACCAAACACAGAAGCAACCAGTGGCGGCACGTTATTAAGGGCCAGTGGGGCCGGGTCCTTAATGACGTATAAATAATGTATAACGTGTATTTATTATTTTATAAATTAAAATATAGTAACCAAAAACTATGATTTATCCGGAAAAAAATGTCTGGCCCACCAACAAAAATGATCACGAGCCGCCACTGGAAGCAACTATGGTGATGTGCAACTGTATGTTATATATATATTTGTGTTTAAATATGATGTTGTTTCGTCTCATATATACAAATACTAAATTCTTATCGCATGTCTGTGTGCAAGTAATGTTCGGTCGAAACTGACCTGATCTTTCTGTATAATTTAGTCTGAGCTGTTTGAATAGGACACGACTAAGTGAAGCTCTTTGATTGGAGACCTAGCTGTACCAAATTCAAGATTTGCACTTCAGCCATGTGTACAGGTGGACAGGCCCATCAGACTGGAGAGCACATACTTCAAGATTGCCCCGAATATGATATAATGAGGCAAACTCACTGGCCTAGGTAGACGTCGAATGCCGTCCGAGAAAAAGGTGCGTGGCTGCTCACTGAACCATGTGGTCACCGCTGTCTTCACGTCTGCGTGGCTGTTGAATCGCTGTCCCTTTAGTGCTTTCTTCAACGGTCCGAACAAATGGAAATCACACGTGGACAAATCGGGACTATAGGCTGGGTGATGAAGAACTTCCTAATTCTTCTTTGCCAATGTTTCCTGCACAATTTTGCGACGTGCGGACGAGCGTTGTCGTGGAGAAGAATCACACCTTGAGAAAGCTTGCCTGGTCGCTTAGCCTTGATGGCCTTATGCAGCTTGTCTAAAGTGTCTTTATAATGGGCGGCATTGATGTTGACACCAGGTTCCTTAAAATCGGCCAACAAAAGCCCTTCATGGTCAAAAAAAGCGGTCACCATAACCTTCCCAGCAGAAACCTGTGTCTTGAATTTTTGGGTTTTGGTGAACCTGGATGTAGAGATGAACCCAGTAATATGGGATAACGCTCGTTGTAATGAAGTCAGTCCTTCGGCTTTAGCCCCTTCAGACACCACTTTTTATAACCTGTTGATATTGACAATTGGTAGTAAACAGACATGATCTGACGATTTTACCCATTGTATTTGGTATGTTTAGCCTAGACTTCACCGTTCAGAAAGCAATGTCAAACTACTGAACGTATAAAAGGTGCCTAGGAAATCGGCGACTCGTTTACTGGGGTCGATGGTAACGTTTTGCCATGATTTTTATTTCAACTTAATGATACACAAAGAAACCTTAACAAAAGAATAAGAATCAGACAACCAAGGTTCTGCGGGCATATAATGCGAAGAGAAGGTTTAGAAAATTTGGTGACAACATGTAAAATTCAGGGAGTGGAGAGATGATCGTGAAAGACTGAGGGAGAAGATGTTGGATGGTTTGACATGTTGGTTCGACAAAATATCGACTTAGGACTGATTAACTGCACCGAGGAGAGAGAGTTGTGGGGATGCAGGATCGCCTACGCCAGCAGGTATGGCACTTGATTGATTGAAACTAACGATGATGACTTAATGGGTTGATTAGAGATATGCTCTGACGATTTTATACTCAATTTTCAGACTTTTTAACCTGATGATGATAAACAACACAGAAATAAACTTTTCCTATTTTCACTACTGCCAGCTAAACTTCTGGTTTTTTTTCAAGCGCAGACAAATTTCCTCACAATCACTGTCCATTGTTTGTAAACGAATTCTACCCCATTGTTTACGTTTCTGCTAGGTTTTGTTTCGAAGTGTCCACAAATTTGTAAGGGTTTTATAAATTTATTAGATAGCTATTACTGTGGTAGGAGCCTAAGTAAGCTATCTTAGTCAATAAAAAAGCATCGCATGTTTTGGATGTGTTGGCTTACTTGTAGGCGCATAACTAGCACAACACATAATCGCTCTTATGCTCAGATCATCTACAAATCACGAGTGGTTAACAAGTGGTCTATATGGAGCGTTTGGAGAAGAAGAAGTTAAAAGAACATGATCCAACGTGATTGTTATGCCTATTTATTATTAAGTGTCATTTTAATCGTTAATTTTTAATTCTCGAACATTTTCCTCAGTTGCTCGGAGTTGTTCAGTGTATTCACGGTGAATTGCAATTCAAGTGATGAACAGTTTTGTGTTGCTATATTAGCGACGGCCATATGCATTTATGCGGAGCAGATTGCTTTTATGGCGGTACGCGGCTGTTTCATTCTGGAATTAGTTCACACGGGAAACATTTCACAGTTGTTAGCATTTCGTGTGATTTTTATTGGCACAGGAACGGAGCAATTATGGGATGACCCGTTGCAGTGAAGTTGGAACCGTACTTATGAACTATCTTTGCCGTGGTTACATATTCATATATCTCAAATAAATGATTATATATATATATGAAAAATGAACATCGTGGCATATCCTTTACAGAAATTCGCCATGAACCACAGTAAACGAGTCGTCGATTTTCTAGGTATCCCTTGTACGTTCAGTAGTTTGCCATTGCTTTCTGAATAATGATGCCTATTCTAACCGTTCGTAAAAATCCACCTAATTGACTTCCAAACTGCCGGTCACAGTGTTTGAACCAGGTATATTTGTGTTGTGATGGAGCTGACTACCGCTAAAGCTACAGACGCCCATATAGCTATATCTAATTATGTATAATCTTAATGCCTAGGGGTTCTAAAGCCGAAGGATAGACTTCATTGCACCGGGTTTTTACCCCATATAACTCGGTCCCTTTCCACAGAAGTGACCCGCAATCTGACTAAAGTATTGCATAAAGCACAAACTCCGTAGCTCCGGCAATAACCCTAGGGGTATCTGAAAGAATACGCTTATGTTATGTTATGTTGTGTTATGCGATAGACGTCATGGCACATTGGGCATTCCCATTCGTGCTCTGTCCTCCGATGTAGCAGCCATCCCAAAGCCCATTTGCTCACCATACCCATGAAAAGTTGATTACTATATCTTCTCTCTCCACTACGAAGACGACACTGTCTGGCATGTCCAAACTTAATGCCTAATTCTCGAACTCGTTCCAGTGTCTGAGACTCGCACATGTCACATAATTGAAAGCGTACCGCATTGATTATATCATCTCTGTCCATACTTCTGCCCGCTTGAGTCTGGGCATTGTTTGCAAGAAAGTCAGCACGCTCGTTACCCTGCACTCCAGCATGTCAAATTGTGTACAGCCAAGTCATTTTCACTAGATGTGATCTCCGAATGCTGTCCACCCATTCCACGTGCAGACTGCCAGATTCAATCATTTGAAGCATATTCATCGAGTCTGATATGATGATCGTATGGGTTACCTGTTGCTCAGCCACCCATGACAGAGCCCTGGAGGCAGCGGTAATCTCCACAGTCTTGCTCGATGTCGTTGTCTCAAAAGCGTCGCAGTCCTCATGAAGTGTGCGACCATTTCGCTTTGCTGAATAAGCCCACGATGATCTGGTTCCGAGTCTGACAGAGTCATCGGTGTAGATAATGGTATCACCTGGATAGGAGTGCGCATTCACGAGTGCAAGAATCTCCGCTTGACGACGCCTGAGGCCCATTCTCTATAGCATCTTCCAAGTGTACTGACAACCCTGGTGTAAGCAATCATATAATCTGATATAGGCATCCATTCTTCACCATGTCTCAGCTCAGCTAAAGTACAGACCGGTTTAATAACATCCTCTGCCTCGGCCATCCAGGATCGACCTCTCTTCAATCGCCTGCACTTGTTTTCATTATGGGTTTGTGCAGAGAATGATTTGTGTCCGCAGAAACTCTCAGATAAACTTTTAGTTGTGCGACTTTGTGTCTCATGGCCATCGTTGGCAATCCAATGACATAGCGCATTGCCTCACATGAAGTGTCATGTGTGCAACCAAGTATAAACCTCATCGCTTCATTTTGGGTCATGTCTAACTTATCCAGGGATGTTCTACTTACTGTCAGAAGACCAAGACCATAGTCTACCACGTTCAGAATACACTTGGGAACAGAAGGGCGCAGTCCGGATTCGAACCCACAACCTTCGAAACTTGAGGCAAAAGCTTACTCTCTTAGCCACACATAACCCCATAATCTGAATATATGCTGAAGTCATTTGAACCGTAAAGACGATAGTACATAATAATTGAAAGCATCTAAAGTGATTGAATGTCATCTGCCAACAACGATGTGCGTAAGATAGTTTGCACGTTCAGGAAGATAAATAATAAGAGAGACTAGGGTGCCTTCGAGAGCCGCGGTAGCGTAGTTGTTAGTGAACTCGCTTCTCAAGGCTGGTGGTCTGGGTTCAACTCCCGCAGTGTGCGTGGAATTTTTCCGACCGCGACGGTCTCAGGTCGACCCAGCCTCAACTGGGTACCAGACATGCTCTGGGAAAGTAAGGCGGCCGGCGTGATGCTGACCACATCACCCATTGTGTGCCGACGGTCAATGAAAAATACAGGCCTAACACTGTATTGCCCTATATACCACAAGGTATGAAAGGGTTCCTTTACCTTTACTTTTACTTAGGGTGCCTTCGCAAAAAAAAAAAACGCAAGTAGTTTCACAATGGAGGTGCGGGCGGTTACAGAGACATTGACTTGGTTGTCTTGTCATAGCTACCCTTATGTTTTCATTCTCGCTGACGCCATGCGTGTGACTTGTAAAGTCAAAAGTAAATAGTTTCAATATTGTGTGGAATTACTGGCGCAGACTGGGATTAGAGAATTGATCTTCGCTTCCATCCATGGTAACGAATGAGTCAAAGATTGTATGGGCTGAGAGCAGCTGGTATGGGTACGATATTTGAGGGTACCGAAATTGGAGACATGACATTCTGATAGCATTGAGATAGTCAGTCTATCGAAAAGATGAGTTTAAAGATTGTGAATCCAAACAGTTGATCAGTCTGAGAGTGTAGATATTAGTACAGCCCGAAAAGAGAAAAAAAAACCATCATACCAACTATAACAATATACCAAATATGCGAAAAGATTGATTAATCCGCATCGAACTGGTGTGTTTGACCTCTGGTCGCATCTGGATTTGTTAAGGCGGTTATCGGAACACATAAAGACATGTCCGTTGAGCTACGATGATAGTCCTCACTTAATTGATAAACTGATATAAGCATTTCAATCAGGCACGTCTATTCATCACAAACACGTTTAGCTAAGACGTACGTGTTTACATTCTACAGATTGATTGTATAGATAAATAATTTGTGCACAGGCAAGCTAACTAATCAAACGATAATTCTTATACAGTTACATGACAAATTTATTTTGTTAAGATACATTTTTGGCAACATTTTACAAGCTTGATCTGCAGATGATTAACATAATATTCATTTCTAAGGTGTGTTGAAATGAAAATCGTGGCATATCCTTTGAGGACGTACCAATCAACCACAGTAAACGAGTCGGTGATTTTATAAACACTGCTTATACGTTCAGTAGTTTGTCATTGATTTCTGAACGACGAGGTCTATTTTTACTTTTCGTAAAAGCCCCATGGAAATGATTTGCTTCCAAACTGCCTGACGCGGAGTTTGAACCAGGTACGCTTGGGTGGTGATCGAGCTCACTACCGCGCTACAGACGCTCACTGTATGCGTGTTACCAAGGTGTGTTACCAGGTGTGTTACCAAGGTGTGTTACCAGGTGTGTTACCAAGGGTGTTAACCAATAGGTGTGTTCCCAGAGCCAAAAATGGACAATGAACAAAGCACAATTGCTAAATTAACTACTTGTTAACCGCGATGCCTACGAAAAGTTATCAACAACACCAGAAAAGAGAGCAACATCAACATAAGAAAGAAAGATTGGGACAGAACCTTGATTGAATTAGATTGAGAAACAAAAACAATGAAGTAGTTCGACCATTAGGAATGCAACCAACCACCAATTTATAATGAGTCTTCTCGCCCGAGTGGTTACCGGGGCCCACATTTGGGGTGTAAAGAATAAACCACTGTTACCTGCCACGCATGTCGTAAGAGGCGACTAAGGAGGTTTGGCTAAAATCGCATGCACATGTCCTAAACGTGTAGAAGTCTATGCCTTTAGGGGCCTACCAAACCAATGTGCAACGTGTACACGTTCTTGGCAAAGATCAAACATATCAAAAGAGTGATTAAAATTGGTCGTAAAGAACGAACGCAAAGAAGGAGAAGAAGACTGAGTCTTCTATAACAGAACATCAGGAAAGAAGTCGGAGACAGATTTTTATTATGTCCGTTTTATGCTCAAGGCGTTTTATTATTCATATATCCATCGTTCTATTCCAGCAATAAATTGATTGATGGTCTGTTAATTAACGCCACGGTAAGGGGTTTGGCCACGACCTAGTATATTTATCTGGCCATATTGCTCCATTTTTAATGGCGGATAGGTGAGGCGAAATTTTCAAACGGATTATTATTCTCCTGTATTACTACTATCAGGTTAGTTAGTCTGTTAATTATTGTATAATTATACTTATATAGTTATAATTTAATAATTATCTTCCTTAGCAACAAAATAGAGTAGGTCGTGGTTTGGCACGATCTATTAACACTACTGGAAGAAAGTTGTCCTACTATGCCTTGCCTAGCAACTGATACTGAGAAAGTGTATTGCTTTGACTAATAAAACTGCCGTTACTGCATATAGTACCGCTTTTTAGGACAGGTGGGACGTGAACCTGAGGTATTTAATGGCTAGTGCAGTCTCCGCGAAGCTGGGCAGGTTAGGATTTTTTAAATTTATGTTAACAACAGAATAACATCCCTGGCCTTACCGTGAATTGAACCATTGAACCATTATATTGCACAACAGTAAATTAATACGTTAACTATTATTATCTACACACTATCAATTCAACTCTTTATAGCAATCACATAAACCAAGCCACCGAAAATTAGCATAGAAAGATATATAAAGTAAGTTGAATGCATTTGAAAATAGATGTCTGCAAGAAATAGTGAACGATGAGACGATTTCGGAAGTAGTGACGAAATCAGAAAAAAATGTCTGGCTAACTATTCATAACAACTATTATTGAAAAGAAATGATCACAAAGTATGCAATGGAAGGGGAAGGGATGGGGGCACCCTAAGAAAACTCTGAAACGAAATCTTCTGAGTGATACAAGAAATGTCGGACGAGTTCTTAGAAAAGAATAAACGAATTTCCCAAAATAAAGCGGTGTAGATAAACTGCCTGCAGGCTCTATGCAGTGTATAACGGTACGATAGTAATTAAATAACAATATAGGATAATAATTTCGACTAATGATATACATCTGTATTCATTTGTTTTTTTTTACATTGAGTTATTCAGTGTTTGCAAGTTTCTGTAGCTGCTAGTCAACTAGAAGATTTGGATTTTGCAGATGATATTGACTTGTTAAGTAGAAACAACCAAGATATGCCAAGAAAAACAGACAACTTGTCATCTATAGCATCAAAAGCTGTGAAAAAACAACAAATATAATGAAGACACATATGACAAGTAATGCAGATATCACCCTGAATCTAAAATGATAAAACATAACAGAGCAGTTCACCTATTTAGGTAGCAATTTCGATTGCACAGGAAATGTTAAAAAAGAAATTATGATACGAATTACACTAAAAAACTAAAACTAAATTCACGAATTTTCAATTCAAATGTTGTATCAATCCTAACATATGCCAGCGAGAGTTGGAAAATGACTAAAAATATAGAAAGCAAGTTGAATGCATTTGAAAATAGATGTCTGCGCAAAATAATGAATATAAAATAAAACGAATTCAGGAAAAGTTATAAAATCAGAGACATGTCTGGTAAACTACTAGTGACAACTGTTATAAGAAAGAGAAGATGGAGATATGTTGGACACATCTTGAGAAGAAATGATCAACGAATATCAAAGCAGGCATTGAAGTGAGATGCAAAGGGTTCAAGAAAGAGGGATGAGCTAAGGAGACCCTGAAGCGAACTTTGCTGAAAGAGGCAAGAAATATCGGTCTCAGTTTCATGGAGGAGATTTTGGAGTTGCCCAGGATAGAGCGGTATGGAGAAATTACTTGCAGGCCCCATGTAACGTACAACGGTATGGGAGGAATTATTATTATTATTCAGTGTTACATAGAGCCAATATTGACATAAGGATGAGAGTCAAGAAGAGTAAACAGAAAGACAGAAAAAATCTCTGGAGGCAGCACATTGTTTTACAGAAGAATGATGATAATCACACGGACTGCAAAAATGACGAATGCAGAGGTGGGGAATGAAGCCAAGACAAAAAGAAAAATTATTATCAATATAAGAAATAGGCGATCATCATTTTTCGTGCATGTGATCAGAAAGGGAAGTTTAGAACACATTGTGACAACAGGTAAAAAAAGAAGGAAGACGAGACAGAGGAAGAAAGAGATTGAAAAGTTTAAAGATCCTTACTTTACGGCACGGCAGAACGTCAACATCTGATATTTTTACAAATACCAGAGATAGAAATTTGTGGAGATCAATGACTACCTACGCCTGCCGGCACGGCACCTGATAATAATGATGTATGTATGAAGTTATGAATGAACGTAATTATAGTCTGTCCATTAATTCGTGAGCACGTTTGAAATTGATTTTCTCGAAAACTACCTGTTGGATCTCAGTGATTTTTGCATGCAGCCTTAGAATATCCATGACGCTAAAATAAAGCTAACCAGTAGTTCATAGATGCTACGGATTTTGCACATCGGCGAATTCCTTTGATCTTTTATGACAATTGCAAATACGGGGCTCAAATTTTAGATTTTACAGTAATCCCTAGAATTTGTCCATGTCAATTCTATTCATAGGTGTATCTCCATATTAACTTGATAGGTCAAGTAATTAATTGTGTTGCCCTTTATGTGCAATCGTGAACTTGGATACAATATGCAACAGTTAGTCATCCCCTTCGGTCACCATTAGACCCCAGGGTGTCTTAACTTCACCACAAATTGTATGATGGTAGACGCATTTGGATATGGAAATGTATACGTTGCTATTTCTCAGTCTGTAATCAAAATATGATTTGTATCATCCGAATCTCACGATTCCATGAGGTTGATAATTGTTACTGGCTGGACAAATTGTAATCCATCTCGGTGCCAGTACTCGTCTTCCTCTCGGAGCACATGTTCAACATACTTCTTCCAGAACTGCATGTCTATCATTGAGAGGGACTCAAGTGTCAGAACTTCAACATCACACATTTTAAACGTCCTGTTCTGTTCGGCAACTTGCCCTTTACTTTAGCCCAGACAAGCTCTATCGGATTGAGGTGAGCATGATATGGAGGTAGTCGCAAAGACGTGTGGCCGTATTCCGCAATGATTTTGTCAATATGAAACACCTTTGTCTTATTTGTCATCCTCACCAGGTGCAACAACTCGGGTTTCAAATATGTATCATCGAAGCTGACATTTTCCTTAGGCCAAGTCCCAATTTGATCTTTTGTATTTGATGCAGTTGGTACTTTGTCTTCCGCTGATACTGCGTTGTGATAGGATGCATTATCCATTACCAAGCATGATAGTCTGTTTAGAATTGGAAGTAGATCTTTCTCCATCCAGTGCCTGAAAATATGTCCATTCATTTCTGTGTGGTAGTCCCTACCGTCGGTACTTTTGATTGGAAAATAAGTCCAGTGTCATGGACAAGACCTTCTTCACTGCTTCCTGCATGTGTTAGTATAATACGCTGGCCTTTGCTGCTTGGTATTTTTCTTTTCTGTTCACCTTCTACTGATTGCCATTCTTTAGCATTGGTGTGGTGAGCATTGACCAAGGATTCGTCCAAATATACAATATCATAGCCTTGCCTCCGCCGCTCACGGATCTGCCTCAGGTATTTACTTCGCGCAGCAATTAAATGTGGTTTTTCACAAATAATATTCCTGCCGCCTATTGTTTTTCTGAAGGTGAAGCCGGCGGCTCTTACAATTTTCCATAGAGTACTTTTAGAAATGTCTATGCTGCAATCTGATTGCAGTTTTAATTTCAGTTTCCTGAGAGTAACAAGTTGATTTGTCGCAAACATTTTCAAGAGCTCCGTCTTATGACATCTATGTCAAAGTCGTCAATTGTTCTTTTCCTTCCTTGCTTGACATTAGTGCACTTTGTGTCCTGTTTAATCCATCGGGAAAAGGATTCTCTATTCAGACCAAGCGACAGTTGCGTTCGTTTCTCAGGGTTATGAATATCGCAATATAGATGACCTCTCTTAGATTCCCTACGGAAGTGTTGGTATAGTAAAACTGTAACCTTCTGCATTGTTATAAATGTGCACTTCAGACTCATTATGAATGTGATATCAATGTCAGTTTTGATAAGCCAACAAATATGATACAATAGCTTCATACAAATAGCGAGATACGCCTATAACTATACAACGGTATCCCAATTATAACGTCATATGCTTTCCGCTTTCAAAGTCGACTGGGTTCGGTGCACGGGATTTCGTGAAATTGTTGTATACTCACGATATTTCTATGTTACCATAATGTATTTTTAGAACAACGCGTCTGTGTACCGTAGATCTGTTACTATTGTGTACAATCCGGTGAGGTTGATTTTAATATAACCTGAAGAAGAAATATTTCAAACTACATCAAATTTTCTTGGAAAAAATATTTCTCTAGCGTCATGGATATTCTAAGGCTGCTTGCAAAAATCACTGAGATCCAACAGGTAGTTTTCGAGAAAATCAATTTCAAACGTGCTCACGAATTAATGCACAGACTATAGTAGTTTTTCTTAGAACTATTGTAACGTACTTACAAGTTACTATAACTACACAGTACTAAATAGTATAACTAAAGTTCTCTTAGAACTATTGTAACGTACTTACAAGTTACTATAACTACACATTACTAAATAGTATAACTGAAGTTCTGCAAGTACAGGGTGTTTGTAAAGTCTCACAACACTTCATATGTAGGTCAACTTGAAAAATGAAGTACCTGAGATCATCGAAAATGTGCTAAAACAAAGTAGTGAGCTTACACAATAGTTACTGCAATGGTCTACTGTTGTTCTAGGTAAAACTGAAGAAAAAAAATGAAATATTCATCATAGCAGATGTTGGAAATATCCACTACACGCTTCAAGATATGTCTGTACACGTTTCTTCATATTGTCAAATATTCTTTCTTCAGTTGAAAACACCGTTATAGTTTGAGTGAAAAGAATTACCCCAGCAGATAACAGTCATACACTGCATATTGCATCATAATTGACTATGGAACACATTTTTTGATGACGTCATGTACTGCTTTTTTTTTACATTTGTTCTACATATAAAGTGTTGTGAGACTTTACAAACACTCTGTACATTCACATTAACTAGATTATGATGACGACAAAGAATTCCTGTTGAAACATTTTATAATTAAGTCCGGACTTACTTCAGAGAATAATCTTCAGAGTAATTTAAAGAACACATGAAATTACGACTTGGAATCCGCACGAGTTGAAATAACCAAAAACATTGACACTGCAAGATAGCAAAACATTATGCACTTTCAAGTTACATCCAGAAACATACGAGCTTGTCTGTTGTTAGTATTAAACTAACTCAAACTCAGAACACTTGTTTTCTGTCCTCAAGACCTCACAGAAAGAAATGTAAATATGTGCACATCAGTCCCTCTGAACAAGCCCCTTCTGTTTCTACTGTTCAATACTGACAACTAAGGAGTTGCAAATTTAAACACAGAAATGATCAAGAAACAAACAAGAAAAAAAAAAAAAAAGAAATAAACAACGGTAATATTGAAACGGTGGAAGAATAAACGATTTTGGTCTCAGGGTGTCCACAAAAGGGCAGTACCTTAATTAATTTGCGTTTCTAAAAAAAAAAAAACCGTTTATAAAAAGTTCCCTCAATGTTTCGTAATTTTGCTTTGTTAAAATATCTAGATATACGTTTGCAGCTCCGTTAATCTTTGCTTTCACAGCACCACATTTTTGACTCTTGACAGATTGATTGATTGATTGATTGATTGATAGGATCATCATAATTGCACTTCGGTGAGTAACCACGTATGTTCCGATCTCTTTCTTACACAGGAAGATCTCATCTGTAGTGCACGAAATCCGTAGCACCGGCGAGACCAGATGTCATATAATTTTGAAGATGGTGAAGATATGTAGGAATTTTATTGTTAATCTTTTTTTTTCTAATGAATTTTGTCTGGGCAGCGGTTTTCCAGCCTGTTCTTCTATATTTTGAACTACCAAGGGTTCTTTTACGTGTTCAAACTGAACACGGGACCTACGTTCTATCTTCCCTCTCCGATAAGACTAGGAACTCGATCTCACCTACACTGAGATCATGAATTTCTGGAACAATATCCAGATGGTTCCACGAGGGAACGAACATGGTAGCTTTGGCACGAGAGACGCGCCCCTATCCTCCACAGAGAACCCTTGACAGAACAGTTTATGAGCCCAGGGCGCTCATTTTAAGTTTCTCATTGTGTATGTATGTATGTATGGCCTTTTTCGTCTTTACAGACGGTCAATTGACAAGTGTTTTACTGTGACAACTTCAGAGTTTTCGCTTTTCTCTTTGTCATGTTTTCATTGTAAGCATTGGTTTAATCGTTACGATTACAAAATCGCTCAAATTAAACACAAAATCACCGACCCATTGATAAAACTTGGTGGAAATTCGTAAACTATAATTAGAGATGGAATGACATATTCGAACGGCGCAGTTGGAATTCTCCCAGTAAAATCGATATGAATCTGCCAACCCTTCGTTAACTTGAGCATTTCTATGAATAAGAGATGCCTGTAGGAATGAGCAGCTAAAGTTGATTACATAACGATATTTTAACAAGAATTCATAAGAATATTAAATCATATGAAACCTATGTGTATCCCATATATATATATATATAAAATACTACGCTATTTTTGTGTTAAATTACTATTATTTCAGAATTGCTCAATACAGCAAAACATAGTCTACTTCTTCTTCTTCTTTTGTCGTCACACTGCTACCGGGTTGTTGCCCAATGTCGTGGTTTACAACAATGTCTACAACATAGTCTACTTCTTCTTCTTCTTTTGTCGTCACACTGCTACCGGATTGTTGCCCAATGTCGTGGTTTACAACAATGTCTACAACATAGTCTACAACAATGACAAAACTGGTGTTTTGTAAAGAATATGATTAACAGTATCATAGCTATTCTTCTTCTTCTTCAAACGCTCCATATAGGTCACTTGTTAAACCACTCATTCTTATCTGTATGTGATCTGAGCATAAGAGCGATTGTACGTTGTGTTAGTTATGATGCGCCTAAAAGTAGGCCATCACATTCGATTTCTGATGTCGCGTTTTATTTACTTGTGTAGCTTCCCTATGCCCTTACCTTAGCCGCTTCTTATGACACGCCGTGAAGGTCGCAGTATTACTATTCTTTACTCCCCTTACGAGCCACAGTAACATACAGGCGATGAATATTCAAGCTTGAAAGTGTATGTTATGTACTTTTACTATCTATGCTCATTCACCATCTCAGACACTTAATAGGTTTACTCCCATACTCAAAGGCGTTCACTCGCTTCCCGAAGCAGACCCCATTCACTCCCCCACTCACTACTCACTCTCAGAAACACACTCATTCGATTTCATGTCGATAGAGGTTTACACTACACTGGGAGTAAAATGACAGCTCTGAAAATTGCTTCTGTAACTGATGTCAACGTTAAGTCTAGTCATTTGATTCGCATGTTTACCAATGCTATTCAACGTTTTTATGTGTTATCAGTTATATGAGGACCATCATCATGGCACCCCGAACACGTCCATAGGTGCTCCGATCTCCGCCTCATCAAATCCAGCATCATCCAGAGGCCTAGGAAGCCAGTTCGATTTTCTTTCTTCCTTTCGTTCGCTTGAAATATTGTCTATATATTCAATGTTGTCTCTTGTACAAACTTGAATGTCTTTTGTAACTTACACAGAAGCCCGTTTAGTTTTATGTCGAGTGTTGTTTCGTTAGACCAGTGAGTTTGCCTCAGTATATCATATTCGGGGCAGTCTTGAAGTATGTGCTCTGCGTTGATTAATCGATATCTTTGCATATTTGGTATGTCGTTCTTTTCGGGCTACATCAATATTGACACCTATCTCTCTCAATCTGGTCAGCGAGTGGGATTCACAGCACTGAAACATCTCTGTTCGGAAAGACTCTTTCAAAGCGTTAAGAATATAATTTCGGTCCATTGCAGCTTTCTATGCTATTGTAGCCATGCTAGCCAACCTATCAGCTCGTTCATTACCACCAACCCCCGCGTGCCAAGGAACAAAAAGAAGGTGATCTGATCACTCTGTGGGCAAGTACCTCCACCCAGTTTCTTCTCACCATTACTGTTTCGACTTTAAGTAGTATGCTAATTTTGATAAATTATGGCGCATCCGACTAGTGACCATTCAGAAAGCAATGACAAACTACTGAACGTATATGTGGTGCCTAGAAAATAAACGACATTTACTGTGGTTGATGGTGAAGTCATGTCAATAGTAATAACAGAGCTGTTGGCGTGTTAAGTGGCACGGATTAGTGTAATCGTTCTCCTTTCGACTCGGACACAAGAGTGTTGTTGGTTCATTCCTACACTCAACGTTCCACACGTGAAGAAAAGATTTGGCCCTTCTTACCCCTGCAAACTAAGGTTTATAAACGTAAAGTGACAAGCACTTCATATCTGAAGTTCGGAAAAAGCTACGGGATATTTTTATTTCTACGTGTAAAACACAAATCATAAGAATAGTAAATTATTAGAGGTTAATAATAAATAGATGTGGTTTTAAAGACGAAATGTTAGAATATCATGGACAGAAAATATGACAAACGATAGAGTTTTTAAAAATGCAGACGAAACAGATCGCTCATAACAGCGTTTCCTAAACTGGGGTCAACGGACCCCTGAGTCCGCAACGTACTCAAGGGGTCCTCACGCGCTTGAAGAAATATTATCATCTTTGACTTTTCAAAAAAAAAAAATGTTAAAAACAGGAATAAAAACAGTGGTAAACTATTTCAGATGCGAAATCAAAGGACATGGGCCAGACCGGAGTCTAAATGTCTGACAGGACAAAATTAAAAATCATTTGAAGTTTCTCGCAGTCTGAGAACATTGTTTACTATTGTAACACACATATAATTTATTCCTGTTTATTTTAATTTATAGAAACGTTTTGGGGTCCGAGGCAGCAAAATGTATCGCACGGGAAGCAAAGAATAGTGGTAATGCGACCTACTTGGCATGTCGTAAGAGGCGACTGAGGTAGGGACCTAATGAAGCTACCCTAGTAAGTAAAAAGTGTAGCAGAAATCGGAGGTGCTGGCCTACTTGTAGGCGCATAACTAGCACAACGTACAATCGCTCTTAGATTCAGATCACATACAGATCACACAGTAAATAACAAGTGGTCGATATGGAGCGTTTGCAGAAGAAGAAGACGAAATCTCTTTCTTACACAGGAAAATCCCAGCTGCAGTGTACGATCTCCGTAGCACCGACACGTTCTCACATAGTTTAATACATTAAAAAAAAATATGTTTAATAAATTTTGTCTAGACACCTGAGAAATACAGGGACATATTGTCGCTAGTCAAAGATTGCTGTTTGTTCATCTCAAGGGAAGGCAACCATACATTTAAACCAAATTTTCATCAAATCTAGAAGGAAAAGCTTTTTACTGGTGATACGTGATGAGATGACTGACAAGCCTAATTTGGGCATGGGCACTTGGAATTTTTGACATCTGAATTATGTTGACGACGAAGATCTCAGCTATCTGGACCTTCTAACCTGTTTTCTCGTCTATTTTTCGTGCGGTCTCGAATGCTGACGTGATTTTCCCCACAGAGATGTGCGTCAAGCGAAGAGATACTGCGCATCAGTCTTCTATGTGTCATATTGCTGTTAATTAGATCAAAAATAAGTAACGGGTTTCTTACATTTTATTTACTTAATTCTTTTCCTAATTTCAATTTAACAAAATCTGTTATTTCATTTGATGGTGAATAAATAGTGAGGAAACAATGTTTACTAAAGAAAATCCAATTTTTTTTGGTAGTATGGTTCACTGTCTAATACGTCCTTGTTGTCGGGGCTCGCAAGGGGAGCAAAGAATAGTAATACTGCGACCTACAAGCCATGTCGTAAGTGGGGACTGAGGTAGGGGCCTAGGGAAGCTACCCTAGGAAATAAAAAACGTCGCAGAAATATGATTTTCTGGCCTACTTGTAGACGCATAACTGGTAATAGGTACATTCGCGATTAGGCTCGGATCACATACAAATCACAAAGAGTGGTTAACAAGTGGTCGATATTGAGCGTTCGAGGAAGTAGAAGACTGTCTTATAAAAAAAGATTGTTGGTGATGTTTGCTCTCCCCATTTTTTTTTATTCGATCCAGAAGCACTTGAGCTTTCAGTTCTTCGGCTCGATGCCATGGACATCGTAACCCTTCGGTTCGGTGCCACGAACACCGTAAATCTGGAGAACCTGTGGCTTTTCTGCCAGTCCGCGGAATTGAACCTGCACTCACAGAGAACTTGTCACCGGCAGTCTAACGAGCTACGAACACGCTGGGCAGGCGGGCACTCTCCCCATTTAAACCCTATTTGCGACGTTTGCTGTTCTCATAAAACACTACCGTTTAATAGTGTCTCTGTCTGTATAAAACGCTATTGGGGATCTGGGACAGTTTACTTTAACTTTTGTTAAGTCTATTCGTTAGCTCATCATCATTCCATATCGGACCACTTACTCCATAAGCGGTGGCGTCTGTGGCCTATTAGCCTCGACGTTCTGAGTTCGAATCACGCTGCAGACATTTGTTGCATATTTTTCGCGTGGATTTTTACAAAGGACGATGGCACCACCCGTTCAGAAATCAATGACAAACTACTGAACGTAATAAAGACTAGAAAAATCACAAACAGCGTTACAAAGCTGGGGTTGGTTCGCAAAGTCCTGTAAAGGATATGCAATTAACTTTATTTTCCACTCCATAAGTACTCTGATCTCCACCGCAGTATGTCTCTTAGCGTGTGTCAGCTAATTACATCAGTTCTATGTTAATTTACTACTTCTATTTGTCTTCCAGTATAGTGCTCTTGTCTAGTTGTATCATATTTGAATGACAATCCTTGCAATCTGGTTAGAGTTGTAGATTCACCACTTGAATCAGACCGTCCTTACATGAATGCAGTATATCAGCCTTGTCCATTGCTCCGATTTACATCAGCCATCTGGTATGGCCTTGTCTTCCGATTATTACAGCAGCCATATGGAATATGGCTGCCATTGCTGCGATTATTAGCGCATCGAAATATGCCTTGTCCATTGCTCGCCCGATTTTACAGCAGCCATACATGAAAAATATCGGCTTGTCCATTGCTCGGATTTTTACAGCAGCCATACATGAAGAATATCGTGTCATTGCTCCCGATTACACAGCCTGAAGAATATCGGCGTGTTGGTTCTGCCACCACAAAGATGAAACTTGTGGCATATCCTTTACAGGACGTAGCCATCAACCACAGTAAACGAGTCGTTGATTTTCTAAGCACCACTTATACGGCCAGTAACTTGCAATTGCTTTCTGAACGATGAGGTCTAGTCTTACCTGTCGTAAAAATCCAAGGGAACTAATTTGGTTCCAAACTTGCCCGTCGCGGTGTTTAAACCAGGTACACTTGGGTTGTGATCCAGCTCGCTATCGTTTACGCTACATACGCTCACTGACACATGCAAGGTTCAAACTTCTCCATCGCTCAGTTTGAACCAGGTATTCTTGGGTTCTGATCGAGCTCACTACTGCTTAAGCTACATACACTCACATACACATGCATGACCTGCTGCAAAAATCTAAATGTAATGTTTGTCAACCTAGAACTTTTCAGCGACTTCAACCGTTGACTTCGAGCTAAACCTGTTTCAATCTTCCCAACATTCTTAGTGATTCACTGAGAACATATGTGTGGATTTTTTTTTATTTTTTTCCCCGATCCAGAAGCACTTGAGCTGAAAGCTCTTCGGCTCGGTGTCATGGACATCGTAACCCTTCGGCTCGGTGCCACGAACACCGTAAATCTGGGGAACCTGTAGCTTTTCTGCCAGTCCGCGGAGTTGAACCCGCACTTACAGAGGACTAGTCACCCGTAGTCCAACGCGCTACGAGCACGCTGGGCACGCGGGTGAACACATGTGTGGATAAACGTCTGTGACTCCAGCTAGACCATCGCTTTAGTTTGATGTTCCATAAAACACTATTTCTGATCTGGGACAGATTATTGTCTTCAACTAAGCTCCACACAATCTACCTTCTTGGTTTTTAAAAAGCAACAGGTATACAAAAAATAAAATAAAGTAGAAACATATATGTTCCTGATCCAAGAAGATGGTAGGAGTAAGACAGGTAACGAAGGGCAAAGAAACAAGGATGGGATGCATCAAGCAGGTAACAATAACAGTTTACCTGGTACTGATAAGAATGTCTAACACGTGGCTTAACATGTACTGTTTTCTGTCGTATCTTCGACCCCAGACCACTTGTCATTATAGCATCATAAACTTGCACCCATAAACTACAATATCAATCTCGTGGAGAGGAACAGTTAAAACATATATTTTCTTTTTGTTTCTTGCACTCTTACATCAGATTACTCCAGTAGTTTTTATTAACTTTTCATTTGTTCCAAATTCTCATCTATTGTCTATATACCATGTTTATTGGTCTTAATGCTTCATTTTGGCTGTTTTACATTTTTATTCAATAGTTGCAATCAGTGGCGGCTCGTGGTCATTTTTCTTGGTGGGGCCAGACACAAATTTTCGGAAAAACAGTTTTTGAGTATTTACTATTATTTGTCTAATCCGGAAAGTTATCCCCCTTTCGATTTTTGGTGGGGCAGGGCCCCACTGGCCCTTAATGACGAGCCGCCCCTGGTTGCAATTAATTATACAGAACGCTACTTATGAATGGCTAATGCATGTGTGTTATATGTGTATATTTTTGTACAGGTGGTACGACAAGATAACCAACTCTGAAGTACTGCAACGTGCAAACCTGCGTTCCATCATGGGTATGCTCAGCAGTAGACGACTAAGATGGTTGGGGCATGTGAGAAGAATGGAAACTTGTCGCATACCAAAACACATGTTGTTCTGCGAACTTTCGTAAGGGAAGAAGCACCAGGGCAGATCACTGCTTAGATATAAAGATGTCTACAAGGCTTCAATGAAGAACTTTTATATAGGTCCCAGAACATAGGAAAAACTAGCTGATGACAGTGTTGTGTGGAAAACAATATTGCGTAATGGTGCAGGGTCTTTGAAAAGAGAATTATGTATGAGCTGAAAGACAAGACAGGCTAAAACTCAGAAGTTGTCACAGTTTAAAGGGTTTTAAAACCGAAGGATTGACTTCATTGCACCGGGTTTTACCCCATATGGCTCAGTCCTCTCCGCAAAAATGGCACGCCACCTGCCGAGAGTATTGCACAAAGCACGAACTCCGTAGCTCCGGCAACAATACTAGGGTCTCTGGAAAAATTGCACTCGTGAACAGAAGGAAAACACTTGTCAGTTGACCGTCTGTAAAGACGAAAAAGTGCACACATACATATTTTTGTGTATGTATGCGCTTGTTTATTCTCATATATATATATATCTATATCTATATACATATATATATATATATATATATATATATATATATATATATATATATATATATATAAATAATATATAACAACCCAAAGATTAATACGTCTGTGCTTCTGCCAGCACTGTTAGAATATGACCTAATTTTCCATATCGTGTATACAATGATGTTGGATAGACAAAGAGAGGCTTTTTTCTTTTGTGAATAGCTAGCAGGTCGGGATCGTTAAAAACTCAGGTGTTCACGGCTAGACGATGGGCGCCCAGAGAAACACAGGTAGTGATTTAATTGAATGTTTGGCAATTTGATTTAATACGGAAATTTAAAAGCTTGTCTAATGTCTACTTATTGAACGTCGTACTTCTATTCTCTAACATTTGCCCTTACTCCTTTTCCTTTTCTCTTTTCTACTTTACTACTTTTCATTACTACTTTTCATTACTACTTTTAATTACACTTTCATCTACTTTCATTACTACTTTTCATTACTACTTTTCATTACTGTTATTTTTCCCTTAATACTTTTTCTCTCAGTCTTCCTCTCGACTAATTTCTCTTCGTTAAGGCGGAAGACCCACACAAAATAGGGGTTGTCTTTAAAAAAAAGTTAACATAAAAAAACTAACAAACGTATTGTCATACAATTTGGCTAGTAAGTTAATTGCATATCCTTTACAGGACTTTGCGAATCAACCCAAGCTTTTAACGCTGTTTGTGATTTTTCCAGACATTATTACGTTCAGTAGTTTGCCATTGCTTTCTGAACGGATGGTGCCATTGTCATTTTGTGAAAATCCACGCAAAACACTTTGCAACGAAACTGTCCACAGCGTGATTCGAACTCCGAACGTCGGGGTTAATAGACCGAGTCCCTATCCCCTAAGCCACAGACGCCACCACAATTTGGCTACATGTTGCAAAATACATTGTTTTTGATGATAAACAACCTTTATAATTATGGGTGATAAGTACATCATATGCTGGTTTGGCATTCTTTGCATTGCTTATGTTACTGAAGTCTACTCCACGATGCAGGGTTTTAAAAAAAAATATTTTCAAGAAATAAATGATACAATGTATACACTAAACATTGTTTATCATCAAAAGCAAAGCCTTTTGCAACATGTGGTTAAACCCTTTCGCTGCTACATACTTTCCGAAGGCTGAGCTAAAAATATCTACTCTTTGTTTCTAGGTCACAAACGGGATAGTACGCCTATAGCAGTGACAGTAGCAATGTATAACGTGCTAACGCGTCTTTAGCCCACAGATGAGAGATAATAACAGACGTGTTAATGCGTCTTTAGAAGTGAATGGGGAAAACGTATATATACGTCTTTAGCAGCTAACGGGTTAAATTTTTTTAGAATATGTTTGTTAGTTTGTTTCGGTTAATTTAAAAAAAAATACAACACAAGTTCTTGCAGTGTCGCCCGCCGTAAGCAAGGTTACTGTTGGATCAGATTAAGTGAACTTTTCTTCATCATGCGTTAGCTATAAAATATCTGAATATGATCAGCAAATAAACAGTGTACAAGTATTAAGAGCTTCCGAAAAAGCAAATAGGCAAACACAGGACTCGAACCATTTACCCTCATTTCCCACGACACCCATCGCCCAGCCTAGCAATACGAGCGTCCATACGAGCACAACCCTGTGAGTGCAGTTCAATTTCGCGGGCTGGCATAAAAGCCACAGGTTCTCCATGTTTACGGTGTTCGTGGCACCGAACCGAAGGGTTACGATGTCCATGGCACCAAGCCGAAAAGCTGAAAGCTGAAGTGCTTCTGGATCGAATAAAAAACCCCAAAAACCCAACACAACCAGCGAGCCATTCATTAATTATCTATTTGTTTTTTTGGAAGCTCTTAATACTTGTACATTGTTTATTTTTGATCCTAATCTTTTCTTCCGTTTCTTCCTCTAGGGTTCTTGCAAAATAAAAAAAACTCATTGTTCTCATCTAACATATCTGAACCACGTTTAGATATATCTTGTACATGTTGTACATTCTTACATACATTTGTACATATTTTTGTGTACAGAAACCAAACTACATGGACATGTTAAGGATAATCTTCCTCTTCGTGAAACGATCTACATTGACCACTTGTTAAATCACTCTTTGTGATCTGTATGTGATCTGATCCTAAGAGCGGTTGTGCGAGTTATGCGCTTACAAGTAGGCCAGCAAATCGGATTTCAGCAATGCTTTTATTTACTAGGTAGATTACTTAGACCTTTACCTCAGTCGTCTCTTAGACATGCCTTATAGATCGCTGCCTTACATATATATATATATATATATATATATATATATATATATATATATATATATATACAGTGGCGACTCGTCATTAAGGGCCAGTGGGGGGGGCCTAAACTAAAAAAATATATATATAACGTGTATTTATTATTTTATAAATTAAAATATAGCAACCAAAACCATGATTTATCCGGAAAACTGTCTGGCCCCACCAAACAAAAATGATCACGAGCCGCACTGATATATATATTATATATATATATATATATATATATATATATATATATATATATATATATATATGCCTTACTATTCTTTGCTCCTCTTTCGGGATCCGGCAACACACAGGCAATATTAAGAAGAATCTAGAATCGGTTTTTACAACAATGATGAATTTACTAATGTTGAGGATGCAATCTAATTGATGGTAGAATTTAATATGAAAGGTGGCATGAGTCAGGTGGGATCTTTTTTCTAGTGAAGGTGGGACAGGCGTATAAACAGCTCGATAACTGAATTATTAGAATGATGAGTGGTAGTGTTGTTGGGAATAGTAGTAGTAGTAGTGGTGATGGATTAGTAGTAGGCAGTGGCGGCCGAGATCATTTATGATGGTGGGGCCAGGCATTTTTTTCGGATAAATCATGGTTTTTTGGTTGCTATATTTTAATTTATAAAATAATAAATACGTTATACATTATTTGTTGTGGGGCCCGGTCCCACTGACCCTTAATGACGAACCGCCACTGGTAGGAGTTGTGATAATGAGATTAGTAGTAGAAGTGATGTGATTAGTAGTAGAAATGATGTGATTAGTAGTAGTAGTGATGGGATTAGTAGTAGTAGTGATGGGATTAGTATTTGTCGTGATGGGATTAGCATTTGTCGTGATGGGATTAGTAGTAGTAGTGATGGGATTAGTAGTAGTAGTGATGGGTTTATTAGTAGTTGGAATGACATTGAAAATACCAGAAATTATAACCAGCAGAAGGAAGAGAGACTACCGCGCCCGAGTGGTTACCGGGGCCCAAATTAGGGTGTAAGGAATAGAACCACTGTTACCTGCAACGCATGTCGTAAGAGGCTTCTTAGGAGGTTCGACGTGGGGCTAGCTACCCCACCCCGTAAAAACACTAGATAGCTACAGAAACTACAACCAGAAAAATTCATAGCTTGCCACCAGAAGAAGAAGAAGGACCCTGCAAGGAGGAGATCTGGAAAAGAGGGTCTTGGATAGGCAAGCTTGCAAGGCTTTGGTTGCGGGCCTATGCCTCCTAGGGGCGAAGGGTGAAGAAGAAGAAGGAAGAGAGATTGAAAGAAGAATAATCAAAGATGAGAAAGTAAAACACAATCTAACTTTAAACTCAAACTATAAGAAATGTGTCAAGACAAACAACATAGATAGAAAAGCAGACGAGATAAAACATCTCCGATCTAAATAATTCAAAGATAAGAAATGGAGAACTGGAGAAAACACAAAAGAATGATGAAGAGACCGATGTAGTTTGACAAAGTAACAAGACAATATAAGGCAACGAAGTAATATAGTGAATCGGCAGAAGGTATAATACATAATAACAAACTCAAACAAGTGGTATTTAATACTCCCATCATGGATACTCTTCGATATCTGTTGGGGAGACTGAGCACCTATGGGTCTACCCGGAGTGCAATGACGTCAGTTTATTAACCAATAACTCTCATCATCATCAAATAGTGTGTCCTGAGCTGAGGTTTGCAACTGTAACAGTCCATCGCCCTTTCTCTCTCTCATAGATCAGTGGGCGTCTGTAGCTTAAGCGGTAGTGAGATCGATCACAACACAAATGTAATTGGATCAAACTATATGACGGCGGTTTGGAAGGAAATTAGTTCTCTTGGATTTTTCATCATCAAATAGCTTGTCCTGAGCAGAACTTTGCCACCCCAACAGTCCTCCGGAATTTCTCTCATAGGCCAGATGTCCTGCCTCTGCATCCGTCATGTTCAAAACATCAGTTACATCCTGAATCCATCTTCTCCATGGTCTTCCTCTTCTTCTCTTTGTCTGTATGCCTCCTTCCAGTGGTTACCGGGGCCCTAATTTGGGGCGTAAAGAATAGAACCACTGTTACCTTCCACGCATGTCGTAAGAGGCGAATAAGGAGCTTTGGTTGAAATCGGATGCATGTGTTCTAAACGTGTAGAAGTCTATGCGTTTAAAGACCTACCAAACCAATGTGCAACGTATACATGTGCTTGGCAAAGATCAAACATATCACAAAGAGTGATTAAAATTGGTCGTAAAGAACGAACGCAAAGCAGAAGAAACCGTACCCTGAGACCAGGTTGTTCAGAATATTCTCTCTCTGTCTTCCTACACCTCGTTTCCCACTGATTTTGCCGTTCTCACTTTCTGATCTAAACCTTCTTTTCTTATTACATGAGTGAAAAAATAGTGACTGTCTCTTTCTTGTATTGTTATGTAGTTTACTCTATTCCTTGACCTTCTCTTCAACACAGCAATACAAATCCTAATTATAAGAAGGAGAAGATGGAGATATGTTGGCCACTTCTTGAGTAGAAATGATCAAAGAGTATCAAATCAGGCATTAAAGTGGGATGCAAAGAGTTCAAGAAAGAGAGGACGACCTAAGGAGACACTGACACGAATTTGACGAGAGCGGTAAGAAATATCGGTCTCAGTTCCATGGAGGAGATTGAGCTAGTTGACCAGGACAGAGCGGTATGGAGAAATTGCTTGCCGGCTCTATGTTAGATATAACTGTACGAAATGAATTATTATTATTATAATACTAATCATGATAGCAGTTTGAGCAATGTTTATCATTCCTCAATAAAACCACAGCTCTATGACCTCCATAGATTTTGCTGTCTGTGTATTTTTTATCCATAACTTGCATCAACATATCAGAATTGGTTTTATGTAGCACTGAAGAACTCTCGTCCTGGTTTAAACTCAAACTACAAACACGAATTAACGAAACAAGGAAACTGATATGTCGACAATACTCAGGTTTGTATGTCTTTGTTTGCTGCTACGGCCAAAAACAATCTTTCTGGAGCTCGTGATAACTAACAATACATTCCCAAACATCAATCTCCGCTCGTCTTGTAAATACAACTTCACTTTCCGTGTCGTCAAAGAAATGTAAGAGTTGTTTTTTTTTACTTTACAAAGACATATTTTTTTTATTAATTTCCTTTTTTTCTTTTAGCTAAATTGTTAATTTGTTGAGTTTCTGTGCTTCTTCAGAAATATGTCTCTAGATTGGTTTAATCTGCGTTTTCTTTGAACAGTTTACGTGACTGCTTCTCGGTTTGTTTCATATCTTTCTGTTTCTTAGTGTTTTCTGTTGTATGCATTTCTGTAAGTGTTATCAATTGTTAATCCTTACAACAGATGATCAACAGCACTTTCGTACCTACTTTGTGTTACCAGAGCCAAACATGGACAGAGAGCAAAGCGCAGTCGTAAAAAATAACCACATCTGAAATGCGGTACCTGCGAAAAGTTACCAACAACACCAGAAAAGACAGAGTCACCAACATCAGCATGAGAAAGAAAGTTGGCACAAAACCTTGCTTGAATTACATTGAGATACAAAGAATGAAGTGGTTTGGTCATTTAATAAGAATGCATCCAAACTCCACAGTGTACTGCGTCTTCTACAAAAGAACATATAGAAAGAAGGCGAGAGAAAGACCACGAAAAAGATAGTTAGATGGCATATCAAATCCTGTCAAAGAGCAGAAATAACAATAATTCAAGCCACCAGAACAGCGCAAGACAAAAACAAGAAAGAAACCATGACATTGGGCAACAACCCGGTAGCAGTGTGACGACAAAAGATGAAGAAGAATCCGTTGACTTGTTCATCTGTGAGATGTCTGTTCATGAAGTGTAAACTCACTTGAGTGTCCGCCTTTCTATTTGATTGAGTCTGTTCACATGACTTCTGCCTACTCACACCTCTGTTTCTTTTTCTGTTCATTTATCTTACTCTTGAACTTTGTTTTCTTAAATCGAAACAGGAATAGGGAACCGACACTGCGTGGAGGTATTGGTACAGATCGGAATCAGAGAAATCGCTTCCATTTTCGACCCGATGTACGCCAGAGTCAGGGTTAATGAACGAGCTGATAGATTGACTAGCAACGGCCACAATATCAGAGGGCACTGCAATGGACCGAAATGACATTTTTAATAAATGAGTGGTTTCAGGGTTATGAATCTCATTCACTGATCAGATTGAGAGAGATGGGTGTCGACACTGATAGAGCCCAAAACAACGAGATAACAAATAAGCGAAAATATTGATTAATCATCATCGAACTGGCATGTCGCTCATATGTTGTCGGGGTCTTACAAGAATTGCAAATAAAGTAACACTGAGGCCTACACGGCATGTTGTAAGATGCGACTGAGGCAGGGGTTTAGGGAAGCTACCATAGAAAATAAAAACGTCGCAGAAATATGATGTGCTAGAATACTTGTGGACAGCACACAACAATCTTTCGCCTAAGAACAGGTCACTGCAGGCGGAACCATCACATATACAGATAAAGCATGCTCAGACTGCACAGTGTGCATGCTAGACAGAAACACAGACTCCAGAGCACATCCTGCAGTTATGTCCATCATATACACACCAACGAAACGAAACATAGCCTCTTGAACGAAGCGTACAGAGAAAACTATGTAGAACTCTCGAGGAACTCCAACTGACAGACAGCTGCATTTTTAACGATTTTTTATTTGAGCTTTCAGCTATTCGGCTCGGTGCCATGGACATCGTAACACTTCGGTTCGGTGCCACGAACACCGTAAATCTGGAAAACCTGTGTCTTTTCTGTCAGCCCGCTGAATTGAACCGCACTCACAGGGAGCTTGTCACCCGTCGTCCAACGCGCTACGAACACGCTGGACAGGCGGGCATGCAGCTTCATAGAGGCAACCCATTTCATAGTTTAGACGAGCATACGAAGCCGAACGCAAAGAAGAAAAAGAAGAATATTCCAATGGATATTGGGTTAGCCAGTATACTCGCTTTGTGTAATCTTAAAAAATAACACGATCCAGTATATGGGCTCACTAGGATGAAAGAGTTAAGTCGTTCTAACGTAACATGCGACGACAAACCGACACCAATGACTCATGTCTAGTGTTACCTAACTCTCAATTAGAGTTTACAAACTGGGTGAAACGTTGGTTGGAGACTACCAATTGATAGAAGCAATTTAGCGCGTGCGGGAAAACCCAGGTTTATTTACACACAATCAACACGGACGGGTCGAAGAACTGATCAGAAACCAGGTCAAGTGACGATAACTTAATGACTCAACCACGTCCTCGGTACACGTTTTCCGGAAAATAAAGTCAAAGAAATTTGTTCTGCTATATCAATTTTTCTCTGTTTAAAGAATTGGAAGTTTAGGAAGAAATTTCACTAGTCCGACATCAGATATGTTATTTAAACTAAACAATACTAAAGAATTGACATTTTGAGAGTGTTTCATTATGAAGGAAATTTCCGTGGCAACAATAAAGAAAGATTCCACTGATAGTAAGCATTAACACTACTAATTACCATCTTTTGCGTGTCGGTCCTGTTACTAAATATAAAAACTTTGATGTCGTATGCGCATGATGCGTTGCATGGTGCAATAAATGGTAGGAATATTACTTAATATTATAATATTATATAATAGTATTATGGTGCGTTGATTATGCTGGCAGAAAACTTTAGAATTTGTTGAATAATGTCACTAAAATAATTTTAAAAAAGGAATTTGATTAAGATCTGAACACGTTATAATGCAAAGATAATGACAAATGTTAATGTTGTATGTTTACTTTCGCCATTATTGATGGAAATTACCTTATATATATACACACATTGAAAGCAATGACAAACTACTGAACGTATAAGTGGTGCCTAGAAAATCAACGAATCGTTAATTATGGTTGATGGCTACGTCCTGTAAAGGATATGTCACGATTATCATTTTTCATAGTACCATTCTCTGGTATATACTGTACACTCATGCTGAAATGCGCATAGGGAGATTAAAATGAGAGAATTTTCATCTAGTCTCGCATAGAACAGATTGTGGTATCTACATTTTCAAACTATTAACATTAAGAATCGGATTAGAAAGGAAATAATTATAAAACTAATTAAGGAGTAGTGATGAAATCAGGCAAAAGTCTGGTCAGCAGCCACTAGTAACAACTGTAATAAGAAGGAGAAGATGGTGATATGTTGGGCATACTCTGAGAAGAAATCTTCTTCTTCTGCGTTCTCACGAGATTGGGATTTCGGATTCTATAATAAAGGCAGCCGTCTGACTCAGATTATCAGCCGCGCCATACAGTTTGTCTTGTACGCTAGTGTAAGTGGGCCACCTCTTTCTTCTCAAGTCTGCATACTGAGGGCAGTTCTGTAGGATATAATTCCTATAATTTTAGGTTCCCCGTTTGTGCCGACCTCTTCCAGCAGTAAGTTGTGACCACCCTCGTGATTGTAGATCTGACATTCTTACTGCGTGGCTAAATCTCCGAGGTAGATTGGCGACCGTAGAATCCGTTATCCCATTCCTCATTGTGAGGGGTTGCTACACCAGCCTTACGGCCTGGTGCATCCGTTTTCTGCAAGCATTTGTTTCAGGTTAGCATTCCTTAGAGAAGAAATCAAAGAATCGCAAATCAGGAATAGAAGTGAGAGACAGCAGGTTCGAGAAAGAAATGACGTCATAGTAAATCCCTGAAACGAGCTTAACCAAGAGAAGTATAATATAGTTCAATAGAGAAGATTGAGCGAGTTGTCCAGGATATAACGGTATGGAGACTGCTTGCAAATCGTTTGCAACGTATAACGAAAAGTGAGAAATATATATATATATATATATATATCCTTTGCCTTATCAAATATTCAACCGTACCAGTTCGCTGATGATGGTCCTTCCCGGAAGTAAAAAGTTAAAGTTGACACTTCATAAAAAAAATCCAACGCAGAATGTATAACAAAGGGTCAGATTTGACAAATATTACAGTAAAGACAATAGTTATATATCACAATTGCCAAAAGAGTCAAATAGTAATATACAACAAAGAGAATAATAGTATGTTAAAAGTGACATTTGTGACAATTATTTAGAAACAAATTCCCTTATCCTTGTTAGTTCTTAGAGTATGAACTGCGTGGAACTTCACGTAGTTCATAGTTCATATGTACAGTTCCAACTTCACTGCAACGGCTCACCAAATAATTGCTCCGTTCCTGTGCCAATGAAAATCACACGAAATGCTAACAACTGTATCCTGTGTGTGAACAAATTCCACAATGAAACAGCTGTACCACCACAAAAAGCAACCTGCACAGCATAAATGCATATGGCCGTCGCCTGAGTGTTAACACAAAACTGTTCATCACTTGAATTGCAATTCATGTTGAAGGGAACATCAATCACTACACGATCCAGCTTTCTGCACACGCAATATCACTGCATACGGCAGATTAAGTCGGTTCGTCATAATCCTTGTCCGCCATTTTCTTCCCATTTCTAGTATGCAAGAGGTAGGAATGCCAATTCCTTTCCTTACTCGTTTGAGGATTAAGCCAACAACCGTCTTGTGCCTGAATCAACACGGAAACGCGTATGCCTTACGCTAATCCTCCTGACAACACTATTAGAGAAACGAAAACGACAATGACACAGACTCATTATCATCAGGTGCCGTGCCGACTGGATCTCCACAAATCTTTGTCTCTGGTGTCTGCTATTATCTCAGATTTTGACTCTCTTCCGTACCATGAAGTCAGACTATCCAAAATTGTATCTCTCTGTTTTCCTTCGTCTCGCCTACCCTCGAATTTACAGGTTGTCAAAATGTGTTCTAAATTTCCCTTTCTCATCACATATCGGAAAAATGATGACTCCCTCTTTCTTATATTGATGAAAAACTTTCTTTGTGTCGTGATCTCATTTAACATTAGTCATTTCAGCAGTCCATGTGATTCTCATCATTCTTCTGTAAAACTTTCGAGATTTTTCGATGTGTTTGTTTATTGTCCATGACTCGCATCCGCATGTCAGTATTGGTTCTATGTAGCATTGAATGACTCTCATTCTGATCTCAATTGACAACGACTTGTTGAAAATAATGTTTCTCATTTTCTGGAACGATGCTCTCGCCTTCCCTATTCTGCTCTTTATTTCTCATCTGCATCTGCCATCATACCAGGACTTCAAGAATCAGACTACAACAAACCTGACAGACTATAAAAAACGAAAACCGACATTTGACATAGGAAGAAAAAAGGAATGTGGGCATTTAACAAAATAACCCCTTCACCCTTATGATCCTATATATTGGCTCTTGGTATTTTTCAAGAAGTCGCAAATCCAGTATACTGTCGTTGACTATACATTGCAATATAAATGCGTGCGCGGTGGTAAGTAAAATTATGGAGTGAAAGGGCTTCTTCTTCTTCTCCTCTTCCACCATTTACTTCTTTATAGAAGTGTTGGGAGGGGGCGTCGTGATCTTGTGTGTGCTTATTTTAAGGCACTTTGTAAGTTGATATTCATTTTTCTAAGGCTGTTCTTGATGCCGTCGTTCCATCTTTTGCGTGGTCTTCCTCTTGCTTTGTACTAGTTATACTTTTTCTGTGTGGCTGTCTGTGGTAGGCAATACCCGGCATTCTTGTCAAGTGTAGAAAACCATTTAATCTGTTATTATTTTATGAATTGCATGACTGGTTTCACATCCAGTCTTCATTTCTAATTTTGTCTCTTATTGTCACATCTGCAGGTCTTCTAAGACACCTCATCTCTGTCGTGAAAGGGTTAGAGAAGAGAAATAGTGAAAATCAACATAGAATAAAGGGGTATAAATATAAACAGAAGTGATAGAAATGAAGAAGTGAAATTCAACAGAAACTGGAGACAAAAATTGATATACAATAAATCAGCAAAAAGTAAGTAGAAAAAGTAACAAAAGTGAAAGAAATGTAAGAAGGAAAAAGACAGCATTAAGCCAAATCCTGAACAAATAGAACTTGTTAAACAAGTACTCCCAACAAAAGAACATTGTGCTACGGTTGAACGGTGCATGATTGAATAAATCACAATCACGAAGTGATCGATAGCATTTATGGGATTGAATTGTTTATTTTTATTTTTGAGGACTAAACAAAGAAAGTGGCTAACATCCGGGTACCCAACCAATCCCAGGTATATGTCAACCACATTTCCGGATTCGCTGTTCTGTGTCTGCGAATTTCTTTCAGATCTGACTATGTCAATTAAACAAAATTTCTGACACTGTAAACTTATTACGGACACTGACATTTAAAAAAATATTTCTGTTACTTTAAGATTAACTTAGAATCTGACTGGGAAGTTATATCATATCTGACACTGCGAATATTTCTTAGTTTTGATAATGTGTATTTCTCTCTGTTTTGTTAATTTCAATGTTTCTCAGTTCTGGCACTGTGATTTCTTCTTTGTTCTGACTTTGCTATTAGTTCTTTGTTCTAGCACTGTAAATTGTTCTTAGTTCTAGCACTGTGAACTGTTCTTTGTTCTTGCATTGCTTTTGGTTCTTTGTTCTAGCTCTGTGAACTGTTCTTTTTTTTCTGGCATTGCTATTGGATCTGTGTTCTAGCACTGTGAACTGTTATTTGTTCTGACACTGTGAACTGCTCTTTGTTCTGGCATTGCTATTGGATCTGTGTTCTAGCACTGTGAACTGTTATTTGTTCTGACACTGTGAACTGCTCTTTGTTCTGGCATTGCTATTGGTTCTTAGTTCTTGAACTGTGAATTGTTTTTAGTTCTGGCAGTGAGAATTGTTCTTTGTTCTATTACTGCAAATAGTTATGATAGTGTCAACTGCTCTTTGTTCTGGCACTGTGAAGTGCTCCTAGTTCTGGCAGTGAGAAAAGTGTTCTTTGTTCTGGCACTATGAATTGTTTATATTTCTGATACTGCAAATAGTTCTAGCACCGTGTCCTTAGTTACTACCGGTGGCGGCTCGTCATTAAGGACCTATTTGGCCGGGCCCCACCAAAAGTAATGTGTAACGTGTATTTATTATTTTATATAACAATATTATTATAATATTATATAATATTATATAAAATAAAACCTAACGAAAAACCATGATTTTCCGAAAATGTGTGTCTGGCCCCACCAACAAAAATGATCACGAGCCGCCACTGGTTACTACACTGTAAATTTCTCTCTGTTGTGGCAATGCCGATTTTCTTGAATTTTGACACTGTTACGTACTCTTGGCTTTGGTATTATGACTTCTCCCGGCTAAGTGGTTAAGCCCTTTGCCTTGTGAGTCGAAGGTCGTGGGTTCGAGTCCAGACCGCGCCGCTCTGTTTAAGAGTGCAGTTTTTTCCAGAGACCCTAGGATTGTTGCTGGAGCTACGGAGTTCGTACTTTGTGCAATACTCTCGGCAGGTGGCGTGCCATTTCTGCGGAGAGGGACCGAGCCATATGGGTAAACCCGGTGCAATGAAGTAAATCCTTCGGCTTTAAAACCCTTAAAACCCTATGGCTCTATGAACTCTCCCAGTTTTTACAATGCTAATGTCTCTTAGTTCTAGAATTGTGTATTTCTGTCATCATTCACAATGTGAATTTCTATATGTTCTGGAATTGCTAATTTCTCCCAGTCTGACAATGTGAACAGTAAAGGAAAAACAAAATTAACAACAGAGAACTAACAGAGAGAGGTAGACACGTTCAATTAAGTGGGCATGAATGAGCTATCGACCGGTCAAGACCGACAGGAACTATAATTTTTGATTAGAAACTAGCTTTAGGCTAAATAGTAAAACTGATGTGTACAGCGTCAAGGCTAACGATTTTGTAACCATTCTACATTAGGGGAGGTAATGTTCAATATTAGTAATAGTAGAGTTAGAACAAGGGCACCACAACACAAATGGTTTACTGAAACATATATAATTGTTTTGTTACGTGCTCTAGTCTGTGTGCGGGGTGTGTGTGTGTGAGGGTTTATTTATGTATGGGGGGGGTGTGCGTGTTTACGTGAAAAGACTCAATTTATGTGGGTTAGGTGTCTAATGGCAAAGGACTGAATTGATTGTCGGATTCTACACTAGTGCTTGTCTAGTGGTACTTGAGTGCTCTTCCAGACTGTCCGACATGAATTACTATACCCAAACCCGGGTGATCATGGGTGAATCCTGTCTTTCTACAGGTCTGTGGTATTCTACATATTAAGGTCAATTTCAATTCTTGCCTTCGTATCTCAGATTTTAGGCCTAGGTTATTATCTGTTCTATATGTTCTGTCTAAGAAGTGAATATTATCTGTTTATATGTTATGATTGTAAAAGTGAATTATTATCTGTTTCTATATGTTCGTGCTGTAAAGGATTTATTATCTGTTTCAATGTTCTAAACGTAAAAAAAATTTATTATCTGTTTCATATTTCTGTCTGTAAAAGAATATCTGTTTCTACTATGTTCGACCGTGAAATGAAATTATAGTTAATGTTTGACGTGAAGAAGTGAGATTTATTATTGTTATGTTCATTGCTGCCAATGAAAAGGTCATTATTATCTAGTTTCTAATGTTCTTGTGCGGTAAAAGAAAATTTATTATCTGTTCTATAGTTCGTGTGGTAAGAAGTGAATTTATTATCGTTTCATATGTCTGGGTTAAGAATGAATTTATTATCTGTTTCTTATGTTCTGTGCCGTAAAAGTGAAACTGTTTCTATATGTTCTTGTCGTGCAAAAGTGAATTTATTTTCTGTTTCTATATGTTCTGTGCCGGAAGTGAATTTATTATCTGTTTCTATATGTTCTGTAGCCGTGTAAGAAGTGAATTTATTATCTGTTTCTATATGTTCTGTGCCGTAAGAAGAATTTATTATCTGTTCTATATGTTCTGTAGCGTAAGAATGAAATTTTTTATCTGTTTCATATGTTCTGTTCGTAGAAGTGATTTATTATCTGTTTAATATGTTCTGTGTCGTGAAGAAGTGAATTTATTATCTGTTTCTATATGTTCTGTGTCGGTAAAAGTGAATTTATTATCTGTTTCTATATGTTCTGTGCCGTGTAAGAAGTGAATTTATTATCTGTTTCTATATGTTCTGTGCCGTGTAAGAAGTGAATTTATTATCTGTTTCTATATGTTCTGTGCGTGTAGAAGTGAATTTATAGTCTGATTCTATATGTTCTGTGCGTGTAAGAAGTGAATTTATTCACTTCGTCGTATATCATCATCATCATCATGGCCTCTTTGTCTCAGGAGACAATAGATTTTGCGTCACGTAGTATGTTTTGCGCTGAATCACAACGTTTCTTGTGGCTGTAATGGCCTATTCTGGAGTGGCACTGCTTGCCACAGTTGCTGCAGGTAAAACTGGAGACTGGAACTGACACATAGGATGATCTCACTGCCCTCTGCGCTCTCTTTTGCCTCCACATGGGAAGGTATTTTACTTATTTTCTTTTTGAGCCGCGACTCACTGCCGCTCGCTATGCTTGCCTGTCTTTGTCTATGCCGCATGACGTTAGATCACGCTTGCAGGAGTCATTGAAGCGTAATAATGGGCGTCCTTGCTGTCTAGCACCAGTTGCAAGTTGACCGTATATAATGTTCATTGTGATTCTATCATCGCTCAAACGGCACACGTGTCCGAGCAGTCTCAAACGTCGCTGACTCAGCAAGGTGTACATGCTTGGAGTGCCAGCACTGTCCAGGACGTCTATATTGGACATGTGGTTTTGCCAACGGATGTTATATATTCGCCTGAGACAGTGCATGTGGAAGGTGTTGAGGCGATGTTCTTGTCTAGCATATGTGGTCCACGTCTCACTACCATACAGCAAGGTGCTGAGAACACAAGCCTTATATACTTGTATCTTGGTGTTTTTTGTGAGTGCCCTTTTTTCCCAGTCACGTTTTGGTAATTTGAACACAGCAGTGGAGGCCTTCCCAATGCAACTACTAATTTCATCATCGAGGAGAGGTTGCTGCTAATGACAAAGCCAAGGTATGCAAAGGTGTTGACTACTTCGAGCGTATGACTACCAATGTTAATAGATGGAGCTCTGCTAATATCCTGGAACATTATATTTGTTTCCTTCAGGCTGATGGTCAGGTCGAATTCATTTGATGCTATAGCAAATCTGTCCATAAGGTGTTGTAACCCTTCCACTGTGTCTGACGTTAATACTGCATCGTCAGGAAACAGAAGTTCCCTGATGGTGACTCTTTGGACTTTGGTCTTTGCTTTGAGTCGCGCCATGTTGAACAATTTTCCATCTGATTTTGTGTGGAGAAATATACCTTCTTCGGCGGATTCAAAAGCATGGGAGAGAGGTAGGGAGAAAAAATATCACAAAGAGTGTGTGCTCAAGTACACACCCCTGCTTGACGCAGCTGTTGATAGGAAAAGCACTGGAGGAGGCCACATCAAACATCACTGTACCCTTCATGTTGTTATGGAATAATGTTATAATTTTAAACAGTGTAGAAGGGCAGCCGATTTTTCCAAAAGCTTTGTTGTATCATTTGCTTGATAAAGGCCTTTTTGTAGAAACGTTTGTGTGTATTGTTATTGTTTTTTGTAAAACCACAGTACTCTGTTTTTACGTGTTTCGCCACTGCTTCATAGTTTTACTGCAATCTTCCCTTATATCGATATCAAAGCTAGCATGTCCAGAATATGGACGGGATCAAATCGGTACTATCTATTTCATAGATTTCCAAACTTTTTTCCACCGCCCACTTTTCACGACATCAACTTTGTAACGCCCCCTCCCTATTATAACAGTTTGCCAACGCCCCCTATATATATATTTATAAACATGCTCTTTTTCACTTTGACATAGAAAATTGATATATATTTCTGTCATACAGGGTCAATTTTCAAATGATTATATAAAAAAAATAGAAAATTGATGCAAAAAATGGATCGTGTAAGATGGGGATAAGATGAATTAAAATGCAGAATTCAAATTTTTAATGATTATTCAAAAGAAAAAAATCATGAAAAAAATCCCCAAATCCTTCTGAACCCACCATCGCTCACCTGGAAGGCTTCAGCGCCCACAGCGGCGCGGTACCGCCCACTTTGGGAAACCCTGATGTATTTGATGTGAGTGGAGACACACAATATAGATGTTGTAGAGATACCGCCCTTTTATTCCTTGTTTCACACGTCAGGCAACAATCTTTCAACTCTCTTTCACCCGTTCTTCTCAAAGCTTGCTTTTAACTTCCAGACTTTCTCTTCCCATCCGATACCAATCGGAGAGCTGTTCTAGCCAATGTCCTACTGACATACCACACACTTTGACAAATTCACCCCATCTTGATCTTTTCAAGAGGTTATCCAGTCATGGACAATTTGTTTGTTTTAAAAGGTCTTTATTTGCTAACCTATTTTACCAGATAATTTTCCACATTCTTCTTCTAAACTTCTTTTTTGGGGTGTGGGAGGGGTGGGGGTGGGTTGTGGGGGATATCTTCAACTTGTGTAAGATGTTGTGGGTCGTTTTCCAGCAAGCACTACTATACTTGTTTTTTGTGTTTTTGTGGTTTTTTCCGATCCAGAAGCACTTGAGCTGAAAGCTCTTCGGCTCGATGTCATGGACATCGTAACCCTTCGGCTCGGTGCCACGAACACAGTAAACCTGGGGAACCTGTAGCTTTTCTGCCAGTCTGCGGAGTTGAACCCGCACTTACAGAGGACTAGTCACCCGTAGATCAACGCGCTACGAACACGCTGGGCAGACTGGCTCTATTCTTGTTTAAACACCATAAAAGACTGTCAAGTACAAAAAATAATAATTATAGAAACAAATCGGAGGGATTTTGGACTTTACATAAACGATGTAATCGAATAAGGGAACGCGTCTGGAGTAGAGCGAGCGTCTGGAGTAGAGCGAGCGTCTGGAAGTAGAGCGAGCGTCTGATTTGAGCGAGCGTCTGAGTAGAGCGAGCGTCTGGAGTAGAGCGAGCGTCTGGAGTAGAGCGAGCGTCTGGAGTAGAGCGAGCGTCTGGAGTAGAGCGAGCGTCTGGAGTAGAGCGAGCGTCATGGGATAGAGCGAGCGTCTGGATAGAGCGAGCGTCTGGAGGCATAAGACGAAGAGTTCCCATGTGGAAGACCCGTGTTCAATTCACGGTAGGATCAAGGATTTTTTTTCTGTTGTGGGCATAAATGAAAAATCATAACCTGAACAGACCTCGTGGCGACTGCACTAGCCATGCGGTCAATATATTCCTAGGTTTCATCCACTTGTCCTACATCACCTAAAAGTGGCAATACAGAAAGTAACGACAGTAATGACGACATCATCGATGACAGCTTCAGCTGCAGATAATGATGATGATGATGTTTGCTGATTTACAAAAACAAAAACAATCACAAAGATGTACTCACCCTTTCTTCTTAATGGAAGTCAGTCGTACCAGAAAATTTGTTGCTGTAGAAACATCCGATCCTCTTCGATTAGCTTCTGTCTTGCTTTCCCGCCATTTTCTCAACAACGATTTCCACAAATAGCTCACTTTTCTATTACGAGACTCCATGATAATTTCACAGTTTGAATTGTTTAATCAGTTTCTTTTTAGTGTTTTTTAAAATTTTAAAAAAAAAGAATGTGATTACTTTGCGCGATATCACGTATAAAAAACCACTTGATAAAAAATGAAATGTTTACATGTAATGTTTCCAAACACAGTTCACATTAAATACTGTTGTTTATATTATCTTAAGTTGAACTGACTTTTTGAGAAGCCGAATGTATATAATTATCACATGATTACGTTCAAGATAAATGTATTATTAGGCTATGTTCAAATATTCTTCAGTTTAATATTAGTTTTATACAGGTAAAAATCGTTTGTTGTCCACGACATCATTTGTAGTTGGAACAAATCTTACATCCTGAAACAATTAGGAATAAATATGAAATACTGGACAATAGAAAATACAAATAGACAAATGAAATATTTGTACAAGGAAAGATGTATGACAATGCTGTAACTAATATGTGTTTGAGCATATGAGTTTAGGTTCTCGCCTTTCGTTCGAAGGTACTGGGTTCGCTCTCTCGTGAGCCATCGATATATTTTTCACAGATTTCTGATCTCAGTGTAGATGTGATCGAGTTCCTAGTCCTATCGGAAACGGCAAAATAAAACGTAGGTCCCGTGTTCAATTTGAGCACGTAAAAGAAACATTGATAGTTGAAAATCAAGAAGAACAGGCTGGAATATTGCTACCCAGGCAAAATTCATTAGACAAAGTTTAACAATAAATTTTCTAAAAAGTATCTTTACCATCTTCTAAATTACATCTGAACCCTCGACGGTGCTACGGAATACGTGCACCACCGATGAGATCTTTCTGTGTGGTAAAGATATCAGAGCACATATGTTAACTCAACGAAGTACAATGATGATGGTCATATCAATCAATCATCTTAGGAACGCAGTCCTGGTTTTTTTGTTGTAAAATCTTACATACCTTTCTGTACAAATGTGTGTCGTGTTGGATAGTTTGCATACTTTTGTCAGAAATTCTGATGATTCTGTTCAACCTGCCATAGAACGTAGCACCTACTCCCGTTCTCGGCTCAAACCACACAAATTACAAAGAGTGGTTAAGGTAGGGAGAGTGGGGCTTAAGACCGAAGGATTGACTTCATTGCACCGGATTTTACCCCATATGGCTCGATCCTCTTCGCAGAAATGGCACGCACCCTGCCGAGAGTATTGCGCAAAGCACGCACTTCGTTGCTTCGGCAACAATCCTAGGGATCTCTGCAAAAAACAGCACTCGTGAACAGAACGGTGCGGTTCGTATTCGAACCCACGATCTTCGACTCGCAAGACAAAGGGCTTAACCACTCAGCGACAGAGACCCCTAGATGGTTAAATGTTTTGATAAGAACGAACACAAACAGTCAACAAAAATATCGATACTAGTCTCGCCCGTTTCTTCCCGTAGCTCGCAAGGGAGCAAAGAAAGTAGCACTGCGACCTGCAAGGCATTTCATAAGAAGCGACAGAGTTAGTGGTCTAGGGAAGATATCTCTCTCAGATTTTTTAACCCGGATTGAGGCATAGGCCCTCAACCAACTCATGCTAAGTCGTCTTAGGGAAGCTATCCTAGTTAATAAAAAGAGTTGCAGAATTCGAATGTGCTGACCTACTTGTATAACTGACAAAACGTACAATAGCTATTATACTCAGATCACATATAAGTCTCAAAGTAGTTAATATGGAGCCATCGAACAAGAAGAAAAAGAAGTTACTAGTCTTTTTTAACTCTTTATATCCAGGAAAATTTTGGGGTGTGGTCATGGTTAACCAGAACATATTTCTAGCACAATTTTCTTTAGCTAGAGTAGCTCCATTTCCTATTTACGATTATATATTTTTTTTAAAAGTAAGTAATATCCCCTTTTCGTGTTACAGGTATATTAGGTAATACGGTAAAAGTAAAGTAAATGAACTATTTTTCATACGTTGAGGTATATTAGGTAATACGGCGTTATGTCTGTATATTTGATTGCCCGCTGGTACACGCTGAGGGCGTGTACATGATTCACGTAATAGCGGTGCATCCACAACACTAACCAGACTGCAAGAACTCAAAGTTAAGTGTGGTGTAGCTCGACAAGAACGCTATGCTGGCAGACAAAGAAGAATTGTAAACCAACAAAGAACCGGTGTCGTTAGTCGCCACATGCTGATGGACATACTGAGGGAGAGATCGGAGCACTTATGGACTAATTTGTTCGACGTGCAGTGATGGTGATCCGACGACTAAACTAAACTAAACACGCTGAGTCTGAGTGATGTAATCATCATCGCGCCAAACATCTTTAATTCCCAAAAATACCATCTTTTCCTGGTAGCTAATTGCGGATGAGTCGACCTGGTATCCGTTACTGGAATTGAAACCGGACTACGCTTCTAAGAAACGAGTTTACAAACAACAACGCTACTGTTGGTATTAATAATAACGGTTTCTAGATCCGTATTGTGATATTTACTACAACATACGATATGGTCAACATACGAAATGGTCAACATACGACATGGTCAACATATGATATGGTCAACATACGATATAGTCAACATACGATGTGGTCAACATATGATATGATCAACATATGATATGGTCAACATCACGAGGGTCATATTTACTTTTCATTGTTTCTCCTCTGGTACAGAATAGAGGCTGTGTTGAACCGAGAGTCTCTACGGTTAAAAAAAATGGAGGATTTGATCCTGGGACAATAACCTACGAAGCAAGTGATCTAATCACAATGCTACCAAGACTCTCAATATATATCCAAACATGTTTAAATTATGAGATTTATGTTGCTCGCTGTCAACGGATATCTTTGATGTATTCTCAGAATGAAATGGTATGACAGAGTTGCAAACATATATCTTTGAATAAGAACAGTGTGCGCCTGCCCAGCATGTTCGTAGCGCGTTGAACGACGGGTGACAAGCCCCTGTGAGTGCGGTTGAATTCCATGGGCTGGCAGAAAAGCCACAGGTTCTCCAGATTTACGATGTTCGTGACACCGAAACGAAGGGTTACGATGTCCATGACAACGAGTCGAAGAACTGAAAGCTCAAGTGCTTCTGGATCGGAGACAAATAATAAGAATAGTACATCAACCTATAATGACCAAGATTAAGATGAGAAATTGATGATGTGTCGAGCATACCATTCGGAAGACACAGTCGTGTCACTAGACAAGCACTTAATTAGAACCAGCAAGGAAAACTGTAACGAGAACATTCTAAAATCAGACCTTGAGACCGAGTCGTCTTGAGGAACTGAAGTATACTGAACTATTCTTGAAAGCAATAAAGAAAACACTAGAGACCAGGAAAAGTGGTTAACAGCTGTTGAATCTCTATGCTACACGAAGACGGGAGGGAAATAAAGAAAAGTCAGTTATGAAAAAAATCGAACCACTGTATCCTCTTATATGTCGTATTAGTCAAGTAAGTAGGGAGAATATTGGGCTCGAAGAACCCGTACTGTAAAAAAACCAAACTAAGACATAAAAATCCAAAATCTACTCATGACTGTCTAGATAACTGTGTCTCTATTCTCTCTCTCTCTCTCTCTCTCTCGCGATCGTTCTTTTTGGCAATTTTCATCATTATTATTATGATATATATACAGCAATTGACAAGAACGTTTTTTTTTACGTTACATCATTCAGCGCCATTTGCAGCTCTGGTGCTTATCCTTTGTCGACGTTCCGGCTTCAGCCAGCTTTTACTGGGTTCACTCTCCGTCAACCTTTGGCTGTCCCCAGCCTAACTGTAAGGCAGCAGGTTTGTCTCTATTCTATATGTCTTAGGCGCAATGCGACCTATCGATGGTTAAACTATGAGAAACTTACAGCCGTATTCGATTATTCCTCATTGATTCTTACATTTAATGATAATTTCTACTTGACTTCATTAATGATCATAGCTCATGATTTCCTTATATTAATGAAAAAATCAATATTCGATACTTCTAATGTTTATGAGTTCTAAAAGTTCATTCAACCTTGCTCACTATTAACTTACCACCCTGTGTCACTTACATTCGTGAGATTGTTTCCTAACATTTCATTGGCTTATTCTGCTTTCATTGATATCTATTCCTGGCATTTTATTGATCTGTTTGAACAAGTTTTACTGTATTTGTTAAACAGGCGTGGGAGAAACAACATTATTGCTTAACTTCCTTCATTTTATCATGGAATAATGAATAATGAATTGGTTATTTTGTTATTCTGTCGGATTTTTAATACATGTTCCTTCTATCTACTTCTTCTTTTGCAATCACTCTATATCTGCCACTTGTTAACCTTTCTGTGTGATTTATATATAATCTGAGAATAAGAGCGATCGTACGTTGTGCAAGTTATGCGCCTACAAGTAGGCCAGTACATCCGATTTCTGTGATGCTTTTTATTTACTAGGGTAGCTTTCCTAGGTCCTACATCAGTCGCTTCTTACTACATCCCTTGTAGGTCGCAGTGTTACTATTTTGTGTTCTCCTTGCACGCCCCAAATAACACACGGTCGAATGCATGTTTGATATCATTATGATCTAAATCTATTTATAGATGTGTGATTTGGTCTATATCACGCAAGCCGCTTTCGCTTCACATAATTGTTGTATAGTTAATGTTTAATGATATTAATATTTCAACAACAAATTTTTATTAATAATTGAGCACATTCCTTTTTCAGTTCTTTACAAACAAAAGGGATAATTTATGTGATGATGCTCGTCCATCACGGGTGATGATGACCACACAAATTTTCATCCAAGGGAATGTAGTTGCGCTATGTTTGTCTGTGTGTGCGTAGATGACTAGTGAGCCCGATACGGGCTTGAAATGTTCAAATGTTGAAATGTTGATAATTTATGTAGACATGTAATTACGACGTACCTGGAACTCGAACGATCTGGCACAGCACCTACCCACTTTTTGTTGATTGATTGATGATAGGTCCATCACTACTGCACTTTGGTGAGTTACCATATGTGCTACGATATCTTTCTTTCACAGGAAAACCTCAATGGTAGTGCACGAACTCCGTAGCACCGACGAAGGTCCTGACGTAATTTAGAAAATTGCGAAAATATTTTTGAAGGAATTTTATTTTCAAATTAATTTTTCCCGGGCAGCAGCTTTCCAGTCTGCTCTTATCGATTTTGAACAGTCAAGGGTTCTTTTACGTGCTCAAATTGAACAAGGGACCTACGTTTTATCATCCGTCTCCGTTAGGACTAGGAACTCGATTTCTCCTACATTGAGATCAGGGATCTCTGAAAAAATATCTCGATGGTCCCCCGAGGGAGCGAACGGAGTACCTTTGAGACGAGAAAGGCACCTATCCTCCACAGACTAGATACTGTTGATGTTATTGGCTGAGAATATGAACTTAGCATCCAAAGCCTTCTCTAGTACCTATCCACTGTCTATGTAGCTCAACATTTTCTTTTGTTGATTTGCAAACTTGAAGTTAATCATGTAGGGAATAATAGCATGACAGGGATATATCACAGCATTTTGTAAACGTCAGGGAAACCCTCGTATAGTTATTTACTCTTTTACCAAGTTGTCACTGATGTGACCTCAACGCCGTCTATGCCAAAATACCTATCACTTCATCTAGGAAATTAACTTCTGGGACCACAAGCAAACAAGCAAATGTACTAATAACTACACTATTGCGGCTGTAACGAAATCAATATATCCCTATAGAAATTAATTTGCATGCATATTGTGAAGAATCTACATCGTTTTGGCAAGTGATCAGAGAATATTGCAGATGAATAAACAAATTATCATACACATTGTCAGCAATTAGTTGCAATCCAGAATGAGCTTCACGTAACAAAATCAACATAAATAAACAACGAATGGTTCCTTTTTTCGATTTCCTGATAGTTTCTCTCCCTTCTTTTCCAATTATTATTTCCCCTTTCCCTATTTTTCATATTTAATTGTTAATTCTCTTTAAAAATCTGTTTATCATTCAATCTCTCTCTTATTTCTTTTTATCATCGTTATCTTCTTTGTTAAATTTTTCTTCTTTTTTTTTCACAATTTTCTACTCAATCTTGTTCCCCTTTCAAGCAGTGTCCACTGTAGTGGACAACTACTATTCGTTCGTTTTTTTGGTTTTGTTTTTTCCACCAGAAGCACTTGAGCTGAAAGCTCTTCGGTTCGGTGTCATGACATCGTAACCCTTCGGCTCGGTGTCACGAACACCGTAAATCTGGGGAACCTGTAGTGTTTCTGCCAGTCCGTGGAGTTGAACCCGCACTTACAGAGGACTAGTCACCCGTAGTCAACGAGCTACGAACACGCTGGGCAGTCGGGCATTCGTTCGTTTCATAACAACGCATGTGTTCTTCGTGACCTCATGTGTCTTTCGTGACTTTTAATAATAGCCGTCCATCGCTAGCGATGACGACAACAGCCTCATGCGTGTGCTGTTGCACCTCTCTGGTGTGTGTGGATGTGGCTGAAGAGTCAAATCCTACAACACAATCCCCTACACCAGGTGGATCACACATGATCAAGGTTAGACATGTGGGTGTTGTGTGTTGTGTGTTCTGTTTTTTCGCGCCTCTTGTTTTCTCTGTGACACAGCGGCACGACGATTCTCATTAATGCGGGTTCCTCTTGTGTTGTTACATCGCCACATTTGGCGATCGTGCGCCATGGATTCCCAGCACGTGGTGTCTATATCGAAGCATTTAAGAGACACTCTAAGAATGTCTTTAAACGGTTTTTTTCTGTCCACCAGCAGAACTTCTGTCCTTTCAAGCTCGCCATACATTAACTGTTTTGTGATGCGTATATCAGGCATTCGAGCAACGTGACTGGCCCTTCTCACTTGGGCCTTCTGCAACATTGTTTGATTTGGAATTTTTGCTCTTGTGAGGACTTCGGTATCTGGAATTTTATTTTTAGTATTCTGCGTAACCCTGCCAATGCCTGTTCCAAGCCCGGATGAAAAAGAAGGAGGATTTCGCGTGAGGCCAGCTACCTCATCACAAGAAATTGAAAGAGCTACAGAAACTTGTAAGAAATGACGCCATACCAGTAAACCGACCAGCCAGGTGGTGTGCGGTGCACCTAGTGCATCAATGACGGTTGCTGATGAAAGTCGCTTTGCGAAAGTCAGCAACCCGACTCGTACATTACTTGGCTAAAAACACACACTAAAATTGGATTACACGTTTGGGACACATGCATCCGATTTCAGCCAAACCTCATTAGACGCCTCACGACATGCGTGGCAGGTAACAGTGGTTCTATTCTTTATACCCCAAATTTGGACCCCGGTAACCACTCGGCGACGCCTTTGTGATTTGTATGTGATCCGAGCGATTGTACGTTGTGCCAGTTATGCGCCTACAAGTAGGCTAGCACATCCGATTTCTGCGACGCTTTTTATTTACTAGGGTAGCTTCCTAGGCCCTACCTCAATCGACTCTACGACATGCCTTGTAGGTCGCAGTGTTACTCTCCTTTGCTCTCCTTGAGAACACGGCAACACACAGACCATTTTCTTCTTCCCATTTGGATGGTTTTCTTAGCTTTCGTTGCTATATATATGAAACATGAAAATCGGGCATATCCTTTACACAACGCAGCCATCAACCACAATTGCTGATTTTCTAGGCACCATTATATGTTCAGTAGTTTATCATTGCTTTCTGAACGGTGAGGTCTATATTTACATTTTGTAAAATCCCACGGAATGAATTTGCTTCAAGCTTGCCCACCGTAGGGTTTGAACCAGTTACGCTTGGGTGATGATCGAGCTTACTACCGCTTGAGCTACAGACGCTCACAGCTATATATATATATATATAGTCATATTATGTGTGTTGTCTTGATTGCGACGTATTTAAGGGGGAAAATGTCAAGTAGAATATGATAAACAGGAATAATTTCGTTTCGATAATTTGATGTTTTGAGATAAGCTGCCATATTTGTGACATATGTTGTCATGCATATGACGTGGGAGACTGTAGATATAAAATATAAATAATGCACTGACACGATCCGTATTGCATAAAGAGCGAGAGAGAAGAGAGAGAGAGAGAGGGAGAAATATAGAACAGAGAAAGATAGAAAGTGTGGGGGTGTTAGTGTGGAAAAAGACAGATAGAGTGGTGAGTGTTTTGGGAGGTGTGGGATATACAAATAATGTCTGGGAGATGTAATGTGTGCTGGCTAAAGGGTGAGATAGAGATAGAGAGAGAGTGTGAGAGAGAGACGGATACACCTTTTGTCTGGGAGGATGTATGTGTGATGACTAAAGGGTGTAGAGAGAGAGAGAGAGAGAAAGAGAGAGAGAGAGAGAGACGGATACAACTTTTGTCTGCGAGATGTAATGTGTGATGGCTAAATGGTGGGAGAAAAGAGTGAGAGACGGATGTACCTATTGTCTTGGAGATGTAATGGGGGTGATGGCAAAGGCTAAAGAGAAAGAGAGAGAGAGAGAGTGAGACGTTTACACCAGTTATCTGGGGATGAAATGTGTGATGACTAAAGGGTGAGAGAGAGAGAGAGAGTGTGAGCGAGAGACGGATACACCTTTTGTCTGCGCGATGTAATGTGTGATGTGTGAGATCTTCTTCTCTTCCACCCATTTACGTCTTCATAGAAGTGTTGGGGGAGGAGGGAGGTGTAGTGATCTTGTGTGCTTGTTTTAAGGCCCTTTGTAAGCTGACATTCATTTTCGTGAGGCTGTTTTTGATGCCGTCCCTCCATCTTTTGCATGGTCTTCCTCTTGCTTTGTACTCATTATATTTTTCTGTGTAGCTATCTGTTCTAGGCGATACCAGGGCATTCTTTTCCGGTGTCCAAACCATTTAATCTGTTGTTCTTTTATGAATTACTTGACTAGTTTCACATCCTGTCTTCTTCTGATTTCTTCATTTCTAATTTTGTCTCTTATTGTCACACCTGCAGCTCTTCTAAGGCACCTCATCTCTGTCGTTATGATTTTCCGCTCATTAGCTGCTGTTATTGGCCATGTTTGAACATAGTGTTGGCCATAAAATCTTTCTTATGAGATTTGCTTTAGTTTTTAGCAGTATCTCTTTATGTGACAGCAGTGGTGTTAACTGTCCCAGTACCTGGTTAGCTTTTGTACAACGATTGCTGATTTCGCTATCGATACTTTCGCTATCGCTGATTTCCATCTGCTGTGAAAATTGCTCCTAAGTATTTGGCCTCAATTGTTTGTTTTATTTCTACGTTCTGGAGTTTTATTGTAACGTTTTCGGGTTGTCTACTTATTGCCATTGTCTCTGTCTTTATTATATTTATTTTATTCCAGAGACCACTGATCTAATTGTCCGTAAGATCGAGTTCCTAGTTCTAATGGAGCCCGACGATAAAACATAGGACCTATTTTTAATTTGAGGACGTAAAAGAACTTTTGGTAGTTCATAGTACCTATAATAGAAATCCACAAAGAACTTTGCAGTTCTAGTACCTATACAGAAATCCACAAAGCCACTGCCCAGACAAAATTCATTAAAATATGAAAATAATATTTTCAAATATTTCCCATATTCATATTTTACATCGAGGACTTTCACCGATGATACAGAGTTCGTGCTCTGTCGTTGAGGTCTTCCCGTGTAAGAAATAGATATGTGCCCACATGTTCATTCATCGAAACGCAATAATGATGACATTATCAATCAATGAATCCTTTCATCTTGATTGTGAGTAATGAGCTATCGGTTTTCACATCTTCTCATTTGTGACCTTTTCTGACCCAGAAATAATCGCAAGAATCTCCATAGATATTTACTCTGAAAATCTCTAATTAATGATGTATAAACCTTCATTGATATGCATTAAAGATTTGTCAGATACATATCACATGATATAAACTGAACTGCCGTAAACGCCCGAGTGGTTACCGGGGTCCAAATGTGAGGTTGAAAGAAAAGAGCCACTGTTACCTGCCACACATGTCGTAAGAGGCGACTAAGGAGGTTTGGCTGAAATCGGATGCAGTGTCCTAAAACTGTAGAAGTCTATGCGTTTAGGGGCATACCAAACCAATGTGCAACGTATACATGTTTTTGGCAAAGATCAAACATATCACAAAGAGTGATTAAATTTGGTCGTAAAGAACGAACACAAAGAAGTAGACGAAATGCCGTAAACAGAATCATTATTATTATATTTCTCACGTAAAGTTATAAGTAACATATGGTCTGCATGCACTATCTCTATACCGCTCTATCCTGGACAACTCGTTCAATATCTTCAATAAAATTTAGTATGAGTTTCCTCGACTCTTTTAATAGTAGTTAGTTCCAGCGTTTCCTTATTGCGTCTTTTCTTTCGTATTAATTTTCTTTACATTTGTCTGCTTTGAATTCAGAAGATGACGTGACGTTTAATATGGCACCTCTGACTGATTTTTGAATGAAGGTTTTCTTTTTATCACACTCTCGCTTAGCACTAAGGCGAACTTTACTCCGACTTCAGATGTACATGTAATTTAGATCACTTAGTCGCCCGAGTGGGCCAAAATTTGGGGTGTAAAGAATAGAACCACTGTTACCTGCCACCATGTCGTAAGAGTCGACTAAGGAGGTTTGCTAGAAATCGGATGCACATGTACTAAATGTGTAGAAGTCTTTACGTTTAGGGGCCTACCAAACTAATGTGCAACGTATACACGTTCTTGGTAAATATTAAACATATCACAAAGAGTTATTAAAATTGGTCGTAAAGAACGAACGCAAAGAAGAAGAAGAAGATCCCTTAGTAAGTTATATCCCTTAGTAAGAAGTTAGATCCCTTAGTAAGTTATATCCCTTAGTAAGAAGTTAGATCCCTTAGTAAGTTATATCCCTTAGTAAGAAGTTAGATCCCTTAGTAAGAAGTTATATCCCTTAGTAATAGATCAAGGTTTTTTGATAGACAGTAGTCCAAGTGCAATACTTTTCAGTATAGTAGATCAAGTTAAGTTCTTTAATGTCTATTGTCTTTCCCAGATGATGATGGAATCGTTTAATCCCTTATTAAGGTGGGGTGTGATCTTTTATTTGTAGTTATATCCTTAGTAAAGTTATATCCTTAGTAAGTTATATCCCTTAGTAAGTTATATCCCTTAGTAAGAAGTTAGATCCCTTAGTAAAGTTATATCCCTTAGTAAGTTATATCCCTTAGTAAGAAGTTATATCCCTTAGTAAGAAGTTAGATCCCTTAGTAAAGTTATATCCCTTAGTAAGGTTATATCCTCAACTTTGTAACAGGTTACAAAAAGTTAATTGCATATCCTTTCCAGGACTTTGCTAATCAATCTCAGTTTTTTAATGCTGTTTGTGATTTTTCTAGGCATTATTACGTTCAGTAGTTTGCCATTGCTTTCTGAACGGGTGGTGCCATCGTTCTTTTGTAAAAATCAACGCGAAAAAAAATTGCAACCAAATTATCCGCAGCGTGATTCGAACTCAGAACGTCGGGGTTAATAGACCGAGTCACTATCCCTTAAGCCACAGACGCCTCAGGTACACCACAGAAATAACAGAAGCAGTGAAATACGCCCTATACAAAACGCACCCTTTCTAGAAATCCTTCTTGTCTTGACGCTGTGAGGTAATCTATGATCAAAGAAAGAAGAAGAAGAAATAGATACCTGTTTTGTATTTCAATTAAGCTAAAACAAAAGATTAGACATTATGGAGACGATAAACATTTCAGACCATTCTTGATAAACATCTGTCTAGTTTGTGCAGATGCAGCACCTGTTGTGCTATTTTCAAAGTCTGTTATTCATATATATCTAAAAAAAAACGTATTTCACAAGCCGTGACTACCAGTATCATAAGGCCGTTTAGCAGATTCGGAAAATCGGAAATTCTTGTTAATGTGTGCTATATTTTATATATGTTTAAGGAGATTTAAAGCCGAAGGATTGACTTCATTGCACCGGGTTTTACCCCATATGGCTCGGTCCCTCTCCGAAGAAATGGCACGCAACCTGCCGAGAGTATTGCACAGAGCACTAACTCCGTAGGTCCAGCAACAATCCTAGGTGTCTCTGGAAAAAATTGCACTCGTGAACAGAACGGCGCAATCCGGATTCAAACCCACGACCTTCGAATCACAAAGCAAAGATCTTAACAACTTATCCACATAGACTCCCTTTTATATATGTATATGTGATAGGTGGGCGACTGTGTGGCGTAGCGGTAGTGAGCTCGATTACAACCAAAGCGTACCTGGTTCTGCGGGAAAATTTGGAGGCAAATTAATTCCCTTGGATTTTTAAAACGTTGAAAATATACATCACCATTCAGAAAGCAATGACAAACTACTGAACGTATAAATTGTGCCTAGAAAATTAACGATTCGTTTATTGCGATGGCGATGTCCTCTAACGAATATGCCCCGACTTTGTTCATATTTCATATAGCGCTGGAAACGTTGCTGCAATTGTAAACAATTCTCTCTCTCTCTTCTCTCTTCTCGATCCCGTAAACAATTCTCTAAGCCTATAGTAAATTATTTATAAAAATGGTTAATAATATTTCTTAGCGTTGAGTTTACTGCTTGACATAAGTTAACCTTGTTTTCGCATGTCGTGTTGTTTTAACACTGAAATTAACTTTATATAACAATAATTAAATACAAAGGTCATGTGATGTCAGAGGGTCTTATTTCCGGGAATTTCCATACGGCATTATATCTACAGAGCGCTGTGTCCACGAAAAGGTCATTTACTCTATAAATACACCTGTATTCCCTGTGACGTATCTCGTCTTTTGTTTAAAAAATGCCGCGATCGTATTCCTCGTGGAATATTTTTCCCAGACTATTTTTTCCCCAGATATATACAAGATCTCATTGTAGGTTAGTTCTAGTTCCTAGTCTAATCAGAGACAGGGAATACAATGCAGGTTTTGTGTTCAAGCTGAGAACATAAAATAATTCTTGACAGGATAATATCGGTTAGAGTAGGCTGTAAAATTGTTACCTGACCAAAACTGTCATTCTGCAATATAATTCCCACATATTTTCTGCCCGTTTAGTGCCGGGCCCGTAAGGGAAGCGAAGAACAGTACACCTACCTACAAGGTAAGAGGCGACTGATGTTAGGACCTAGGGAAGCTACCCTAGTAAATACAAAGCATCGCAGAAATTGAATATGCTAGCCTACTTGAATGCACATAACTGACACAATGTAAAGTCACACAGAGAGTGGTTAATTTGTGGTCGATATGAAGCGTTAGTAGAAGAAGAAGATGAATACACTATTTCATCGTTCTAAAATTAAGCAGGACTTTTGCAACTAGAATTCGCCACAAAAGAGTTGTGGTTTCATTTTCCCCACCCAAAGTTCCGCAAATGAGGAAAGGAATTGGCCCTTCTACCTTGCGCACACATATGTCTAGAAGTATGAATAAACAGTCACTCCCTGCCCTACAATCTGCAAAAACTACGGGAACTTTTCTGGTTTTTTAAAATTTTTGTTCATCCTAGCCTTGCTACGGAGTTTGTGCACTGTCGCTGAGATCTTCCTGTCTAAGTAAATTTTTGGCGCACACATGGTTAGTTACCAAATTACAACGATGATAGTTCTAGCATTAAATCTAATAAGATTCCTCAAGTTACTCTTTCTCTTTCTCCAGCATATTATTTAATTAGCGCATAGGGTAGCAATAAATGAACACCATTCTTTTCTAATCATAGGCATCCTCTATATTGTGTTCCACCTATTATTCAACTCGTTCGGTCCGTTTTTTAATATTCACTTTCATGTCATTGTTTTGGATTTAATGGTTTTTTTTTACTGTCTAGTGTAACGATTCCCAAACTTTGCATTACCGTGGATCCCCAAAAGTTGATATATATGAAAATGGACAGAAATTAATCATCTGTGTGTTACAATAGTAAACAATGTCTGCGATTTAACATTTTAATAAACAGGAAGAAATTTCCTTTTGCCTTGAACAAGACGCGCCATCATTAGCATCATAAGTACATTTGCGTTTTAATTTCAGCCAGCGATCCATCCTGAAGCATAGCCAAAATGTATTGTAACAAAATCCAAAGAACGCCAAGGTTATTTATTCTATCTTTCCCAAGATTGTTTCAGCCAATTACTTACTAAAATTTCATTCTAGCGATGGAGTTATTATTACATCACACCAAGTCAAGCTCTCTCCAATTTCTCAGACTACGGGAAACTTCTGATTTTTTATTGTGTCCTGTCAACATTTAGACTTCGTTCTTGTCCGTGTCCTTTGATTTAGCAGCGGAACAGGTTTACCACTGTATTTATACATGCTTTAAAAATTATATATTTTTTTGTGAAATGTCAAAGATCATAACATTTCTTCAAGCGCTTACGGACGTCCTATGAGTACCTCGCGGATCCCAGGTTGTTTGTGGATCCATTTTTGGAAATGCTTTTCTAGTGTCCATCTGAGAGCAGATTTCGTGACAGAGTTAGATAGTGCCTATCACACGTCTGTTCTATCTTCAACGTATATTTTGTATGATAGTGTTCACATTCTACTGCTGACACTGTCTAAGTCGTTATTGGTTAAGGATAGTTTGTGAGAAGAACACGTGTATGATCGTTCACAGACAAAAGCTACTCTATAAGAAACACTTAATGAAAATCGTGACATATCCTGTACAGAAGATCACCATTAATTACAGTAAACGAGTCGTTGATTTGATTTATTCACCACTTATACGTTCAGTAGTTTGCCATTTCTTTCTGAACTTTGAGGTCTATTGTTACCGTTCGTAAAATTCAACGGAAAAAAATTTGCTTCCAAACTGCCCGCTGTGGAATTTGAACCAGGTAATCTTGAGCTTTGATCGAGTTTACTACCTTAAGCCACAGACGCGTCGGTCTGCCCAGCGTGTTCGTAGCGCGTTGGACTACGGGTGACTATCCCTCTGTGTGTGCGGGTTCAATTCCGCGGGATGGCAGAAAAAGCCACAGATTCCCAAGATTTACGATGTTCGTGGCACCGAACCGAAGGGTTACGATGTCCATGGCACCGGGCCGAAGAGCTGAAAAGCTCAAGTGCTTCTGGATCGGAAAAAGCCACAGACGTCAACTCTATGTGTACCTCTCAGATTACGCACATCGATTACACCATTAAGTCTGGTGCTGTCGATACCCGTCTGTTTAAAACAAAATACATGTACAGACATGAATTCTGAACAGAGGATTTTCTTATCTTTGTTGTTAGAAGCTGATTCTTCAAGTAAATGTTGTAAATCTTGTCTTTATTGAGAAATGTAATCCAGTTGGACTACGAAGTGGAAGGAAAACATGACACTTTCCACGTGACATGTTAACAGCGCCATTTTTCTTTAACATTATAATAGACAAACTTTTAACATGAAATTCACTAGTGTGTTATAAGTCTGTCCATTAATTCGTGAGCACGTTTGAAATTGATTTTCTCGAAAACTACCTGTTGGATCTCAGTGATTTTTGCATGCAGCCTTAGAATATCCATGACGCTAAAATAAAGCTAACCAGTAGTCCATAGATGCTACGGATTTTGCACATCGGCGAATTCCTTTGATCTTTTATGACAAGTACAAATACGGGGGCTCAAATTTTAGATTTTACAGTAATCCCTAGAATTTGTCCATGTCAATTCTATTCATAGGTGTATCTCCATATTAACTTGATAGGTCAAGTAATTAAGTGTGTTGCCCTTTATGTGCAATCGTGAACTTGGATACAATATGCAACAGTTAGTCCTCCCTTCGGTCACCATTAGACCCCAGGGTGTCTTAACTTCACCACAAATTGTATGATGGTAGACGCATTTGGATATGGAAATGTATACGTTGCTATTTCTCAATCTGTAATCAAAATATGATTTGTATCATCCCGAATCTGACGATTCCATGAGTTTGATAAATTGTTACTGGCTGGACAAATTGTAATCCATCTCGGTGCCAGTACTCGTCTTCCTCTTGGAACACATGTTCAACACACTTCTTCCAGAACTGCATGTCTATCATTGAGAGGGACTCACGTGTCAGAACTTCAACATCACACATTTTAAACGTCCTGTTCTGTTCGGCAACTTGACCTTTTACTTTAGCCCAGACAAGCTCTATCGGATTGAGGTGAGCATGATATGGAGATAGTCGCAAAGACGTGTGACCGTATTCCGCAATGATTTTGTCAATATGAAACACCTTTGTCTTATTTGTCATCCTCACCAGGTGCAACAACTCGGGTTTCAAATATGTATCATCGAAGCTGACATTTTCCTTAGCAAGCCAAGTCCTAATTTGATCTTTTGTATTTGATGCAGTTGGTACTTTGTCTTCCGCTGATACTGCGTTGTGATAGGATGCATTATCCATTACCAAGCATGATGGTCTGTTTAGAATTGGAAGTAGATCTTTCTCCATCCAGTGCCTGAAAATATGTCCATTCATTTCTGTGTGGTAGTCCCTACCGTCGGTACTTTTGATTGGAAAATAAGTCCAGCGTCATGGACAAGACCTTCTTCACTACTTCCTGCATGTGTTAGTATAATACGCTGGCCTTTGCTGCTTGGTATTTTTCTTTTCTGTTCACCGTCTACTGATTGCCATTCTTTAGCATTGGTGTGGTGAGCATTGACCCAGGATTCGTCCAAATATACAATATCATAGCATTGCCTCCGCCGCTCACGGATCTGCCTCAGGTATTTACTTCGGCAGCAATTAAATGTGGCTTTTCACAAATAATATTCCTGCCGCCTATAGTTTTCTGAAGGTGAAGCCGGCGGCTCTTACAATTTTTCATAGAGTACTTTTAGAAATGTCTATGCTGCAATCTGATTGCAGTTTTAATTTCAGTTTCCTGAGAGTAACAAGTTGATTTGTCGCAAACATTTTCAAGAGCTCCCGTCTTATGACATCTATGTCAAAGTCGTCAATTGTTCTTTTCCTTCCTTGCTTGACATTAGTGCACTTTGTGTCCTGTTTAATCCATCGGGAAAAGGATTCTCTATTCAGACCAAGCGCCAGTTGCGCTCGTTTCTCAGGGTTATGAATATCGCAATATAGATGACCTCTCTTAGATTCCCTACGGAAGTGTTGGTATAGTAAAACTGTAACCTTCTGCATTGTTGTTATAAATGTGCACTTCAGACTCATTATGAATGTGATATCAATGTCAGTTTTTATAAGCCAACAAATATGATACAATAGCTTCATACAAATAGCGAGATACGCCTATAACTATACAATGGTATCCCAATTATAACGTCATATGCTTTCCGCTTTCAAAGTCGACTGGTTAGGTGAACGGGATTTCGTGAAATTGTTGTATACTCACGATATTTCAATGTTACCATAATGTATTTTAGAACAACGCGTCTGTGTACCGTAGATCTGTTACTATTGTGTACAATCCGGTGAGGTTGATTTTAATATAACCTGAAGAAGAAATATTTCAAACTACATCAAATTTTCTTGGAAAAAATATTTCTCTAGCGTCATGGATATTCTAAGGCTGCTTGCAAAAATCACTGAGATCCAACAGGTAGTTTTCGAGAAAATCAATTTCAAACGTGCTCACGAATTAATGGACAGACTATAACATGGCAATAAGGGGAGCAAAGAATAGTAACACTGCTACCTATAAAGCATGTCGTAAGAGGCGATTAGGGTAGGGGTCTAGAGAAGCTACAGTAATAAATAAAAAACATAGCAGAAATCGGAAGTGCTAACCTACTTATAAGCGAATAACTGGCCCAACGTACAATCGCTCTTAGGCTAGGATAACATACAAATTACAAAGAGTGATTTAACAAGTGGACGATATGAAGAGTTTGAAGAAGAAGAAGAACTTGACATTTATAATTCCGTTTTTACTTGACATATTAATTACTCAATTTTTACTTGACATATTAATTACTCAGTTTTTACTTGACATATTAATTACTCAGTTTTTAATTTGATAATCACATTTTTATTTTACATTTGAATAGCTCAGCTTTTTCCTTATTTTTTTGTAACCAACATTTTACTTGATATATTAATTTCTATTTACACTGGACATAATAGGAAGTGGAAGGCCAAATGGTTAAATGCTGTGACGAAAGCCTCCCATGTTTTACTCGAACCTTCGGTAAGGTCATAAGTATTTTTAATGCAAAATAAACAATACAAACACTGACCATCACACGCGTGGCGACAGCTTTGTGAAAAAAACCTTAATTTCTAAACAATTATCTCATCAATAATTAAATATAAATAGTCTTCCCTAGCAGATTTCGATGCATACTGATGGTCCCTGTGACTCACCGTTTAAACACACTTCTCTCTCTTTCTATCTGTCCCTTAAACATCAAGTTCTACTTGTACAACGTATAATTCCGTACTTCATAAATCTCTCTATTGATTCAACGTCTATGTCAGTGTCCTCATCCAACACTAGGTCGCCAAGAGACTGAAGAACATCCCCTTATCCATCCTAAACTCTCCAACATTCGATCCTTTCGATACAACCGCATGGCCAGACGCAGACTCTACAAACACTTATATATACTAGGAATAAGTATAACAGCTCCCTGCCAGTGTCAGAAGGCGGAACAGACACCGGAGCATGCCCTGCAAGACTGTCCTCTTTTATGTGAGCTGAGAAGCAACATGTGTCCACACCCAACCAACCTAAAAACTAAGCTTTGGGGAAACATGACAGGCCTGAAGCTGACTGCCCAGTTTGTGGTCCACAGTAAATTTAACGCTTGACCAGAGATCGCTGAAGGAAAAGAAAAAGATACAAGCATGTCCGCTCTTCCGTTGCCGTGAAGACCCGCATGACCAGGACAGTAGATCTACGTGATCACATATATATATTTAAATATTAATGACCTACACATATAAGTTAATGTAGCAACATAACACTACATACACATCATAGAAAAACATACACAAATTTATAGTTTGAATCGCTTATTAGTTATCATATAAGTTGCTATAAATACTGTTAAATTGATGATAAATTAACACTAGATGAATAGTTGATATTTAATGTAGGAAAGATGAACGAGATTAATAAGTAATACCACATAACAACCACTTATAATGGTGGAGAGATGGATATATCTCTTGCAGTAGTTTATGCTGATCAAAGGGAAGACATGGAATCTGTTTTATTTTTTATAGAAGTTTGAAATTATGGTTTACATCAAGTAATAAAGCGTTTATTTCCGTTAAAATTACCTTTAACATTTATATCTTTATGTATTATTGTTTATAAAGGGTTTTTAAGGATTTTAAAGCTTAAAGATTGACTTCATTGCACCGGGTTTTACCCCATATGGCTGGGCCCCTCTCCGCAGAAATGGCACGCCACATGCCGAGAGTATTGCACAAAGCACGAACTCTGTAGCTCCAGCAACAATCCTAGGAGTCTCTGGAAAAAACAGCACTCGTGAACAAAATAATGCGATCCAGATTCGAACCGACAACTTTCGACTGACAAGGCAGAGGGCTTAATCACTTAGCAACACAGAGCGCCCCAATATATAACATAAACTAGTTTACTTTGGAGCGTCTTTCAATAGCACGAGAAATCCTCCAATTAGTTGCCGCCTCTATAACATTTGATGCTAATTCTTCAAACGTGTGTGTGTTTACTTTGTACAGGGTGTTCAAGATAAAAGTAGCCCAATTGACTAATAAAAGCCTGTAAATTGGGCTACTTTTATGTTGAACTGAATACATTGAATTTCTCCTAAAAATGTAATTTGTTTGAATTCAATAAAAACAGACGGTGGGATGAAATAGCGCGAAGAACTGACACTTTTCGAACCAAGAAGAAAATGGTTGGGGGTTTAATTCACGCAACCGACGTTCTTCAAGTGTGGAAAGATGAAAATACCAAGTGTTTTTGTATGAACCTCACGGGAAGCAACGGAAGCAATGAATATGATCAATAAATAGATAGTGTACACGTTTTAGTAGCTTCACAACTTGTAAAGTTTGGTTGCATTCTTAGATCGAACTACTTTATTCTTTATTTCTCAATGTACAAGCAGGGATCTTTCATAACTTTTTTATTTTGCTCATGTTGGTTGCTCTGTATTTTTCTGGTGTAACTTTTTATAGGCATTGCATTTCACATGCATTAATATTTTGCGACTGTGCTTTTCTCATTGTTTATGGTTTCAGTTTCAGTTTCAGTTTCAGTTTGGAATATCTTCATTGCACTCCGGACATGTCCATAGGTGCTCCGATCTCCTTCGCAATATCTCCAACAGCGTCCAGCGACTGACCGTACCATTGTTATTATTGTTTATGGTTTGCTCTGCTAACACAAAGTAAGCATGAAAATGCTGTTGATCGTCTGTTGTTTAGACTGCAAAATGTAATTAATTATTAATTATATATAATAATTATAATAAAGCCCATAATCCGTTAGGGTCGTAGGGGTGTCACTGTGGAGACATCAGAACAAAAGCATGCCACGAATCCCTGTCTTCAACTCCTTGGGTGAGTGTGGAGAAACTCTGCCCAGACCAGCTCTTGATGTTGTCAAACCAGGATTTTCTCTGCCCTCCTTTCTTTCTTCCACCCTCAACTGTTCCCTGTAGGATAGTCTTAGAGAGTGAGGTATATCTCATCACATACCCGAACCACGCAAGCTTACGCTGTTTCACGATTGTCAAGAGTGGTACTTGTCGACCTGCAAGGTTGTTTATTTGGTCTCTTACATAAATATTCGTCTTATGTTCTATGTAACTAATACGTAGTACCGTTTGTAATACTTATATTCGAAAGACTGTATTGGGAAAAATGTTGTGAATCAATTTCTTCTTCTTCTTTGCGTTCGTTCTTTACGACCAATTTTAATCACTCTTTGTGATATGTTTGATCTTTGCCAATAACGTGTATACGTTGCACATTTGTTTGGTAGGCCTCTAAACGCAGACTTCTACATGTTTAGGACGCGTGCATCCGATTTCAGCCAAACCTCATTAGTTGCCTCTTACGACATGCGTAGCAGGTAACAGTGGTTCTATTCTTTACACCCCAAATGTGGGTCCATGTAACAACTCGGGCGTAATTAATTTCAAACAGCTGACATTCCACAAGTAAAGAAACGATTGGACTCACTTACTTCCTGCATACTTGGCCTAGACATTTTTAGTGACAAATACAAAAGAAAGGGTCTAAAGACGAAGGATCGATTTCATTGCACCAGGTTTCCCCATAGAGCTCCGCCCCTGTCGAAAAAGATGACATCCCATCTGTAGAGAGGATTGCACAAAGCACGAACTCCGTAGCTCTGTCAGCAATCCTAGGAATCACATGGACAAAATTACACATGTGTCTAGTTCCGGATTCGAACTTCAAACCTTCATTACCATAGGCAAAAGACCTAACTTTGCCAATATTCTTGATAGAAGGATTTTGATCGCCAAAGTTGACAAAAACCCACAATTCACAGGTAGAAGATACTGTACAGTTGAAGAGTACAAAAATAAGTTGATAACAAGGGATAAACGTGAACTTTATACGAATTGTCATAGTTTGACACGGATTTATACAGATTAGAATGTCTTCTTTCTTAAAATCATTAAAAATAATTTTTTAAATGTTTAGGAAACATGTTAAACTATTTAGTTTTTTAAAAATAGCAACCTGTACGGAGGCAATTAACCTACCTGGAAAAGGCAGTCGGGTTAAGATGTTTTTTCGTGTCAGTTTTATCAAAGCAAACAACAAAATTATATACGCTGTAAAGAAGCCCAGGTGTTTTGATACATAATGCTTGAGCCACATTAATATGAATAACGCCCACTAACCACCTCCCACTTTCACAAATTTAAATATTAGTTTTGTGTTGTTGTACAGTTCAAGTTAACATCGAACTACGATTGTTTTCTATTAGTATCGCGCAAACAGTTCACTGACATAGTGTATATAAATATATATACTATCGGTGACACGACCATGATACAAATAAATCACATCCTACTCCAGTCTGCATGACAAATTTTCCAGGAGCTTGTCCACTGTGTTCGTCATTGCAATTATTCTAAGAACGCGTATATATTTATGATATATCTAAGTCTACACGTGTCATAACTTCATGGAACGGTATAGCGTCAACATCTGAGTTGATAACAAAACCCAAAGACAGAGATTTGTAGAGATCCATGATCGCGTACGATAGCCGGCACGGCACCTGATGATGATGCGGTTTACACAACTACTGTATGAACTCTCCTGGCATATTTATGGTGTTCCTCATTTGTATCTATTTCCTTAGATATAGTTATAATAACATTCTATATGGTCAACTCGTAACTGGTACTAGATAGCATGGGCGCCTATTATTACGCTTCATTGACACCTGCAAGCTTAATCTAACTTCATGCGGTATAGACAAAGAACACTGGGAACGGCTGAACAAAGACGGGCAAGTATGGCGAGCGGCAGTGAGGGGCGGCTCAAAAAAAAAGAAGAAAAACACCATCACATGTGGAGGCAAAAGAGAGCGCAGAGCGTAGAGAGATCATCCAATGTATCAGTTCCACTCTCCAGTTTTACCTGCAGCAACTGTGGCAAGGAGTGCCACTCCAGAATAGGTCATTACAGCCACAAGAAACGATGTGATTCAGCGCAGAACATACTACGTGACGCAGGACCTATTGTCTCCTGAGACAAAGAGGCCAATGAATGAATGAAAGATATAGTTAGAATATCATGGAGTTGGTGCTAAATATCAGCATTCACATACTCTACTCTAGATAGTTTCGTCCTTCTCTCCTTCTTGTGAAAGTCCAGGAGTTAACTTACGGTTCACCGTGATGCGTCTCTTGAGCATCGAAATATAATACGCATTGCTTTATTTAATATTGTTGTCAACCAGTTGGATTCTGAAGCGTTAATTGTGAGAATCTTCAGAGGCTATTTTATGGTGGACATCACAAGTTCCTTGTATAATATAATAAGTAGCCACTGTTCGAAGTTCACAGCAAACAATACCAATTTAATTGTGTTGATATTCTCTCCGTTATCCGCATATATTGTTACTACACTTCTCAAAATATTTGATTGTATTTGGTCTTGCCGTTTCCTGGTTTCCTACGTTTGCTGGTGGTTTCTTTAATGTATTGCCATTTTTTCATATTTTATGAGGTTCATGCTCAGTTTACCTTGTTGACTGTATTTCTGTAGTTTTCTTGTTTCTGTTTTATCTGAATATTGTTTTAGAAATGTTCTATCAATGCAATACCATCTGCGAATTCCAAATTCTCCAGAATATATTACATCATATTTTTTGGAACGACCTCACATAGACAGAAAGGACGCACGGTGTAGACATACTCATAGGCGAAAATCACAAAGCCCAAATATACGGTGAAAAATGATCGTTAAGGAGCAATGAATACACGAAGGAAAGGAAAGTGTGGGGGACTGACTGTCAGCGAGACAGACTCAAAACATTTCCCGTAGGATAAAACCAGAAGCCCTGCCCTCTGAGTGTACGGTACCATACACTTGTACGGACCTAGGGATGGGTGCTTAACTTACAGTTGTTCTCGTTAAAGATCAATTATATATCACAATAAGAATGATCAAATTGGTCGCAAAGAACGAATACTAAGAAGGAGAAGAAATCATATTTTAAACTTGTCTGTGTGTACATTGGAATGGACAAAAAATAATAAATTACAATTTTTTTCCAAATTTCAGCTAAATTGTATTTAAGTGATTCTACAAAAGATTCATTTCGCTTTTTAGTTGCTTTTCATGCTGAAAAGAACTTTTCTAACAAAAATGTAAATTTTCACTATATTATTTACACCGGGGAAAAACATCAAAATCATTCAATTATTAGATTGAGAGAAAAACCCGCTCATTTATACTCCATTAATTTTTCTTATTTTTGTCTATGTCCACAAATTGTGCACCAATTTACACTGCTCGTCACACAAGCACCAAAACAGATCGCGTCAGATTTCAAGAAAGATATAATCATAGTGAAGTTAATAGAACAGTGTATTTTTTTATTTCGCAAAAAGTTGAAGAAACCGATAACTGACAAATTTGAAGGTAAGCAGTCACCTGTAGAAACGAATTAACATCATCAACATATGGCTGTGTTAAGCTCACGTGCACGGTTCCTTCTTACAACTTTGCTTATATGCACTTTATCAATCAGAATCTGCGTATCATCAGCATCATCATCAAGTAGCTTGCCTCTTCAAGAACTTGGCTCCCATGACAGCAGTAATGAAGTACTCTCTATTCTGTGCAAGATACCCGGTGTCAGCAGCAGTCATTCTCAGTTCGTCAGTGACATCCTGTACCCGACGTCTTCTAGGTCGTCCGCCCGAGTGGTTACCGGGGCCCAAATTTGGGGTGTAAAGAATATAACCACTGTTACATGCCACGCATGTTGTAAGAGGCGACTAAGGAGGTTTGGCTGAAATCGGATGCATGTGTCCTAAACGTGTAGAAGTCTATGCGGTTAGGGGCCTACGAAACCAAGGGCCTACGAAAACCAATGTGCAACGTATACACGTTCTTGGCAAAGACCAAACATATCACAAAGAGTGATTAAAATTGGTCGTAAAGAACAAACGCAAATAAGAAGAACATCTAGGTCGTTCTCTCCTACTTCTTCCAGGTACCATTCCCTCAAGAATGATCTTATCTATGCACTGATGTCGTTTAATGGATCCGAAATATTTAATTTTCTTTGTTTTTATATTTGCTAATAACTAACTCTCTTTAATATCAAGCTGTTGCAGAACAGAAGCATTTGCTCTTTTCTCTGTCCATGATATTCTAAGTATTCTTCTGTAGCATTTGTATTCAAAGGCATTCATGATCGTCTCTACAGCATTGTCAATTGTCCATGTCTCACGACCATATGTCGCCAAGTAAAGAGTTCAGGCTCTTAAACACTTGATTTTTGTTCTTATGTCATTTAAGTCGAGGTACGCCCCTTTCAACCCACGACGGAGACGACCAATTGAGGAACGAAGATAACATAAATAGACAACGCAAATATTTTGAAAATAGGAAAGAACATGAGAATACACTCAAATCACAACTGAAAGGAAATGTCAAAATATATGTCATATGCGATATGTCAAAATGTTAACGAGCAATATGTAAAAATGTTAGCAAGTGATATGCTAAAATATTAACGAGCGATATGTTAAAATATTAACGAGCGATATGTTAAAATATTAACGAGCGATATGTTAAAATATTAACGAGCGATATGCTAAAATATTAACGAGCGATATGTTAAAATATTAACGAGCGATATGTTAAAATATTAACGAGCGATATGTTAAAATATTAACGAGCGATATGTTAAAATATTAACGAGCGATATGTTAAAATATTAACGAGCGATATGTTAAAATGTTAACGAGCGATATGCTAAAATGTTAACGAGCGATATGCTAAAATGTTAACGAGCGATATGTTAAAATGTTAACAAGCGATATGCTAAAATATTAGCGAGCGATATGTTAAAATGTTAACGAGCGATATGCTAAAATGTTAACGAGCGATATATTAAAATGTTAACAAGCGATATGCTAAAATATTAACGAGCGATATGCTAAAATGTTAACGAGCGATATGCTAAAATATTAACGAGCGATATGTTAAAATGTTAACAAGCGATATGCTAAAATGTTAGCGAGCGATATGTTAAAATGTTAACGAGCGATATGCTAAAATGTTAACAAGCGATATGCTAAAATGTTAGCGAGCGATATGTTAAAATATTAACGAGCGATATGCTAAAATGTTAACGAGCGATATGCTAAAATGTTAACGAGCGATATGCTAAAATGTTAACGAGCGATATGCTAAAATGTTAACGAGCGATATGCTAAAATGTTAACGAGCGATATGCTAAAATATTAACGAGCGATATGTTAAAATATTAACGAGCGATATGCTAAAATGTTAACAAGCGATATGCTAAAATGTTAACAAGCGATATGCTAAAATGTTAGCGAGCGATATGTTAAGAAAACAACACATTAGAAACGTTTTATTTGAGTTGTGTTAAGTGCAAAGATAAAAACAAAACTGTCATTTTGATGAAAAGATCAATATTGAAACAATACAACACAAGCTATAACAAAGTATTTAAATAAATAATTGAAGCATACAATATAGGACAGAGCTTCTCAAACTTCCTAATGCCGCAACCCCCAACCATAAAATTATTTTTATTGCTACTTCATAACTGTAATTTTGCTACTGTTATGAGTCGTAATGTAAATATCTGATATGCTGGATGTATTTTCATTGTTACAAATTGAACATAATTAAAGCATAGTGATTAGTCACAAAAACAATATGTAATTATATATATTATGAAATATTTATTTCTAATTATGATAAAAGTGTGTTTTCCGATGGTCCTAGGGGACCCCTGTGGAATGGACGCGACCCACAGTTTCAGAACCACTGGTATAGAACATAGAACAATTGTAACTCAACGCGTTAACTACGAAATCTAAGTCGGCAGCTTCCTGGTTAGAAAATCCGTTGTGTTGGTTTGAAGAATCGTGAGAAAATGATTCATATAAAAAAAGAAAACAAGATGAATCATGCGGTATAATTTGTCTACCTCACATTGAAAGCAAATGCTAAGTGCAGACGGGGTAGATAGATACACCACTAGAAGTAGAGGTTTCTGTGGCGGGAAGTTGAGGAGGTCGAATCTCGTTCTAAAGGTCACGTGTGTGATGCCAGGGATCACAAGGGGAGCAAAGAATAGTAACACTGCGACCTACAAGGCATGTCGTAAGAGACGACTGAGGTAGGAGCCTAGAGAAGCTACTATAGTAAATAAAAAAACATCGCAGAAATCGGATATGCTGGCTTACTTGTAATCGCATAACTGGCACAACGTAGAATCGTTCTTAGGCTCGCATCACATACACACCACAAAAAGTGGTTAACAAGTGGTTGATATGGAGCGTTCGAAGAAGAAGAAGAAGTTCTAAAGGTACTCGGTTTGTTCCCCACGTGCAGCCATCGCACTATTTTATCAGATAACACTGATCTTAATGTAGGTGAGATCAAGTTCCTAGTTCTATCAGCAACGGACTATAAAATGCAAGTTCCCATGTCCAAGTTGGGAATGTATAACAACCACTGGAAAATGAAAACTGATAAGAGTAAATCCGTTGCCGGTTGAAAATGATTAGAAAACTAATAAAAATGTGAGTCTATTTGTTGGATGGTTAAGAAGTTGATTGTTGTACTAATATTCATCATCATCAGGTGCCGTGCCAGCTGGTGTAGGCGATCATGGATCTTCACAAATCTCTGACGTTGGTGTTTGCTATCAACTCAGATGTTGACGCTCTACCGTGTCATGAAGTCAGGCTATCCAAATTTTCTCTCTCTGTCTTTCTCTGTCTCGTCTACACTCGGTTTTACCGGTTGTCACAATGTGTTCTAAACCTCCCTCCTCATCACATGCCCGAAAAATGATGACTGCTTCGTTCTTATATTGATGATAAGCCTTCTCTGTGTCTTGATCTCATTCAACACCTCAACATTAGTCACTTTAGCAAGCAGTCCATGGGATTCTCATCATTCTTCTGTAAAACCACATCTCTGTGGCCCTCAGAGATTTTTCTACTAATATTCAACACCTTCATAAAATAAAACAAAGACCGGAGACCCTCACTGGTTCGGAGAAGTTGTTGCATTGTCACTGACATTTTACTGTGTAAGAAATAAATCGGAACATACATGGTTATTGACATAAATGCAGTTGTTATCATTCTATCAATCAATCATAACTATAACTGGGAAAGAAGCATCTAAATGTCCAATAAATACCACCAGAATGTACTAACATTTTGAAATAACATAAAAATCCCAATGCGAAGGATTGACTTCAATGCACCGTGTTCCCCATATGGCTCCGTCTCTGTCAGCACATATGTCTTGCCATCTGCAGAGAGCATTGCACAAAGCACGAACTCCGTAGCCCCGGCAACAATACTAGGGATCTTCTGAAAAAATTGCTCGTTCAGGTTTCGAACCCAGAACCTTCAGTACGATAGGAACGTATGTATGTCTATCACGTCTACATGTGAATGTTAGTAATGGCACCGGTTCTTGATATTTTAAACTGACATGAAATTTGCTTTCATAATGTTTACTCGCATCTACCTTTTCGACATGAAGTCCAGTACTTACTAACTTAATTATTCCACTCCGATCCTCATGGAGCTTACGGCCTCAACAGTTGTTCGTCACTGTTCCGGGTGTCTGTATTCTTTATAGTCTCCTAGGATAGTCGAGCACCCTTCAGTTCCTCAAGAAAACTTTGTCTCCAGGACTGTTTAGGGCGTCCTCTTTTCTTTTCCTTGTGGGTTCCACTCAAGTGCTTGTCTAGTGACACACGACTGTGTTTCCTGACCCATCGCCATTATTTCCTCTTAACCTGGGTCATCATGAGTTCCTGTCCAGTTCTTATCAACATGTCTGTGTTTGCAACTCTGTCATACTAAATCAGTCTGAGAATCCGCCGAAGGCAAGTCCAGTAATGTTACATTAGCATACATAAAGTTTGACAAGATAAAAGCTTCCTATTATCAAAGTGGACTTGAGCAAATTTGCTACCATACTGAAATGTTATCTAAAGTTTGTTAATATATAGACAGATGACTTTACTAAAGTTTGTTAATATTTAGACAGATGACTTTACTTAAGTTTGTTAATATATAGACATATGACTTTACTAAAGTTTGTTAATATATAGACAGATGACTTTACTAAAGTTTCGTTAATATATAGACAGATGACTTTACTAAAGTTTGTTAATATTTAGACAGATGACTTTACTTAAGTTTGTTAATATATAGACATATGACTTTACTAAAGTTTGTTAATATATAGACATATGACTTTACTAAAGTTTCGTTAATATATAGACAGATGACTTTACTAAAGTTTGTTAATATATAGAAAGATGACTTTACTAAAGTTTGTTAATATATAGACATATGCCTTTACTAAAGTTTCGTTAATATATAGACAGATGACTTTACTAAAGTTTGTTAATATATAGACAGGTGACTTTACTAAAATTTGTTAATATATAGACATATGCCTTTACTAAAGTTTCGTTAATATTTAGACATATGCCTTTACTAAAGTTTGTTAATATATAGACAGATGACTTTACTAAAGTTTCGTTAATATATAGACAGATGACTTTACTAAAGTTTGTTAATATATAGACAGATGACTTTACTAAAGTTTGTTAATATATAGACATATGCCTTTACTAAAGTTTCGTTAATATATAGACAGATGACTTTACTAAAGTTTCGTTAATATATAGACAGATAACTTTACTAAAGTTTCGTTAATATATAGACAGATGACTTTATTAAAGTCCGTTAATACAAAGTTTATTCATTTAAATCTGACAAACAAATAGTTGACTTTTCAAAAGTTTACATACATACAGCTGATCTATCTGAAGTGTATATCTATACAACTGATCTATCTAAAGTGTACATCCATACAATTGATTTATCTAAAGTGTGCATCAATACAACTGATTTATCTAAAGTGTACATCCATACAACTGATCTATCTAAAGTGTGCATCAATACAACTGATTTATCTAAAGTGTACATCCATACAACTGATTTATCTAAAGTGTGCATCAATACAACTGATTTATCTAAAGTGTACATCCATACAACTGATGTATCTAAAGTTCTCAATAAAATGATTTATCTAAAGTGTACATCAACAACTGAATATCTAAAGTGTGCATAATACAACTGATTTATTAAATGTACATATCCAAATACAACTGATGTATCTAAAGTTTCCTTACTACATAGTTTACTTACATCAGTTTCCGTAGTCAGACCTGAACTCAACCAGTAAATCGTAGAATAAACATTACCACATTTTAGTTATACATGCTACTTTCTTAATTTCATTTGCCTTCAAACTATCCAACTTACAGTATCTTAATTAGATTCTGAACCACAAATCTTATGGGAACTTCCTCATTGTGGTATGTGGTATGATTTTGTTTGTAGTATATCTTACACCAATACACCACAAATCCTGCCACCACAAATCCTGCAGAACTTTCACTTTTGCTTAAGAACGTGTTAAGCGTATTCTTCGAAGATTCCCTGAACGACGCATAATCTACCTGTTCTTCGCGATTTCTCACTGTCTTAAGTGACCAACCTTATTTATATTTTACCTGATGTAGTATTTTTACGCTTTCTTTAAATATATTGAGAGGAAACTGGTACACTTAAAGGTCAGAACTGCTGCTGTTTATATCCTGTTTCACTCTACACATCTGTTACATTCGTAAACACATCCAGCTCAGAACATTGAGTACACCCACAGTGATCTTCTAGTTAACACCACGTGTCGGTACGTTGGAGAAGGTGGATGACGTAAGGAGGAATATCATGAATACACATAATCTGTCTTGGTTGCTCTGGATGTTTAAAGTCTGAGTTCTATTTGAAGTCTTCAGTCAAGTCTGTGTGTGTAGAGACAGACGCTGATATACAGCTGAGTCTCAGATGGAAGGGAGACGATATGATTTGGATCCGGTATGATTATTGATGTTTGAATTTGATTAGAGATCGTGAAAAACATAGGGAACCAAGGGAGTTCACACTTGTACCTCAGTTTATTTGACTCTGTGATTGGCTGCCAGCTATTGATCTTGAACTTAACAACCATGTCTATCAGAATGATTTGTACGGTCGATCATTTTGGCCATAAATTACTAATTGAGAATAAATTTAGTTCTATACATCAAAATTAAGAGAGCGCATATAGAGTAGTAGTCAATGCACTTGCTAGCAGCCAAGTAGTCCCAGTATCAATTTTACTAGTTGAGTAGCATTTTTTTCGTCAGTAACAATTCTCAGGTTGACCCAGACTCAAATATGTACCATATAGTGATTGGAGTAGAATATTAGGAATATTATAATATTAGAATAGCCCAAGCAAAAACAGCTTTTATAAAAACGAAAAAGCACACACTATGCGTGAATTCACTACCAATGACACTTCGAAACGAGTACTCCAGTGCTATATTGAACCAATACCTATTATGGCAACGAATCTTGGACAGTGAACAAGCAAGCAATAAGCTCATTGGAAACCACAGAGATGTGGTTTTACAGAAGAAAAATTCCATGGACATCAAAGTAAACAAGTGATGAGGTTTTAAATCAGGCTTGTACACAATGAGATTTATCAAAATAATACGAATCAGACAATCAAGGTTATTCGGGAATATAATGCGAAGAGAAAGTTTAGAACATTTGGTGCCAACAAATAATTTTAAGGGACGGAGAGATCGTGAAAGGCAGATTGAAAACATATTGGATGGACTGACATCGTGGTTCGACAAAATATCGATGACGGAACTGATTAACTGCACCAAGTAGAGATAGTTGTTGAGATACGTGATCGTCTACGCCGGCAGGCATGCCACTTGATTGATTGACTGCAAACAATGTAAAGAATGTACAATATCAGTATTAAACTTCATCAAGAAAAATCAAATTAAATGGTTCGCCACATAAGCAGATAATCAACAGACAGTGCGCCTTAAATAGCACTGCTACTCCTGTACTGTATAGCACTGATGCTCCTGTAATGTATATCACTGCTACTCCTGTACTGTATAGCACTGCTACTCCTGTACTGTATAGCACTGCTAATCCTGTTATGTAGATACAAAGCAAAAGGCTGACTACGCAGAATGTTGACCTCAGAAATAACAGGGGCAGTGAAAAACATTATTTTCGAATCGCATACAAAAGTCTATTCTAGATATTTCTTCTTATCCTGACTCTGTGAGGAAAAACTGGACTAGAGAAAAGAAGAAGAACAACAACGTAAAGACAAAATATTTGGGTGATAAAAATTTGGAAGTATAAAAAAATGGAGTTCAAAACTTAACAACATTCATGGTACGGGAAGAGCAAAAACTTGAATGCACAATTCAAACAAGAAACACAAGTAAAACACAAGTAACATGAGGAAAGAACATCTGTTAACAACATCCAATGCTTACTTCTAAACTCGTTGAGACAGACAAGAATTAAACTAAACGTGACATGTTATCAAAAACATAGTAGCAATAATAAGGTTGACGTTTCGACTAAAAGGCCTTCCTAAAAGCGAAGGTAAGTAAAACACGTTTCCTGTTAGTGAATGAAACGCGGGAGGAAAGGAATAAGTACGGACAAACTAGGAACTTGGGATGTTAAAGCTGGACTTGATAAAATAGTTGTAATAGACGTAACTGCATTCAAGATTCTGTCAGAGTTCTTACTAGTCCCTTTCATGTAAAACGTGTCGACATCGCCAGAAAGTATTTTTTTTTATGCAATGGAATGTATCAGCGACAGAGCACTTCTCCAGTAGCTCTGGTGACTACAGTTTTCCACAGCACAAAATACAGTATTCTAATGTTCATATAGGTAAAAGGACACGTTCATGTAAGGTATTGAACTTATTCTTCTATGATTGAATTGAACGCACTACCATTGCCCATTTGTCTTCCATGAAAATCGGCCTCGCTTCGAACAATCTATCTTTATCAAGAGAGTAACATTTAGATATATTGTTACTGTGCTAACATTCTATTATGCAACTTAGTTCAACGAGAGTAACATTTAGATATATTGTTACTGTGTTAACATTCTCTTGTGTAACTTAGTTCAACGAGAGTAACATTTAGATATATTGTTACTGTGCTAACATTCTATTATGCAACTTAGTTCAACGAGAGTAACATTTAGATATATTGTTACTGTGTTAACATTCTCTTATGCAACTTAGTTCAACGAGAGTAACATTTAGATATATTGTTACTGTGTTAACATTCTCTTATGCAACTTAGTTCAACAATATAGATATCAAACATGATACGAACGTTTGGATGAATTCTTAGATAATGTTGCCTGTGTAGTGACGGAGCTCGCAAGGGGAGCAAAGAATAGTACCACTGCGACCTACAAAGCATGTCGTAAGAGGCAACTGATGTAGGACCTAGGAAGCTACCCTAGTAAATCTTCTTCTTTGCGTTCGTTCTTTACGACCAATTTTAATCACTCTTTGTGATATGTTTGATCTTTGCCAAGAACGTGTATACGTTGCACATTGGTTTGGCAGGCCCCTAAACGCATAGCCTTCTACACGTTTAGGACATGTGCATCCGATTTCAGCCACATCTCCTTATTCGCCTCTTACGACATGCGTGGCAGGTAACAGTGGTTATATTCTTTACACCTAAATGTGGGCTCCGGTAACCACTCGGGCGCCCTAGTAAATAAAAAGCATCGCAGAAATTGGCGTACTTGTAGGCGCATAACTGGCACAACGTGCAATCGCTCTTAGGCTCAGATCACATACAAATCACACAGAGTGGTTAAGAAGTGGTTGATACAGAGCGTTCGAAGAAGAAGATAATGTGAACAGTTAAGATACGATTATCGAGAAATATTGGCAATTCACACATGAAGACATCTTCTGAACATTATTTCTGTTTTGACGATTATATACTATTCATTCCTCTGCTCACATCATGGAGAATAGTGTACCAACAGCTGTCCTCCGCTGTCGTTTTATTCAAGACTTACCAGGATAATACAACATATTTTAGTTCTCCAAGAAGACTCCGTCGCCCTATCTGTTTAGAGCATGGGTTCCCAAAGTGGGCGGAATCGCCCCAGTGGGCGCTGAAGCTTTCCAGAGTGGGGGCGATAGTGGATTGAGAAGCATTTGGGAAGAGTTTTTTGTGTGATTTTGCGTTTGAATAATTATTAAAATTTGAATTCTGCATTTTAATTCATCTTATGCCCATCTTACATGATCAATTTTTTCATCAATTTTCTATTTCATGTATACAATCATTTGAAAATTAACTACGTGTGATAGAAATATATATCAATTTTCTATGTGAAAATGAAAATAGAGCATGCATATATGTGGGGAGTGGGGTGGGGGCGTTGGTAAACTTATAATGGGGATGGTGGGGGTGGGGGGTTACAAAGTTTATTCATGAAAATAGGCGGCGACAAAGTTTATTCATGAAAATAGGCGGCGACAAAGTTTATTCATGAAAATAGGCGTCGTTCGAAAAAGTTTGAAATCTATGGTTTAGAGTGTTTCTTGTTGGTTTCCTTGCGGGTAGACTCCAGTGCTTGTTTAGTGGCACTTGATGTGTCTTCTGAGTGATATACCCATTCTATGGCCGTTTCCCTTGCGGGTAGACTCCAGTGCTTGTTTAGTGGCACTTGATGTGTCTTCTGAGTGATATGCCCATTCTATGGCCGTTTCCCTTGCGGGTAGACTCCAGTGCTTGTTTAGTGGCACTTGATGTGTCTTCTGAGTGATATGCCCATTCTATGGCCGTTTTCTTCTCCTGATTTTGGTCCTCACGGGTTCCTGTTTTGTCCTTATCTACAGGTCTGTGTTGACCCTTCTGTCATACCTTTACTGTCCGATAATCAACCGAAACTGTTGTTGACTTGGCCCGCTTCCTAGCCATACAACAAGATATACTTTACGTTTGAGTTGAATTTCAAGATCTTCGTTTTAGTGAAGATAACAGTAGAGCTCCATACTGCATACAAGACAGCAAGGGTTTGTTGGGTTTTCCTAACCCTGGTGTTCTGATTGACGGCTCTTGCTGTCAAGGTAGACAAACTCACCATCGTCTTCTATAGCAAATCCTATAATAAATAGCTATATATATCTATATATGCCCGCCTACCCAGCGTGTTCGTAGCTCATTGGACGACGGTGTGCGAAGCTCTCTGTAAGTGCGGGTTCAATTCCGCGGTCTGGCAGAAAAAGCCACATGTTCTCCAGATTTACGGTGTTCGTAGCACCGAACCGAAGGGTTACTATGTCCATGACACCGAGCCAAAGAGCTGAAAGCTCAAGTGCTTCTGGATAAAAAATAAAATTGTCAAAATAACACTATTTGGTGTTAGCAAAATATGTTTCTTATTAAAACTAGAAAGGGTCATCACAACTTGCACTCAACGCCTACAGAACACACACACCAAGACAAATGTTGAGTCAGTAGTATAATTTAACGTTGATGTGGAGGAAACACGTGTCAGACACATCACGAGAAAGATATTTATATATATATATATTTAACGCTCAGTCTATTCTAGATTAATGTTATTTTACAGCAATCATGTCCACAAATGTAAAAACAAATTTCCAATTATCATGACAACCATTATTATTCAATATCATTTTCAACTCAGTATTTTCTTTTTGTTATTATGTCCGCATGTATCAGTTATTGGTTTTTGGTTATTGATTACTAAACTGACGTTATTGCGCTCCGGGCAGACCCATAGGTGCTCAGTATCCCCCACAGATATTAAATAGTATACATACTGATGGTTCCCGTAGCTCTCTGGTTTAACACACTCCTAACTCTGCCCCTCAGGCATCCAGTTCTACTTGGACAACGGGTTACTCCAATCTGCTTACATCGATTGAACATCTATTTTAGTGTCTTCATTCAACATGCAGTCGCGAAGAGACCAAAGAACATCGCTCTTACCCATCTTCAACTCCCCAACAATCGATGATGTTGGTGCAAGCCTGTCTACATGTTTTGTGAAGAGACATAGGGAGTGTTGTCTTTTTGTTTTAGGTCAGATGTTCTTCATGTTTAGCTATTAGTTCTTCTTATTTTCGTTGTTCCGCTATTAATTCACACGTAATCAGAGCGACTAGTATGGTGCATCTGATTGACTATTGTGTGAAGTTTGCTTTCCTTATTATCAATGCCCCTCACAATTCCGGCGAACCTTCGCCTACTTCAGGGGTATTTGTAGTTTAGATCCTCAAGTTATCAAGCGAAAATAGAAAAGAGTTGTGAAGGCAACAATCTCACAGCAAACACCCACAAGATCCCATCAGCAGACTAAACAGAAAACAGCACACAATAATCTTTCGCCGAAGAACAGGTCACTGCAGGCTCAACCATCACATGCACAGAATAAAGTCTGCTCAAACTGCACAGTGACGGCTGCCTTTATTAGAGAATCCAAAATCCCAATCTAGTGAGAACGCAGAAGAAGAAGACTGCACAGTGTACATTCAGACAGAAACACAGACTCCAGAGCACATCCTGTAGTCATGTTCATCATACACACACCAACGAAACGAAACATGGCCTCATGAACGAAGCTTACAGAGCACGCTATGGGGAACGCTCGAGGAACTCCAACCGACATGCAGCTTCATAGAAGCATCCCATCTCATGGTCTAGACGAGCATACGAAACTGAACGCAAAGAAGAAGAAGATCATCATATTATGTTCAGGCACCCCTAAACCTGTCAGTCAACCACGTACGTGAACAAACCAAGAAATGTTTACTACGAATAGTTTCTCTACACTAAGAAAACAGAACAACAACTGTCTACAAAGTTTATTTATCTTATCTTATCTTATCTTATCTGACCAATCTATTGCCATTGAAGCGTCGATGGGAGGTTAGTTTCCTATCTTGTGCCAGGTGTGTTGCGCTTGACGTTGTCAGTCCATGCTTTCGCAGGGACTCTGAGATGTTATCTATCCATCTTGTTCTTGGCCTGCCTCGTGCTCTGCGCCCTGGGTGTCGATTATTATAGGCACGTGATGGTAGTAAATGTGGTTCCATTCTCATTAAATGGCCGAACCACTTGAATCTCCGTAGTTCTTGTGTAATATCTATAGCAGAAATTTGTGCACATGTAAATCCCCTACCGTTCTGCAAGTTCTGTCGTAGGCTCATCTTTAAATGTCACTAATTATCACATACAAATCACTGTAAACACATCCTTTGAATCTAACACAACTTGTTTACGTCGCCATCTTGAAAGAGTTTATTCATCATAAAGGCATAATCAGCTTAACATGCCCAAAATACTAACTGTTCCAAATCTGCACTACACAGATGTCAAACTAACCTATTTTCTGTAGGGATATTAATTAGTACACACTTTCTAATTTATTATGCGCTAAAGTCACCGCGATCAAAGTTCACTATGAAAAAGACTCACCCGACACATGTATATAGGCTAAATACACGTCATGTATTATAAACCACAACAAGCTGAAGCATTACTTCGCAGCTAATTGTCAATGTTGACGAACTACATAACTCTGACACACGAGAAATTAATTCAGAAGCAGTTCAGCGAAGGTATATACGTGATCTAGCTTTGTTTTAACATTTTAATCTAACACCTACGATACACTCACTTTGACATGACAGTAACCTTTGTAGCTAATAAGGCTGCAAGCCGTTAAAAGCTAGTAAATAACTTAATAACAACGTCGGCAATGGTTCTCAAAGGATGTGTCCAGGAGCACAAGTGTACCCGATGACTGTGTCAGCATTGGAAAAAGTTGAACTGAAAGGGAAGTATGGTAGATCCGTGGTTCTCAAAATGTGCCCAGGCGCACTGGTGTGTCAGGTAACATTCTTAGGTGCGTCCTAGAAAATCTCAGAACAGGGGTTCTTAATGTGGTGCCAGCGGGCACTAGGGTAAAAAATCTCCAAGACACATCAGGCCCATGTTACTTATAGGAAGAAATTAAATGATAAATAAAGATACGTATCAGTATCAGTTATATGTCTTTGCTTCTTGCATCTTATTTATTACGTTTTTGTGTATAGTGCGTTAACGATTGTTAGTAGGACTTCAAGTGTGTCGGACTTCAGCAAAAGTATGAGAACCACTCAACTAACACAAAAAGGAAGTTGCACTGAGAAAAACAACAACAATGTGGCACACCTGGCACCTAAATGAACTCTGTGCATTCTTCACTTCTGGCTAGCTCAAATAAACAATTAACATCCAAATTCCACACCTTTCCCCCTTTTTAAAATCAGGTGTTTGCGTAGTTTAATTTCTAACAGCAAAACAAAAGATAATGAAATAATGAAACGTAATCTAATACACTGTACATTAATACACTGTACTTAATGACATGTATATTAATACATGTATTAATTAGTTTCATATACACTGTACATTAATACACAGCTACCTGAACAAAGAACACAGAGAGGGAATATACATTTCCAGTGGAATCAGGTGCAACTGAAAAGTATGAATGCTATAAATGGAAAAAAGTACTGAGTTAACTGTGAGTACGGGTTCAATTCCGAAGGCTGGCAGAAAAGCCACAGGTTCATCAGATTCACGTTGTTCGTGGCACCGTACCGAAGAGTTACGATGTCCATGACACCGAGCCGAAGAGCTGAAATCTCAAGTGCTTATGGATCAGTTAAAAAACAAAAACAAAAAAACAGAATATTGTTAAGAGTATACATTTTCCCGATAGAAATGTATGTCTTTGTTGCGTGAATTTTTGATCAAACAGATTATGTTGTACAATGCTCTTTTAGTATTTATGAATAAACTAATCAAGTGGTTCGGCCATCTAATGAGAATAGAACCACATTTACTACCATCACGTGCCTACAATAATCAAAGCTCAGGGCGCAGAGCACGAGGCAGGCCAAGAACACGATGGATAGATAACATCTCAGAGTCCCTGCGAAAGCATGTACTGGCAACGTCAAGCGCAACAACTGGCACAAGATAGGAAACTAACTCTACCCACGACGCTTCACGGCATATGTGGTTAAGATAACATATGATATGAATAAACTAATTGTTATAAGTGAATTGTATATAACACTAAAGTAATTTTCCTAGATTTCAAAAACATATCCACAAATGATTGTTTTTTGTGTTTTTGTTTTAGTCTTTTTAATTTGTAGTATATAAGCGTTCTTCTTTGTTATTAAGCATACAACATCGTTATCAATATAACAACTGCTTCTAAAACGCTACAATATGACCATTGCTTCCATCGCTTTTGGTACTATATTAATTGCTGCAGATTCTGTTAAGTCATCCCGAAATTCCTACGCCTTCTTTAACGTTTGTTCCTCAATGGTTTTGTCTGTTATCATAGTCTGGAAGAATGCAATATCGGTGCCACAGTTAAACATATGCATGTAGACTGACATCGTATGCGTTTCCTACTAATTGCCATTATTCGCCAGACAATGTAATGAGCTCATTTTCTGTCGATGTGTCATCTGTATAATAGCCGTCCATCGCAAGCGATGATGACAACAATCTCAGACGTGTGCTGTTGCACCTCTCTGGTGTGTGCGGAGGTGACTGTAGAGTCCAATCCTAGAACAGAATCCCCGACCACAGGTGGGGCATACATGATCAAGGTTAGACATGTGCGTGTTGTGTGCTCTGTCTTTTCGCGCTGCTCGTTTTCTCTGTAACTCAACAATACGATGATTCTCAGCTATTCGGGTTCCTCTTTGTTGTTACAGCGTCACATTTGGCGATCTTGCGCAAGGGTTCCCAGCACGTATTGTCTATATCGAAGCATTTCAGAGACATTTAAGAGTGTCTTTAAAGCGTTTTTCTGTCCACCAGCTAAACATCTGCCCCCTTCAAGCTCGCCATACATCAACTGTTTTGGGATGCGTTTATCAGGCATTCGAGCAACGTGACCGACCCATCTCAGTTGGACCTTCTGCAACAGGGTGTTGACGCTGTAACTCACCTGTAACTCACTGAGGAAAGCCGACCTTGCTGAAATATCGGCATTGCCGCGACATCTCTGCAGATAGTGATATACCCATATGAGGAATCCCAGTGCAACGATATAAGTCCTTTGGCTTGACATCATTTCTAGACGCAGACACACCCGTGTGGTGCCAAGGCCCGCAAGGGTAGCAAAGAATAGTATCACTGCGACCTACAAGGCATATCGTAAAAGGCCACTGATGTAGGACATAGGGGAGCTACCCTAGTAAATAAAAAGCATCGCAGAAATCAGACGTGCTTGTCCACTTGCAGGAGCATAACTGGCACAACGCACAATGGATATTAGACTTAGATCACATACAAATCATAACGAGTGGTTAACAAGTGGTCGATATGGTGCGTTAGAAGAAGACAGAGGCACATTTCTACACTCAAACAAATGAACATATTTTGAATTACTCACAAGCACGCAAACACATATATAAACAACACATTCACATGCCTGCAAGCACGCATGTTCATGTACTCAAACGTACACAACCACACATATTTATACACACATGAAAGCACACATCAATGCATAAATACACCTTATTTATTGGGACAGTTCTCAGTGTGCACTTGTTAGCTAGTGTGTGTGCGTGTTTGTTCATGTATGTATACGTAATATCAACTGTAGTTGTTGTGAGTAATAGCAGACATAATGGAAGTGGACGTGGTGTTTGTTACAGTTATGCAGTTGCAGTAGTGGGGATGATGTTAATATGGTAACGATCATTATAACTAATAATTGTGGTAGTTGAAGCAGTTGGGCAAGTACTGTACTGCCATACTGTACAGAACATTTCAAGCCTGCTACCTGTAGCTGTAGTAGTTATTAAAGGTAGAAATACCAGTTGCTGTATTTGAAATAGTAGTATTAGAATCAAGGATAATTTCAATAGTATGAGAAGGTTACTGACATCCAAACAAATTACAAACAGGCTAAAATGAGAATTATCAAATGCTATATATAAAATAATAATAATAATAATATATATAATAATAATAATTCCTCTCGTACATACGTTACATAGGGCCTGCAAGTAATTTCTCATACCCTCTATCCTAAGCAACTCGCTCAATCTCCTCCATGGAACTGAGACCGATATTTCTGCCTCTCTCAGCAAAGTTCATTTCAGGGTCTCTTTAGGTCGACCTCTCAAATGCTATATATATCCTAGATTAATGTAGGGCACGGAAACATGGACAATGAACAAGCAGTTAGAAGAGAGAATTGATGCATTTGAGAAGTGGATATATAGAAGAATAGGCAGAGTTTCATAGACAGAAAAACAGAGAAATAAATAAGTTTTAGGAAAACTAGGCATGAAGAAACAATTATTAAGAGAAATAAAATTCAGACAAGTAAAGTATTTTGGGCACATAAAAAGACATCACACCATGATAAAATCTTTACTAAACAAGTGGTCGATATGGTGCGTTAGAAGAAGAAGAAGCTGACGCTGCTTTCACAATTTCTAGTATAACATTTGTTGTTTAATTTTGAATGATTATGTTTCACACCCAAATGTTGTTGCTATGAACATCATCATTGCACTTCAATGAGTAACCATGTGTGCTCCGATCTCTTTCTTACACAGGAAGATCTCAACTGCATTGCATACATTCCGTAGCAGCGGCGAGGTCCTCGATGTAATTTTGACGATGAAGATATTTTGTAGGAATTTGTTTTAATTTTTAATCTTTTCTAATGAATTCTGCCCGAGCAGCTGCTTTCCAGCCTATTCTTCTCGATTGTGAACTGTCCCGGGTCTTATATGTTCTAAATTGAACACGGGAACTACGTTTTATCGTCCGTCTCCGATAGGACTATGAACTCGATCTCACCTACACTAAGATGTGGGATCTCTGGAAAATATCCAGATGCTCCACCAGAGGAGCGAACCTGGTACCTTAGAGACGAGCACGTAGCCTCTACGCCACCATGATCCCATATGAATATACATACTCTTAGTAATATCTTCTTTGAACTCTCCATATGACCTTGAAACACTCTTTGTGATGTGTTGTGATCTGAGCTTTAGAACGATTTTACATTGTGCTAGTTATGCACCTAAAAGTAGACAGCACATCCGATTTCAGCGACGCTTTTTATTTACTACGGTAGCATTCCCTAGACTCTATACCTCAGTCGCCTTTTACGACATGCCTTGTAGGTTGCATTGTTACTATTCTTTGTTTCCCTTGTGAACCCGGCAAACACGGGTGTCTTAGTATTCTGATTTTTGTTGTCCTAGAAGTACAACTCCATACTGTTTTTTAGTTGTTTAATTTGTGTACGTTACAACATCATCATGTGTAGGTAACAATAACTGAAGTAAAACGATTTACATGAACGAAACTGAAAAATCAAAAATCATTAGAAAATCCTCAAAATGCAATTACTGGATTCATGTAACTAAATCCGGGGTCACAAATCTGAACCAACGCAAAATCTGGTCAATATCAATACTAGAGAGAAATCAGAATATGTAGGAAGAGACCACACGCTATTTGTTCAGCTCGATGACCACCAGAAGATAGCAGGAAAGTCAAAGTCAGTTGGATCGATCGGGAATGGGGCTTTCAAGCGAACGTTCTGTAACTCAAACTAGCTGGACCTAGCGAGTAACTAACGGAAGCTAGTACAGAAGGTAATCACACAGAAAATGAGAAAACAAAGAGCTAGACATGACTTCTAAATGAGGTAGGTTTTCCTAGGATTTATTCTCAGAGCTATTGAATATTTTAGTTAGTCGAAAAAAGGGAGTAAAGGCAAAGAATTGACTTCACTGCACTGGGCTTCCCATTATGGTTCCGTCCCTGTCGGCAAAATAGCACCTAACTGCTGAGAGTAGTTCACAAATCATGAACACCGTAGTTACAGCAACAATCCTAGGGATTTGATGTAAAAAATGTCAAATATGACTCATTCCAGATTCGAACACGCAACCTTCAGAAGGAAAGGCAATCGTCCATTTCGCCATATTTTGTATATATGGACGTATCTATACTTATTAAAATGCTACAGAAGAGTACTTAGAATATCATGGACAGAGAAAAGAACAAATGCTTCTGTTCTGCAACAGCTTGATATTAAAGAGAGTTGGTTATTAAAGAATATAACATCAAAGAACATCAAGGAAGAATATTTTAGACACATTAAAATACATGAGAGCCTAGAGAAGATACGTATGGAGGAAATGATGCCTGGAAGAAGAATGAGAGGAAGAACTAGAAGACGATGGCTGCAAGATGTCATTGACGATCTGAGAACGACTGCTGCTGACACTGGTCAACTTGTCCGAAACAGAGTTTTTGAGGACTGCTGTCATGGGAGCCAAGTTCTGGAAGGGACAAGCTACTTAATGATGATAATGATCTATACTTAATAAAAAAAATAATATTAATTAATAAATATATTATTGAGTATTGGAGTTAAACAAAGAACTACCCAGATCTCGCAGACAAAACTTGAGACTAGAAATATAAATTAGGACTTTGTTTTAGAAATAAAAGTAGCCCAAATATTGTAATGCAAGATTCAAAATTCAAATGATTGGTTGATTAATTATGCAAACATGTAAACAATCTTGATCTAGTTTTTAAACATTGCAATCATATGCTCCAGCAAACTTAGTATAAAATCTTGACTTAGTATTGACATTGAATCATATGCCACAAACATGTAAACAATCTTGATTCTAATATTGGCATTGCAATCATATGCAGCAAACATGTAAACAATCTTGATCTAGTATTTGACATTGCAATCATATGCCAGCAAACATGTAAACAATCTTGATCTAGTATTGGACATTGCAATCATATGCCAGCAAACATGTAAACAATCTTGATCTAGTATTGGACATTGCAATCATATGCCAGCAAACATGTAAACAATCTTGATCTAGTATTGGACATTGCAATCATATGCCAGCAAACATGTAAACAATCTTGATCTAGTATTGGACATTGCAATCATATGCCAGCAAACATGTAAACAATCTTGATCTAGTTTTGGGACATTGCAATCATATGCCAGCAAACATGTAAACAATCTTGATCTAGTATTGGACATTGCAATCATATGCCAGCAGAAATGGAGAACGAATAAAGATCTAGAATTAATTGAATCTTTTGAAAATCAAATGTTCAGCAAAATAAAAAATATAAGGGAACAATTCAGGAGAGTGTGAAGTTAGATGCCAGCAAACATGTGTGTGGTCAACTACTATTTTTTCTTCTTCTGCGTTCTCACTAGATTGGGATTTTGGATTCTCTAATAAAAGCAGCCGTCTGCCTCAGATTATCAGCCACGCCATACAGTTTGTCTTGAACGCTGGTGTAAGTGGGCCACCTCTTTCTTCTCAGGTCTGCATACTGGGGGCATTTCTGTAGGATATGTTCTTTTGTCATACTCGCCAAGTCACAGGGGCACAGGTCATTGATGCCTATCTTGAATTTAGTGTACAGGTGTTGTCTCAATCTGTTGTGACCCGTCCGGAGGCGAAGTATAGCTGTCTGGTCCCTTTTGGACAGTTGATAATATCCATCGTTCTTGTTGTGTTTTGTGTGTTTTTTATCCCACTTTGCCTTGTAGTGCCTTTGGCGATGGTTTTTGCTTCTTTATAGCTATCCAGATTGTTATCTTGGGGCATTCCTGCTCCCTCTTTAGCAGTCTGTCAGTATCTTCATTTCCTTGATCTTGCAGTGTGAGATATCCACTGGATTACTACCCTCTCAGACTCATGGGATAACTGGACTAAGGTTAAATAACTACTATTTAACAACTGTTATTATAAGAGAAGATGGAGATATGTTGGGCATACCTTGAGAAGAAAGAATCACAAGAAAGGCAATGAAGGGGGAAGCAAAGTGTTTGTAAAGAAAGAACGTCCTACGGAAACCCTGAAATGAACTTTACTGAGAGAGGCTTGAATTCTAAAACTTAACTCTATTTAAGAGAATAAACTACTTTAGTCAGCAATGTACAGAAATTTATGTTACTTTAGTTTCCAATGTGCACACACTTATGTTACTTAGTTTCCAATGTGCACACACTTGTTACTAAGTTCAATGTCACTATGTTCTTTAGTTACCAATGTGCACACATTATGTTACTTTAGTTTCCAATGTGCACACACTTATGTTGTAGTTTCAATGTACACATTATGTTACTTTAGTTCCAATGTGCACACTTATGTACTTAGTTTCAATGTCACACTTATGTTACTAGTTTCAATGTGCACACACTTATTTACTTAGTTTCCAATGTACATTATGTTACTTTAGTTTCCAATGTGCACACACTTATGTTACTTTAGTTTCCAATGTGCACACACTTATGTTACTTTAGTTTCCAATGTGCACACACTTATGTTACTTTAGTTTCCAATGTGCAACACTTATGTTACTTGTAGTTTCCAATGTGCACACATTTATGTTACTTTAGTTTCAATGTACACAATTTATGTTACATTAGTTTCAATGTGACACAATTATGTTACTTTAGTTTAATGTGCACACTATGTTACTTTTAGTTTCAATTGCACACAATTATGTTACTTTAGTTTCTCAATGTCACACACTTATTTACTTTAGTTTCCAATGTCACACACTTATTTACTTCTAGTTTCCAATTAAAATTATTTACTTTGTTTCCAATGTTTAACACTATATATGTTACTTTAGTTTCAATGTGCACACACTATAGTTACTTTAGTTTCCAATGTGCACACAATTATGTTACTTTAGTTTCCAATGTGCACCCACTTATGTTACTTTAGTTTCCAATGTGCACACACTTATGTTACTTTAGTTTCAATGTGCACCACTTATGTTACTTTAGTTTCCAATGTGCACACAATTATGTTACTTTAGTTTCCAATGTGCACACAATTATGTTACTTTAGTTTCCAATGTGCACACACTTATGTTACTTTAGTTTCCAATGTGCACACACTTATGTTACTTTAGTTTCCAATGTGCACACAATTATGTTACTTTAGTTTCCAATGTGCACACACTTATGTTACTTTAGTTTCCAATGTGCACACACTTATGTTACTTTAGTTTCCAATGTGCACACACTTATGTTACTTTAGTTTCCAATGTGCACACAATTATGTTACTTTAGTTTCCAATGTGCACACACTTATGTTACTTTAGTTTCCAATGTGCAAATGGATGTTACTTTAGTTACCAATTTACACAGACTTATGTTACTTTAGTTAGTAATGTACTCAGCCTTATGTTACTTTAGCTAGCAATGTACACAATCTTATGATACTTTAGCTAGCAATGTACACAATCTTATGTTACTTTAGCTAGCAATGTACACAATCTTATGTTACTTTAGTTACTAGTGTCTGTTGTTTTTGCTACTATTGCATACAAAATTCTGTTGCTATAGATACTCCTGTTCCCATACATCTATTTCTATAGCTACCATTGTCTAGAAACATCTATTGCTGTGGTTTCACATATATATATATATATACATCCTTTGCTTTCGCTGCGTTTTTAAAATATAAGAGCACTTACCTTTACGTAGAAATAAAGTAAAAAAAACCCACACACAATAAACAAGGATCTTCATAGACGGAAGAAATAAGAGTTGGTGCCAGACATTCCTACTTTTATCATGACAATGCAGATCTTCTTATAAAGATCTAGTATTTCCCATCACATGAATCTATGTTTACCGATAAATGCTAACACGGCGCACCTCTACATGAAGATAGAAGACAGTATCAGAAATGTGCTAAAACGCAATGACGTGCACAGTTTATTAAACAACTAAATAATGGTTTATCCACAAGCTAGTATTTAACATCTTCAATATGGCGTAGCGGTTATGTGCTCGCCTCTCAAGCCAAAGATACCATGTTCGTTCCCTCGTGGAGTCATCTGGATATTTTTGAAGAGATCCTTGATCTCAGTGTAAGTGAGATCGAGTTCCAAGACACATTGGAGACAGACGATAAAACGTAGGATCCATGTTCAATTTGCGCGCGTAAAAGAACCGTTGGCAGTCCAAAATCGAGAAGAACAGTCTGTGAAGCCGCTGCCCAGGCAAAATGCATTAGAAAAAAAAACCACTAAAATTTCAACAAAATATCTTTACCGCCTCCAATTTACATCGGGGATCCTCGCCGGTGCTACGGAGTTCGTGCACTGCAGCTGAGATCTTTCTATGTAAGAAAGCAATCGAAACACACATGGTGCAATTTAGGACCGTGCTATGATACAGAGAGGCGGTCGCATCAGGCTGAATCCGTAAGGGGGCGGCATAAGCAGCTACATGAGCATAAGCTATTTTAAAGAAAAAACATTTAAGGGCGCATTTTGAAGACTTGCATCATACTGAGAAAATATACCGCACTGTCTTGAATAGATTAATAAATACTACGTAGTATAGGTTCGTAGGAATTAGCGTAACGATTAAGCGATTGCTTTCAACCCGGGAACAAGAGGGTTGTTGGTTCAATATCATACTCAACGTTTTACACATGAGGAAAGGAATTGGCCCTATTGCTCACTAAGGTCTAGAAATGTGAAGGGACAAGCACTTCATAAGCTCTAAAAAGTCTACGGTGATTTAAGAGAATATTCGTAAGTTTTGCACTCACCAAAGTGCAATGAGAATGGTCCTATCAATCAATCAATCAATCAATCAATCAATAATCATCAATTTTCAATGTTTCAGGTCTTAGGCACTTTTTCTTTGATCCAATACTATGTAAGTAAAAGTACAAAAATATGTTTTCCTTCTTTGAAGTATATTGGATAATGACCTCTATATTTGGAGAAACCACTCCTGTATGGCGGTAAATAGTGGGCATCTGTAGCTTAAGCGGCAGTGAGGTCGATCACAACCCAAGCGCACCTGGTTCAAATACGGCGAAAGGCAGTTTGGAACTCGTGTCCGTGGATTTTTATGAACTGTAAAAATAGACCCCATCGTTCAGAAAGCAATGACAAACGACTGAACGTGTAAGTGATGACTAGAAAATCGACGACTCGTTTACTGTGATTAATGGCCACGATTTTCATTAAATGGCGTGATACACTGATATTAAGAAAAGTAGGCCTTCACGCAAAAATCAGGCTGCAGTGCTATACTAGGTGCTTTAACCACGCCTGAATTTATAGCGGACGAACGCAGAAGAAGACGGTTGAATAATACGTAGTTAGGTCTGTATTTTCTTTAATCATAGATACACGGTGAGTGATATAGTTACACTGACGTCGGTCGCCTTTACTTTCGTCCTTTCTGGTACCCAATTGAGGATGGGTTCAACTGATATCGATTAGTTCTGGAATGTACAATCCCACTGTGGAATTGAACCCTAGTCCGTCCGAGTGGTTACCGGAGCCCAAATTTTGGGTGTAAAGAATAGAACCACTGTTATCTGCCACGCATGTCGTAAGGGCGACTAAGAAGGTTTGGATGAAATTTGGCGCATGTGTCATAAACGTGTAGAAGTCTATGCTGTTTAGGGGCCTACCAAACCAATGTGCAACGTATACACGTTCTTGGAAAAGATCAAACATATCACAAAAGTGATTAAAATTGGTCGTAAAGAACGAACGCAAAGAAGAAGAATAAGAACCCTGGACCACGCGCTTATAAAGCACTTACTAATATTCTCTTACATCACCGTATACTTTTCAGAGCTTCTGAAGTGCTTGTCCCTTCACATTTCTAGACCTTAGTGAGCAATAGGGCCAATTCCTTTCCTCATGTGTAACACGTTGAGTATGATATTGAACCAACAACCCTCTTGTTCCCGGGTTGATAAGCAAACGCTTAATCGTTACGCTAATTCCTACGAACCTATACTACGTAGTATTTATTAATCTATTCAGGACAGTGCGGTATATTTTCTCAGTATGATGCAAGTCTTCAAAATGCCTCCCCTTAAATGTTTTTTTCTTTTAAATAGTTTATGCCATGTAGCTGCTTATGCCGCCCCCTTACGGATTCAGCCTGATGCGGCCGCCTCTCTGTATCATAGCACGACACGGCCCTAAATCTATTGAAGGGTTGGAGTATCTGTGGTTGTAGCAACGGATGATGTTGTTTGCTTTTGAGCTGAATGCCGCAAATGTGAAAAGCATAAGAAAATCTATTGCAATCAAGTCAGTACTTCGCCGTAACATCATTTTTTAATATGTTGTAATACAAAATAAAATTATGATACGAATTGGCAAAGCAACATTAGCTTTTAAAAGTCTAAATAAAATATGTAACTGCAAGTTATATAGTATTAAAACTAAATTACGAATTTTCAATTCAAATGTTGTATCAATCCTAACATATGCCAGCGAGAGTTGGAAAATGACTAAAGATATAGAAAGCAAGTTGAATGCATTTGAAAATAGATGTCTGCGAAAAATAATGAATATAAAATGGAACGAATTCAGAAGTGATGAAATCAGAGACATGTCTGGTCAACCACTATGATAACTGTTATAAGAAAGAGAAGATGGAGATATGTTGGGCACACCTTGAGGAGAAATGATCAATGAATATTAAAGCAGGCATTGAAGTGGGATGCAAAGGGTTCAAGAAAGAGAGGTCGACCTAAAGAGACCCTGAGACGAACTTTGCTGAGAGAGGCAGGAAATATTGGTCTCAGTTCCATGGAGGAGATTGAGCGAGTTGACCAGGATAGAGAGGTATGGAGAAATTGCTTGCAAGCCCTATGTAACGTATGACGGTAAGAGAGGAATTATTATTATTATTATTATACAAAATAGGATTTTTCCGTTTGCAACATCTCACAAGCAGTCCATCTGCAGATAAGTTTGTACTATTGCAATACATATAATACATGTGGTTGGAAGGAAGCCATAAAGGTAATAACTAGAGTGGAGAATACATAATGAAAAGGCGAAATTTTCTGAAAACAAACTGGCGGATTGCTTCCGGGCCGTCAACATGACGGAACTTTTAATTCTAAGAATTCCGAAAATGCGGATTTAAAATAAAATAGATTAATTATTACAAATATCATCGTTCTTTAGTTTATAAATCCGTGTTTTATTGTTTATTTATCTCTTACACAGAAAAATCTGAGCAGCAGTTCACGAAACTCGCAGCACCGACGAGGGTTCCCTTGTAATTTTTAGAATGGTAACAATCTGTAGAAATTGTATCAACATGTTTTGTCATTATTAACTGCGCAGCGTCTTTGTAGATTATTCCTATTTATTGTCTATTGTCATGTGTTCTTATAAAGATTTAAACATGAAACCTACATTTTATTGTAACTAATACGATGGGTTGATATCTACAAATCTCATATGGTCAGATAGCCCGTCTGCCCAGCGTGTTCGTAGCGCGTTGGACTATGGGTGACTATCCCTCTGTGTGTGCGGGTTCAATTCCGCGGGATGGCAGAAAAAGCCACAGATTCCCCAGATATACGGTGTTCGTGGCACCGAACCGAAGGGTTACGATGCCCATGACCCCGAGCTGAAGAGCTGAAAAGCTCAAGTGCTTCTGGAAAAAAAAAAATATGGTCAGAGCGGATCAGATCAGATCTGGAGAAAACCGAGGAGGCTGCGGTGAAACATAATAAATTGGCGTTTCAGGACAAAGACACTCATGTATGCTATAAGTTATCAGTTATCAGTTATCAGTTATATGAGGACTATCATCATAGCACTCCGGACATGTCCATGGTGCTCCGATCTCCGCCTCAGCAAATCCAGCAGCGCCCAGCGACCCAACACGCCAGTTCAATGTTGATTAATCAATCTCCTTGCATATTCAGTATGTCAGTTCTTATCGGCTGCAACATATTGACACCCATCTCTCTCAATGTGGTCAGCGAGTGGGAATCACAGCCCTGAAACTCTTCTGTTCGGAAAGACTCTCTCAATGTGTGAAGAATATCATTTCGATCCATGGCAGTTCCCTCTGATATTGTAGCCAAGCCAGCCAATCTATCAGCTTGTTCATTACCCCTAACTCCTGCGTGCCCCAATGTATGATATCACAAAAGTAAACAAAAATGAATAATAAAATAATAGAACTAACAAAAATCCAATGCGTATAAACCTTTTATATCTGTAACAATTCTATTTAGATCCATGATTCAGTTAATTTACTATTCATTGTGTGTGTGTTTGTATGTTCCCTGAAGAAGACTTATAGTCGATACGTTTGATTTTTATTGTAACTGATCGCATTATTAACTTCATCTCATATACAATCAGATTAGGGAGCACTATGAACATAGTCCGAGCTCTTCACGTGTGAAGTGAACCTAGTTCGTTTGAAACGACATGCAAGCACCCTACGTCCATACCACATAGACCCCTTGCCTTGTGTTCCAAAGATCGTGGGATCGAATTCGACGCCGCGGTTCTGTTCATGAGTGCATTTTATTAGAAATCCCTAGATTGTTGCCGATCTACGGGATTCGTGCTTTGTAAATACTCTCAGCAGATGGCGTATCATTTCTCCGGAGGGGACTGAACCATATGGGCAAAACCCAGTGCAATAAAGTCAATCCTTCGGCTTTCTCTTCTTTTCTTCCCCTTCGCCTAGAAGCATAGGTCTGAACCAAGGCCTTCCAAGCTCGCCTATCCAAGGCCATCTTTTCCAGATCTTCTAAATCTCTCCCGTTTTTTTTTTGGTTCCATCTTTAACTCCGTCTCCAGGTGTTTCTGGGTCCTTGCCTTCTTCTATTGCCCTGTGGTTCCATCGAGAGCCTGTCACTGCTGATGCTGTCAGGGTTACTTCAGTGTGTGTCCTATCCATCGCCACCTTCTGCTCATTATCTCTTGTTCCACCTGCCATTGTCCTGCCCTATCCCACAGTTCTCTGTTTGTGATCTTGTCATACCATCTCAAATGGGAGGTATCCTGCGTAGGCATCTATTGATGAATGTCTGCAGCTTTTTGGTGTTCACCTTTAGTCCGTTCTCCATGTCTCCGCTCCATACAGAAGGACAGACTTGACATTTGAATTAAATATCATTATCTTAGTTTTATTCCTGATCATTCTTGAACATCCTTCGGGTTTAGACATTCTATATTCGCCCGAATGGTTACCTGGACCCAAATTTGGGATGTAAAGAATAGAACTACTGTTACCTGCCACGCATGTCGTAAGAGGCGACTAAGGATGTTTGGATGAAATCGGATGCATGTGTCCTAAACATGCAGAAGTCTATGTCTTTAGAGGCCTACCAAACCAATGTGCAACGTATACACGTTCTTGGCAAAGATCAAACATATCACAAAGAGTAATTAAAATTGGTCGTAAATACCGAACGCAAAGAAGAAAAAGAAGAAGACACTCTATAGACCACTATACAAAAATGTAGTGTCCCGTTAAAATTTCAAACGTTAGAGTATGAAGTTCGTTTCTCTTCACATTTCTAGGTTATAGTGTGCAGGAGGGCCAAATCCTTTGCTCACGTGGGGAACGTCGAGTATGAGATTGAAGCAACAACTTTTGTGTTCAGGTAGATAGGTGAATGCTAATGCATTACTAGAATCCGTCTCGAACACAGACCACTATAAAAGGTAGTCTAGTAAACAAGAAATGCGTTGAGCGTAGTGTGGGACGATGAGTGATAATTTCATCTTGCCTTTGTAACATAAACATAGACCAAAAAAGAAAACCCAACCTAGAACAAAAATATGTCGGGACTAAACATCGAATACAAAAAATAAACAATCTTAAATGCGCTGTTGATGCTGCTATGTTAGTTGAAAATGGACAACACTTAACGAAAACGTGAATAACAGAATTAGGATTTAAGAGCAAAAAAGTCACACACAATTAAATACAATAGGGAAAACGAAGAACTATTGACAGTGTAAAATCGAGAAGAGTCAACTGAAAATCTGTTGCTCTGACATAAATTAGAATTGTGTAACAATGACATGTGTACTCCACATTACGTTTTGAAACATAAACTGAACTTATAAAATATAGAACGAGATAGCGGTTGACGTGTGTACTTCACATTACGTTTTGAAACATAAACTGAACTTATAAAACATAGAACGAGATAGTGGTTGACGTGTGTATTTCACATTACGTTTTGAAACATAAACTGAACTTATAAGACATAGAACTAGATAGTGGTTGACGTGTGTACTTCACATTACGTTTTGAAATATAAACTGAACTTATAAAACATAGAACGAGATAGAGGTTGACGTGTGTACTTCACATTACGTTTTGAAATATAAACTGAACTTATAAAACATAGAACGAGATAGAGGTAAGACATAGAGAAACACTTTTGGACAGCCTGACTTCATGGCACGGTAAAGCGTCACCAACTGCGATGATTGCAAACATCAGGGGCAGAGATTTGTGGAGATCAATGAACGCCTACGCCAGCTGGCACGGCACCTGGTGGTAATGATGACTGAACATCTAAACAAACAAACGTGAATCGAAAACAAGTTTACGTTTTCAGAATCATTCATTCGCAGATGACCAAGTCCTGATTGAATAAAACGAAGAATCGCTAAAGAAACATACGAGTCGAGTTAATGCCAAAGTTGAAGAATTTAGTATGAAAGTAAACACTGAAAATACAGAAGCAATGGTAATAGGCAGACACGCAGAAATCATTTCAAATAAAACTGAAAAAGCACAATCATCACTTAAACAAATGAGTTTAAATATCTACGGGCATTTTTTCGCTTCCGATGGAAAAATGTTATAGAGAAATCAACAATTGGTGTTCAAATGCAAACCAGGTACTGGGATAGTTAACACCACTCCTGACAGGTTGATTGATTGATTGATAGGACCAATATCATCGCACTTCGGTGAGTAACCATGTGTGCTACTACACAGAACTGCAGTTGAGGTATCGCAGCACTTAAAACTGGTGTAGCATCACATGCATATGTTATTGTGTAGGATGGTGAAAAACAGGCTGGTGTTCTCCAGCCGACGTGCTTTGGTGGGTGATTGTCAATCGAAATGGAGCATACTGAACAACTATTTCCAGCACACATGAATATCTAAGTTTTAAGGTATGCTACATTTCTCCAATGGCTTTGATATCGTATTTACTAGAGAAATCGAGGACACTTATTGTTTGCGAAACTTGGAGAACTACTCAAATACTAACACATAAATTGCAAATATTCATCAACTGGTGTCTGCGTAGAATAGAGGGACTGAGATGGTATGATAGGGTCATAAATGAAGAACTTATGGAGAGAACAAGACAGGTTCCAGTGAACCAAGATGTTAAAATGCGACGCTGGAGCTGTATAGGACACATTTTGAGAAAATTAGATGGAATATAATAAGAATGGTCTTTACCTGGATCCAACAGGGACAGCAAAAGAAATGGAATCCTAGAAGTACATGGAGACGAGATTTAGAGACAGAGATCAACAATATAAAGAAGAGCTGGAGGGAGCTGCAGGAGATAGCTAGAGATAGGAAGAATTGGGATGAGTTGGTTGAGAGCATATCCCCAATCGGGTTAAAAGGTATGAGAGAAAGTGTATGCTTTAGTAGTTTAAAACGACAGATTGCAGTATGAGTGGATGTTGTCTCTTGTAGCTTCCAATGCATAGTAGCTTTGATTGATTCGTTGATATGATAATCCCCATTGCACTTCAGAGAATAACCCTGTGTACTACAATATCATTTTTACACATACTGATCTCATGTGCATTGCACACCACACTCCGTAACATCTGTGAGAGTCCCGGGTGTTATTTTGATGATGTTGAAGATGTTTGTAGGAAATTCAGTGACTATATTTAGGTGCTCATCTTGAATATAGAACCTCTGTTTTATCGTCTGTCTACTATAGGACTAGGAACACGATCTCACCTGCATTGAGATAAGAGATTTCTGGAAAATTATTCCGATCGTCCTTCATGTGAAACTTCTGCGTTCTCATAAGATTAGGTCTTCAGATTCTCTAATAAATGCCGCCGTCTCCCTCAGATTGTCAGTCATGCTATACAGTTTGTCTTGGGCGTTGGTGCAAGTCTTTTTCTCTTTTTTTTATCTCTCAGGTATGCATACTTGGGGCAGTTCTGTAGGATATGCTCTGTTGTCATACTCGCCAAGCCACAGGGGCATAGCTCACTGGTGCCCATCTTGAATTTAGTGTACATGTGTTGTCTCATTCTGTTGCGACCCACCCTGAGACGAAGTAGAACAGTCTGGTCCCTTCTGGACAGTTGGTAATTTCCATCATCCTTGTTGTATTTTATGTGTTCTTTCTCTCACTTTGCTTTGTAGTGCTAATCAGGTACAGTTTGGAGCCAGAGGCGGACACCTATCCCACCGCCACATTGGAGAGCCCCAATCGTTTATCTCAATTCCAGTACATTTCTTCCACTTCCTGGAGTAGTCTTGTATTCTGCAACGTTTTTTTCAGACGAGATGTTGAATCAAATCCATAGCAAATGAAATATCATCTTGCATGTGTTGTGTGATGTTTTGTTCTCACCCTGCAGCTATGCAATTCCTTTGTAGTTTGTAGTCTACACCTTTTCTATTGATAGTGTATGGAGTAATGCTCAGATTCACTCGTTTCTGTCTTCTTCTGTTTTCATTCTGTTTATCTGTTCACTGAACGTTTGCTATTTAACTCAACTATTAAATTCATACGTCCACCATGTGGTTGATTGATTGATTGATAGGAACATGATCATTGCACTTCGGTACGTAACTATGTGTGCTCAGATCTCATACTTACGCAGGAAGATCTCATATACAGTGCACGAATTCCAAAGCACCGGAGAGGGTCCCCGATGTAGCTTAAATGATGGTGAAAATATTTTGTAGTAATTTTTATTTTTTAATCTATCTAATGAATTTTCCCAAGAAATCTGACCTGCTCTTCCTTCTTGATTTTAAACATCCAACGGTTCTTTTTTGGAGGAGTATCTGACCGAATGGATTAGAGCGCGTCTTCCATGCGCGAACCTTGTCCAATCTACGGTAAGCCCACAGATTTTTACTGTCGAGGGCGTACAAGAAAGACCTTAACATGAACAGTTTGGCAGCGATTGCACTAGTTATGCGTCACATTAAAGTCCTCAGGTTGTCGTCCCTTCTACACCGCCCTAACGACAATAACGACAGGGTTCTTTTACGTGCTCAAATTGAATGCGGGACCTACGTTTTATCGTCCGTCTACGACAGGACTAGGAACTCGATCTCGTTTACACTGTGATCAGGGATTTCTGGAAAAATATCCAGATGGCTCCTCGAGGAAGCGAACCTGATATCTTTGACACGAGAGCCGAGTACCTAACCTCTACGTCACAGAGACCCCCAAGAGTGAGAGAGAGAGATAATATTAAATGGAAGACATCACTATATTAAAATACAGGGTGTTCAAGATAAAAGCAGCCCCATTGACAAATCAAAAGTTGCCAGGAGAGCATTGCGTTTTGTCATTTTACTATTTAAACCAGTTCTGACTAGCTCGTCTTTCGTCACATTTGTCCATCGCCCCTTCCCGCACCATAATTACACACCACCACAAAAAGACCGGCTCACTTAACCTATACTACGTCATAATTGAATATTTTCATTTTTATAAACATATGCGAGACTAGCTCCCTTGACGGAGCTACTTTTATATTGATCACCCATTATACACGAATTATTTGCAAGACAAGTGTTAATGTTTGTAATTTATGCTATGTTCGTTATCTATCTGTCTTCCCTCTACACCATGTCTGATCTGGGTACATTATGGAAGCTATCTGGAAGTAAATTTAATACCAGTTGTTGAATATAATTAATTACAAGTTCGTGCTGTATGAAGTGTTATCTGCTGTAAGATATGTTTCTAACATACAGTTTGCTGTGTGTTTGTGTATATATGTGTGAAAATTATCTTGGACGCTTAAACATGATAGCTGTAAGATCTTTATTTAGAGAGCATTTGAAAAAAATCGTCTGACCGAATGGATTAGAGCGCGGCTTCCGTGCGGGAGACCCGTGTTTAATTCACGGTGAGGTCAAGAATATTTTTCTGTAGTGGGAATAATGAAAAATCCTAATCTTAACAGCTTCGCGGCGACATCACTAGCCATGCGGATATTAAATTTCTCAGGCTCTCTTCCCATCTGTCCTACACTGCACTAAAACGACGTACTACAAGCAGTAACGACAGTGTTTTGTGTGGAAACAATCTGGGTAGTGGTAAGATCGTTACTTGGAGAAAGTTTGAGAGCAAGCTAGTTAGATGGTAATAGATATATATATATATATATATATATGTGGTAGGAAGATATCAGGGATAAGAATAGAAAAATCGCACTCAACCTGACCAGCCTGTACGGTGTAACATGTCTATTACATTACATATTCACATCCATATATTCAAGAGGTAGAAGGACCAATTCCTTTCTTCAGTTTAGTAAATTTGGTTGTGTAAATTTAATTCCCAACATTCTTGTGCTAGAATCGAGAAAATAATGTAAACGTTTGAAATATAACATCACACATTAAGACGACAAGATATTTAAAGTAGAAAAAATCACAACGTAAGACACGATTTATAAAGTACAATATCACGAAATAAATAAGTGCAACAAAGTAGAACACCACACAGTTAGACAAGATTTATACAGTACACATAGACAAGATTTATACAGTACACATAGAAATACATTTCTTGAATTTTGTGAGCTACATCTTTTCATTTTTTTAAATCGCCTTTAGTTTTCTCCATCTCCTCCCATCCCTCTAATCTCATAACCCAGAAAGAAAATCCTGACTTAAGAATCTGAACAAGAATCATACGTTAACATTTCCATGAACATACAATATATTTCGTTGAGGATAGAGAGAAGAATACGTACAACCACAGATGTTGATTCAAGCAGAGAAAACATCGTGGACATTTATTTAACAATGCCTGTAATGTGAAGACCTTGAACTATTTAATCATATCGATCTGGGTTAAGACAGAAGTTGACGTTGAGAGAGCGAGAAAGTTTTATCACGCGGGGAAAACAACGATTTAGCTATTGTCAATTTTCTAGATTAGTTGCAATAACGGTTGTTGTGTTAATTAAGGGAGCATTTTGTGATCAGGTATTGTAGCAGGAAAACATGCTAAAACTCAGATAATAATACAAATTTCTCTCGTGCCGTTATACGTTACATAAGGCCTGCAAGTAATTTATCCATACCACTCTATCCTAGGCAACTAGCTCAATATCTTCCATGGAACTGAGACCGATATTTCTTGTCTCTCTTAACAAAGGTCGTATCAGGGTCTCCTTATGTCATCCTCTATTTCGTGAGCCCTCTGCAACCTACTTCAATGCCTGCCTTGATATTCTTTGATCATTTATTCTCAAGGTGTGTCCAACATATCTCCATCTTCTCCTTCTTATAACAGTTTTACTAGTGGTTGACAAGACATTTCTCTGATTTCATCACTTCTCCTGAATTCGTTACATTTTATGTTCATTATTTTTTACAGACATCTATTTTCAAATGCATTCAACTTACTTTCTATATCTTTAGTTATTTTCCAACAAAAAATCAATAAAAGCTCAAATACTGGAATAATATATTCACATTATTAGAATTGTCTTAACTTTAAGAACTAATTTTGGAAATTTGGAATAATTCATCAAAGATATAAGATGGGAATGATTGAATCAAAGATATAAGATGGGAATGATTGAATCAAAGATATAAGATGGGAATGATTGAATCAAAGATATAAGATGGGAATGATTGAATCGAAGACATAAGATGGGAATGATTGAATCGAAGATATAAGATGGGAATGATTGAATCGAAGAAAGAAGATGGGAATGATTGAATCAAAGATATAAGATGGGAATGATTGAATCAAAGATATAAGATGGGAATGATTGAATCAAAGATATAAGATGGGAATGATTGAATCGAAGATATAAGATGGGAATGATTGAATCGAAGATATAAGATGGGAATGATTGAATCAAAGATATAAGATGGGAATGATTGAATCAAAGATATAAGATGGGAATGATTGAATCGAAGACATAAGATGGGAATGATTGAATCAAAGATATAAGATGGGAATGATTGAATCGAAGATATAAGATGGGAATGATTGAATCAAAGATATAAGATGGGAATGATTGAATCGAAGATATAAGATGGGAATGATTGAATCGAAGATATAAGATGGGAATGATTGAATCAAAGATATAAGATGGGAATGATTGAATCAAAGATATAAGATGGGAATGATTGAATCAAAGATATAAGATGGGAATGATTGAATCGAAGATATAAGATGGGAATGATTGAATCAAATATATAAGATGGGAATGATTGAATCAAAGATATAAGATGGGAATGATTGAATCGAAGATATAAGATGGGAATGATTGAATCAAAGATATAAGATGGGAATGATTGAATCTAAGATATAAGATGGGAATGATTGAATCGAAGATATAAGATGGGAATGATTGAATCAAAGATATAAGATGGGAATGATTGAATCGAAGATATAAGATGGGAATGATTGAATCGAAGATATAAGATGGGAATGATTGAATCGAAGATATAAGATGGGAATGATTGAATCAAAGATATAAGATGGGAATGATTGAATCAAAGATATAAGATGGGAATGATTGAATCAAAGATATAAGATGGGAATGATTGAATCAAAGATATAAGATGGTAATGATTGAATCAAAGATATAAGATGGGAATGATTGAATCGAAGATATAAGATGGGAATGATTGAATCAAAGATATAAGATGGGAATGATTGAATCAAAGATATAAGATGGGAATGATTGAATCGAAGATATAAGATGGGAATGATTGAATCGAAGATATAAGATGGGAATGATTGAATCGAAGATATAAGATGGGAATGATTGAATCAAAGATATAAGATGGGAATGATTGAATCAAAGATATAAGATGGGAATGATTGAATCAAAGATATAAGATGGTAATGATTGAATCAAAGATATAAGATGGGAATGATTGAATCGAAGATATAAGATGGGAATGATTGAATCAAAGATATAAGATGGGAATGATTGAATCGAAGATATAAGATGGGAATGATTGAATCGAAGATATAAGATGGGAATGATTGAATCGAAGATATAAGATGGGAATGATTGAATCGAAGATATAAGATGGTGATCCTGAATCAAAGGGTGATTGATAGAGGAATGATTGAATGAAGATATAAGATGGGAATGATTGAATCGAAGATATAAGATGGGAATGATTGAATAGAAGATATAAGATAGGAATGATTGAAACAGATATAAGATGGAATGATTGAATCAAAGATATAAGATAGGGAATGATTGAATCGAAGATATAAGATGGGAATGATTGAATCGAAGATATAAGATGGGAATGATTGAATCGAAGATATAAGATGGGAATGATTGAATCAAAGATATAAGATGGGAATGATTGAATAAAAGATATAAGATGGGAATGATTGAATCGAAGATATAAGATGGGAATGATTGAATCGAAGATATAAGATGGGAATGATTGAATCGAAGATATAAGATGGGAATGATTGAATCGAAGATATAAGATGGGAATGATTGAATCAAAGATATAAGATGGGAATGATTGAATCGAAGATATAAGATGGGAATGATTGAATCGAAGATATAAGATGGGAATGATTGAATCAAAGATATAAGATGGGAATGATTGAATCAAAGATATAAGATGGGAATGATTGAATCGAAGATATAAGATGGGAATGATTGAATCGAAGATATAAGATGGGAATGATTGAATCGAATATAAGATGAGATTGAATCAAGATATAAGATGGGAATGATTGAATCAAAGATATAAGATGGGAATGATTGAATCAAAGATATAAGATGGGAATGATTGAATCGAAGATATATTTCAGAATAATCTTCTTCGAACGCTTCATATCGGGAACTTGTGATTTGTGATTTATATGTAATCCGAGCCTAAGAGAGAGTGTACGTTGTGACAGTTATGCGTCTATAAATAGTCCAGAACATCCGATTTGTGCAATGCTTTTTATTTACTATGATAGTTTTCCTAGGCCCCTACCTCAGTCGTCTCTTACGACATGCATATGAGTCGCAGTGTTACTATTCTTTGCTCCCAGGTGAGCCCCGGCAACACACGGGTGATTGTGAGAATGATTGATCTAATAAGAGAATGATTGATCTAATAAGAGAATGATTGATCTAATAAGAGAATGATTGACCTAATAAGAGAACGATTGATCTAATAAATCAAAATGATTTAATTAATACATGATATGGGAATGATTTATCTTTCATTAAATCATCATCATCATCAGGTCCCGTGCCGGCTGGCGTAGGCGATCATGGATCTCCACAAATCTATGTCGTTGGTGTTTGCTATCAACTCAGATGTTGACGCTCTAATGTGTCATGAAGTCAGACTATCCACAATTTTCTCTCTCTGTCTTCCTCTGTCTCGTCTACCCTCGATTTTACCGGTTGTCACAATGTGTTCTAAACCTCCCCTTCTCATCACATGCCAGAAAAACGATGACTGCCTCTTTCATATATTGACGATAAGCTTTCTCTGTGTCTTGACCTCATTCAACACCTCACCATTAGTCATTTTAGCAGGCCATGGGATAGCATCATTCTTCTGTAAAACCACATTTAATTAAATACACATTTAAACAAATTTAAATTATTATATTAAGAACAGGGGGTAAAGAAGACACTGTAAAGCATGTATATATACAAACATGTGTTTTATAAATACCACCAAGCATGTCAGCAAAATGAATCAGCAATATCATTAAAATTGTCACTAGTATTTCCAGCAAAGATCTAAGCATAATAAGGAAGATATGTGTTATACAGATATCGTCTATAATCTGTGTTGCTATATGACTTAGAAAGTTAAATACAAATGAGATTCAAACCTTTGTCAATGGATGTCTTCAGCGGATTCTGAAACGGTGATAGTATGAGAGAGTTGCAAACACAGACATGAGGACAAGAACAGTGTATGAACCCGTCATTAAGAGGAGAAAATGGCGATGCTCTACCCTATGGAAGTCATAGTGGAGTGTCACTAGACAAGCAGTTGAGTGGAACCTGCAAGGAAGACGAAAAAGGGGGGGGACGTCCTAAACAGACCTAGAGAGAAAGTCTTCTTGAGGAAATGAATGGTGCTCGTCTATCCTGGGAGATCATTAAGAAAACAGACAGAGACAGGGAAAAGTGGCGAACAACTGTTGAGGCCCTATGCTCCACGAGGAGCGGAGAGGAATAAATGATACATCGTCTATGAGAATAGACAAGCAGATAATATCTATATAGAGGATCAAAAGGGGAGGCAAAGATATCAATTATATTTTGATTTTGTGTTATTTCTGTACAGTAAAATACATTTATGAGATCAATAAAAGAGAAGGCTGGAATATCAATAGAGGTCTATAACATATACATATATAAATCAGATATGTTAACGATGTTTTGTTCATAGCACAAACATGTAATAGATTTCTAGAAACTAATTATAATCGACGTCCATTGCAAGCGACGATGAAAACAGCATCAGAAGTGTGTTAATGTTGGAGCTACGGAGTTCGTGCATTGAGCAATACTTTCAGCAGGGGTTGGGTAATTTATGTGGATAAGACTCGAACCAATTGTGGAACGTGTGCAATAAATTCAGTGGAAATTTATTTTTATAAATTTATAAATTCAGTGGAAGATATTTTTTCACACTTGATATTATCATCATCAAATAGCTTGTCCTGAGCAGAACTTTGCCACCCCAACAGTTCTCCGGAATTTCTCTCTCTCATATACCAGATGTCATGCCTCTGCAGCCGTCATTTTCAAACCTTCAGATACATCCTGAATCCATCTTCTTCGTGGTCTTCCTCTTCTTCTCTTTTGCCGGTATGTCCCTTTCTATAATGGTCTTCTCCAGCCCTTCATGTCTTTCTACATGTCCAAAACATCTCATGGAGATCACTTGATGTCACAATTATAAAATAGAAGCCTCTTCTTGACATCTTAACGCTTTCCCTTCTAACTGTCGCAATGTGCGTTAAGATTGTCTCTTAAAACTACCCAATTGCCGCATTTTTTCGCCAGTGTAAATTTCTTCATGTAAATTTAGTACGAAATGTACATCAGCGCATTCTTCTCAAATTTCCGTGTTTTTTTTTTAAACACAGAAAAGCTACATATTTCTACATCTTGGTCCGATTGCGAGTGTGATAAAATGTGCTAATTAGATACAATTTATATATTTTCCAAGCTAAAAATAAAGTGAAAATAAATTAATTCGGCAAATTCACATTAAAATGTGTGTACTGAATGTGGTAATTGATAGGAATAAAGACTGCAAATAACAAAAAAGGACATAGGTTGACCATGACTGGTTAGAGCATCGATTTCCAAACTTTTTCGTACCACCGCCCACTTTGCACAACATAATCTTTTGTAACGCCCCCTCCACATTATAACAGTTTTGCCAACGAACCATCTTCCCCCCATATATACATGCTCATTTTCTCTTTGACATAGAAAATTGATATATATTTCTGTCATTCACGGTCAATTTTCAAGTAATTATATGCATGAAATAGAAGATTGATGAAAAAATGTATCGTGTAAGATGGGCATTAAATGAATTAAAATCCAGAATTCAAATTTTAAATTAATTTTCAATCACAAAATCAAGGGAATAATTTATTTTAAACATTTATTATTAATTTATTCTTTAAGGAGCCACGACCCTAATAGCCCGAACACCCCCAAATTCTTCTGAACCCACTATCACCCACCTAGAACACTTCAACGCCCGCTGGGAGGGGCGTATCGCCTATTTTGATATACGATGGGTTAGAGGTACAATGATAGGGAAAAATATATTGAATAAGACATAAAAGATAACAGTACAACCTATGAGGACATGTATTTGTTCTGTAGCAGTAGAAGAATATGAATCATTGACCATTACATTAGGAATCACGAATTGAGCCTTTTGAATAAAAAAATGGCTGTAGGAAACGCATTAGAACAACTTGGATTGGTGTCGCCGATAGCAAAGTCGATAATAAACTGCGCTAGTTATCACGGGCAGTGAAATTCCGAAGGGTGTATCCATGTTTGACCACAAATATTCGGTGTGCACAAGTTTCATAATTGGACTACAAGAAACTTTGATCCTTTACTCGGTGGTATAAATTACATCTTAGTGAATTAACTGGTAGAGATACTTGTGATAAAAGGTAAGTCTTCACTGCACAGGGGCAATATCTACCTGAATTCATCTATGTTCTTCTAGTCTCCTTGAAAATAAGGCACGAATTTCTTCAACAATTGTCTTCAGCAGCAGCTATCTTTCATGATTTTGTCAGTCGTCTCATTTAATCTTCCTACCCATCTTGTACCAGATTCTCATATGCTCAGTCCTTTCTAGTCTTTAAGAATGTATGTTCACCAATCCATCTCTTTCTAATTCTAAATTTGTCTTCACAAGACTTTATTTGATTTCATGATATTTTTCCTCTACTCTCCTTATTCTCTGTCCACTTCTGATCTCATGATACTTCTACTTCTTCTAACTCTCTTGATACCCACTGATTCTACCGATCTTCATGAACTCACATGTTTCAGTCTTTGAAATTTGATACTCTACTGTCACTTCACTTCCATCTCTACTTTATATTCTCTTGATACTTTATTGATACTTCTACTTCTGAATTTATAGAGGACTAAAAAGAAGACAGCAAATTACGGAGAAAGAAGAGAAAGTATAAATACATCACAAAAGATCTGTATATTGAGAAACTTTTTTCTTCTAAATATTATCATATCTCTGAACTGAAAAGGCTTAGTTACATTCAAATTCATAGTGGTTTAGAGAGACTGTAACATTGGAGAGCCTGCGTCTTGTATGATGGGGCAGATGACGACCAGGATGACGGTGACATCAGGACATTAAATAAGAGAATCCATTAGCACAATAATAGAGGAGGTGTGGTTACTGACCAGAGACGGTGAGTCTTTCAGGCGTGCTGAGAAGAGAACTGTCTTTAAGAAAGGGCATGTTATATATGCTATATTTGATTGATTGATTGATTGATTGATTGCTAGGACCATCATCATTGAACGTCAGTGAGTAACCATGTGTACTCCGATCTCTTTCTTACACGGAAGATATCAGTGGCAGTGCACGAACTCCGTAGCACCACCGAGGGCCCACGATGTAACTTACAGATATTTTTTAGGAATTTTATTTTGTAATTTTTCAAATGAATTTTGCACAGACAGCGTCCTCCAGCCTATTCTTCTCGATTTATGATAAGATTACCTCTGGCATGGATTTCACTAAATTGTCCAAATCTCATCAATGTCGGGTAATTCTTCTCAAACTTCTCCTTCGAGCGCTCTATATACAACCACTTGTTAAACCACTCTTTAGGAATTGTATATGATCTGAGCCTAAGAGCATTGTACATTGTGCTAGTTATGCTCCTACAAGTAGGCCAGCACATCCGATTTCTGCTACCTTTTATTTACTAGGTTAGCTTCCTATCTGTTCATCAGTCGCCTCTTACGACATGCCTTGTAGGTCGCAGTGTTACTATTCATTGCTCCCCTTTCGAGCACGGGAAACACACTGGTGATTTTCAGACTTGAAGCTCCTGGAATATAGTGCACCGGGAATGGGATATCGTACATCAAAGTTCAAATCGACCTCACATCACAATGTATCTTGTTGATTTATCGATTCGAATGAAACGAATATCCTTCCTAATTATTTGGAATCGAATACAGCATTCTCTAATTTCTCATAATCCAATTTCGTTGCAATATTATGATTCCATTTTGTAGAAACGAAGGAGCAGTATAAAAATGGAGCTCTCCAACATAACATGTAACAAAACAAAACAATAAAATTCTAGCATAAATAAAGGAATATACATCAATACATGTAGAATATCATGGACAGAGAAAAGAACAAATGCTTCTGTTCTGCAACCGCTTGATAGTTTGCTATTAAAGAACATAAAATCAAGGAAAACTAAATAGTTTGAACACATCAAACGACATGAGTGCCTAGCAAAAATAATTTTGGAGCGAAGGGTGCCTGGAAGAAGAATGAGAGGACGACTTAGAAGACGATGGTTACAAGATGTCATTGACGATCTGAAAATGACTGCTACTGACGCCAGTTAACTTGCACAGAACAGAGAGTTTTTCAGGACTGCTGTCATGGGAGCCAAGTTGCGGAAGTGACAAGCCACTTGATGATTATGATGACATGTACGTTGGATTAAGTATGCATGGAAGAATAGACATTCGTACAATCAATCAACCATTATTCACGTAGCAGACGAATGCACACAAAATAAAAAAACACAGAATTACAATCATTCAAATTTCCAAACTGTTTTGTTTTAATAGAAAAATTAATTAATACCTTTGAATGAAAGTGCTACAGAAGAGAACTCAGAACATAGAAAATTATGAACACATGACAGACAATATGTGTCAATTTGAAAAAAAAAATCGGTGCATATCCTGTACAGGACGTAGCCATCATCCACAGTAAATGAGTCAATCATTTTCTAGGCAACACTTATATTTTCAGTAGTTTGCCATTGCTTTCTGAACCTTGAGGTCTATTTTTATCATTCGTAAAAACTTCACGGGAACTAATTTGCTTCCAAACCTGCCCGCCGTGGAGTTTGAACCAGGTACTCTTGGGTTGTGATCGAGCTCACTACCTCTTAAGCTACAGACGCTGACAATTGACGCTCACACGCGCCCGAGTAGTTACCGGGGCCCAAATTTGGGGTGTAAAGAATAGAACCACTGTTACTTGCCATGCATGTCGTAAGAGGCGATTAAGGAGGTTTGGCTGAAATCGAATGCATGTGTCCTAATCGTGTAGAAGTCTATGCGTTTAGGGGCCTACCAAACCAATGTGCACCGTATAAACGTTCTTGGCAAAGATCAAACAAATCACAAAGATTGATTAAAATTGATCATAAAGATCGATTGCAAAGAAGAAGAAGAAGAAGAGATGCTCACACGTACACATTTTAGGGTAGCTTAAAATTAAAAGACAGTATTTAATGAAGAAGAAAATACAAGAATGTGGATTCATAAAGTGACAAGATTCTGTGGAAAAGATAGTTCTGGAGGACATGATACCTGACAGATGGGAAAGAGGAGGACCCAGGAGATGATAGCAAGAATACGATATATTGACATGTGACAGATCTGATCAGTCAGAAATGAAACCATGTTACAGTATAACACCACATGTGGTAGGTTAAAGTGGCATTTTTATGTTGGTAAAATCTCAGTGTTTATAAGGATATTTAGAAAATATATACACTATTTTTAAGAAATTTGGAACATATATGCACATTTTATGGAATAATGTGGAACATATATATGTGCACAGTTTATGGAATAATTTGGAATATATATGTGCACAGTTTATGAAATAATTTGGAATATATATGCACAGTTTATGAAATAATTTGGAATATATTACTATTTTTTATTAACTTTCAAACATATATATGCACTTCTTTTTCTTCATCGGTGGCGTTTGTGGCTTAGGGGATAGTGACTCGTTCTATTAACCCCGACGTTCTGAGTTCGAATCACACTGCGGACATTTTGGTTGCAAATTGTTTCGCTTGGAATTTTACAAAACGACAATGGCACCACCCTTTCAGAAAGTAATGGCAAACTACTGAACGTAATAATGCCTAAAAAAATCACAAACAGCGTTAAAAGCTTGGGTTGATTCGCAAAGTCCTGTAAAGGATATGCAATTAATTTTTTTTTTCATCAGCTTGAAGTCAATTTCTGCAGATATCCCCAGTCTCCATTCATCTCTGTTCTTAGCCTTCTATTCCCATTTGTTGACGTCTAGTATTGCTAGTGTGCTTCAATATTATCTTCCCATTGTTTTTGTTTGTTTGTATTCTGTTCTGCTGCCCTTCACCTTGTGTATATCTGCAGTTTTAGACGCTTTGTCTTGTGTCATTCGTTCAATATACAATCAATATGCATTGTATTCTATTAACTTTCATGATGGTGGAAACAAATGGTGATTTAAATAAATGATAAATATCGTTATTGTTTCTTATAATCCTCACTATTTTCATTCTTGTTGTACTCAATGATTCTTCTTAAGACTATATTTTCAAAGGTCTGTAACACTGTTTCATCTTGTTTTGTTGTGTTCCAGGTGTCAGATTCATATAGAACAATTGGTTTTATTACAGGATTTGTATATATTACGATCTTGATGTTTCTGAACAGACACTTGGATTTAGCAGGTGGTTTTAGGACAAAGTATACCTTATTTCCTGTTTGTATTTGAGACTTATATTTCCTTTCTTATTATCTTTGAGCTATTGACGTTCGTGTACAAGTACTTACAGGTTTCTGTTCTTTTGATTTTTATATTATCTATGTGTACGTATTCAGCTTTCCTTTTAAGTTTCTTCTTTTGTTTTATATATATATATATATATATATATACATGCGTCTGTAGTAGTAGTGAGCTAGATCACAAGCCAAGCGTACCTGGTTGAAACTCCGTGGTGGGCAGTTTGGATACTTTGAATATAGAATATAACTTATATCATTATAATTGAATGAATAGAACTCGCCCCTGTGTTGGTGGGGCTCGCAGGGGGAGAAAAGAATATTAAAACTACCACCAACAAGTCATGTCGAAAGAGGCGGCTGAGGTAGTGTCCTAAGGAAGCTATCCTAGTAAATAAAAAGCATCGCAGAAATCGGATGTGTTGACCTGCTTGTAGGTGTATAATTGACACAACGCACAGTCGATCTTAGGCTCAGTTCACATACAGATCACAAAGGTGGTAACAAGTGGTCGATATGACGCGTTCGAAGAAAAAATGAATTTAAATTAAATTAAAATTGAATGACAAATGTAAACTATATTATTTTTTCGGATTCAATCGCATCCACATAAGATAATAACGAATACGGACTGAAATAAAAGTATAACCAATAATACAATCGACACATTATCATCAAATAGCTTGTCCGGAGCAGACCATTGGTACCATAACAGACCTTGGGAATTGCATAGCTCAGTTGTTCCACCTCTGCTGCCGTTATGCTGAAAATATCAGTTACATCCCGAATCATCTTCTCTGGGTTTTTCCTTTTTTCCTATTTGTCGGAATTCCTCTTTCTATAATGGTCTTCTCCAACCCTTCGTGTCATTTTACTCGTCCAAAATACTTCAATTTTTCTCCTTCTTATATATATCATCAGCACGTATCTTTGATTTTACGATCTTTCTGGATAGATCCGTTAGTTCGCTTCTGTGTCCATGATATCAGGATGACTTTTCTGTAACACTTATATTTAAACACACATTTGTGTTTTCAAATCGAATAGATGAAGAAATAGCGATAAAGTATGCGACAACTGCAATACAAACAAAACATCTTTGACATTATTTTCAAACACAACGAAGCTGCGTGCACCGGTGTTGAATAATCCTGAATATAGGACATGCCAGAATTGCAATATTTTTCTAATGCAATGGTTCTCAAACTTTTTGAAGTGGGGGACACTTGAAGTTCTACTAAAAATCGTAAGCACAATATATACAAAAACTTAATAAATAAGATACAAGAAGCAAAGGAATATAGAAATAATTGGAACATGCTGCGCACATTTATTCATTATTTTATTTCTGTCTATGAGAAATATAGGCTTGATGTCTTGGCGACTTTCTATCCTGGTGCCCGCTGGCTCCGCGTTGCTGATTTGGGATTTCCTAGGGCACACCTAGAAATGTCACCAGAAACACTGGTGCGCGTGGGCACACATTTTGAGAATCACTGATCTAAAGTCTATCTTCCACACCTTAGATTTCAGTTCAACTCTTCCACTGTTCTTGTACAGCGCGCACTTCAGAGTTACGAACTCTTTCACCACAGGATATAAATGTCACTCACGTACCAGACCAGTAACAAACTATATTTAATGATGCTTTGACCTTACATTCTGATATGGAATGCAGTCAAAGCAACCGAGTTTTGAAGGATTCAAGTGGAGAGCCAAACTTTCCGTTGTGTCTCATGAAGTTGTTTGTACGAGCTGTTTGTACGCGCCGCCGTGTTCGGAACGAAGACTCTGCGTGAGAATCAATATAATTTGTGAACGGGCAAAGGGTAGATTGGATCGTGCCAAAGAAAGCTTGTGCAAGCTTGAACAATGTTTCACTATTACTAACTTTCATCGCAGTGACAGTACTGTTGTTTTTGCACTTGCTTTGTAGACGCGTCTCATGTTCAATATCACCAGCTTAATTTTTGTCTTCAAACGGTTCCATAGTCTACCCAGAATCAATTGGAAAACAAGAGAAGCACTTGCAAGTAAAGAGGCACGGCAGAATATTGATTCCATCATCAATCTGGTGTTGTTGATTGGAAAAATACAGATCTCTCTCTCTCTCTCTCTCTCTCTCTCTCTCGTGATCCCGGCCTAGACTGATGAACCAACTTTTATCATGAATTTACCGTGTTTTTAAGGGACTCCTTTACCCGCTTGCCCAGCGTGTTCGTAGCGCGTTGGACTACGGGTGACTAGTCCTCTGTAAGTGCGGGTTCAACTCCGCGGACTGGCAGAAAAGCTACAGGTTCCCAGATTTACGGTGTTCGTGGCACCGAGCCGAAGGGTTACGATGTCCATGACACCGAGCCGAAGAGCTTTCAGCTCAAGTGCTTCTGGATCGGAAAAAAGGGACTCCGTTCCTCCGTTCTCGCGAAGCTCTGTGTTTTGAGGCCAGGTTTCTTTTCTTATACCTGCTATCAGTTGACAATCTTGCAGTACGTGCTCTGCCGTCATGTCCGCCTTTTTGCAGGGGCACAGGCTAGTTGTGCCAATTTTAAATTTGTTAAACATGTGGGCGCGGAGCTTGTTGTGGCTGGTACGGAGGCGGAGTATGGCAACTTGTTCACTACGAGACAGACCATAGTACCAGTCACCGTTGTTGTACTGAGAATGAAATACAGATCTAACACCGTATACCAAAAATACTACATGGTACCAATATAATACGATAGCTGCAGTAGTGTAGTTATTACTGGACTCGCTTCTTCGACTAGTGGTCTAGGTTCAATCCCACAAGTAGACGTAGACTTTTTTCCTATCGTAACGGCTCTCATGTTGACCAAGCTTCAACTGGGCACCAGGAAAAACACTGAGAAATAAAGAGGGCCTGCGTGATGTTGACCACATCACCCATCGTGTGCCGACGTGAATGAAAATACGGACCTAACACCGTAGTCACCTATATACCACATGGTACAAAAAATGTTCCTTTAATTTTTTTATTTTATTTTCCGATCCAGAAGCACTTGATCTTTTTAGTGAAACACGTACAAACAAAGTACTATAGTTTTACAAAATACAGAAACAGTGACGATAAACAGCGACGTTTCGACCAACAAGGCCTTTATCAAGCAAACGAACAAACAGGATTGACAAATTAAAATGAAACACAAATGGACGACCAAATACAAACGTATCTAAGGAAAATCTGGAATAAAACGAATAACGAAATAAATGTAACACAAAAAAACTAGAAATAGAACGGAAAAGAAACAATGAAACATCTAGTAAATATATAACTTGAATACATGCAACATATACCCATATAGATTACAAAGCATGGGAAGAGAAAGTACTAAGAAGCATAAGAATGTAATACAGGCAACATATACCCATATAGATTACAAAGCATGGGAAGAGAAAGTATTCAAGTTATATATTTACTAGATGTTTCATTGTTTCTTTTCCGTTCTATTTCTAGTTTTTGTGTTACATTTATTTCGTTATTCGTTTTTATTCCAGATTTCCTTAGATACGTTTGTATTTGGTCGTCCATTTGTGTTTCATTTTAATTTGTCAATCCTGTTTGTTCGTTTGCTTGATAAAGGCCTTGTTGGTCGAAACGTCGCTGTTTATCGTCACTGTTTCTGTATTTTGTAAAACTATAGTACTTGTTTGTACGTGTTTCACTATTTACCAAGTTTTACTGCAGATTTCCCCCTATTTCGATACTTTCTCTTCCCATGCTTTGTAATCTATATGGGTATATGTTGCCTGTATTACATTCTTATGCTTCTTAGTACTTTCTCTTCCCATGCTTTGTAATCTATATGGGTATATGTTGCATGTATTCAAGTTATATATTTACTAGATGTTTCATTGTTTCTTTTCCGTTCTATTTCTAGTTTTTGTGTTACATTTATTTCGTTATTCGTTTTTATTCCAGATTTTCCTTAGATACGTTTGTATTTGGTCGTCCATTTGTGTTTCATTTTAATTTGTCAATCCTGTTTGTTCGTTTGCTTGATAAAGGCCTTGTTGGTCGAAACGTCGCTGTTTATCGTCACTGTTTCTGTATTTTGTAAAACTATAGTACTTTGTTTGTACGTGTTTCACTATTTACCAAGTTTTACTGCAGTTTTCCCCCTATTTCGATATTGATCTTTTCAGCTCTTCGGCTCGGTGCCATGGACATCGTAACCCTTCGGTTCGGTGCCACGAACACCGTAAATCTGGGGAATCTGTGGCTTTTTCCGCCATCCTGCGGAATTGAACCCGCACAAACAGAGGGATAGTCACCTGTAGTCCAACGCGCTACGAACACGCTGGGCAGACGGACTTAGTTTGTTTTAACTTACCAATATAATATGAGGGTAGAATTTTAAAGCAAGTTTAAAAAATACATTTCTGTCAAAAATGTCCAATAATCCAAGTTACACTGTAGACTCTCATTTGTTCTATTGAATTTCTGCAATGTTGATACGATTTTTCTATTTCAGAAAGAGATTAAAGCTCACATGATTTTCATAGAAGTGCAAGAATGATAATTGTAGCAATCAATCAATCAATCAATCAATAAATCAATACCACATGAAATGTTGCTTGTTTGCATTCATTCTCATAAATCAAGTTAACCCCTTTTCGTGATCAGTGTGGTTCGCGGCGAGGACGTGAGTACGATTCACGACCGTAGGCGCCTACAATATGTAGGACAGTTACATCCAAATTTCAGTTAAAATGTATGCATATAGTCCAGCATGGCACAGATTGATACAGACGAAGACGCCCTTGTGTTGTCGGATCCCTCAAGGGAGCAAAGAATAGAAACATTGTGCCACAAGGCATGTCGTAAGAGGCAACTAAGGTAAGGGCCTAAGAAAGCTAACCTAGTAAATAAAACGCGTTGCAGAATTCGGATGTGCTGTTCTAATTGTAGGTGTATAACTGGGACATCGTACAATCGCTCTAAGGCTCAGATCACATACAAATCACATAGAGTGGTTTAACAGGTGGTCGTTATGAAGCGTTCGAGGAAGAAGTAGAACAGACGAAGTCACTGTAAGAGTTTACAAGCCCGCGTGCCCAGCGTGTTCGTAGCGCGTTGGACTACGGGTGACTAGTCCTCTGTAAGTGCGGGTTCAACTCCGCGGAGTGGCAGAAAAGCTACAGGTTCCCCAGATTTACGGTGTTCGTGGCACTGAGCCGAAGGGTTACGATGTCCATGATACCGAGCCGAAGAGCTTTCAGCTCAAGTGCTTCTGGATCGGGAAAAAAAGAAAAAAAAAAGAGTTTACAAACGAAAAACTCCTCTTTAAAGTAAAAACATCTGGAGTTATACTGTATCGTGGAATTAGATCTGATTTGTCATAGGGAGACTGTCATAGCCGACTCATGCCAACCACATGTAATGAATACGGGTTCTTAATGTTTTCGCTGCTGCCAACATAATTTTTTCGCCCGAATGGTTACCGGGGCCCAAATTTGGGGTGTAAAGAATAGAACCACTGTTACCTGCCATGCATGTCGTAAGAGGCGAATAAGGAGGTTTTGCTGAAATCGGATGCACATGTCCTAAGCGTGTAGAAGTGTATGCGTTTAGGGGCCTACCAAACCAATGTGCAACGTATACACGTTCTTGGCAAAGATTAAACATATCACAAAGAGTGATTAAAATTGGTCGTAAAGAACGAACGCAAAGAAGAAGAAGAACATAATTTTGTTCTAGTAATGTCATTCTTCTTGGAGCAGCGTCTGACCGAATGGAGTAGATCGCGGCTCCCATGCGGGAGACCCGTGTCCAATCCACGGCAAGGCCAAGGACTTTTTTTCTATTGTAGGCATAACAGAAAAATTCTAACATCAACAACTTAGCGGTGACTGCACTAGCCATGTGGCCATTAAATTTACTCAGGCTCTCGTCCCACCCTCTCGTCCCACCCTCTCGTCCCACCTGCCCTACAAACATCTAAAAATCGATACTACAGGCCAGGACCATGCCGTGATACAGAGACGAGGCCGCATCAGGCGGTACCAAAATGGGGGCGGCATAAGCAGAAAAATCAAAATTACAATTGAAGGTTATTTTAAAGAAAAATGATTTAAGGGTCGGCATTTCGAAGCCTTGCATCATATTGTGAAAATATACCGCACGGCCCTGCTACAGGCAGTAACGACAGTAAATTTATTAATTTTGTTATATTTTTTTATTCCTTGTGGCCTTTGATAAGAACATCGTAGACATAAATTTGTGCTAAAATGATGTAAACAGAAACATAACGTTACCATAACGTAATAACCAAGATCAACGGGTTCAACACGGGCATGGCAAACATAATAAAACAAGGTTATAGAAAAGAACACTGACAAAGCTATAACATTGAATAACATTAACCCATGGTATACCACATAAGAGCCACGTTTTTACGTGTTGTTTTTCAAGAATACTTTTTTAATGGAGAGTGCTCTAGCAAATTTGATTATACTTTTTTTCTTACGCTCAGTACCAGAGCATTATTTCATTATATGAATGTGCAGGGTTTAAATCTCTATTTTATAAATGCATCAACTGAATTCTACAAAGAATTATATCTTCTTCTTCTTCTTCTTCGAACGCTCCATATCAACCACTTGTTAACCATTCTGTGTGACTTGTATGTGATCTGAGCCTAAGAGCGATTGTACGTGTTGCCAGATGTGCGCCAACAAGTAGGCCAGCATATCCGATTTCTGCGATGATTTTTATTTACTAGGGTAGCTTCCCAAGGCCCCTACCTCAGTCGCCTCTTACGACACGCCTTGTAGATCGCAGTGACGTTATTCTTTGCTCCCCTGAGGGCCAGGCAACACACTGGCGTATCATGCAACAATGAACAGGGATTACATAAAAGACACTTTTTTTGTAATGACACTTCTGTTTCTAGTAATACAACATAGAAACGTGTAATTGTCCATGTTAGATTCTGTGGAAAATCTTTACGTGTCTCTGCAGAGCTTGTTTCTGAAACGTATCAAACAAACAGATGCCCCATAATCGAAATTTTAACTCTTTAATTCTTTGGAGATATTGACCTGCCAAAAAAAGATATTAGGTCAGCTCAACTGCATCGTTTGAGACATTCTTGCTTGTTTCCAGTTGGCATATTTATTTTCTAACAAAGGTCTCTTTATTCTAAAAGGGCCCAAAGCCGATGGATTAACTTCATTGCGCCGAGTTTTAACCTATATGGAACGGGATCTCTCGGTAGAACTGGCGTACCACCTGCCGAGAGTATTGCACAAAGCACAAACTGCGTAGCTCCGATACAAGCCTAGGGGTCTTTTGAAAAAAAAGTACACTCATGAACAGAAGACGCGGTATGGATACGAACCTACGACATCCAGAACGCAAAGCATGGCTTGACCCTGAGGTCACAGAGATCCCCTTTAATCTAATATAACAATAATTATAATAAGTAGCCAAACAATCTAACTAATACTGAAATGGTCTATTATGAAACCTTCTTCTTTGTTACATTTCAACTCCCAACGAAGTACAGGGCTTCAACAAACTTCCTGCTCTTCCTTTCTCCTGTCATACCTTCCACTTCTTTCCATGTTTTACCTATCCTTTTAATATCAGTCTCTAGCTCTCTTCCCCAGGTATGCATAGACCTTCTCCTAATCCTCTTTCCCAGCAAATTCCAAAACAGTGTCTGTCTTGCAATGCTTCTGGTCGGTCTTCTCAATGTGTGTTCTATCTATCGCCAGCGTATTTTCCTTATCTCTTTCTCCACTGGTATCTTCTTTCTCTGAGTTCCTCGTTCGTAATCTTATAATACCATCTCAGTAATTATGAAACCAGGGCACAGACGTTCCAGATAATGAACTTGATCATAGACCCGCATTCATTTCTACATCACATTCTTTCAAAATGGAGAGTGTTTTAGATTCAACGACCAGCTAAACTATCACAAAAACGTAATCGATAGTCGTGTATTTTTACAAAGTCGATTTCGTAACTTGTGACTCAATGGCAGGTTCTAACAGTGTTAGCAAAAGCATTAATTATAAGCCGCAGTAATTATATCTGCTACAAGATATTAAAGAAGCTATGAATATGACTATCGACGAAGTGGGTGAACTGGCTAGAGACAAGGGAATTTCAGATGCGCTGCAAAGAGAGCAACGTCCTATAAAGGACACGCATCTAGATGATGACTTATATTTATCTTTTCTTTACTTTCTTCTCTCCAATCCTGTTTTGCCTCACAGCGTCAAGAAGATATTTCTACGAGAACGGACTTTTTGTGCGCTTCATAAACAGTGTCTTCCTTCGCCTCTGTTATCTCTAAGGTTCACCTTTTGCGTGCCCGGCCTTTTGCTTTGTATCCATTGTATCGGAGCAATATTGTTCTTTGATAACTGTCTGTTGGTAATCTGCTTATGTGGCCGAACCATTTAATTTGTTGTTTCTTGATGAAGTTCAGTACTGATGTTGTGCCCAAGGTTCTTCTAATGTCTTCATTTCAAAACCGGTCTCTTCTTGAGATTCCCATTCTGCGTAGACACTCCATCTCTGTCGTGACTATGTTTATTCTATCGTTTGGTAAGGAAAAATCGGCAGCTATAAAACAATTAGTCGAACTGCTGTTATACAGGATAAATATTTAGACTATTTTATAGCGCAGTAAAGCAAGCTATTGACAGATACTTCAAACAACATGAGCCGCCTGGAGAAAAATCCGTCATGAAGCATAATTGCTTTATCAGATTCTCTAACCAGATGGCTACTTTGATTTACAAATGACAAGTCATAAATAGTTAAGTTGACTTACCCAAACTATAACAATTTAATTAACATTATAATCAATCAAGTGTCATGCCTGCTGGCGTAGACGATCATGTCTCTCCATAGCTCTCTCTCCTTGGTGCAGTTAATCTGTTCTGACGTCGATCCAGTGTCGAACCACCATGTCATACCATAAAACATCTTCTACTTCCATCTTCCACGTTCTCTCCTTCCCTGAATCTTACCTGCTGTCACTAAATGTTATAAACCTTCTTTTCGCATTATGTGCCAGAAGAACTTTGATTGTCTGATTCTTATTCTTTTGATAAGGCTTCGTTGTGTGCAGGTCTGATTTAAAACCTCATCATTTGTTGTTTTTTCACTGTCCATGGAATTTTTAGCGTACGTCTGTAAAACCACATCTCTGTGGCTTCCAATGATCTTATTGATTGTTTGTTCATTGTCCATGATTCGCTGCCATACATAAGTATTTGATCAATAAAGCACTGGAGTATTCGTTTACGCAACATTATAAACATACTAATTTAACATTGTAAAAAACGCTGTAAAACATTTTCTTTTTCCTTCCTCTTTTCTCGAATCCTGTTTGTCTCACAGCGTCAGGTCAAGAAGAGATTTCTAAAACTGTTTGCCTCACAGCGTCAGGTCAAGAAGAGATTATTAAAACTGTTTGCCTCACAGCGTTAGGTCAAGAAGAGATTACTAAAACTGTTTGCCTCACAGCGTCAGGTCAAGAAGAGATTTCTAAAACGGGCCCTTGTATGCTCTTCGTAGATAGTGTCTTTCGTCGCCTCTGTTATCTCTGAGGTTAATCTTTTGCGTGGCCGGCCTTTTGCTTTGTACCGATTGTATCGGAGCAACATTGCTCTTTGAGGTGCACTGTCTGTTGGTAATCTGCTTACGTGGCCGAACGATTTAATTTGTTGTTTCTTGATGAACTCTAGTACTGATGTTGGAACTTCCGGTCAGGATGGCTCTGCAAGCTGGTTGTGAATTTCTGCCGGCCTCTAACCTAAGTCGATTTTCAGTTTTCTTTGGATGGAATTTGTGTATTCTAGCCTGAATGTGATAGACTAGTGCACCGTGTGACCCATCTAGGGAATTCTGAAGCCACTGGGAGAGGCCTAGCAGACCGACAGTGGTATAATCTAATCTGTGCTCGTTGAATTATGAAGAGATTTCGAAGAAATCTTTTACATCCTTGAAACCAACATTAACCATTTCATTCCATCATTATTTTTACATTCGCCGTATTTATATTTCAATGTATACTGAATAAACCGATCTTTTAGCTTTTCGGCATCTTAAAAATACTTCTAACCTGTATATCGGCTTAGCAAGGCAGACGGGATAAGTTTGAGAAATATCTCCATATTAAAGTATATTTATAATGTAACGTGTGTAATTGCGGCTTCATTATACGGTGAATTGTTCCCAAAAATTGATGTTTGCCTGTCTCTGCATATTTGCATCCAAATAATGTACTTTTAGAGAAAGAAAAAACTGATGAATTACAACAGAGTTAAAGAAGTGTTCTAGAAGATTTTAAAAGTGTACGTTAAAGAAATGTTACAGCTATAGGAGTTTTAAAATGTTTTTTAAATAAAATTGTATTGTAAGTCAAAGTGGGAAGTGGTATATTAGTTTTGTAATAGTGTTATCCGTTCAGAAAACAATGCAAACTACTGAACGTATAAGTGGTGCCTAGAAAATCAACAAATCGTTTTATGTGGTTGATGGCTACGTCCTGTAAAGGATATGCATACGATTCTCATTTTCAATAGTGTTATAGAAATGTTATAAATTTAATACATCATCATCAAATAGCTTGATCTGAGCAGAATTTTGCCACCCCAAATGTCCTCCAGAATTTCTCATATGCCAGATGTCCTGACTCTGCAGCCGTCATGTTCAAACCATCAGTTACGTCCTGAATCCATCTTCTACATGGTCTTCCTCTCCTTCTCTTTGCCGGCATGCCTCCTTCCATGATGGTCTACTCCTGCCCTTCATGATTTTTTGTATGTCCAAAATATCTCAATTTTCTCTTTCTTATTTGTAGCATCAGCCAGTTTTCTTTGATTTTGAGTTGTTTCTGAATAGATCTATTTGTTGATTTCTCTGTTCATGATATACGAAGGACTCTTCTGTAACACTTATATTCAAAAGTACATATATTATTAATATATACGTTTAATAAATGTGTGAACGGGAGGCGGATTAGCGTAATGCATACCCTTTTCGTCTATTGACTCGGACAGAAGAAGGATGTGGGGCCAATCCCACACTCGACGCTTCACATGTGAAGGAAGGAATTTGTACACTTACCTCCTGCATACTAGGCTCTAGACATTTGAAGTGAAGTTACTTCATACCATAAGGTCTGACAAGGCTAGGGGAAATTTTATTTATAATAATTGTGTGAATATATAATACTCATTGAAAAACAGAGACTCAAATGGTTTGGTCACTTGGTGATAATCTTCTTTGCGTTCGTTCTTTACGATCAATTTTAATCACTCTTTGTGATATGTTTGATCTTTGCCAAGAACGTGTATACGTTGCAGATTGGTTTGGTAGGCCCCTAAACGCAAAAGACTTCTACACCTTAAATATGCATCCGATTTCAGTCAATAAACTTGGTGATAATGAGTCCGAATACATAGTTGCAAGAACGTACAACCTGAATATGAATCATCAAGAGGAAGATGCAGACCAAGAAAACGATAAGTTGATGGAGTTACATCTTAAAACTCTACAATACTACAGTATATCAATCGAGCGAGCGTGCACTATCTCAGAAACCGACCATCAGTTAAACCTGTGACGCCTAACGTAACAAAAGGCAGAGACGAAATAAAGAAGAATATGTTATTAGAGAGTTGCAAAAGTAACACAGAAAAGAGTGTTATGTAGTGAGGAGAGATACAAAGTGTTGCATCATAATAATAATTCCTCTCGTACCGTTATATAATTCCTGCTTTATTGTTGTTATATAGGGCCTGCATGCAATTTATCCATACCGTTCTATCTTGGGTATCTCGCTCAATCTCCTCCATAGAACTGAGACCGATATTTTTGCTTCTCTCAGAAATGTTCGTTTCAGGGTCTCCCAATGTCGTCTTCTCTTGTTTGAACTCTTTACATCCCACTTCAATGACTGCTTTGATATTCTTTGATAATTTCTTTTCAGGGTGTATCCAACATATCTCCATATTCTTTTTCTTATAACAGTTGTCACTTGTGGTTGACTAACATTGAGCTACATGCAGAAGGTCCTCAAGCGCTTGAAGAAATATTATGATCTTTGACATTTACACAAAAAAATATTAAAAATATATATAGAAACAGTGCTAAACTAGTTCCGCAAAATCAAAGGACCCGGATCAGACCGGAGTATACATCTCTGATAGGACAAAATGAAAGGTCATTTGAAGTTTAACGCAGTCTGAGAAACTGGAATCAGCTTGACTGTTGGTATGGTGTAATAATAACTCCACCGCTAGAAGAATGAAATTTAAGTAAAAAATTGGCTGAAACGATCTTTGGAAAGATAGGATAAATAACGTTGTCGGGCATTGGATTTTGCTACAATACATTTTGGCTGAGCTTCAGGATGGATCGCTGGCTGAAATTGAAACGCAAATTACTGATGATGCTAATGTTGCGCGACTTGTTCAAGGCAGAAGAAACCTCTTCCTGTTTATTAAAAGAGTGTTAATTGTAAAGACATTGTTTACTATTGTAACTCACAGACATTGTTTACTATTGTAACTCCCACAGACAAAATTTTTTACTATTGTAACTCCAACGTATTAATAAAAATTTTTCATTTTCCATTTTTATTATTGAAAATTAGTTAGTCTTTACTAGAGAACATTAAAATCAATTTAAAAGAGTTTCCGTGATAATGCAAGTTTGGGAACCACTGGTGAAGAATATTGTCCTTCTGTCGACCTCTATCTTTCTTACCCCATGTCACGCCAGTTGTCACAATGTATTCAAGCTTGTCTTTACTCATAATGTTTTAAGGAATGTCGATTATTTCTGTCTACTCTTGTAAAAGTCATAATGAGGAATTATCTAAGTGTTATAAAAATGATTCATAACTGATATATAATGAATACAATAGTTATATTAGTGCTATGTAAGTGATATAGATTACTTATACGATGTACGGCGTAACATCTGGGGCCGTTGTTGTATCTGACTTTCAGTCGATGCTTTACAAGATCCAGAAGGGCAGGTTTCGGTATTAGTGGATGTCGTCTATAGAAGTTTCTAACCTCCAGCGGCTTACGTGGATATACTGTTCTGGGCATGCGGGTGTTAAGGTAATGAGAGAGCGGACAGGTTTGCATCAACAGCATCGATTGTTAGGGAGTTGAAGATGGATAAGGAGGATGTTTTTCGGTCTCTTCGCGACTGTCTGTTGGATGAGGACACTAAAATCGATGTTGAATCGATCAAGCGATTTATGCAGTTTGGAGTTACCCGTTGTACAAGTCGAACTGGATGTCTGAGAGGCAAAGTGAAAGGTGTGTTTAGTCAGCGAGCCACGGAAACCATCAGTATGCATACTCTTCGATATCTGTTGGGGAGACTGAGCACCTATGGGTCTGCCCGGACAGATGGACGAACGTGTGTCTACTCATGATGAACATCACAAAAATAAATATATATGAAGTCTGAAAGACAGTGTTTGTCTAAATTATCGTCCAAGTATACCATCATTAAATACCACAATCATCACTACAATATGGACCCCCTACTACACAATGACGTCAGTTTAGTAACCAATAACGAATAACGCCGTAACAGCAGCCCCGCTTTAGCATAGTTTCAGAATATTTATAGCGCAGGGCATGCCGGTTCATAAATCTTACAAAACTTAGCCATTGTATTTTGTCGATCGAAACGATGGAATTGCGTGTAAAAAATTGCTTCAAATGAAATGTGTCGTTCATATAGAAAAACCGATAATTCGCACGTTACAACTGAAACATATTCTACAGATCTCAAATATTGTATAATCACATGGTAAGTAGAGGCTATTTTGAACGAATTGTTTTTAATGGTCACCACAATTTTGTTGCAATGTTGCACATTTTGCTTAAGGTACTACTCATAAACAGCGAATGTGCGTGTAAGCCAGCAACGATGACAGCATCCTGTTAGTCCCCAGAGACAGTGCATGTAATTGAAACCAACGGTGAATACAGCTTATGTTATCTCCTTGTATTTTTCATGTCAACAAGTGGTCTTAGTCTAGCTTCACCAGTTGTCAGACTAGTTTTTATAACTTGTCTCCAGCTGGACCGGCCCCTGGTGAATTGCTCCCAATCTTGTTTATTCATGACAAGCGCTTGAATACATCTTTGTAACGAAGGAAGAGTCGCACAACTATATTTTGGCGTGAAGCCAGCAACCCAAATAAAGTATCCTTAGGGGTCCGGCGGCCCTTTATCCGGATCAAAGGAACCAGTCATATTAAGAGTCGTTGGAGGATACTAGCAGCCAGGAACGGCTCGTCATTAAGGGCGAGTGGGGCCGGGCCCCACCAAAAATAATGTATAACGTGTATTTATTAGTTAATGAAATTAAAATATAACCTAACCCAAAATCATGAATTTCCCGAAAATTTTAGTCTGGCCCCACCAACGAAAAGGATCACGAGCCGCCACTGTTAGCAACTATGTATGGAATCCCAGTATATTTCAATACCTCATGAATTTGTGTCTTTGCGACTTCAGAAGATCTTAAGTGTATGCATCAATGCGGTACGCTCTCAATTATGTGACATGGGCAAGTCTCAGACACTGGAACCAGTTCGAGAATTAGGCGTTAAGTCTGGACATGCCAGCCAGTGTCGTCTTCGTGGTAGAGAGAGAAGATATAGTAATCAACTTCTCATGAGTACGGTGAGCAAATGGACTTTGAGATGGCTGCTGCAGCGGAGGACAGAGCACGAATGGGAATGCCCAATGTGCCACGATGTTGATCGCATAACATAACATAACGCCTCAAGCAGCAAATGCGGAAGGTACTTGTATAAGTATTATTTAAATAGGTTTGTTATTTGTTAGTTTTGTGAGATTGAGAAAAGCGTTTAGGGTTTCATCTGGAGAAATAAACTCCAAACTTAAGTTTTGGCTACAGTGTGGGACGAACAAGGAATCAGTGCTGCAAACACAGTTCTGTAGAAATAGGTCATTGGTACAAAAGGCAATCTCATCTATTATTTAGAGAGAAATATCGACTTATCCGACAACCTAAACAGTTTTCCAAGTAGGGGTCAGTTTCTGTGCCATGGAGGTGTCTACATTCAGGTTGGAGGTATTAGAATATGAAAACTGCTTCTGTCTGTAGTCAATATTAAACTGCAATAGAAATGGTAAATCCTGCAAATTAACTGTCCAAATATGATAATAAATTAAGAACTTTTGAAACGAAACAAACTGTACATCGTGGGAAACCATCATTAAATAATAAAAATGTAGGTGGATTATGTATGTTTATCGTATGCCAGTAAGGGCATTGGCTAGGGCAGTTCTCCGATGGACAGCGAATGGAAAAATAAAGCATAGACGTGAAAGAGAGACATGAAGAAGAACTACGAATAGAGAGATTTCGGCCTCATATAGAAAACAATTAGTAGAAAGCAGCAGAACTGCAACAATAGAATTAGTGATAATTGCTATTTTTCTTCTTCTTTTCGATCGTTATTCTCGGCCATTTGATCATTGTGATATAAACATCTTTACCAAGAAATTCTTATGTGATATATAAACAGTCTTTACCAAGTACATTCTTATTGTGATATATAAACAGTCTTTACCAAGTACATTCTTATTGTGATATATAAACAGTCTTGGCCAAGAACGGTTGGAAAGATTGCGCCCCGTTAAACCCCTATAGTTGTAGGATAAGCGTATCCGGTGCGTTTCCACGTTTTCGGCCTTCGGAAATGTTGGAGTCTGCCATGTCGGCAGTCAAACACTTTCCAGACATCGTGAGTGCCTTTCTCTTTAATGATCCACTTATTGCCGTATATTTGGACTTGGATCTACGCCAAAGAGCTTTTGTACTTTGCAACCTTTTGACTAAGCACAGCGTTCCTTTTTTGCACCGTGTGATGCGCACTCTTTAATGATTTTATAATTGCTCTTCATCGGGACAGTCATAGTGTTTCCATAGAAATATATATGTCTTGCCAAGTCTATCATTATATATTTTTATGTAGCATAGGGTATCTTTGCGTGAATATAAGACGCTATCCTCTAGCTGCAAATGTACCCGTTTCTTTCTCCGCGTAGACTGATCGGCATATTTTTCCAGAGATCCGTGGTTTCAATGTGGGTGAGATTTGAGTTCCTAAAAGAGATCTGAGCACATATCGTTATTCATCGAAGTGTTATGATGATAGTCTTATAAATTAACCAATGAATGTATTAACATAAAGAACGTAGCCGGTATTCTTGGAAGCAGTGATCATGTAACTGTAGGAGTTTAGAATACTACAAATTAAATTATTTAGTTACCACTGTTGTTGAGCGTCTGTGCAAGTTAATCAATTATGTATCCGTGGATAGACTAGGAATAACAGACAGAGAACACTTTCTTCTTGTAGGAGTAGCCCTAGGGGTAGCCAGCGCATGACAAGCAATAGAATACAATAATAACGTAATAGACTATGTGTTGCACTCTCAAAACAGAAGGGCAACACATGACAACAAGACAGTTACGTAGAAAAATGACGTAAGGTAGTGACAGCTTAGGAAGAAGAGAGAGAAACAAAAACACGGAAAAGAGGACAGACGTGTTACAAAGAACGAGATAGATAGGGTAGCTCAAATGACCAGTTTAGAAGACAGATCGACTACAAGAATATACTGGTCACGTACACATGCATTAACTCTTACAATACGCATACTAAAACCTCCTTTTTACGCACTGTTTTTGAGGGACAAATTTGAAGGCGAAGATGTCCTTACAAAATGTGTTATAACTTTCTTACATTCAACAGCAGAGACAAACTGCATACACCAAAATGTGCACAATTAAAAGATCTATTACAAACACCCACTTGCTGTATTTGAATTTTAAAAAATACACTTAAAGCATTAAAGTCATCTACGATATATTAACAACTGGTTAGAACCATATGGTCCGTGAAGTGACTTTTTGTAAAATGGGAACTAACTTTATGGTCTGTCAGGTGGCGTTTCGTATTCTAGGAGTTAAGTGATACCATGTGATCTGTTAATAAAGATGGAACATTCATGAAATGACGGTTGGTTATTTATTATAAGTTGTCTGGTATTTCAAGCCAGTCTGTACTATGTTGTCTACAAAACTACCATTATAACAACCTCTTACGACAACATCCAAATGGCACAACTAATACTACCACATACATCATTGCTACCACTTGTCACAAGCAAAGGGAAGAAACCGTAGTTACAATAATGGAACCCCCAGCAGCATCGTTAACATTCTTCATCCTTCGTCCCTAGGGAGGCATAGGTTCACAACCAAGACCTTCCAAGTCCACCTATCCAAGGTGATCTTTACCAGATCTTTCTACTATCTCCCCATTTTCTTGCCATGATTCCCTCTTTGCCGAGTCCTTCTTTCTCGGGTGGCAAGCTATGAGTTTCCTGGTTGTGGTTTCTGTAGCTATATAGTGATTTTTACAGGGTGGGATAACTCGCCCCACGTCCAACCTCCTTAATCGCCTCTTACAACATGCATGGCAGGTAACAGTGGTTCTATTCTTTACACCTCTAATATGGGCTCGGTAATCAGACGGGCGAAAGAGAACACTAGGGATGATCTAATTTTACGGTAGAGTAAAAATGACAGCATCCAATCTCAGACAGTCCTAAGAAAATACGCTATACGCTAGTAGAGATACAGGATCAACTACACTAGCTGTCATGACACAAGATGATGATGATCTATCTTGTTGAGTTTTATATTATAAACGATAAGTGAGTTTTATATTATAAACGATAAGTGAGTTTTGTATTATATATATGTCCATCAAAAATGTAGGAGGAATAGTTCGGCGTTTGATATGATCACTATAGTCATTGATTAGTTCTGTGTTCTTGTATTGATTATACTATGTGAGCGAATATGGAGGCAAAAAAGAGCGCAGAGGGCAAAAGAACATCCTATGTATCAGCTTCAGACTCCAGTAAAACACGTAGCAACTGTGACAAGAATTGTCACTTCAGTATAGGTTTTACAGCCACAAGAAACGTTGCGATTCAGCATATAACAAACTACTTGACGCAAAATATATTGTCTTCTGAGATAAAGAGGAAAATGATAATGTAAGCGATCCATCCAGGTCTGCATTCCCATTACATTTTTATATCAAATTTGCCAGTTTTCATTACAAAGAAAATCAAAAATGTTTATCCGCATAACGGGTTCACAAAATGTTGCATGTCTACATATAATGTTTCTTAAAATTTTCTGATTTTTTATATTTCCAAAAATGCTGTCGCATTAATGGTCTATATTTAAAATCTATTTTACACGTTAGTAATGGTACTTGGTTGTGACTGCTGCATGCGTTCAGTGGTTAGTGCTCTAGATTTCTAGGCGATTGGTATTGGTTCGATCCACAGTTCCTAGTAAAACGTTAACAACCCTAAAGAACTCTCAGCTTGATCTAGCATCTAATGGTTCAACGAATGTATCTGGGGCATACAAGCGGCAATCATGATTTTGACATCACTGGCATTTAGCCGTTGATCTTGAAGTTTAAGTGTTTAACATTGTATTATCAATTATATCACATGGTATGAAAGCGGAATCTTTAAACTGTGCTATCTCTCTCTTACATATACCTGTAAGGTATGATTAAAGAGTACATGGCATGATATCAATCAATCCGTATCAACAAATAAATAAATCAGTCCGTTCACCCGTCCGTCCGATCGTCCCTCCGTCCACCCATTCATCCATAAACCCACCCATCCATCCATCCGTCCGTCCGTTCATCCATCCATCCATCCATCCATCCATCGATCCATCGATCCATCAATCCATCGAATAATCGATCCATTCACCCATCAAATTATGAGACTATGCAAAGTCCATCACCGTACCCATGAAAAGCTGGATTTTGTCGTGATTGATGTTCCCTTCGACATGAATTCAAGTGATGAACAGTTTTGTGTTGACACTTTAGCGATGGCCATATGCGTTTATGCGGTGCAGGTTGCTTTTTGTGGCGGTACGGCTGTTTCATACTGGAATTAGTTTACACAGCACAGAAGACATTTGTTAGCATTTCGTGTGATTTTCGTTGGCAGGGGAACTGAGCAATTATGGAGTGACTCGTTGCAGTGAAGTTGCACCGTACATATGAACTATGTGCTTCTCTCTCTCTCTCTCTCTCTCTCTCTAAACAAAATCCCACAAATATATAAAGTTCACTGACAAGCTATTCTAATATTGCTCGTATCTTCCCAACTTCATCCCAGCCGTTTCCTTCCGTACACAATACAAGACAACGGAATGTTTAGTACATATATACGGAAACGACAAATGTATACAAATCAGACAAATAATTATTTAGATGGAGAAAAATCACAAGTTTGGAACGTCTTGATTACCTACGTCTGTTTCCAACATCGAGTTCAAAGTTCAGCAATATACTATAAAACTAATACATACTGGATAGAATCAACAACATTAATGTCACGTAGCCCACAAATACGTCCTGGAGATTTCTGTATGATGAAAACCACAACGACAAATCACTGACAAAATATCTTCGTCGACGAATGATAATTTTTTTTATATAAATCGGAAAATGTGTGTGCCCGTTTTCTGTTTAGTAACTGGAAACAAGATCGTACTGTAAATTGAATAGCAGGTTTGATAATCAAACTAATCTCCGCTATTTTCAACTGATTCGCATAATATGCACTTGTCAAATGGAAAGTAAGACAATTTAAGATAACCCGTTTGAATACATTGAGGTATATTGGGGAATCTATCAATCAAGTGCAATGCCTGCCGGCGTAGGCGACCATGTCTCTTCACAACTCTCTCTGCTTCGTGTATGTAATCAGTTCTGACATCGATCTTTTGTCGAACTATAATGTCAAGCCATCCAACATCTTCTCCCTCTGTCTTCCAAGATCTCTCCTTCCTTGAATTTTACCTGTAGTCACCAAATGTTCTCAGCCTTCTCTTCGCATTATATGTCCGGAACATGAGACGGCTCAGCGTAATACTTAAGCATTCGCATATGGTTTCGGATACAAGAGCATTGTAGGTTCAATCCTACCCTCAATGTTTCACCCGTGAAGACATAAATTGGCCCTCCTACATTCTACACGGTGGCGTCTGTGGTTTAGGGGATAGTGACTCGGTCTATTAACACCGACGTTCTGAGTTCGAATCACGCTGCGGGCAGTTTTGTTGCAAAATGTTTCGGGTGGATTTTTGTACAAAAAAGGACGACCACCGGTTCAGAAAGCAATGACAAACTGCTGAACGTAATAATGCGTAGAAAAATCACAAAAAGCGTTAAAAAGCTGGAGTTGATTCGCAAAGTCTTGTAAAGGATACGCAATTAACTAATTAACCTTCTAAACACTAGAAACTAGAAATGCAAAGCAACAAACACATCGTAATCTCAGTTCTGAAAAGCATATTGTATAACAACATTGGGGAATATTGTGTTAAGTCCTTGTTTTTCTTTAACCATCAGCACACGGCTATGTGGACAACATCCCGCCAACCGTCTTTACTTATCAATGTTTTTCTGGCACCTATTTGAGGTTGAGTCAACAGGAGAACCGTTACGGTCAGGAAAATATTCACTCTCACTATGAAATTGAACCCAGACTTATGAATCTTTTTTTTTTCCGATCCAGAAGCACTTGAGCTTTTAGCTTTTCGGCTCGGTGCCATGGACATCGTAACCCTTCGGTTCGGTGCCACGAACACCGTAAATCTGGGGAATCTGTGGTTTTTCTGCCATCCCGCGGAATTGAACCCGCACACACAGAGGGATAGTCACACGTAGTCCAACGCGTTACGAACACGCTTGGCAGACGGGCCGACCTATGAATTAAGTGCACTAGTCACTAAGCTATCGCGGATTTCTTGTCAAATGGGTGTTTTTTCCACCTTGAAAACTGTGTCATTATTAATACTTTAACTATCGAACTGTCAAACGCACTATAACCAAAATAATATTTGGTTATGTTTTTTCACTTCGCAGTGTATGCGAAAGATACGGTACCATTTTCTTTTCTTTTTAATTGAAATTGATGAATAACATATACTTTTCTACATACCAATATGTACGGTTAGCATAAATTAATATAATACGAACGTATAATTTAGGAGCAGCGATCAGAATGCGTTAAGGTAAATTTAGAACTACTTAGACAATGAAACAAACAAGGCGCAGTGCGCAGCACATGGTCAAAAGTGACAGGCAAACGTGCGCATGCTGTTCATGTTGGTAGTTATTTGAGTTAACACAGAATCGCAACATATATTTAGAAAATCTGAAATAACATGAAATATCGAGTATAGTAGATATTCAGTTCATTAATGAACAATAATAGAGGGCAGAGTCCCAGAACGTAGAGGCAGACGAAGAAGAAGATGGCTTCAAGATATTAAAGAAACCATGAATATGGCCATCGACGAAGTGGGTGAACTGGCTAGAGACAGAGTGAATTTCAAATGTGCTGCAAGGAGAGCAACGTCCTATAAAGGATACGCACCTTGATGATGAATGAATGAATTCATTAATAATATATTCCTTATATAATTTTGAAGGGAATATTGTCTGGAAAGAGAATGAGAGGAAGACCTAGAAAATGATGGGTTCAAGAAGTCATTGACGAGCTGAGAATTATGCTGCTGATGCCGGTCAACTTGCACATAACAGAGAGTTTTTCCGGACTGCTGTCTTAGGAGCGTCATGGGAGCCAAGTTTCGGAAGGTATAAGCTACTTGATGATGATGATGATGATGTTCCTTATGAAGTTTGATTCCGTAACATATTTCCTAAAATGTATATAATATTTTCAGATTTACTCGCACCAGATTAATTTTTTTTGGCAATTCATCTATCACATCTTGCTCCAATGTTTTTCGTAAGCTCTCTCTGCTTCCCCTTCCTGTTATGTCATCATCGTCATCATTTATCTTGTCCCTGCCGGAAGCTATGACACTAGCTCTAACTATATCTCTTCATTGTATCAGGTGTCCGGCATCTGCCACAGTCATACTCAGCTCATCTATAACATCCTGCACCCATGTTCACCTTGATCATCTTCCTCTACCTCGTCTGCCTGGTTTCATGCTCTCCGGAAGGATCTTCTCCAGTGCATTATGTCGTTCCACATGTCCAAAACATTTCACACTTTTATTTTCAATCTTTTTATCAACTTCCTATTTTCAAATTTAAGCTATTGCAAAATAACTTCATGTACCGAGTACATTGAATTGCAACAAATGCAGTGGTTCAGACAGTTAATGAGAATAGAACACAGCCAGCCACCACTAACAGCATACAATAAAAAGATATCAAGTAATAGAGCCAGGGGATGACCGAGAAAATAAATGTGTAGACAATATCAAGACCACATTAAATAAACACAGATGTAACACAACAAGGTCGACTCACGTGCCCATGGAACGCAAATTAAAACTTAACGCTTTAAGTGGACAACCAATTCCATGGAAAGACAATATATATATGACATTTTTTGTCTTTACAGACGGTCAATTGATAAGTTGTTTTACTGGTACAGCCTCTGAGTTTTCCATTTTCTCTCTTGTCTTTCAGCTCATACATAGGTCTCTTTTCAAAGACTGCGCCCTTGCGCAATATCGCTTTGCACACAACTCTGTCATCAGCTAGTTTTTCCCATCTGCTGTAATCTATAGAAAAGTTTTTCATTGAGGCCTTACAGACATCTTTATATCTGAGCAGTGGTCTGCCCTGAAGCCTTTTCCGCTCCGAAAGTTCACAAAACAACATTTGTTTTTGTATGCGACAATGTTCCATTCTACTCACATGCCATAAACTTCTTAGTCGTCTACTGCTGAGCATGTACATGATGGAAGACAAGTGTGCACGTTGCAGTACTTCAGAATTGGTGATCTTGTCGTACCACCTGATGTTAATAATCTTGCGGAGACATCGAAGGTGAAAGATGTTAAGTCTCATCTCGTGCCTTGAGCAGCTGTCCGTGTTTCTGAGCCATATAGCAAAGAACTACTTATACGGGCTTGATATATTTGAATCTTCTCAGTAGCTGTATTCACTTTCATTGTTTGTTATTAAAATTTTTCCGTATTATATTTATATGCTTAGAAAGAGATCGAATCATATACCGTTATTCCTTTAAGTGCAATGTTGTTGGTTATTAATCAGCCAGAGTCTAGTATGGATCTGTTGTACTGGAAATGCGCTGGCAAGAGGCAACGTGTGAGCTGACGGACTTTCTTCACAATAAATACACTATATTTGAACAATAGTAACACTGTAGTTTCTCTTCAGGAATATTATCTTTATAATTATGAAGACTTTGCATCAACAAGGATGCTATCCTGAGACGAGGTATTTTTCATGAAGCTTGTCACGAGTTGGCAGAAACCTCTGCCAGAACGAGTTATACGGTTTACGGGATCTATCAATCATCATACGTACCCTTCGGTCTGTGCTGAAGTACATTAAACACTTTGTTTGTTGATTGATTGATTGATTGATTGATATGACCATCATTGTTGCACGTCAGTAAGTAACCATGTTTACTCCTATCTTTTTTTCGGAAGTACTCAGCAACAGTTCACGAGCTCTAACACCAACCACGAAAAACATGACTGTGATGTTGCGTGTGATGTTATGTGTAAGAAAAACATGACTGTGATGTTGCGTGTGATGTTATGTGTAAGAAAAACATGACTGTGATGTTGCGTGTGATGTTATGTGTAAGAAAAACATGACTGTGATGTTGCGTGTGATGTTATGTGTAAGAAAAACATGACTGTGATGTTGCGTGTGATGTTATGTGTAAGAAAAACATGACTGTGATGTTGCGTGTGATGTTATGTGTAAGAAAAACATGACTGTGATGTTGCGTGTGATGTTATGTGTAAGAAAAACATGACTGTGATGTTGCGTGTGATGTTATGTGTAAGAAAAACATGACTGTGATGTTGCGTGTGATGTTATGTGTAAGAAAAACATGACTGTGATGTTGCGTGTGATGTTGCGTGTGATGTTGTGTAAGGGAAATGTTTTATATATTATTGTTGTCAACCTGGCCTCCTTGTCAACCTGGCCTCCTTGTCAACCTACTCTTTTCGATTTTCCATTAAAAAGGGTCATTTTGGTATACTTGAACAATGAACTAATGTTTTATTGTCCGTCTCCGATAGAGCTAGGCACTCGATATCATCTATGATGGATTTAAGGATCGCTGGAAAACCGCGCGGTCATTTCGCTTGGGACAAGAACCAACTACTTTTAGAGCGTTAGACGAGACACTTCTACGTACACTATAAAGACCAACATACCACCGTGTGCCGATGGTTAAAAAACAATGTCGGGTCCAAGACCGTATTCCCCATTATATCTCGAGGTATGTAAATGGTTCCTTCGGCCGTGAGTGTATGCTAGGAGGTCAGTTTCTTGAAACGTATGGTTCTGTCTATGCTCTAAATTGTACAATTTGTTGGAAAATTGGTAGGCTAAAGGTTGTTTTCAATACTGTGTACAGTCTACATGTCTGGAGTATTTGGAAGTGTTTTCTGGTGAAATGCCACATCTCTGATCCGCCGATGAGAAATGTCATGTGAATGTACTGACGAAGTCTACAATGGTTTTTCCTTAATCTAACGAGTATGCATAGGCGTTCTATCGATAATATCTCGGCCGGGTCTTGAATGCAGTGACCTGAATGAGATTACATATTTTATTATGGTGTTTAGTGATGTTTATAGTTTTACTGATAAGTCAGTTTGTAGCGTATCTCCGTAGTTTCACTTGTGTTTCCAACTTATGCCAGTCGATCGGCTCTATCGTTACCTGTTGTGTTGCAAATACCTGGACTTGTTACCTGTTGTGTTGCAATTACCTGGAATCTATTGTAGAACACTTTGTCTTTATTTTACCTCGATTATTTGTTCATACCATGAGGTATATTAGAGAATATGGTGTTAAGCTGGTAATTTGTAGTGGCCGTTGGCACACGATGGGTGTGTTGTCAACATAACGAAGGCCACATTTACTTACGAATGCTTGTGTTGTACTCAAGTTAGGCCCTTGCCTTGCGAGTCGAAGGTCGTAGGTTCGAATCCGGACCACGCCGTTCTGTTCACAAGTGCATTTGTTTCCAGAGACCCTAGGATTGATGCCGGATAAAATTCCACTCTAACTTTGATATTGAACCAAGACTACGCACCTACTAATCGAGTGCATTAACCACTCATCACCATCAGGTGCCGTGTCGGCTGGTGTAGGCGATCATGGATCTCCACACATCTCTGTTGTTGGTGTTTGCTATCAACTCAGATGTAGACGCTCTACCGTGCCATGAAGTTAGGCTATCCACAATTTTCTCTCTCTGTGTTCCTCTGTTTCGTCTACCCTCGATTTTACCGGTTGTTACAATGTGTTATAAACCTCCCTTCCTCATCACATGCCCGAAAAAGGATGACTGCCTCTTTCTTATATTGATGATAAGCCTTCTCTGTGTCTTGATCTCATTCAATACCTCAACATTAGTCATTTTAGCAGTCCATGGGATTTCTCATGATTCTTCTGTAAAACCACATTTCTGTGGCCCTCAGAGATTTTTCTATCTGTGTGTTCATGACTCGAATCCGTATGTCAGTATTGGTTCTATGTAGCACTGAATAACTCACATTCTTATTGGGATTGACAAGGACTTGTTGCAGATAATGACTTCTCATTTTCAGGAACGATGTTTTCGCTTGTCCTATTCTGCTCTTTATTTCTGATCGGCATCTGCCATCTGATGTTACCAGGATTCCGAGGCATTAACCACTACACTATTATTATTATTCTTTTCGAACCCCAGAATTATGAATTTTCATTATTTTCTGGAGAAGACCATCACAGAAGGAGGCATACCGGCAAAGAGAAGAAGAAGAAGAAGACCACGGAGAAGATGGATTCAGGATGTAACTGATGGTCTGAACATGATGGCTGCAAAGGAAGGACATCTGGCCTATGAGAGAGAGAAGTTCCGGAGGACTGTTGGGGTGGTAAAGTTTTGCTCAGGACAAGCAATTTGATGATGATGACGAGTCAAATACATGTTTACAAGAAAACATGTTTTCTAAGTGCTTGATTAAACACTAGCGTACAAGATGATTAATCAACTACAACTGCAGACAAAAAAGAAAAAGTGGTTGCATCTTTAGTGTCATCTCGTGTACACATTTGTTAACTGCACTTTCGTTTAAGTGCTTTTCCATGATGTATCACTTCGGCTTGCAAACTGAAAGTGACAGGCATTAATCTTTCACTTTCACAGCAAACAAGTATTGATAGGACGTCGAATGATAAAAGCGAGACTGAGGGATATTCTCTTGTATACCAGTCTTCGTTACCTCTGGAACATTGGGGGACAGAATTTCTCTAGACGATTTCTATTTTATTGTGTTGTTTTGTATTTTGCTGTAGCTACTTTCCTTGCTTTCCATTAGAGACTCGTCCTGTTGTGGTTACATTTCAATACTTCATCTCTGATTGTGTTAAATCTAGCTCGTCAGTTCAGTAATTTTATCCCATTCGGTTGAACTTGTTAATTTTTGTATCTTCGATTGTTTTGATTCGTATATGCCTGTGTGTTGCCGGGGTGTACACGGGGAGCAAAGAATAGTACCACTGTGACCTACAAGGCATGTCGTAAGAGGCGACTGAGGTAGGGGCATAGGAAGCTACCTAGTAAAATAAAAAGCGTCGGAAAAATCGGATGTAATGGCCTACTTGTAGGCGCATAACTGTCACATCGAACTGTCACTTAGGCTCAGATCAAATACAAATCACCAACAGTGGTTTAACAAGTACTTGATATGGAGTGTTAAAAGAAGAAGAAGAAGAAGAACTGATGATCCGTTTCCGAGATAGTGCACGCTCAAACGCTGGATATGATGTGGTATTGTGGAATTTTAATGTCTGTAACTTCCTCAATCCATCTTGTTCTTGGTCTGTCCCTTCCTCTTGATGATTATATTTTCTTATTATACTCTCTCGGGTGGAATGAACTTGTTAATTGTGTATCTACGTATGTTTACATTTTTAATGTTATTGTTTTTCTAGTCTCTAATTGAATTCGCTGTTATTGATTTTTGTAAATATATTAGTGCAGATTCTATTCTTAGTTTTTAGATATCCATTTCTAAATCTATTCCAGTATTGTCAAACTACATTTATTTTTCTGTTATATGCAGGGCGTCAAATTTCAATTGATTTAACTTTTATATTATTTAGTTTGTGAAAAGACGAATTATCTGCCTTTGTTGAAGCAAATCAAAAGGTGACTTATGTTGTGTTTTTCTTTTTTGGTTTGAATTGACGAAACGGATTCATGAAAATGACTTTAATATACTTTTGTTTTAAATGTTTAATATAGCCAACAATTTTTCATGACAGATAACTTATCCTATTGAACTTGAATATTGTATCTTTTGTTTTAAATGTTTAATATAGCCAACAATTCTTCATGACAGATAACTTATCCTATTGAACTTGAATATTGTATCTTTTGTTTTAAATGTTTAATATAGCCAACACTTCTTCATGACAGATAACTTATCCTATATAACTTGAATATTGTATCTTTTGTTTTAAATGTTTAATATAGCCAACAATTCTTCATGACAGATAACTTATCCTATTGAACTTGAATATTGTATCTTTAGTGTCGCCCGTGTAATGGCGGTGCCCGCAAGGAAAGCAAATAATAGTACCACTGCAACCAATAAGGCATGTCGTAAGAGGCGACTGATGTAGGACTTAGGGAAGCTACCCTAGTAAATAAAAACCATCACATAAATTGGACATTCTGGTCTGTTGTAGGCTCATAGCTGGCATAACGTACAATTGATCTTATTCTCAGATCATATACAAATCACAAAGAATGGTTTAACAAGTGGTCGATATGAAGCGTTCCAAGAAGAATAAATTACTAACTGCCCTAAAATGATGCTATAATAAATTTCACTTTCTCTCCTCTCACGCTGTTGACTAGTGTCTCTGTTCACATTGTATGCTGCTATTACGCTAAACATCACATCAACTTTGCTAATTCCCCCAACCCCTATCACAAGCTTTCATTGTTCAAACATCAGCTCAATTCTTCTCATTATAAACACGAATCTATTTTATCCTGATCTAAGATTGCTTTATTTCTTGAACCTAATCAACACATGCACGTTATTTATTTCACTATATTGATATCGTTCATATTCATTTCTAATACACTATCTCTGTAATCTCATTTTTATTCTTATACACTTTGTTTATTATCCATACCTTAAACAACATATGTCTCTATTTCTCTGCCCAAGAATGTTTATATTTCACTTCCACTGACAAAGACGTGTTGCGATTGATGCTTTGAACCAGATCAAGTTATGTTTTGTCTGGCATATTCTATTATTTTTTCTTTAACTTCTAACATATGGCAATCCACTTGAAAAACAGTTCTGGTAGAACCAATTTTTTTTGGGACAAACCACCACACCAATCACAACATGTAATAGAAACAACTAAAAACACACGATCCATTTGGTACTAATTGTGCGTAACCCGTTGCAGAACGTAAGATTTAAAAATATATCTTTTAGCTTTCCTTTTCTTCTTCTTCGAGCGCTCCATATCGAACACTAGTTAATGATTCCAACGATTTAATTGTAACACATCGACTTACCGGCTAACGTAGTCGGTCTGTGTAGTGTATCGCGTCTCTGCCTGTTCACCTGGTTCATCTTGTCGTACTTTTGGGATTGAACCAAACCCTATTCTGCCCTAGTCGTTATACGAATGCTTATGCACTACGCTAATCCGTCCAACTAACTATTAGTATACACATTTCAAATACATGTTTTGACGCGCTGCTTTTCTGGATAAAATTATAGACTGCGCTAAGAAAGTCTAAATACGTTTCCTATATTAAACAACAGAGTACTGTTCTACATATCAGGGTACTGTTTTACATATCATAATAATGTTCTACATATCAGAGTACTGTACTACATATCAGAGTACTGTACAACATATCAGAGTACTGTTCTACATATCAGAGTACTGTTCTACATATCAGAGTACTGTTCTACATATCAGAACAGGCAATGTTCGCCCCTTTAGTGCAGGGGCCGGCAAGGGAAGCAGATAATAGTAACGCTGTGACCTGCAAGGCATGTTGCAAGAGGCAACAGAGCTAGGGGCCTAGGGAAGCTACTCTAGTAAAGAAAAAGCGTCGCAGAAATCGGATGTGCTAGCCTACTTGTAGGAGCTTAACTGGTATAACGTAAAATCGCTCTTAGGCTCAGATCCCATACAAATGATAAAGAATTGTTTAACAAGTAGTCAAAATGGATCGTTCGAAGAGGAAGTATGTAATCTGATCAGATAACAAAATAATCCATCACTGATTAACGTGAAGGTTGACGCCCTCTTGAATGAAAACATCAATGATACAGATGTGGTTTTTTACACGGATGGTTCTGTCATTCGCCAACAATGCTGTGCGTGGGCTTTTTTCAGTGCGCTCAGGGGGGAAAAATAATAAGAGAGGCCAGTGGGGTCTACGCGACAACCATAAATAGTTTGACAATGTAGGTTCAGGCGGTTACGGAGGGCGTGAAATAGTTCGAATGTCATAACTACTCTCGTGTTTTCATAATCAGTGATTCCATGAGCATGATTCGTAAAGTCGAATCAGGAATGGTGAAACGAAACTGGCAGGATGTACTAGTACAGACAATGATCAGTGAAATCACCTTCATTTTTGTCCCTGGGCACGCAGGAGTTAGGGGTAATGAACGAGCTGATAGATTGGCTGGCATGGCTACGATATCAGAGGGAGCTGCTATGGTCCGCAATGACATTCTTAACGTATTGAGAGAGTCTTTCCGAACAGAGGAGTTTCAGGGATGTGAATTCCACTTGCTGACCAGATTGAGAGAGTCTTTCCGAACAGAGGCGTTTCAGGGCTGTGAATCCCACTCGCTGATCAGATTGAGAGAGTCTTTCCGAACAGAGACGTTTCAGGGCTGTGAATCCCACTCGCTGATCAGATTGAGAGAGTCTTTCCGAACAGAGACGTTTCAGGGCTGTGAATCCCACTCGCTGACCAGATTGAAAGAGATGGATGTCAATATTGGTGAGGCCTGAAAAGAACGACATACCAAATTTTCAATTAGATTGATTAATCAACATCGAACTGACGTGTTGGGCCTCTGGACGCTGCTGGATTTGTTGAGGCGGAGATCGGAGCAACAATGGACATTTTCGCAGTGCTATGATGATAGTCCTCATATAACTGATAACTAAATGGATAACCGAAGGATTGTATTTATCGCACCGGGTGTTACTCCAGATAGTTCGATCCTTCACAGAAATGACACGCCATCTGCCGGAGTATTGCAAAAAGCACGAACTCTGTTGCTCCGGCAACAATCCTAGGGTCCCTGGAAAAATGCACTAGTGAACATAACAGCGTGGTCCGGATTTAAACTATCGACCTTCGGAAAGCAAAGCAAAAGTTTAACCACTTAGCCACAGACAGGCTTTAATCCTGAACATGCCCGTCTGCCCAGTGTGTTCGTAGCGCGTTGGACTACGGGTGACTATCCCTCTGTGTGTGCGGGTTCAATTCCGAGGAATGGCAGAAAAAGCCACAGATTCCCCAGATTTACGGTGTTCGTGGCACCGAACCAACCGAAGGGTTACGATGTCCATGGCACCCAGCCGAAGAGCTGAAAAGCTCAAGTGCTTCTGGATCGGAAAAAAAAAATCCTGAACATAACCAAAATCAAATTAAAACAGGGACAGAACTGCACAAATTTCAATAAATTTAGTATAAAAATTCCAGACTACGAAACGAACCAAATTTCATAGCAAATTTGAACTTCAATCACAACGTTAAGAAATTAACTACAGAAAGAAACGTTTAAAAGTACATTTAAAAAAAGTTAACTCTCCAATCTGTCTATTAGAACAGCATTAAGGAGCACTATACATAATAAATGAGATACAGAATAACAGATCGCATCTGCAAAGCAGACTATTTAATAAAGAAAGAAACACTACATGCTATCTCTTTGGCAACGAATTTATTATAGAAGGGAATGGTAAAAACAGTTCACAATCTATCATATTTTGAAAATAAAATGATGCATATGAAAAGTAATATTATTTAACGGTAAGAAAGTGAATTTTTCAAAGATTCAGAGGATTGACCTCATTGAACCGGTTTCCCATATTGCACAATCCTCCTCTTCATTCACGGATTTCGCATATTGCACAATCCTCCTCTTCATTGCACGGATTTCCTCATATTGCACAATCCTCCTCTTCATTGACCGGATTTCCATATTGCACAATCCTTCTCTTCATTGCACCGATTTCCTCATATTGCCAATCCTTCTCGGTACAAATGGCACACAGCTCTTATCTTCTTATTCTTTGGTCGTCACACTGCTACCGGGTTTTTGCCCAGTGTCGTGGTTTTCTGTTTTTGTCTTGCGCTGTTCTGATGGCTTGGTGCTTGTTATTTTCTCTTGACCGAACTGCTACGCCATCTAACCATCATTTCGTGGTCTGCCTCTTGCCTTCTTTCTGATGTTCTGTTATAGAAGACTTTGTATTCTGTAGGTTTGGATATATTCTTATTAAGTTGCCAAACCACTTCATTCTTTGTTTCTCAATGTAATTCAAGCACGGTTCTGTGCCCACTTTCTTTCTTATGAGTTGATGGAATGGCACAAGCATGAACTCTGTAGCTCAAGGAACAATTCTAGTTATCTCTGTAAAAATAAATGCATATGTGAACTGAGCGGTGCGGTCCATATTCGAACGTATGCCATTGAGAAGGCAAGGCAAATGTTTTAACCACCGAGACCATTAATGTATGTAGGAAAGATCATGAGAAATAATTACCTCCGCAAAAACTAACTCTCTCTTTCGCGATCACCTCTTACACTGATGTACCAGATTTCCTCATAAATTCTGCTGTTGTTTTTAGGGACTCCGTCCCTCCGTACAGCTTCTCATTTATCTCGGTATAGAAAAAAACTAACTAAAGAAACGCAATAGAATCTTTACTTCTGGGACTCAGTCCGCAATCGTAAGTGATGCCTCCCCTTCAGACAGGTAAAATTTCAGTGGTATCTGTGCCTGTAAGTTAATCTCTCTGAAGTTTCTTAGTTTCTCTTGAGCACAGAAAGACGGAAGGCTCGACTGTTTCGAGAACGGAACACCATCACTGTTACAAATATTCAATTTGAAGTCATTGAGTATTTCTGACGATTGCGTCAAGAAAATTGTAGAAACTGCTACTTGCTATGATTAGGTAGAGTGGGAACAGGTAAAGTCATTTTGAAAACTTATGAGAAATGATGAAAGTAATGTACAATGCAAGATTTAAAGGACTACCATGAGAAGCATCTGGTGGAATGGATTAGCACGCGGCTCGTATTCGGGAGACCTATATTTAATCCACAGTAAAGCCAAGGAGGTTTTTTCAGTCGAGGGCATAAAGACAAATCTTAACCAGAACAGTTTCTTGACGACTCCACTAGTCATGCGGCCATTAATTTGCTTAGACGCATGTCTTTCCTGCAATAAACTGCCTACAATGGGGTATTACAAGCAACAACAAGTATTTTTGTTTAAATTAAAGGACTCACTTCAATTGCACATGGTTTCCCCATATGGACCAAGCCATTTCCCGTAAAAATGCACGCCAACTTTTGGTATTACGAAATGTACGAACAGTTTAGCTAACAACAAGAATCATAGAAAACTCAACAAAAATGTAGGTCTATAAAGGGGTCTGGAAGTTTGCTTGCTCTCCGAAGATCGTGAGTTTAATCCGGATTGCGTCTTTCGGTTTACAAATGAATTTTCCCTGAGATTTCTAGGATTGTTGTGGGAACTGCAGAATGTGTACTTTGTGCAATACTCTCGGCAGGTTGCGTGTCACTTCTGTTAAGAAGATCCGAACCATATAGGAAAACCAGGTGCAATTAAGTCTATATTTTGTCTTTAACCCATTTGTATTTTGCCGATATTACTTAAAGTATGGGATCTCTATGGCGAAGTGGTTAAGATGTTTGCCTATCGCTCTGACAGTTGTGGGTTCGAATACAGAACGGACATATTCTATCGCCTGAAAAATATTTTCATGCGATCCTAGAATTGTTACTGGAGCTACGGAATTCCCTTTTGGTAGAGGGTGTGCCATGTCTGCAGACAAGGAAAGGATCGTATGGGTAACCCGGCCCAATGAAGTCAATATTTACCATTTAAACTCTTTAGGTGTTACTTAAAAAGCAACAATTATGTTAAACTATTTGCATATATCATTTACGTTGTCCAAATACTGTCTTTTCTCTAATCCTGTTTTGCTTTACGGCGTCCTGATAAGACAAGATTTTTAGAACAGGCTTAGCGGACATCGGTCAGGAGATGCGTGCTTGTTCAGAGATTTTCGGCCCCTGCATTGCTTTTCCGTGCTTGCACTACTTTCCACTGTTTTGCTCGCGGGCACTCGTACGCTGCTGTTTCGTACTTTTGAACTTGGGCATATTTTAGCGGACATCGGCCAAGAGATGCATGCTTGTTCAGGGATTTTCGGCCCCTGCATTGATTTTCCGTGCTTGCACTACTACCACTACCTGTAGTTCTCCCCGATCCTTGCCCCCTTAGCCAGACCGGAACTATAGTCTGTTTCAAGGTCACCACTTGGAGGTGGAGAGCAGGGTCTTCATTACCGCCTCTTCGCTAACCCTGGTACATGTTGCCTCCATGCGCCTTTGATCCAAAGGCTTTTGTGTGCTTTTTTGCATAATAAATAGTGGTTTTTTTGCGGCCTCTGTTCTTTCAGAGGTCTCTTTTGTGTTGAATTACTTTTGCCTTATATCCACTTCATCAGAGTAGCATCGCTCTTTGAGACGAACTGTCTTTACTTATGTGGTCAAACCACTTGGTTTGTTGTTTCTTGATAAAGTTCAGTGTTGATGTTGTATCCACTTTTTGCATGATGTCTTCATTTCTAAACTGGTCTCTTCTTGTTACTCCCAGCATTCTGATTAGACACTTCATTTCTGTCAAGACTAATTTTCTAGTCACCGATTGTTCAATACGAAAATGACTTAAAGTAGCAATTATGCAAAGCTTTTGAGTATTTTCCGAGAAATTATTCAAATACTTCTTCACATTTCAGCTCCCAGCGGAGCACAGGTCTTCAACAAACATCTTTCAGCTCTTCCTCTCTCTTGCCATCCCTTCCAACTCTTTCCATGTTTTACCTATCCTTTTAATATTAGTCTCCAGCTCTTTTCTCCAGGTCTGTCTAGACCTTACCCTACTTCTATTTCCCTGTGGGTTCCAAAACAGTGCCTGCTATTCAAATACTAAACTTTGTAAATATTACGTCAAAGTATCAATAAGTCAAGCTAATCTCCGGGGATTATAAATACTCAGATTTACTCAAACAGGTATTTCTTTTTTGTTATATATGTATAACATAACATATCATACTATAACCAATGCAAGACTCGCTTTTATGTTAAATATGATGTTTATGGGACGGAGTGTTCTCTTTCAACCGGATTTATCTGCATGATTCGTTCTCTCTCCACAGAAATGGCAAGCAACATTCCGATAATTTTTCATGAGGCACGAACTCCGTAGTTCCTGCAACATTCCTATTGATCTATAGAACAAATTCACATGTGAGCTGAACGACGTGTTCTGTATTATAACCCACCCGTGTGGTGCCGGGGCCCCGCAAGGGAAGCAAAGAATAGTGCCAGTGCGACTTACAAGGCATGTCGTAAAAGGCGACTGATGAAGGATCTATGGAAGCTACCCTAGTAAATAAAAAGCATCGCAAAATCGGATGTGCTGGCCTATATGTAGGCGCATTACTGGCACAACGTATAATAGCTCTTAGGCTCAAATCACATACAAAACACACAGAGCGGTTAACAAATTGTCGATGTGGACCGTACAAATAAGAAAAAGAAGGATTGGTACCTACGACTTTCAGAACGTAAGACAAACGTCTTGACCACATCACCACATGCCAGACCCCAATATACTCATAAGAAGAAGAAGGATTGGTACCTACGACTTTCAGAACGTAAGACAAACGTCTTGACCACATCACCACATGCCAGACCCCAATATACTCATAAGAAGAAGAAGGATTGGTACCTACGACTTTCAGAACGTAAGACAAACGTCTTGACCACATCACCACATGCCAGACCTCAATATACTCATAAGAAAAAGAAGATTGGTACCTGACACTTTCAGAACGTAAGACAAACGTCTCGACCACATCACCACATGCCAGACACCCCAATATACTCATAAGAAAAGATCATTTTTTCATCTTTTCTAAAACTTCGGGTTTTCGATTAAAGACTTTTATTCTCTAGAAAACAAAATAAAACAGTGATGTTACTATATATATGGAAGGACATAAATATAAAAGATTGAATGAACCTTTGAAAGAGGAACTTGGGCACCACAGTCACTGTGCACCCAAAATAGAGGACAGAAGAGCTATACACAGTGGCGGCTCGTCATTAAGGGCCATTGGGGCCGAGTCCCACCAAAAATAAAGTGTAATGTGTACTTATTACTTTATAAATTAAAATATAACCTAATCCAAAACCAAGATTTTTCTGAAAATTTGTGTCTGGCCCCACCAACAAAAATGAGCACGAGCCGCCACTGGTTATACACATTTAAAAAAACAAAAAGAAAGATAAAAAGAGAAGGCAATATAAATGATATATTACAAGTTACTAGCAGCCGGCGAAAAACAATAAATAGTAAAATACCTTCACTTTCAAAGCGACATCGTGATAAAGAAAAGTACGATGAAGTGAGTCTTCTCTCTCAATGCAACATTGGAATATCAACAGAACGAAATACATTTTCTCTAATGAACATTGAATCAACAGAACGAAATAACATTTTCTCTCTCAATGCAACATTGGAATATCAACAGAACGAAAAATAAAACATTTTCTCTCTCAATGCAACATTGGAATATCAACAGAACGAAAAATAAAACATTTTCTCTCTCAATGCAACATTGGAATATCAACAGAACGAAAAAGAAAGCATTTCTCTCGCAATGCAACAATAGAATACAAATGGTAAGAAAACGCAAGTAAATATTATGTATTAACGCAATATTGAGATAAAAGTAGTACGAAAAGTGAACTTTCTCAAAGCAATATTAGGATAAAAATAGTTCAAAAAAAGTAAACATTTTCTCTTAAAGGAACATCATGATAAAAGTAGTACGAAAAAGTGAACATTTCTCTCAATGCAACATTTGGATAAAAATTGTAGGAAAGATTGAACTAATAGAAAATGTAGATAAAAATAGTATGAAAAAGTAAACATTCTAAATCGTTTAAAATAAACATTCTCAATGCAACATGTGGATAATAATAGTACGTAATATGAACATTTTCTCTCAATGCAACATGTGGATAATAATAGTACGTAATATGATCATTTTCTCAATGCAACATTGGATAATAATAGAACGTAATATGATCATTTTCTTTCAATGCAACATGTGGATAATAATAGTACGTAATATGATCATTTTCTTTCAATGCAACATTTAGGATAATAATAGAACGTAAAATGCAACATTTAGGATAAAAGCGGTACAACAAAATTAACAATGTAAAAATAATCAAATATGATTTTACCTTTCAAGAAAATCCCAAATGCACATCGTTTACTTTGTGTAGTAAAGAAGTATAATGGATACTCAGAACCAGCCTCGAGATTCACATTCGGAGAATGGTAATGTAGAGACGGCTATTTGGTCAAATATAAGACTATGGTCAGCTACTCGTACTGCATCGTCAGAATGTGGTAGATACCAGTTGAAAGATCACGCGAGAGAGGGAGTGAGTGAGTGACTGAGTAGAGAGTGGGGAAGGATGAGAAAGCGTAGTTAACCATCTTGGCTTGGGGGGAACAAGAAGCGGAAGAATATAGTCAGCAGTGAGTAAGAGATGTATGTAGCGATGGTTTGCCTGTTTGGAGGTTGTGGGCATATTTCAAAGCCTGGATCGACGAACGCGTGCTAGACAACGTAATGAAGTGCAGAAAGGAGCAAGAGAGAGAAACAGTAGAAAGAGTGAGAGGTTTATTAGAGAGAAACAGTAGAAAGAGTGAGAGGTTTATTAGAGAGAAAGAAATAAATAATTTGTGATAAATGCATTGAAAAGAACAAAATAGTGGATACAAGATATAATAGAAAATATTACAGAATATACTGGGTTGCTGGGTCCCGCATGGGAAGCAAATAATAGTACCCCTGCTACCTACAAGGTCCGTCGTAAGAGACGACTGATGTAGGACTTAGGAATCTACTCAAGTTAAAAAAAGCATCGCATAAATCAGATGTGATGGCCTACTTGTAGGTGTATAACTGGCACAACGTACAATCGCTCTTAGGCTTAGATCACATACACATCACAACGAGTGGTTAACAAGTGGTCGATATGGAGCGCTCGAAGAAGAAGAAAGAATATGCGTGTAGACTTTAAAATAAAGAATAGATCAGATGAGAATAACAAGTGCACAAGAAAGTATTGAACGTTGCAATATGTCTTAGTAGATCTCCATCATCTATAATAACAAGTACACAAGAAAGTATTGAACGTTGCAATATGTTTTAGTAGATCTCCATCATCTATAATAACAAGTACACAAGAAAGTATTGAACGTTGCAATATGTTTTAGTAGATCTCCATCATCTATAATAACAAGTACCACAAGAAAGTATTGAACGTTGCAATATGTCTTAGTAGATCTCCATCATCTATAATAACAAGTACACAAGAAAGTATTGAACGTTGCAATATGTCTTAGTAGATCTCCATCATCTATAATAACAAGTACACAAGAAAGTATTGAACGTTGCAATATGTCTTAGTAGATCTCCATCATCTATAATAACAAGTACACAAGAAAGTATTGAACGTTGCAATATGTCTTAGTAGATCTCCATCATCTATAATAACAAGTACACAAGAAAGTATTGAACGTTGCAATATGTCTTAGTAGATCTCCATCATCTATAATAACAAGTACACAAGAAAGTATTGAACGTTGCAATATGTCTTAGTAGATCTCCATCATCTATAATAACAAGTACACAAAAAAGTATTGAACGTTGCAATATGTCTTAGTAGATCTCCATCATCTATAATAACATGTACACAAGAAAGTATTGAACGTTGCAATATGTCTTAGTAGATCTCCATCATCTATAATAACAAGTACACAAGAAAGTATTGAACGTTGCAATATGTCTTAGTAGATCTCCATCATCTATAATAACAAGTACACAAAAAAGTATTGAACGTTGCAATATGTCTTTGTAGATCACCATCATCTATAATAACAAGTACACAAGAAAGTATTGAACGTTGCAATGTGTCTTAGTAGATCACCATCATCTATCTTTTTCCTATCGGGACTTTGCTCCCATCACATAAGTTTGTCTTCTTTGAACAATCTACATCGACCACTTGTTAACCACTCTTTGTGATTTGTAGTTGATCTGAGCCTAAGAGCGATTGTATGTTGTGTCAGCTATGCGCCTACAAGTAGACCCGCATATCTGGCTTCTGCAATGTTTTTTATTTACTAAGGTAACTTCTCCGTTGCCTCATACGACATGCCGTGTAGGTCGCATTGTTGCTATTCTTTGCTTCTCTTGATGGCCCGTCAACACACGGGCGTTAGCAGTTCTAAATACCACCTTGTCATGTGTCCGCAATTATACTCAACTTGTATACGATATCCTGCACCTATCTCCTCCATATAGTCTTCGTCTCTTTCCTCTGTGAGGTATCTGCCCCCTGGAATGATCTTCTATAGGGAATAAAACCATTTTACTTGTTCCAAATATTTCTCTTTTTTTTAATTGTTCTCTTCTTTCAAAATCATTATCAAGTAGCTTGTCCCTTCCGGAACTTGGCTCCTATGATAACAGTCCTGAAACACTCTCCGTTCTGTGCAAGTTGACCGGCATCAGCAGCAGTCATTCTCAGTTCATCAGTGACATCTTGCACTCATCGTCTTCTAGGTCTTCCACTCATTCTTCTTCCAGGTCTCATTCCCTCCGAAATCATCTTCTCTAGGCACTCATATCGTTTGATATGTCCGAAATATTTAATTTTCCTTGATGTTATGCTCTTTAATAGCCAACTCTCTTTAATATCAAGCTGTTGTAGAACAGAAACATTTGGTTTTTTTTCTCTGTCCATGATATTCTAAGTACTCTTCTGTAGCATTTGTATTCAAAGGTATTAATGATCTTCTCTACTTTACAAACCATATTTCTTCAATGTGAAGATTCTGTATAAGTATATATTTTTATAACGTTGTTGCTGTTATTGAATTAATCGTATCAGTAAATAATGTAAACAAAAATGTGTTCTGTTATTCCTCAAAGTTATCCGATGGCTTTTTTTCGATCCAGAAGCACTTGAGCTTACAGCTCTTCGGTTCGGTGCCATGGACATCGTAAATCTGGAGAGCATGTGGCTTTTATGCCAGACCGCGGAATTGAACCGCACTCACATGGCGCTTGTCACCCGTCGTTAAACGCGCTCCGAACATGCTAGGCAGGCGAGCCTAAGGGCTTGTTAAGAACTAACAAGATTAATTTGTTCTTTGGTTGCATATCCTTTACACGACTTTGCGATCAACCCCAGCTTTTTAACGCTGTTTGTGAGTTTTCTAGGCATTATTACGTTCAGTAGTTTGCCATTGCTTTCTGAACGGGTAGTGTCATCGTCCTTTTGTAAAAATCCACGCGAAACAATATGCAACCAAATTATCCGCAGCGTGATTCGAACTCAGAACGTCGGGGTTAATAGATCGAGTCACTATCCCCTAGGCCACAGACGCCACAACAACATTAATATATATGTTTAATAGACTTTGTTACAGATACAGAAATTTAACACATTAACTGTAAAGTGTCGCAGCCTGCAACATTTCGTCAATCCCTTTAGGCCAAGTGCCGCAGAGTACGTCATGATTTTCTTCTATGTCAGAATAGCTGAAAATGTACCGTAACGTATTCTGATCAATAACTAGTTCTTAAATTATTTTCTTTCTGCATTTTATCATTTTATGGGGAATGTGGATACATTTATCTACACGACTACATGTGCTTCGTCACATTTTGCTAAAAACTTAGAAAGCTGCAGCTAAAATGGTGCACACACCTGTAGAGTAGCATTTTGAAAGTAATATTAATTTGACCACAACGTTTCTTTAATACCGAAATCAATGTGTTTAAACCGAAATAGTGCTGGGAATAATTTAAGTGATGTTTTATTAAGAACACTGAATCGGAAAGTTAATATAAATGTTAGTTATAAGTTGCAAATCTATGTTTCGTTGAGAACGGAAAGAAGAGAAAGAAAAAAACAGAGATTTGCTATTTAATACTCAGTTTTATGTAATTTTCATCAAAAGCAGATAACAACAACATTGAAAAGAGTAAAAGAGAGAGAGAGACAGTGCAGATAGTAAAAACAATAAAAAGATAAAGTTAACAGAAAAGAGTATAAAGAAATTGATGATGTTTATTTTATCTAGGCACTGCAGAAGATAATGTTGATACTGTTTACATTAGCATTAAAGATATATGTTGTGTTGCATTTCAACTTGTTGTCTTCTCCAATTCCAGAAAAGACTGTTTTATAACTGCGCCCCCACATTGTGAGGTCAAAGACATTGATAGTATGCAATACTTGAGGATATAGGGGAAAACAAAGAGAGCAAGAGTGAGAGAGAGAGCGCGAGATAGATCCAAGAGCTTTGGTTGTTGAAAACTGGAAATCAGCAGGAGAATAATCAATAAGATACACACATACGTGACCACAGATTGGTTAGGAATATATGGAACAGTGAAGAGACAGACTGAGGAGCAGTGGCGGCTCCTGATCATTTTTGTTGGTGGGGCAGACAGATATTTTCGGAAAAATCATGGTTTCGGTTAGGATATATTTTAATGTATAAAATAATAAATACACGTTACACCTTATTTTTGTTGGGGCCCGGCCCCACTGGCCCTTAATGACGAGCCGCCACTGCTGAGGAGTGTAATAGACACAGGGAATTGGAAGATTTATAACTAGTCTGCAAGTCATGACAGCTTTGGTGTGGGGAATGAAAAATACGCACTTTTACAACGAAGTGTTTTTTAGCGATTTCAAAGACGATGCATATAAAGATTGCAATACAATAACAATAGGAATAAGATATAATGTTTATGAGCTGGAACTTAAGATCTAATACTATTTCGTAATCAAAGATTTGTTTCAAATGATTAAGGGGTTATACTACTGAAAGTTGTGTCATTATAGCTTATAGATATCGATTTTTCAAATTCATCATATTATGTTAGTATTGCATCTCTACAATCAAATTATGCAAAGAGTTTTTATTTATGATCCCGAAAAATGCTTCAAAATTATTTTTGAACAGCCCTACCCTTAAAAATTCGTTATAGAAAATGTCTTCAATTGTCTTTCTTTTGTCCCTAGATACAGTGTATGGCATTCAATTAACCCAATCGAGTCATGTATCATTGTAAAGCTTGATCTGAGTACTAACAGATATATTAGATTTAATTAGGCTAGGCAATGACTGTATGCTGTAACGAACGATTTCTCTGACACTTTAGACTAAATTCACATTACATTTTTAAAACACAGTTTTCTCCCATTTGAAAATTTCGTTAACGTGGGTAATGTAGGTTTTCCACCATGAAAGAAATCCTCAAGATAGCAATATGAGATTTGACCCTGACATATATATATTAATATTGAAGCCCTTAAACAACAGAAAATGCACCTTTCTCTAGCAAATAAATTTATATGAATTTGTTTATGAACCAGGGGGTCCTATTTTGGGCCATAAATTGGGTATGTCTTATTCGTTGCACTCCTAGAGATCAGTTACATGTTACAGAACAATTTAAAGTTGTCAGTGGGCCAGAATATTGGTATATTTAGGTTGTGCAGTCAAAAAATATTGCAATTGTTATTTATTTCACTCTGCTTGGAGACCGTACGACGTTGTTTACAATCCAACATGGCTGCCGTTTCCATGGCAACCCGATAATTTATTAATTCGAAAGATATCTAAATTTTCATTTTAGACCACTTTAGTAGTAACTGCTATGTATCACATAATTTTATTGAGAGATAAGAAAGTTGAGAAATCCTGTAGCATAACCCTTAAGAACATATCTATGTAAAACAACTAAAAAAGCTATGCAGTGTTAAGTAGGGCCAGTTTTGACATTTAGTAGTAAGAAATATAATACTTCATTGTTACACACAATCGGTAATAACATTTAGAAGTAAGGAAGAGAGTTCTTCATTGCTACACACAGTCGGTAGTAGCATTTAGAAGTAAGAAAGAGAGTTCTTCATTGTTACACACAATCGGTAATAGCATTTAGAAGTAAGGAAAAAGAGTGCTTCATTGTTACACACAGTCGGTAATAACATTTAGAATTAAGGAAGAGAGTTCTTCAGTGGTACATTTATTTTTGTCTCTGCATCTTCTTCCAGAAACCATGATCTTCATTATTGTTCTCTCCAAACCACTGACCTATCTGTACGTTGAAAAAAACTTCATGTTTCATGTAATTCTCATTCTGTTTTTGGTTAACATTTACATAGCATTAAAGTCTTTGATTGTTTCTATGAAATAAACGTTACTCGAGTTCTCTGTGGCGTAGAGGCTATGTGCTCGTCTCTTGTGCCAAAGGTTCCAGGTTCGCTCCTTCGTGGAGCCATCTGGATATTTTTCCAGAGATCCCTGATCTTCGTGTAGGTGAGATCCAGTTCCTAGTTCTATCGAAGACGGACGATAAAACAAGGTCCCGTGTTAAGTTTGAGCACGTAAAAGAACCCTTCTTCTTCCCCCTTCGCCCCTAGGGAAGCATAGGTCCGCAACCAAGGCCTTCCAAGCCTGCCTATCCAAGGCCATCTTTTCCAGACCTCGCCGCTCTCTCCCCGCCCTCTTGCATTCCATCTCTAACTTCCGTCTCCAGGTGTTTCTGGGTCTTCCCTTACTTCTATTGCCCTGGGGTTCCATCGGAGAGCCTGTCTCGCGATGCTGTCAGGGTGTTTCCTCAGTGTGTGTCCTATCCATCGCCACCTTCTGCTCATTGAAGAACCCTTGGTAATTCGAAATCGAGAAGAGCAGGTCCTAAAGCTGCTGCTAAAGCAAAGTTCATTTAGATTTTTTTTAAATTCGACAATGTTTTCACTATCATGAAAATTACATCGGAGACGCTCGCCTGTACTTTCGTGCATTGCAGCTGAGATCTTCCTGTGTAAGAAAGACACCGGAACACACATGGTTACTCACTGAAGTGCAATGATAATGGTCCTGTCAAGCAATCAATCAATCAAACGTTATTTGCCAGTATATGTATATATTTCCTGCGGCACCATATAGGTGTGAGGCATGGCGATTTCACAAAGCAATAGTAAAAACTCAATAGCAATAGAAAGGCTCGCTCCAGGTGTCTGCTTTTTCGACTTCACGCTGAAAGGCATAACAGGATTTGAGAATAGATAGATAGATAGAAAAATATATATGTTCTTTTAAATATGTATTGCAGAAGAATCCTTCGTAAATCAAGGATAGAGAAAGAGAACGCGTAGATCTACTCAGAAGGTACTCAAAAGTGGCTACACCTTCCCCCTCCCTTCCGCCCCACATCACTTTCCTCCGGACAATGGTCATTTGATAAAACAGTTATATGAGAATCAGGTCTTCTATATTTTCGTGTAGTGAGATACCTGCTAAACATGTTGACATTTTCTTTGCACCCCCACCTTCCCTATTACCATATGACTGGAAAAATATTAAATGAACTCCCATGATCTTGGAGTATATTGAAGAATACCGATATAGTTCCGTGATTGTTTTTTATTGACCAGTCGTTCTCGATAGTTGACATTGTAAACATCAGACTGGTCTCTTGTACTTTCCAGCGTTTCAATCTGATGCGCAGTTGATGCTGGTTCGAACTGAAGGTCTGTTGCGGTAAGGAAATAAATACACTACGACTGTGTGATTTGATCATGTGAGGAGAAATTACAAGAAGAACAACATGGCCTTACAAAAAAATAAACAACTAAAAACAGTATGACATTGAACTGATAGGAGAATAACGGCCAGAATACTAAAAGCATGCATATTCACAGTGACAATGTATGAATATGAAACATGGGCATTTAACATGGCAGTGGCGCCCGTGTGGTGCCGGGGCACCAAAAAATAGTACCTACAATTCATGTCGAAACAGGTGACTGATGTATGCCCTGGGGATGCTACCCTAGTAAATATAAAGCATCGCAGAAATCGGATGTGCTGACCTACTTGTAGGCGCATAACTGGCACAACGTGCAATCGTTCTTAGGCTCAGATCATATACAAATCACACAGAGTGGTTGACAAGTGGTCGAGATGAAGCATTCAAAGAAGTAGAAAAATAACATGCCAGTGGAAAAACATATATGTGCTTTTAGATATATGTTTAACACAAGAGTTTTCCGTATAGTATGGACAGAGAAGAGAACAAAAAAGATCTTTCCAGAAAGAATACAAAATTAAAGAAACCTGTCTAATATTTCTTGTATATACGGGTATACAACAATTCATTTTATAATGAGATGTACAATCTAATGCCTCTTTTATATGTGGTCACACCTCTTTTATATATCTTTTATATGTGCAATTACAGAAGAATGATGACAAACACATAGGCTGATACAATAATGAATGCGGAGTTGTTGAATGAAGCCAAGACACAGAGAAAACTTATTATTAATATAAGAAAGAGACAATCATCATTTTTCGGATATGTAATGTGAAGGGGAGGCTTAGAACACATTTTGACAACCGGTAAAATCGAGGGAAGACGAGACATAGAAAGACAGAGACAGTCAATTTTGGACAGCCTGACTTCATGGCACGGAAGAGCGTCAACATCTGAGATGGTAGCAAACACCAGGAACAGAGATTTGTAAAGATCCATGATCGCATACGTAGCCGGCACGGCCCTCGATGCTGCTGATATGAGAATTCGTTTTATAATACCTGATAAAGTGTCAAGACTTTGCTACTCGTTGTAACATAATAAATATTCTGTACGTAAAGTTAGTCTGCGAAATACGAAATCAGTCGGGATTACTTGATGTATAGAAGACAAAATCCAAAATGATTGTTTTAGAATGATGAAAGAGAGTTACATATAATAGCAAAGGAGTGGAATTGTGTTTAGAAGCACTAAATGTGCCACTTGTAGAGAATAAAGATAACATCAGAAAAGATGAGAAATTATGAGGCTCTGCTATTTCTCACGATTTGGAGGCAGTTAAATATGGAATGAATAAATTTTTGCTACTTGTTTTCGACCTGATTTGTAAGATTCTCATGTCAAATTTAATTGCATGTATGTATTTGTTCGTAATGTATGTTGTTGTGTGATTTCTCTGTCTATTGATATGTGATTTTATGTCTGTTATTATGTGATTTTTACGTTTGTTGATATGTGATTTATATGTCTGTTATTATGTGAGTTATGTCTGCTATTATGTGATATTTATGTCTGTTGATATGTGATTTACATCTCTGTTGTTATCTGATTTTTATGTCTGTTGATATGTGATTTTTATGTCTGTTATTATATGATTTTTATGTCTGTTGATATGCGATTTATATGTCTGTTATTATGTGATCTTTATGTCTGTTGATATGTTATTTTATGTCTGTTGTTATGTAATTCATATGTTTGTTGTTATCTCTTATATATGTCTGTTATTATGTGATTTGTATATCTACGATAGAGTTATCGGTAGCTCTTCAATTGTGTAATCTGTATATCCTATCATCATCATCATTATCATCATCATTATCATCATCATTATTATCATCAAATAGCCTGTCCTGAGCAGAAATGTGCCACCCTAACAGTGTTTAGAAATCTCTCTCTCTCTCTCTCTCTCTCTCTCTCTCAAAGGTCAGAGATATCCAGCCGTTATGCTAAAATCACCAGTTACATCATGAATTCATTTTTCCCATGGTCTTCCTTCTATCCTATTTGTCTGGATGCCTTTCCATGGTCTTCTTCAAACCTTCTCTTATTCCTCTCCACTCTCTCGTGGAGCCTAGGGCATCAGCAGTTGTTCACCACTTTTTCTGGTCTCTTCCTGTTTTATAAAGCCTCCCAGGATATCCAGCACATCTCAATTCCTCAAGAAGACACCGTCTCTATGTATATTTAGGATTTCCCCTTTTCCGTTTTCCTTGCAGGTTTTACACGAGTGCTTATTTTTTAACACTGCGTCGTCCGTAGGATTTTTTTTTCCGATCCAGAAGCACTTAAGCTTTCAGCTCTTTGGCTCGGTGCCATAGACATCGTAACTTTTCGGTTCGGTGCCGCGAACCCGGTAAATCTGGAAAACTTGTGGCTTTATACCAGCCCGCGGAATTGAGCCCGCACTCGCAGAGGGCTTATCACTCGTCGTCCAACGCGCTACGAACACGCTGGGCAGGCGATCCTTCCGTAGGATATACCTGCTCCATCGCTATTTTCTCCTATCAACCTGCGTCATTATGGGTTCCAGTCCTATTATTATGCTAGAAGGGTTACACAAACTGGAAAGGTCAAAGGGGAGAGGTCAGACTAAATGTGGTTTCATGGTTCCCAGGCTGGGTGTTGTACGATGCACTAAGTACCCATAGGCCGGAAACTTCTGTTTCGGATGCGCTCGTCCTTAATTAGTAAGGGTCAAACTGGGACGCAACGTTCTAACCGTTCTTGGCAAAGACTGTTTATATATCACATTAGGAATTATCAAAATGATAGAGAAGAACGAACGTAACAAACAAATAAACTTATCACCCATGCATTTCAAAAGGACATAGTTACGGAAACCAAAAACAAATTAAACGCATTCTTTTCTGCATATAATATATACTCAATACAATGTATACATGAACAGAACAATTGAAGCGATTAAACGCCCGACCTCACTACCAAACTATTCTACTTGTAGAAGCCAGTCCTCTCAAGTGGCAGCTGATAGACCATACAGTTATAGTCTGTCCATTAATTCGTGAGCACGTTTGAAATTGATTTTCTCGAAAACTACCTGTTGGATCTCAGTGATTTTTGCAAGCAGCCTTAGAATATCCATGACGCTAGAGAAATATTTTTTCCAAGAAAATTTGATGTAGTTTGAAATATTTCTTCTTCAGGTTATATTAAAATCAACCTCACCGGATTGTACACAATAGTAACAGATCTACGGTACACAGACGCGTTGTTATAAAATACATTATGGTAACATAGAAATATCGTGAGTATACAACAATTTCACGAAATCCCGTGCACCTAACCCAGTCGACTTTGAAAGCGGAAAGCATATGACGTTATAATTGGGATACCGTTGTATAGTTATAGGCGTATCTCGCTATTTGTATGAAGCTATTGTATCATATTTGTTGGCTTATCAAAACTGACATTGATATCACATTCATAATGAGTCTGAAGTGCACATTTATAACAATGCAGAAGGTTACAGTTTTACTATACCAACACTTCCGTAGGGAATCTAAGAGGGTCATCTATATTGCGATATTCATAACCTTGAGAAACGAACGCAACTGGCGCTTGGTCTGAATAGAGAATCCTTTACCCGATGGATTAAACAGGACACAAAGTGCACTAATGTCAAGCAAGGACGGAAAGAACAATTGACGACTTTGACATAGATGTCATAAGACAGGAGCTCTTGAAAATGTTTGCGACAAATCAACTTGTTACTCTCAGGAAACTGAAATTAAAACTGCAATCAGATTGCAGCATAGACATTTCTAAAAGTACTCTATGAAAAATTGTAAGAGCCGCTGGCTTCACCTTCAGAAAAACTATAGGCGGCAGGAATATTATTTGTGAAAAGCCACATTTAATTGCTGCCCGAAGTAAATACCTGAGGCAGATCCGTGAGCGGCGGAGGCAAGGCTATGATATTGTATATTTGGACGAATCCTGAGTCAATGCTCACCACACCAATGCTAAAGAATGGCAATCAGTAGACGGTGAACAGAAAGAAAAATACCAAGCAGCAAAGGCCAGCGTATTATACTAACACATGCAGGAAGTAGTGAAGAAGGTCTTGTCCATGACGCTGGACTTATTTTCCAATCAAAAGTACCGACGGTAGGGACTACCACACAGAAATGAATGGACATATTTTCAGGCACTGGATGGAGAAAGATCTACTTCAAATTCTAAACAGACCATCATGCTTGGTAATGGATAATGCATCCTATCACAACGCAGTATCAGCGGAAGACAAAGTACAAACTGCATCAAATACAAAAGATCAAATTAGGACTTGGCTTGCTAAGGAAAATGTCAGCTTCGATGATACATATTTGAAACCCGAGTTGTTGCACCTGGTGAGGATGACAAATAAGACAAAGGTGTTTCATATTGACAAAATCATTGCGGAATACGGCCACACGTCTTTGCGACTACCTCCATATCATGCTCACCTCAATCCGATAGAGCTTGTCTGGGCTAAAGTAAAGGGCAAGTTGCCGAACAGAACAGGACGTTTAAAATGTGTGATGTTGAAGTTCTGACACGTGAGTCCCTCTCAATGATAGACATGCAGTTCTGGAAGAAGTGTGTTGAACATGTGCTCCGAGAGGAAGACGAGTACTGGCACCGAGATGGATTACAATTTGTCCAGCCAGTAACAATTATCAACCTCATGGAATCGTCAGATTCGGGATGATACAAATCATATTTTGATTACAGACTGAGAAATAGCAACGTATACATTTCCATATCCAAATGCGTCTACCATCATACAATTTGTGGTGAAGTTAAGACACCCTGGGGTCTAATGGTGACCGAAGGGGAGGACTAACTGTTGCATATTGTATCCAAGTTCACGATTGCACATAAAGGGCAACACACTTAATTACTTGACCTATCAAGTTAATATGGAGATACACCTATGAATAGAATTGACATGGACAAATTCTAGGGATTACTGTAAAATCTAAAATTTGAGCCCCCGTATTTGCAATTTTCATAAAAGATCAAAGGAATTCGCCGATGTGCAAAATCCGTAGCATCTATGGACTACTGGTTAGCTTTATTTTAGCGTCATGGATATTCTAAGGCTGCATGCAAAAATCACTGAGATCCAACAGGTAGTTTTCGAGAAAATCAATTTCAAACGTGCTCACGAATTAATGGACAGACTATAGCTTTAGTGTATAGCATGTAGATAGTTCGATATTTTATTAGTTGACTAGTGTTTTGCGCACTAAATCTGCATATGTTCACTAACAGCAGAGTGGCAACACTAAACGAGACCTGACGTAGTCAAACCAAGGGACGTAGTGTTGGGTAGTGACGGCGTAGCAACGTTAGTAAACAAAGAAGAGACGAACAATAACATTGGACACTGATGGACGTGTTTGCATCTATGTTCACAAATTATAACATCTAATAAATGTATATGAAATGAATCCACCATGTTCGTTTAGTATATTATAGTTGCGTGAAAGAGACGTCGTTAAAGATACACTATCATTCAATGGAACATCATCATCATCATCAGAACTAAATAATACCCAAGCCACCACTAGTAACCACGAGAACAATTAGAAACTATAACATACTTTTCCTTATCCAACAGTTCACAATAATAACAAGTGGTCATTATCATCATCATGTGTCTGCATTATTGTTTAGGAGATGATAAATATACACCTACGAGCAGGACCATGCGGTATATTTTCTCAGTAGGATGCAAGTCTTCGAAATGCCGCCCCTTAAATGGTTTTTACTTAAAATAACCTCCAATTGTAATTTTGATTTTACTGATTATGCCGCCCTCCTTAAGGTGCCGCCTGATGCGGCCTCCTCTCTGTATCATAGCACGCCACGGCCCTGCCTACGTGTTTCCTGAGGACCGATTCACAGCTCAATTGTTGACATTTTCTATATCTTCTTCTTCTTCTTCAGCGATCTCTGGTCATGCGCTTAATTTACTGTGGACCACAAACTGGGCAGCCAGCTTCAAGTCTGTCAGGTTTCCCCCTTAGTTTTCAGGTCAACTGGGTTAGATTTTCAATGTCTAAAAATTAACTGTCCCTATTTTGTCTCTATTTGTCGTATTCTGACGCGTTCTTTACTAATTGTGCAGGTTGTCTCCATGTGTTCTACACCTCTGCATAAAGACCAATGTTGGTGTTCTGAGAAAGATAAAACATACATAAAAGTTTATTGTTGTGTTTCCGAATGGTAAAAGGCGGATTTGTGTAACCCTTTGATCATAGGCGTAGTCTTCTTCTTCTTCGAACGCTCCACATGGACCACTTGTTAACCATTATGTGTGATTTGTATGCAATCTGAACCTAAGATCAATTGTAATTTATACTAGTTATGAGCCTACAAGTAGGCCAGCACATCCGATTGCTGCCATGCTTTTTATTTGCTAGGGTAGCTTCCATATGTCCTACATTAGTCACCTCTTACGACATGCCTTGTAGGTCGCAGTGATACTTTTCATTGCTTCCCTTGCGTGCCCCGACACTACACGGGCGATTTGCGTAATGAAATGAACACAAAAGTGCAAAATCTATTTTAAAATATAATTAAAATTCTACATCTTTTTAACCACTCTCAATAGTACGACACGAGCCTGTATCGTTTCATGGAATTCATGCACTTGTACATCCATTTTCTTTTGTAAGAAAGAGATCGTGCACACATGACTATCCACCAAAGTGCAATGATGCTGGTACCTATCACTCAATCTAGCAATCAATCAAGGAAACAATGGACTAAAAAAAAGACACTATTAAACTAGTTAGCAGAACCGATATCCTGACAAAGGTGTGATTATTAAACTAGTTAGCAGAACCGATATTCTGACAAAGGTGTGATCAATCGCTTTAATCTAATAGTGAAGAGCATTCCCGCTGTATGCTTCTTGAAGCAAACAGATTATATATATATATATATATATATATATATATATATATATATATATATATATATATATATATATGTCTTATTCGTTATACATGTTTTGTAAATCATGACATGACTGATATATCATAGATAGAGCACTTCTGTCGCCATTAGATATTCTGATTGATTGATTGATTGTGCCATCATCGTTGCACTTCAGTGAGTAACCATGTGGGCTCCGATATCTTTCTTACACATTACGATTTCAGCTGCAGTGCACGAACTCTGTATCACCAGCAAGGGTCCCCGATGTAATTTTGAAAATGTTGAGGATATTTTTGTAGGAAGTTTATTTTTAACCTTTTCTAATGAATTTTCCTGGGCAGCGGCTTTTGTTTCGATCCAGAAGCACTTGAGCTTTCAGCTCTTCGGCTCAGTGCCATGGACATCGTAACCCTTCTGTTCGGTGCCACGAACACTGTGAATCTGGTAAACCTGTGGCTTTTCTGCCAGCCCGCGGAACTGAACCCGCACTCACAGGGAGCTTGTCATCCGTAGTCCCAAAGTGCTACGAACACGCTGGGCAGGCGGATGGGCAGCGGCTTTATAGCCTGCTCTTCTCAATTTTGAACTGCCGAGGGTTCTTTAACGTGCTCAAATTAAATACGCCACCTACGTTTTATCGTCTGTCTTTGTCGATATAACTAGGAACTCGATCTCCCCTACACTGAGATCATGGTAATCTGGAAAAATATCCAGACGGCTAGCTACCCCTTGACCCCTAAAAGGCACTAGATAGCTACAGAAATCACAACCAATGAAACCCATAGCTTGCCACCCGAAGAAGAAGCTGGACCCCTCAAGGAAGAACCCATGAAGCGACCCAATGAAACTCGAAAGCAAATCGAGCTGACGACTCACCTTCTTTCAACCCGGACGATATTTAGGATTGACACCTGGAATGTACGCACGATGTTCGAATCTGGGAAAACAGTACACGTAGCATATTAAATGAGGACCTATGGACTGGCCATCCTGAGACTGGGTAAAACTAGATGCATAAATGCAGGACACACTAGAGGACACAATGGGGGAAAATACTAGACCCCTGGACAGTATAACTAGAGAAAGCGTCTAATGAAACTCTCAGGGTAATAGAGGTAAGGGAAAACCCAAGAACACATGGAGAAGGATATTGTAGACGGAATGCAAGAAAATGGGGAGAGAGCTGAGAGATCTGGAAAAGATAGCATTGAATAGAAGTTCTTGGAAGGCATTCTCTGCGGACCTATGCCTCCCTAGGGGCAGAGGGTGATGAAGAAGAAGAATGTTACCAGATCTAGTTGTTCTTATAGAGATCATCAGAGCGGAGTCACATCATGGAATTGGAATGAAAGTAACACACTCCATTGCTCTCCCACAAATACACATAAATCAAATATATAAAACAATAATGGACTCTTTTTCATACTATCACAGACAAGAACAATTTTACAATGCACTGAAACGTGTTTGAGAATTAGGCATTAAGTTTGAACATGCCAGACAGTGTCGTCTTCGTGGTAGAGAAAAAAGATATACTAATCAACTTCTCATGGGTACGGTGATCAAATTGACTTTGGGATGGCTGTTGCAGCGGAGGACAGAGCACGAATGGGAATGCTCAATGTGCCATGACGTCGATCGCATAACAAAGCATAACAATACATTATTAAACATATTTTCTTATATATTTTTGACAAACACGGAAAGCAATTTGCCCCACGAATAAAAAATCATTTATCACATAATGTGAACATTTGTGAGAAGTTTGAGTCGACCTACCTATTGATGTTGTTTATAGTTTATTTTTTCCCTTATTTTGTACCAGACGGTTGATGTGTTGTTAAATGCAAGCCACACTGTTTGTACAAACTGTAACATACAGGTAGAATACACCTCAGCGTAACAAATGAAATATGTAACAATGTGGTAAGCATTTCTAAGATGACTAACTGTAGTGTACTGAAAGAGGTTAACTCACACATAAAACATATTATCCACATCAGATAAAGATAGCGCCAGTGTGTTGCCGAGGCTCGCAAGGGGAGCAATAAAAATAGTCTTCTCCTTCTTCTTAGCGTTCGTTCTGTACGACCAATTTTAATCACTCTTTGTGATTTTTTTTTATCTTTGTCAAGAACGTGTATACATTGCACATTGGTCTGGTGGGCCTCTAAACGCATAGACCTCTACATGTTTAGTACACATGCAACTGATTTCAGCTAAACCTCCTTAATCGCCTCTTATGACATGTGTGGCAGGTAACAGTGGTTCTATTCTTCACACTTCAAATTTGGGACCCTGTAACCACTCGGCCGGCAAAAAGTAGTAACACTACGGTCTATAATGTAAGAGGTGACTGAGGTAGGGGACTAGGACGCTACCTAGTAAATAAAACATTATCGCATACATTGGATGTGCTGGCCTACTTGTAGGCGTATAACTGGCATAATGTACAATCGCTCTTAGGCTCAAATTACATACACATCACAAATAGTAATTTAGCCCTTTGACTCCATAATTTTATTTTACCTCCGGGCTCATTTATATTGCAAATTACATTATATACTATATTTGACAGTATACTGGATTTGCGTCATCTTAAAAATACTGCGAGCCAGTATATCGTCTTAGAGGATCGAAAAGGTTAATTAGTGGTCGATATGAAGCGTTTGAAGAAGAAGAAAGAAGAAATGTAGAGATAATAATAAGTTGTACGTCATGCAATGAGAATGTGCTGTCATATGGATATCATAACTGGTTAAATTATTGAAGAGACGAGACCGATGACTAAAAGCAGACTGCGTAAGGCAGGAAGTACATTCATGACCCTTCTGGAAATCACCTCAGTACAGCATTAGAACCAATATTAATATATACTGCAGATGTATGTTATATATTTTACTATACGGATCAGCATGCTGGAGAATGACAGATAAAGATAAGTCTAAACTCTCCCCCTTCTAAACAACATGTCTGCGTAAGATCTCTCTTTCTCGCGATCACCGCCCATACCGATGTACCAGATCTCCCCATAAATTCTATTAATGTGGAAATCTGATTCCTGCAGCCTTAGCATTGGTGTGTTTTACGTCAAATCTGCAGCACCATTTGGAGCTCTGGTTCTTATTCTTCGGCGATGTGCCCAGTTTCAGCCAGCGTTTAGTCGGTTCGCTCTCCGTTCTGTAGCCATCTAGTGTTGATTTTTTACGGTGTGGGGTAGATAGCCCCATGCCCAACCTCCTTAGTCGCCTGTTACGACATGCGTGGCAGGTAACAGTGGTCTATTCTTTACACCCCAATTTGGGTCCCGGTAACCACTCGGGCGTCTGCGTAAGATCTTAGCGTGTTCTGGTCAAATCCTTGCGTTGTGTCAATAAGAGAAAATGAACACCATCAACCAACAGAAACTTTGAAGATGGATCAGACATGTGATACGCAAGGAGCCTAACTCTGTCACAAAAACTGCACTGAGATGGACACCAGAGGGTAAACTAAAGAGTCGTAGACCAAAAATGACCTGAAGGAAAACAGAAGAAAAAATAACTGAAAGAAATGAATCACAGCTGGAATCACGGCAGATAGAATAAATACAATGAGACAATACATCCATAACGACTCTACGTCAAATATAAACCATACTATCAATCAATCAAGTGCAATGCCTGCCGGCGTAGGCGGTCATGTCTCTCCACAACTCTCTTTGCTTGGTGCATGTAATCAGTTCTGACGTCGATATTTTGTCGAACCATGATGTCAGGCCATCCAACATCTTCTCCCTCTGTCTTCCACGATCTCTCCTTCCCTGAATTTTACCTGTAGTCACCAAATGTTCTAAACCTTCTCTTCGCATTATATGCCCGAAGAACCTTGATTGTCGGATTCTTATTTTTTTAAAAGGTTTCTGTGTGTGCAGGCCTGATTTAAAATTCCCATACAATAAGACAATGCATTTCTAACGGCTCTAAGTTTCTTTTCAGATTCACATGTATCCTTAAAATGACATATGTAGCAGTGTCATGTTTTTACTTAATATCTTTATCTCAACTTTTATCCGTACAAATGTATGTTCCCAAGTATTTAGAAGTCTGTACTTCTAATTTGTGATAATATAAAACTGTATTATCAAAACATACTTGATTATTCTGTGTCTAGCAAAAACGAAGCGTTTGTGAAAGACACTACTCAATAAAGCCATTTTGTAAAATGGGTCGCAGGTTGTGTTCGTAAGAACGCTCGTATTTGCTAGGCTAGGCAATCGGTGCCGTAAAAATAAGGGTACGTCCTGTGTTTGGTGGTTTTTTTCGGAATTTCCTGGTACTTGTGCGCTATCTGTTTGTTGATGGAGGAATCCTTTCGATATAATTTTAGCGGGGATTCCATTCTTTTGTCTAATCACCTTCATCTTTTTTTTCCTGCGTGTTGATCGTTCAATATCTATTACACACCTCATCTAATTTTGTTTGCTTATACGCCCTTATTAAAAAAGCCAGGTTCTTTGGTGGAAAGCACGTTCTTTGACGTGAAGATGTTTTAATCCCTAAAAACAAACAACAGACCGATAAGTGATTACAGATCTGTTACGTAATTACTAAAAAACTAACACTGAACTCCAGACAATTACTTTTAGGTCGTTTTCACTTCGTGCGGTTTTGTCTTAGATGAGATGTATATGAGTTTGAAAGCGTGTTGTTTATCTGGTAGATTATGTGTATTTTGATGAGAGTGTGTATATCTGAATTTGCATATGTGTATGAGTGCTTGTGAGCTCGTCACAGTGTGTGTGAGAGTTAGTGTGTGCGGACGTGTGTATATGCCAATTTTTCTGTGAGTGTGATGTGAATGCGTTTAACCACATTATGTCTTCCACATTGGCGAAACATGAAGATCATCATCATCAAGGTGCGTATCATGTATAGGACGTTGCTCTCTTTGCAGTACATCTGAAATTCACTCCGTCTCTAGCCAGTTCACCCACTTCGTCGATGGTCATATTCATGGTTTCTTTAATATCTTGTAGCCATCTTCTTCTTGGTTTGACTCTTCGTCCTGGGACCCTGCCCTCTAGTATTGTTCTTTCCAGGCCATCGTGACGCTTGATGTGACCAAAGTATGTAATTGTTCTGGATAGTATGTTGTTTATCAGCCAATTCTCTTTAACATTTAGTTCTTTCAGGACATCAGTGTACTTTCTTTTTTCTGTCCATGGTATTCGTAGGATCTTTCTGTAGCATTTAGTTTCGAAGGACTGGATTTTCGTTCTTGTTTTTAACATGAAGATACTTATATATATATCCTCTTCGTTTTCCGTTTGACACATAAGGTTTCCACAAGAGATGCCTTTCTGCCGCGTTTCTACCAAGTTTTTCACGCAGCAGGCCACAATCTTTTAACTCTCTATCTGTAACTTTATTCCAGGTTTCTTTTGACGTCCTGACCTTCTGTTCCCATCTGCTGTACATCTGAGAACGGTCCTAGTAAATGGCACACGATGCACACATCAAATAGATAGTCCTTCATCTTTTCTAATTTTTCTTCGAACACTCCATATCGATAACTTGTTAACCACTCTTTGTGATGTGTATGTAATCTGAGCCTAAACGTGATTGTACCATATGCCAGTTATGCGCCTAGAAGTAGGCCAGCACATCCGATTTTTCTGCAACTTTATTTACTAGAGTAGCTTCCCTAGACCCCTACCTTAGTTGCCGCTTAGGACATGCCTTGTAGGTTGCAGTGTCACTATCTTTGCTTTACTTGTGGACCCCGGTAACACAGTGCGGCTGTGGAATTTAACAGAGATTACACACATAAGAAGCTAGTGCACTAACTACTACTCTATTACGGTTCTCGAACGACTGTTGTGGTGGTGATACACTATTCCTGAAAGTTTCCAGAGATGCAGCATAATATCTGAGATGCTGCAGTAACCACTCATAGACTTCTTGAGAGTAAGAATCGTCAACATTCGCAGCAATGCACATCACACCGATAGTTTTGGAATCTACTTAGTATAAAGACATGCTTCAGGATACACCTCCCCAACGCTACATAGGAAAAACAAAGAAGTGTAAAAACTCATAATTCAGTAGTGTTCTCCACAAACAAACAAAAACAATCATATACTTATCAACTTGGATTGACTGATTGATCGATTGATAGAACCTCATCATTGTACTGCCAATAATCCTGAATTCTTCGATCTCATTTTCACACAAGAAGATCCCAGCAGAAGTTCCCGAACACCGTAGCACCAATGAGGGTCGCTGGTGTGTTTGTGTTTGTTTGTTGCTCGATAGTAATCCCGGCGATGTCATTGCGCTGCTGTCTGAATTTATTTCTCGGACAGATTTGTTTTTCCTCATCACAATTGTCCCTCACCATTCAGGCGAACCTTTCTTCCCTTTCAGAGGTACTTGTAAGATATATCCCCAGGTCAACGATCAGGGAACCTGCATTCCAACAGTGTGCATAGGTTTTTACCTATGTGACACATAATCCCAAAATTGTCACGGCAAGTGATCACTAGTGCATCGTGTTCTTCGCTATCAAAGATCACGGTCGATAATTATAAGGATCGTGAAATTTGTAGTCTTTATTTGATTAAATTATGAACTTTACTCAGACGGCAACCTTCCAGCCTGCTGTTATTACTTTCCAAATGCAATAGATTCTATTACGTTATCAACTTGAACATGGGAAACACGTTTTATTACCCATCTCCGATAGGACAAGAAGCTCGATCTCACATACATTGATATAAAAAAACACTGGAAAATATCCTGATCACTTTTGCAGGAAACGGACAGAGTACTTTAAGATCAAGAGACCAGTTTATGATAACATCAACATTTTATCATCCTCATCTACCAAGCAAGTTAACATTAGCTTAGAGAACAGTAGTTCTCAACATGGGAGGCACGTCCTCCAGGGAGACCTGAGACAGTATCAGGAGATCAGTGAAAAACTTTGAAAATTGTGTAGATTTTTGTGTATTAATAAGATTTTATAGTAACGTGTTTTTCCAGGTAAAATACGATTTTGATTTAAAACTATGTTTCAAATTTCTTTTAAAAAAAAACTAACCAAGAACATTTATGATTTTCTCTCTGCGATCACCGTCTAGACCGATGTACCAGATTTCTCCATAAATGTGGAAATATGATTCATGCAGCCTTAGTGTTGGTATGTTTTACGTCACATCTTCAGCACCATTTGGAGCTCTGGTGCTTATCCTTCGGCGATGTGTCCGGTTTCAGCCAGCGTTTACTCGGTTCACTCTCCATTCTGTAGCAATCTAGTGTTTTTTACGGTGTGGGGTAGCTAGCCCCACGCCCGACCTCCTTAGTCGCTTCTTACGATATGTGAGGCAGGTAACAGTGGTTCTATTCTTACACACCATTTTGGGCCCCGGTAACCACTCGGGCGTATATATGATTTGACTTCTGTTGACATTGTTCTCAAATTTCTTGTAAACATTTAGTTCTGTTATGTTCACATTTCTCAGTCTCAATTGTATTGCGTTTGAGGAACAATGTATAGAATGAGACACGTTCCTTCTTTATTTTGCTTTTCTAAAAATTACAGTTCATTCGGAGGGGTAATTGAGGAACGGGAGATGGACGTGAAGACGTATCTTCAAGGTGGATTCAGCTGAAGAAGGTTGAGAATCAATGTTGTACAAGCTCTTCAAGATAAACTACAAGTGAGTTTTGGTGAATTTGCATAGAAACACGTAGTCGTCTGTACGTACTAATGGTTATTTGAAACAGCTACCATTTACTCGTTCTTGTTTGAATGACAAGCAAAGACAATGTTAATGAAGGACAGAAGTTTGAGAGAAGTTAGAAAAAAAACAGCTTAGAGATAGTTATTTGTATGGAAATCAGGAACAAGTGTACATACAAAGTATATCGATTAATATAAAGAGGAATAGAGATAATAAAGCAACTGTAGGAATCAGGAAGCTTAGTTGGGCTTAGAGTACGAAACAAAATGACAGTATTTTAGTTAGAGACAAATGAGAACAGGGCAAATTCAGACTGTAGAATTCACGAATATATCCTGGGTCCAAAGGACGATTATTTTTCTCTACTTCATCATCATCATCATCATCATCATCTTCATCATCATCATCTTCATCATCATCATCTTCATCATCATCATCGTTGTTATTTTGTAATTTATCTGACTATCTCATCATTTGTTTCATTCTTCTTTTAAATATAATTCTAGGTTGTCTCACAGTTTCAGAATAAGAAGAGATTTCTAGAACGAACTTTTCTATTCGATTCTTGCATGTTCTCTTTCACTGTCTCTGCTGCATGTGTGGTGCCGGGGCACGCAAGGGAAGCAAAGAGTAGTACCACTGCGACCTACTAGACATGTTGTAAGAGGCGTCTGGTGTAGGGACATAGAGAACAGGGCCGTGCGGTGTATTTTCTCAGTATGATGCAAATCTTCGAAATGCCGCCTCTTAACAATTTTGCTGTCACCCATTTTTAAATAAGTCTGGCTCACTTCCACGGTCTTTTTAGAGACTTTAGGTGATAATTTCAAAATCAAAAATAAACTTAGGACTTTGAGACTATAGGATAATGTTCATATATGAATAAATAAACTTAGGACTTTGAGACTATGGGATAATGTTCATATATAAATAGTTAGCTTACCTGTCTAAAATTTTAATATGAATGAATAAACTAGACTTTGAGACTATGGGATAATGTTCTATATGAATAAATAAACTTAGGACTTTGAGACTATGGGATAATGTTCATATATGAATAAATAAACTTAGGACTTTGAGACTATGGGATAATGTTCATATATGAATAAATAAACTTAGGACTTTGAGACTATGGGATAATGTTCATATATGAATGAATAAACTTAGGACTTTGAGACTATGGGATAATGTTCATATATGAATAAATAAACTTAGGACTTTGAGACTATGGGATAATGTTCATATATGAATAAATAAACTTAGGACTTTGAGACTATGGGATAATGTTCATATATGAATAAATAAACTTAGGACTTTGAGACTATGGGATAATGTTCATATATGAATAAATAAACTTAGGACTTTGAGACTATGGGATAATGTTCATATATGAATGAATAAACTTAGGACTTTGAGACTATGGGATAATGTTCATATATGAATGAATAAACTTAGGACTTTGAGACTATGGGATAATGTTCATATATGAATGAATAAACTTAGGACTTTGAGACTATGGGATAATGTTCATATATGAATAAATAAACTTAGGACTTTGAGACTATGGGATAATGTTCATATATGAATGAATAAACTTAGGACTTTGAGACTATGGGATAATGTTCATATATGAATGAATAAACTTAGGACTTTGAGACTATGGGATAATGATCATATATGAATGAATAAACTTAGGACTTTGAGACTATGGGATAATGTTCATATATGAATAAATAAACTTAGGACTTTGAGACTATGGGATAATGTTCATATATGAATAAATAAACTTAGGACTTTGAGACTATGGGATAATGTCATATGAATAAATAAACTTAGGACTTTGAGACTATGGGATAATGTTCATATATGAATAAATAAACTTAGGACTTTGAGACTATGGGATAATGTTCATATATGAATGAGTTACTTACCTGTCTATATGTAGAGTATATTATTAATAATCCACAAGCTATTGACGTAACTTCTGTTAGCGTCGCTCCCATATCTATCCACAGTATGATACGCCCCCAGTTTCGTGGTGGGTGTCCATTACCTATACCTGTACGACTGGGAATAACTGCTATTGATCTATAAACATCTTCACGTGAATAAAAATCCAATCTCGTATCACATTCTGAGCTCGTTTTATCACTATCACTGGCTAAGAAGTCAGAATCAGTCATTTTGGACCTGACTATCATCAGATAAATCTCCCATTGAAAATCTTGGTTTACTTGCGTAAAAAGGTATATGACGACACAAGTCGTCGGCGGCAGCCAAATGGTGTTTTTTCAATTTACAACAATCTACTACAGTTTTACCCTTCTAACTTTATCTATTGCAAATTCGTTAATTAGAGATGTGTAGTCAAGAGTATCAGCCAATGTAGATTCAATAGAAGTTAATTACATATTTCCAAGTTTTGTTTGACTTATTTAACTTCTTAAGTAGTGTTTTATTAATTTTAATTTGGAAAACTTCTTTCCCACTAGCTACAGAGACAGGGAGTGTTAGTAAAATTCTCATAGCTACAACAGTATTCCGATACAAAGTAATCAAGTTATTTTGGCACAAATAATTTAAAACATCGAAAGGTTGCATAGAATATAGTAGCATTCAGGATACATCACGTAATTCTTCTTGAAGATGATTTGCATTTATATTCCATTCCATTTTCGAACGAAAGTATTGACTGGAGACTGATACAATAATTTTATAGCGTTTTGTCATCTGTATCCTTGAATTTTAAAATGTCATATAAAAACTGAAAATTGCTGCTATGGGTTTCCAAAAGCATGAATCGTTCATTCAGAGAATTAAGAGTAATGTCCACAATATAATTGGAAAAGTTTTATTTTAAATTTCTTCTTCTCTATTAAAGGTTCATCGACAGCTTCTTCATAGTCAAATTGGCACTTTTTCCTTCTGGCTCTAACTTCAGTTTCAGCAAGAAATTATGTACTGCATTCAAGATTCTCTGCAATCTCATTAGCAACAGTTTTTATCTGATCACGTCCAGATTGTCGATAATTATTTCACTTTTTGTATGGTTTCTGATAACATCAAGATAGCTTCAAGACTGAATTTATTTCAAATCAAATATCATGCCAAAGAACTACACCGCATATCAACTTGTACACAAACTAACAGACCACTGTCTCTAGAAGAGGTCAAAACCCTTAAGAAGAGAAAATCGGCAAATAGACTGGAAGACAAACACTGGACATAAGTAGGACAAAGTTGTCATCAAAGGCCTCAGTAGAACAGACCAAGTTATTATATGTCGCCCTTATACTAGATTTTGCAGACAGCAAGCACCAACATAGACTAGGAATAAGTTAAACATCTGTTTGCTAGTCTCTGTAATTGGAACAAACACCGGAACATGTCTTGCAAGACTGCTCTATTAAGAGGGAGAAAGGTAAATGAGAAACAGCATGTGGCAAAACACTTGAGGAAGATGTGAACTTTTTCTTCTTTGCGTTCGTTCTTTACAACCAATTTTAATCACTCTTTGTGATATGTTTGATCTTTGCCAAGAACCTGTATACGTTGCACATTGGTTTGGTAGGCCCCTAAACACATAGACTTCTACACTTTTAGGACAGAAAGATGACTGTCCAGATAGTGGTTAATAGTGGATTTCATCATCATCATCAAGTAGCTTGTCTCCCATGACAGTAGTCCAGAAAAACTCTCTGTTCTGTGCAAGTTTGTCAGCGTCAGTAGCAGTCATTCGGAGATCGTCAATGACATCTTGCACCCATCGTCTTCTAGGTCTTCCACTCATTCTTCTTCCAGCTACAATTCCCTCCAAAATGATCTTCTCTAGGCAATAGTGGATTTAGGAAAGTACAATAGATTAATGAAGAAGAATGTCTTATTGTGCCACAGTGGGATAGGAAAACGTATTGTTAGTCAAAGCGGGATTGGAGAAAAGAAGGCAAGATTTTCAATACATTATTACCATTTCAATACGTTACTTTCTTGATGGAGTGAGACCTTTAATGGTGGTCTCTTTCTCCTTGTAAAAGTGTGAGTGCCAGAACACTTGCATGATTTAGATTATATCCATTTTCAAACAGGTAAACACGACGATCTACTGCTAGTGACACCTTACTCTGCTTCGCAAATACAGTGTTACATCGAATTACCTGAGAGAAAGAGAATAATGATCTAGGGGTTACGCCCATTGTAACATGAGAAATCTAAGACAGGTAAACATAATTGGCGCATTTAGTGATAGGAATCTGCACAAATAAATTCGTTAACAAAATGTAATCTAATAACCAGAAGTAAATTCACCGACCAAGAAATATTTTGCATCTTACATCATATAGCCTAGATCAGTGACTCTCAAACATTTTCATGTTATCGCCACCGCGGACTCTTAACCTGAACACAATTGTTCCCTTGTACTCTTGAACTCAACACAAATGAATCCCTCCCTCGTGGGCCGAACAAATTAAAAACGAAGTAAACAAACAAATCAAAGGCGAAGTTCATTGTTAATTTGATGATCATTTTCATCGTACATCGGAAATGTCTATAATTACTCCGATCTCCTCCCAAGCATGTATTTCAGTCTGTTTAGACTAACAACTCTCGTTCTGTGTTGATTGATGTATCTCTCTCTCACTCAATCACCGTCCAGACTGATGTACCAGATGTTCCCATAAATTCTATTCATGTAGAAATCTGATTAATGCAGCCTTAGCATTGGTGCATTTTACGTCACATCTTCAGCACCATTTGGAGCTATAGTGCTTATCCTTCGGCGATGCGTGCGGTTTCAACCAGCGTTTACTCGGTTCGCTCTCCGTTCTGTAGCCATCGTGTCTTTTACGGTGTGGGGTAACTAGCCCCACGTCCAACCTCCTAGTTGCCCTTACTACATGTGTGGCAGGCAACAGTGGTTCTATTCTTTACACCCAATTTTGTGCCACGGTAACCACTCGGGCGGATTGATGTATCTACTGAGGTTTCTCTCGTCATTTTCCCGTCTTACCGCACCATCGGTATGAATAACTTGCGCAACCGGGACATACAATACCCTTTATCTTCTTCGTTGAAATCTTCAGAGAGTACGTTTTCTATTAGAGAGTTGATGATTATGCCACTTTTGTCTATAGAAGACCCTTATAGATTCTTGATCGTAGCATTGCTCGCCAGTGCATCCCATCTCTCGCTGCCATTCACCCCAGAACGACCTAGGACAAAGATGAAGGTAAATGTCTAGATTGTCGCATTTTGAAAGGCAAATTAAAAAAACACAAAAACTCTTAGTAAGACTATTCACCAAGTTCAATTTTAATTAGCATGATGTAATGATATACTATAGTCTGTCCATTAATTCGTGAGCACGTTTGAAATTGATTTTCTCGAAAACTACCTGTTGGATCTCAGTGATTTTTGCATGCAGCCTTAGAATATCCATGACGCTAAAATAAAGTTAACCAGTAGTCCATAGATGCTACAGATTTTGCACATCGGCGAATTCCTTTGATCTTTTATGACAATTGCAAATACGGGGCTCAAATTTTAGATTTTACAGTATCCCAGAATTTGTCCATGTCAATTCTATTCATAGGTGTATCTCCATATTAACTTGATAGGTCAAGTAATTAAGTGTGTTGCCCTTTATGTGCAATCGTGAACTTGGATACAATATGCAACAGTTAGTCCTCCCTTCGGTCACCATTAGACCCCAGGGTGTCTTAACTTCACCACAAATTGTATGATGGTAGACGCATTTGGATATGGAAATGTATACGTTGCTATTTCTCAGTCTGTAATCAAAATATGATTTGTATCATCCCGATTCTGACGATTCCATGAGGTTGATAATTGTTACTGGCTGGACAAATTGTAATCCATCTCGGTGCCAGTACTCGTCTTCCTCTCGAGCACATGTTCAACACACTTCTTCCAGAACTGCATGTATCATTGAGAGGAACTCACGTGTCAGAACTTCAACATCACACATATTAAACGTCCTGTTCTGTTCGGCAACTTGCCCTTTTACTTTAGCCCAGACAAGTTCTATCGGATTGAGGTGAGCATGATATGGAGGTAGTCGCAAAGACGTGTGGCCGTATTCCGCAATGATTTTGTCAATATGAAACACCTTTGTCTTATTTGTCATCCTCACCAGGTGCAACAACTCGGGTTTCAAATATGTATCATCGAAGCTGACATTTTCCTTAGCAAGCCAAGTCCTAATTTGATCTTTTGTATTTGATGCAGTTGGTACTTTGTCTTCCGCTGATACTGCGTTGTGATAGGATGCATTATCCATTACCAAGAATGATGGTCTGTTTAGAATTGGAAGTAGATCTTTCTCCATCCAGTGCCTGAAAATATGTCCATTCATTTCTGTGTGGTAGTCCCTACCGTCGGTACTTTTTGATTTGAAAATAATTCCAGCGTCATGGACAAGACCTTCTTCACTGCTTCCTGCATGTGTTAGTATAATACGCTGGCCTTTGCTGCTTGGTATTTTTCTTTTCTGTTCACCGTCTACTGATTGTCATTCTTTAGCATTGGTGTGGTGAGCATTGACCCAGGATTCGTCCAAATATACAATATCATAGCCTTGCCTCCGCCGCTCACGGATCTGCCTCAGGTATTTACTTCGGCAGCAATTAAATGTGGCTTTTCACAAATAATATTCCTGCCGCCTATAGTTTTTCTGAAGGTGAAGCCGGCGGCTCTTACAATTTTCCATAGAGTACTTTTAGAAATGTCTATGCTGCAATCTGATTGCAGTTTTAATTTCAGTTTCTTGAGAGTAACAAGTTGAAAGTGTCGCAAACATTTTCAAGAGCTCCGGTCTTATGACATCTATGTCAAAGTCGTCAATTGTTCTTTTCCTTCCTTGTTTGACATTAGTGCACTTTGTGTCCTGTTTAATCCATCGGGAAAAGGATTCTCTATTCAGACCAAGCGCCAGTTGCGTTCGTTTCTCAGGATTATGAATATCGCAATATAGATGACCTCTCTTAGATTCCCTACGGAAGTGTTGGTATAGTAAAACTGTAACCTTCTGCATTGTTATAAATGTGCACTTCATTATGAATGTGATATCAATGTCAGTTTTGATAAGCCAACAAATATGATACAATAGCTTCATACAAATAGCGAGATACACCTATGACTATACAACGGTATCCAAATTATAACGTCATATGCTTTCCGCTTTCAAAGTCGACTGGGTTAGGTGCACGGAATTCGTGAAACTCACGATATTTCATTGTTACCATAATGTATTTTTAGAACAACGCGTCTGTGTACCGTAAATCTGTTACTATTGTGTACAATCCGGTGAGGTTGATTTTAATATAACCTGAAGAAGAAATATTTCAAACTACATCAAATTTTCTTGGAAAAAATATTTCTCTAGCGTCATGGATATTCTAAGGCTGCTTGCAAAAAATCACTGAGATCCAACAGGTAGTTTTCGAGAAAATCAATTTCAAACGTGCTCACGAATTAATGGACAGACTATAGCTGGTAATTACAGCATTTGCTTTTAGCACTCTATCTCATAGTACAGCGTAGCTATTTTACATTTTCTTTCTTAACCACACCTAATCGTAATATTTATTGAGCTTTGCTTTCAGCTCACTGTCACTTTAAACCCAATTAGTTCTTCCTCCATTGCATCATTTTAAAAATAACTTCAACTTATTAAATATATTAGAAATGGTTATCATAGAGGAATAGTATTAGATCATTATATCTTAAATATCATTTTTATCCGTCGTCGTTCCGATGTTGCCCATTTTCATCTTATCGCACACTTGCAACGTCTGATCTCTCTCTCAGGGTGGCAATATCTTCCACTGTGAGAATCACTGGTCTTGATATTCTATCTAATCTGGCGGCACATTTATTTATAACTCTCACAATTTAATACTTCTGTGGTTATTACTGTTGCTAACAATTAACATTATTGAAGAGTTCTGGAATGTCTTGGTTACTTTACATAACGGTAGGCTGACTTTCTAGAGAGAACAAGAACTACAAGTAGTAACAGTGTTCCATGAAGTTAATAACCAAGCATATTTGCTACAAAACACATACAAGAATATTCGACACAGACAAGAGATTAGGTAAGACAATACAATGACGAAATCTCTTCTTTCTTTCTTAGTTTTCTTTTGTCCTTCTCTGCTTTTCTACCGTTAAGCGTAGCAGGTTTAATTAACTGATGATCTGTTTCCGAGGTAGTGCACACTTCGTCGCTTGATATTGTGTGGTATTGTGTAGTTTAAATATGTCTGTAACTCCATCAATCCACCTTTTTTTTTAAATCTGCCTCTTTATCTTGATGATTCAATTTTTAGGTTGTACGCTCTTCCAACTGGTGTATTCGGGTTCATTCTCAGCAAGTTGCCAAACCATTTTAGTCTCTGTTTTTCAATGAGTCTAATAGCAGGTGTTGTTCCGACTGTTCTTCTAATTTCCTTATTTCTTTTATGGTCTCTTGTTTTATTTATCGCTTTCCTCAAGCATCTCATTTCACAGGTAGCAATTTATTTTTCTTGGTCTTTTGTAAGTGCACAGTGTTGGTATTAAGATTGCACTTATAATATGTCTTTTAGTTTCACTGGAACTGCTGCGAGTTTCAAGATTTGGTAAGTTGGTATGTAATGTTCGTTCCATAAATATGAAAAGATACAATAGTAAAATATGCAACTTATAAGGGATACTTTAAAATTAAGTATACATGAACATTATTGGAATAAGCAAAACGTTTCTCAAATCTTTGGCATGCAATAATAAAGATGGAAGTTAGGAAAACCAAGATCAGGAAAAAGGTAGGGACATTCAAATTGTGAGACATGTTAAAAAACAAATAAATGCAATATATAAGTGGGCAGAAGCATGGACAGAGCCGATATCATCAATGCGGTACGCTCTCAATTGTGTGACATGGGTGGGTCTCAGACACTGGAACGAGTTCGGGAATTAGGTGTTAAGTTTGGACATGCCAGACAGTGTCGTCTTCGTGGTAGAGAGAGAAGATACAGTAATCAACTTCTCATGGGTACTGTGAGCAAATGGACTTTGGGATGGCTGCTGCAACGGAGGACAGAGCACGAAGGGAATGCCCAATGTGCCATGACGTCGATCGCATAACATAACATAACATAACATAACATATATATATATATATATATATATATATATATATATATATATATACATCTTTTTCGATTCAGAAGCACTTGAGCTTTCAGCTCTTCGGCTCAGTGCCATGGACATTGTAACACTTCGGTTCGGTGCCACGAACATCGTAAATATGGAGAACATGTGGCTTTTCTGCCAGTCCGCGAAACTGAACCGCACTCACATGGGGCTTGTCACCCGTCTGACCAACGCCCTACGTACACGCTGAGCTGTCGGGCATATATAGATATAATCTCATCCTGTTTCTCTTGCATACTTCCAGTATATTCTTATTTTATATAATCCTGTTTTGTCTCACAGCGTCAGGACAAGAAAATAATTATTCTAGAACGGACTTTTGTGCGCGCTTCATAAATAATGTTTTTCACCGCTTCTGTTAATTTTGATTTCTACCTTTTGCGTGGATGGTCTTTTATTTTGTATTCATTGTATCGGAGTAACATTAATTGTATCTGAGTAACATTGTCACTTGAGGCGCACTGTCTGTTTGGAATCTGCTTACGTGGAAGAACCATTTAATTTGTTGATTCTTGATGAAGTTCAGTATTGATGTTGTACCCACTTTTTCCCAACGTCTTTATTTCTCAACCGTTCTCATGTTATTATCAACATAATTCTGCGTCGACACTTCATTTCTGTGGTGAATAGTCTGAGGTAAAGTATATGATGCGTCGTATATGGGCTATGATACGCTACCTATATAGAGGTGACCATGGACTCTGCTCCTCTGTTAGTCAAAAGCTTGTATATCCGTTCGTTCCCCGTTACCGTTTACTTCGTGTATGAGTTGCTTGTTGTGTTATACTGTTTGAAGGAAAGCATATTATATAGTCTAACCAGTTGATCTGTTGCATTTGTATGATTTATGATGCTACTTTTACGTTTGGCCTTTGGTTGTAATATTTCAGATTGTTTTTTCTTCTTGATGCATTGAGTATTATTCTCAAGAATATCATTTCTGTCATTATAATTTTCTTTTATCTTTTACTGTCATCGTTCATGTCTGATATTGGTAGGACAAGGTTCAGAGAATGACCGTTAAAATGTGATATGTTTATGTCTGTTGCCACGTATTGACCAACCACCAATAATAACATATAATAAAAATAGATCAGGTTATAGAGCCAAGGGAAGACCGAGAAAAATATGGATAGATAATATCAAGACTGTACAAAATAAACATGAATATAACACAACAAGGGCGACTCATCTGATACTGGAACGCAAATTAAAGCACGAAACGACATATTGGAAAAAAAAAAAATCGATTTTCCAAATTTGTTTTATTTTGTTAGTGTTATATCTCTAGAATCGAAATCCATAAAGAGTTAGGATTTTATTTAGAAGATAAAAAAAGTTAATTGCATATCCTTTACAGGACTTTGCGAATCAACCCAGATTTTTAACGATGTTTGTGATATTTTCTAGTCACTATTACAGTTAGTAGTTTGTCATTGTTTTCTGAACGGGTGACGCCATCGTCATTTTGTAAAAATCCTCACGAAACAATTTGCAACGAAACTGTCCGCAGCGCGATTCGAACTCAGAACGTCGGGGTTAATAGACCGAGTTGCCATCCTCTAAGCCACAGACGCCACCCCTCTCTATATTTTAGAAGATTTAAATATGTGTTTAAACAGTTCACTCTCTCGGAGATTTAACGTGTTATTAGAGGAAGTGTCTAAAAATACCATTTGTTTGGTAATTACTGATGGGCATATCTAATCTATAAAACATATCGAATTATATATTTCCAGAGTGAACAACCAACTCTATCATCCACTTGGAGATAGACAATATACAATAGACCCAACTCTATCATCCACTTGGAGATAGACAATAGACAAGTATTTGCTATTCAGTGTTGATGCAATCTATTTTTAATGAGCATGATGTAATGTATACTATATATCACTGACAGTGCTTCAGTAAAAATGCCGTATTGCTTCGTTACATCTATTTACGCTGCTTACTTATTGATTTGCCAGCTGATGATATTATAGTTTCTGGACACTTAAAGTTATCATCATCATCATCAAGTAGCTTGTCCTTTTTGGAACTTGACTTCAATGATAGCAGTCCTGAAAAACTCTCCATTCTGTGCAAGTTGACCGGCGTCAGAAGTTGTTATTCTCAGATCGTCAATGACATTTTGCACACATCGTCGTCTAGGTCTTCCTCTCATTCTTTTTCCAGGCATCATTTCCTTCAGAATTATATTCTCTAGGCACTCATGTCGTTTGATGTGTCAGAAATATTTAATTTTCCTTGATATTATACTTTTTTAATAGCCAACTCTCTTTAATATCAAGCTGTTGCAAAAGTTACACATTCCTTTTATTCTTTAGTCCTTTTCTCCTTTGATTTTTCTATTTTGCCTATTGTCTTGATTTCTGTTTTCTATATGTCGATTCTCATATTATGCTTATTACATGTCTGGTGCATTCTATTCATATGATCTTGTAATGGTTTTCTCTGGGGAAAACATATTGCCTGGTCGTTTACAAAGGGAGAGTTATGATATTGTTATTTTTACTAGATCTTCTCTAGTATTCTACTAATCTTGGAGTATTGTTGAATTAATTTGCACTTCATTATATGTCTCATTTCTCTTGACTATTTTTATGTTTGTTCTTTTTTAAGACACTGTCCATATTAGTTATGAAACAGAGTGCAGACAGAACGCAACTTTGTCTTACACCAAATAATATAGTGAATGTCGCTATAAAGCTTGTATTTTGTCTCGCGATGAATTCTTTGTTGTCATTTATTTTACATTAAAAATGTGCATAAGACGAGGAATTCGCTACATGGCACCGGGTTTTTACCCAATATGGCTCGGTCATTCTCTGAGGAAATGACACACCATCTACTGAGACTATTGCACAAAGCACACATTCAGTAACACCGATCTCTGGAAAAAAAATGCCTTCGTGAACGGTGAAGCACGGTTGAATGCACGTGCTTCGAAACGCAAAGCAGTGGCTTAACCAGTTCACCACAGACATAAGTTGATAAAGAATGTGATCACGACGTAGCTTCTGTTCAAAGCGGTGGTAACCCTGCACAAATAATGTGTCCATCAAAGACACCCCCTCCCCCACACACACATATATATATATATATATATATATATATATATATATATATATATATATATATATATATATATCATCTTTTCTCCAGGGGCGCAGACAGGCAAATAGTACACAAAAAGCTGCAGCGTCAGGGATGTGGTTACATAGAAGTGGATGTATTTCATGGACACAGACACACAAAAAAAGAGGAAGTCTTGAAAGATTATAAACGAATAGGAAGCTGTCTAAATCAAACCAAAAAAAAAACTTTAAAGACATGCCTCTGCTAAAATCCATACAGGAAGGAACGGTTGTCGGTAAGCGGAAGTTATAATTGTGAGGAGGTGAAAAAAAATAGATGAAACACGACCAGTTTGACAGAAAGCACGGCATAGACAAACAGCCGGAAGTACTGGCGATTGATTACAGTTGATCTTCGATGAAGAGATGACAACTTCATCAGCCAAGAGATACAACTACACATAAACAAACTGATAGTTTTTTTTTTTATCTTCACGTTGTGAAACAGTGCAACAATTTGTTGACTGAGTATGTACAAACTAAGTTATGTCCCATTCCAAGGAGAGACTATAGTCTGTTTACAAATGTTTGCACTCATTCAAGTTCAATTTTATCGAAAAGTATCTGTTACAGTGGCGGCTCGTGATCATTTTTGTTGGTGGGGCCAGACATTTTTTCCGGATAAATAATGGTTTTGGTTTGCTATATTTTAATTTATAAAATAATAAATACACGTTATACATTATTTTTGGTGGGGCCCGGCCCACTGCCCTTTAATGACGAACCGCCACTGATCTGTTATATTGATATTAAAATTGTACAAGCAGTCCTTTTATTTACGTTGACCAAAGGAACTCAAATTGTTTGGCCACTTGGTCAGAATGAACCGAATACACCAGTTGCAAGAGCGTACAACCTGAAAATGGAATCATCAAGAGGAAGGGACCAAAAAAAGAAAGGATTGATGGAGTTACAGACATCTTAAAACTCCACAATACCACAACATATCAAGCGACTGAGCGTGCATTATCTCGAAACCGATCATCATTAACCTGCTACGCCTAGCGGCAAAAAAAGCAGAGAAGGACAAAAGAAAGAAGAAAGATAGGAATGGTACTTGCAGATCGAAATGTAACTTAGATTTTGCATATCGATGAATTTCTAAAAGTTTTGCGGAAACTGTAGCAAAACTGTGTCAAGTAACTAATTTCACAGTAATACAAAGTTCATATAAGTTAACAATACCATCAAATCGGATCCATATTCGTATAGCAATGGGTGCCATGATACAATTAACATAGATATAATTTCATAATGGATAAAAACACACGCCGGCATGTAAAAGGTGACTCTCAGAGATAGCAGAGGCGACGAAAGACACTTTATGCAGCGCATACAAAAACTCGTTCTAGAAATCTCATCTTATCCTGACGCTGTGAAGCAAAACAGGATTGAAGAAAGAAAGAGAAAAAGCAGAACATAACACATCGTATAGACACATGAGCAAGTCTGTTCAAATGTGACACTTGCTTCTAAACGGTAAAAAAACAGTCTTTGACAAAAGTTGCAAAGAGAGGAATCCCGTGGCGCTGGATGCAGACGTTAAGGCTATCATTAATGAAAACTGCAATGAAGGTGCTGTTGTGATTTACACGGATGGATCGGTAGTTCGTCACGAAAATCCGCATGGACCTGCACTGCAAGCTCATGTGGCGCAATGGTCCAGGAGGCCAGTGGTGCATTTCGTATGACAACAAGCAGTATGACAATGGAGGTACTGGCGGTGACTAATGCTTTACGTTGGCTAGAGTTACAAAACTACACTCATGCATGCATTCTGAGTGAGTCATTGAGTATGATCCGCAAGGTAGAGGCTGGTTCGGTGCGCAGGCAATGGACTGAATCACTACAAGTGTCAACAATTTGCAGAATCACACTTATCTTCGTTCCGGGGCACATGGGTGTCGTTGGCAATGAGAGAGCAGACAGGCTAGCTGGCTCTGCCACCATATCAGAGGGCCAGCCAATGGATAGAGCTGATATTTTGAACACCCTCATAGAGTGTGGCCGCAAAGAAGATTTTCATTTAAACCAATCAACGTCAACTACTAGATTGAAGGAGCTGGATTTGAAGATTAGAGTAGCAAGAAAAGAACAACATAACAGGTATATGAGTAGGCTCATCAATCAAAATCGAACTGGTACGGTCAGTCGCTGGACGCTGTTGGAGATATTGCGAAGGAGATCGGAGCACCTATGGTCATGTCCGGAGTGCAATGAAGATATTCCAAACTGAAACTGAAACTGAAAAAACAGTGCGCACAAGAACATATTTTGTTGAACGCAGAAGTTTGCGTATGAAGCAGTAAACTCTTTAAAAATATGTCCTGATACACTGCCACGATTTTTATATACCGGAGCATATCCTGCAAGACTGTCCTCTCCTGTGTGAGCTGAGAAGTAGCATGTGGCCAAACCTAGTCGACCTGCAAACTAAGCTTTGGGGAACCTGACAGACCTGAAGCTGACTGTCCAGTTTGTGGTCCATAATAAATTAAGCGCATGACCAGAGATCGCTGAAGAAGAAATATACCACACATAAACAAACTTGGAAATAAGCTGTTAAAGTTAATTGCATATCCTTTACAGGACTTTGCAAATCATCCCCAACTTTTTAACGCTGTTTGTGATTTTTTAAAGGCATTATTACGTCTAGTAGTTTGCCACTGCTTTCTGAACGGGTGGTGCCATTGCCCTTTTGTAAAAATCCATGCGAAACAATTTGCAACCAAATTGTCCACAGCTTGATTCGAACTCAGAACGTCGGGGTTAATAGACCGAGTCACTATCCCCTAAGCCACAGAATAAAACATAAAACTGTATGTAAGGTCTTTCATATTTCCAGGCAGTATGTAAATGTCATCATCTTAATCGAAATGGTTGCAGAGTTACAGATTTTTAAACAAGCGGAAACATTTGTAAATGGACTATTATTCATTTGTCATCTTGTTTTCACGCATTCAGTTCATTCTCATCTTACAAGTACATCTACCGGGTCTTAATTATAGTATTCGTGACAGTTATTATATCAAATATTAAAGTTGTCATTATTAAAAACATTTAAACACAAACTGTCTTTATCAAAATTTATAAACTGTTTTGCCCAATTGGTTATTGAAGTGATGAGTACAACATTTCGGGTGGTCTCATAGAAGAATAGTTTTACCCAACAAATCTCTAAGAGTAAGAATTATGATGCTTTCCGTGGCATGTTGATGTGGTTAATATGGGCTGGCACATATAAGTATATATATATATTATGTGTGTGTTGGTAAGAACAATGTAAGTGTTTTGTAACTGTACACGATTTTTAGTCCATAGTCATTTATTGATGAAAAGTTTTCATAAAACTGATATTTCTTAGTGTAAATTTAATTTGGACATAATACAGGGTGTTCAAGATAAATGCAGCCCCATTGACAAATCGAAAGTTGCCAGTCAACCTATTGCGTTGTGTCTATTTACTATTTAAACCAATTCTGACTAGCTCGTCCTACGTTACATTTGTTCATCGCTTCCTTCCCGCACTACAATTACAAACCGTCACACAACCTTGACCTATACTACGTCATAACTGAACCTTCTCATTTTCATAAATATATGTCAGATTAGCTCCATTCACAGGCTGCTTTTATCTTGAACACCCTGTAGAACTTTGTTTTATCACGTTTTGTTATTGTTTACAATGAGTTCTGTATATAAGAATACTGGAATGCAGTGGCAGCTCGTGATCCTTTTTTGTTGGTGGGTCTTATCTTATCCACATTTGCCGTGAAGCGACGTGTGGAGAGTTAGTTTTCTATCTTGTGCCAGGTGTGTTGCGTTTGACGTTGTCAGTCCATGCTTTCGCAGAGACTCTGAGATGTTATCTATCTATCGTGTTCTTGGCCTGCCTCGTGCTCTGCGCCATGATTGTCGATTATGTTGAGTGGGTCCAGACAAAATTGTTTGGAAAAATCATGGTTTTTAGATTAGGTTATATTTAAATTTATTAAATAATAAATGCACGTTACATATTATTTTGATGGGGCCTGGCCCCACTGACCCTTAATGACGAGCCGCTACTGCTGGAATGCAAGTATCACGTGACGTGAAGGGTCGTATTTCCGAGAATCTCCCTTTGAGATGAATGGTCTTGTTATTGCAGCGGGCTTAGATATATATACATACTAAAACTACATTTTTATTATTAGCTATACCATGACCCATCAAGTATTAAATATGACGTGCCATCAACTGTACTAAACGTGGCATTTTCAACAATTGTGTTAAACAGGACATTTTCAACTGCAGTTTAAAACTTGACATCCCAACAGCAGTGTTAAATGTGACATTTTCAACATCAATATTAAATGTGACATTCAACAGCAGTGATAAACGTGACATTTCAACATCATTGATCAGTGTGACATCTAAATAGCAGTGTTAAACATGACATCCTAACGATAGTAATAAACGTGACATTTTAGCAACAGTGTTAAATGTGACGTTCCATCACCAATGGTAAACGCGACATTTCTACAACAGCGTTAAACATGACATTCCAACATCAGTTATAAACGTGGCATCGCAGCATCAGTGGTAAACATTATATTATCAACAAAAGCGGTTAATGGGATATTTCCAATAACAGTGTTTAAACCTGAAATTTTCAACATCAGTGTTAAACCTGACATTATCATCAGCAATGTTAAACTTGATATTTCCAACATCAGTGTAAAACGTAACATTTAAAACAGTGTTAAACATGACATTTTCAACATCAATGTTCTATCCATTCTTTAATCCTGCAGTGCCTTCAAACGTCAGGTTGAAAAAGAAGACACCTGTAGCGAGCCTCTCTATGAGCCTTGTCTTTCTTTCTCTTCTCCAATCCTGATTTGCCTTACAGCTTCAGGGTAAGAAGAGATTTCCAGCACCTGCTTTTTTGTGTGCAGCATAAACAGTGTCTTTTGTCGTCTCTGTTATCTCTGAGGTCCATCTTTTGCGTGGTCGGCCTTTTGATTTATATCCACTGTATTGGAGTAAAAATGTTCTCTGTGGCGCAATGGTTAACGCTATAATGTCAGCAACTTTTTAAAACGTGACATTTAACAGCATCGTTTAACGCAGCGTTTCCCAAAATGGCGGTAACGCCCCGTGGGCGCTGAAGCGTTCTACGGGGTGATAGTGGGTTCAGAAGAATTTGGGGGTGTTCAGGCGATGAGGGACCGGTGGTTCCTTAAAGAAGAAATTATTCACATATATTTTTAATAAATTATTTTAGTGATTTTGCGATTGAATAATCATTTAAATCTTGAATTCTGCATTTTAATTCATCTTATGCCAGCTTACAGAGAAGAACAAGCTGGTTTTAGACCTGGAGAAGCTGCTTAGACCAAATAATTACCCTACGACTAATTTTGGAGGAACATATTGAGAAGCAACAACCACTCATACTAAATTTCATCGATTTTAAAAAGCCTTTGATAGTCTACACAGAATCACTGTGTGGAATATTCTGAGATGCTATGGAATACCAGACAAAATAATAAACATTATAAAGAGCCTCTATGATGGTTCACAGTGTGCAGTTCGCACTGATGGTGAACACAGCGACTGGTTTATGGTTGAAACCGGAGTAAAGCAAGGCTGTATTCTATCTCCGCTATTGTTTGGAGTGGCCATTGACTGGGTGATGCGAAAATGTTGCAGGGGCGAAACTGGCATCGATTGGGTAGAAAATAGTCAACTAGAAGATTTGGATTTTGCCGATGATATTGCCTTGTTAAGTAGAAACAACCAAGATATGCAAAGAAAAACAGACAACTTGTCATCTATAGCATCAAAAGTTGGACTGCAGATAAGCTATGAAAAACAAATATAATGAAGACACCTATGGCAAGTAATGCAGATATCACACTGGAATCTAAAATGATAAAAATAACAGAGCAGTTCACCTATTTGGGTAGCAATTTTGATTGCACAGGAAATATTAAAAAGAAATTATGATACGAATTAGCAAAGCAACATCAGCTTTTAAAAGTCTAAATAAAATATGGAACTGCAAGTTATATAGTATTAAAACTAAATTACGAATTTTCAATTCAAATGTTGTATTAATCCTAACATATGCCAGCGAGAGTTGGAAAATGACTAAAGATATAGAAAGCAAGTTGAATGCATTTGAAAATAGATGTCTGCGAAAAATAATGAATATAAAATGGAACGAATTCAGGAGAAGTGATGAAATCAGAGACATGTCTGGTCAACCACTAGTGACAACTGTTATAAGAAAGAGAAGATGGAGATATGTTGGGCACACCTTGAGGAGAAATGATCAAAGAATATCAAAGCAGGCATTGAAGTGGGATGCAAAGGGTTCAAGAAAGAGAGGTCGACCTAAGGAGACCCTGAAGCGAACTTTGCTGAGAGATGCAGGAAATATCGGTCTCAGTTCCATGGAGGAGATTGAGCGAGTTGCCCAGGATAGAGCGGTATGGAGAAATTACTTGCAGGCCCTATGTAACGTATAACAGTACGAGAGGAATTATTATTATTATGCCAGCTTACACGATCCATTTTTTCATCATTTTTTTATTTCATGCATATAATCATTTGAAAATTGACCATGTATGACAGAAATATATATCAATTTTTTATGTCAAAGAAAAATAGAGCATGTATACATGAGGGGGCGTTGGCCAACTGTTATAATAGGGAAGGAGGCGTGACAAAGTTTATGTTGTACAAAGTGGGCGGTGGGCCCAACAAGTTTGAGAATCTATGGTTTAACGTGACAGTTTCAACAAAAATGTTAAACGTGACAGTTTCAACAAAAATGTTAAACGTGACAGTTTCAACAAAAATGTTAAACGTGACAGTTTCAACAAAAATGTTAAACGTGACAGTTTCAACAAAAATGTTAAACGTGACATTTTCAACAAAAATGTTAAACGTGACAGTTTCAACAAAAATGTTAAACGTGACATTTTCAACAGCAGTGTTTAAACTTTCATACCAATAAAAACTTCGCGTGCTAAAAAAAAACCCAGAGATAACCATACTTCATGTTTACAAAACGCATTGCTATTTAGACATGTCATTTCAAACTTAGACTAACATGCAGATGTTGCTGGCTTGGCATTCAGTTGCCAATGAAGATGTCAGTCAGTGATTTGTATCCACCTTCAATGATTTCTTCCTATAACAAGTTAGAGTTTTATTATTCTATAACCGTTTTCTAGTTTCTCCTTGTTTCGTGCCCAGCATCGCTATAACGTCTTGAAGATGTTGCATCGACAGGTTTGCAAGAGATTTGTATCTTCTTCAGTTTCTTCTTTTGTTTAATCATGTTTTGTCTCACAGCATCAGAATAAGAAAATATTTCTAGAACGGGTAATTATGTGCGCTTCATAAATAGTATTTTCGTCAACTCTTTTATCTCTGAGGTCCACCTTTTGCGCGGACGGCCTTTTGCTTTGTTATCACTTTATTTGAATAACATTGTTTTTTGAAGCACATTGTCTGTTGGTAATCTTCTTATGTATCAGACCTATTTAATTTGCTATTTCTTTACGAAGTTCAGTGCTGATGTTGTACTCTCTTTTTTCCTCTTATATTTGTATATATAAACCGGCATCTTCTTGATACTCTCAGCATTCTGCTTAAACTCTGTCGTGACTAGTTTTCTTCTATCGTTTAATGTCATCGTCTAGATTTGGCACTGATAGGATAATGCTGGGAGTAAGATTGTGTTGCAGGTGTGTTTTCTATACCTTCACAAATCGAACATGCTAACAAGGGTAACTTGTGTGTCAGATTCGTAATACATATTTCGCAACGAACGTAGAAGTTATTTCAAATATAATGAGCAGCAGATATAGATTAGCGGCAGGTATAGATTAGCAGCAGGTATAGATTAGCAGCTGGTATAGATTAGCATATGATTGGCAGTTAACATTTCTAGTCTCTACGTATTCTTATTCTTTCATCGATTTCATACCCTTTTTCATACCTCAAGGTATATCGGGTAATACGGTGTTAGACCTGTATTTTTCATGGACCATCGGCACACGATGGGCGATGTGGTAAACTTTCCAGTGCTTTTCATGGTACTCATTTGATGCTGACTAAACGTAATAATGCTTAGAAAAATCACAAACAGCATTAAAAAGCTGGGGTTGATTCGCAAAGTGCTGTAAAAAAGATATGCAATTAACGTTAATTGAGGCTGGGTCGACATGAGAGCCGTTCCGGTCGGAAAAATAGTCTACGCCCATTGTTGAATTGAACCTGGATCACTAGCCTAAGAAGCGAGTTTACTAACAACTACACTACTGCGGCTGTCTTCGGTTTCATATCTCTCTCTCTCTCTTTAGCCTGTTACGCCCTTGGCGTTTAGGGCAGCAACAAACGTACACCATTCTTCCCTGTTCATGGCCTTCCTCTGTATTGTGTTCCAGCTATGATTAATTTCCTTCAGTTCTTGCTCTATCGTTCTCCTCCAGGTCGTCTTGGGTCTTCCACGCTTTCGCCTACCCTCTGGAGTCCATCTAAGTGCAGTTTTCGTGCTTTCACCACTTCCAGTCATGTGAGTCAATGACTCTGGTAGCCCTTCATGCCCGTGGATAGGTTGTATGTTTGTTGTTGTTTCCGTAACTTTAATTTTTTTAAAGGATGGGATCGTTAGTCCCAAGCCCAACCCCCAACCTGGAGGACCAGGAGACCATGCTTCGTCTGTCCCTCTTCAGTGACCTTTCCGGCTTGGGTAACCCTTTCGGTTTCATATGCTCAGTCTAAAATATGAGATGTGTTTCCTCTATGAAGTAAGTCAGTTGGATTTCCTAGCAGGTTCTCATAGCTTGCTCTATCAGCTTTGTTCATGAAGCAATGTTTCGTTTCATTGATGTATATATGATGGGCACTACTGCAGGATGTTCTCTGGAGTATGTGTTTCAGTCTGACATGCACACTGTGTAATCTGAGCAAGCTTTATTCTGTGCGTGTGATGATTATGACTACAATGCCCTTTTCTGAGACGGGAGAATAGTGTGAGCTGTTTTCTGTTGAATCTGCTACTGTGATTTTGTTGGTGTTTGCTGTGAGCTTGTTGCTTCCACAACTCTCTGAATCTGTGTTTGATATATGTCTTGATCTTTAACCCTTTCGCTGCTACATACACTGCGAAGACGGATCTAAAATTAGCTACTCTTTGTTTCTTGGTCACAAACGTGAATGAACGGCTATAGCAGTGACAGTAGAATGTGTAACGTGCTAACACGTCTTTAGTCCAAAGAGGAGAGATAATAACAGACGTGTTAACGCGTCTTTAGTAGTGAATGGGGCGCCCAGCGTGTTCGTAGCGCGTTGGACGAGGGTGATAAGCCCTCTGTGAGTGCGGATTTAATTCCATGGGCTTGCAGAAAAGCCACAGGTTCTCCAGATTTATTTACGGTGTTCGTGGCATGGAACCGAAGATTTACGATGTCCATGGCACCGAACCGAAGAGCTGAAAGCTCGTGCTTCTGGATCAGAAATAAAAAAATAGTTGAGTGAGAAAAACGTCTATACACGTCCTTAGCAGGTAAAGGGCTATAGTTCATTCCAAAATCATCTTTACCGACCGATATAAAACCATCCACATTGACAGAAATTCTTGATTTTTGCATTTTTATATAGGTAACAGTGGCGACGTTTCAAAAGTATTTTTTGCCCACCCAAACCTTTAGTTATGTAAGACTTGAATTATATGTTGTTACTAATTTAACAGCGATGTTGATTTGGTATGATTTTAGAATGTTAACGGTACGAAAGTGAAGTATTGACGTCAAGATGCCAATGTGCGCTCCACGTGCAATTCAGCAGTAGTTAAAATCGGGAATCCCGTGAAATTAATCATTTCACACTGTATGTGAAAGATTGTCATTGGCGTGTCACAAACCATTTATTTACATTACTTGAAGCGGAAGGTACTATTTTATTATCAGTATTAGAAATGAGTTTGAAGTGTAAATTCACTACCATGCAGAAGGTGACTACACAACTGTATAGCTACTTCTGCAGAGAAGCCAGACGTGTTGGTTTATATCACAACTTACAAGACCGAAGAGGAGAACACAACATGCTCTTGGTATAAGTAGAAGTTCTTTTGCCGTTGGATAGAACAGGACTGTAGTGATGAAACGTAAGGAACACAGAAAAGGCCAGAAACGGAAAACTGACGATTTCGATAAAGATGTTATTGTGAGAGAGATTCATAAAATGTTTAAGGCAAAGGATGTGGTTACACTACGTAAATTGAAATCATGTCTGCGAATTCAATGTGATATTGATATATCTAAAACCGCCTTATGGAGAGTTGTTAGGTGCAACGGTTTCACTTTTCGGAAATCTAGTACAGGTCGGAATATAGTTTGTGAGAAAACGCATCTGATAACTGCACGATGCAAATATCTGCGGGAGATACGGAAGCGTGGGACGGAAGGTTACGATATTGTATATCTGGACGAATCGTGGGTAAATGCTCACCATACGTTTGATAAAGAATGGCAATCACTAGACGGAACTAAGAAAATGGAAATTCCAAGCCGCAAGGGGTAATGCATTGTGATAGGTCATGCAGGCAGCAAAGCAAATGATCTTGTCAGTAGTCTTACGTTCTTATCATGTCTCAAACCATTAGAATGTCATTTACATTTGAAAACATCGCACCACAAACTATTATAATGGAGAAGAAATGTTCTCCAATCGCACCACCATCCACTAGAGTGTTTTTTCACATAGATTACTTTCTTCTTCTTGTACTAACTCTTCAAAGTTGTTATCACAACTATCAACAGTAAAACACATATATATGCATATGTATATATATACACACATATATACACATATATATATATATAAGATTTTTTTTTTTAATTATTTTTTTCGATCCAGAAGCACTTGAGCTTTTCAGCTCTTCGGCTCGGTGCCATGAACATCGTAACCTTCAGTTCGGTGCCACGAACACTGTAAATCTGGGGATTCTGTGGCTTTTTCTGCCATCCCGCGGAGTTGAACCCGCACACACAGAGGGATAGTCACCCGTAATCCAACGCGTTACGAACACGCTGGGCAGACGGGCATATATATATATACTGCTTGTACTAGTCAGTTGTTGCTTTGTTCCATATACGAGTTGATATTTATATTCCTCTTGTACCATCGTACGTTAACAAAATGCCTACACGTAATTTCTCCATACCGTTCTGTTCAACTCGCTAAACCTCTTCCATTGAATATAGTCCGATATTTCTTGCCTCTCAGCAAAGTTCATTTCAGGATTTCCATTGGGCGTCCATTCTTTCTTGAACACTTTGCCTCCCACTTTAATGGATGCTTTGATATTCTTTGATCATTTCTTCTCAAGCCATGCCCAACATATCTCCATCTTATAAATAGTATGCTGCATGATACATATTTATCTATCGCCAACAACATAAATACAAAAATGGCTGGAGTCATATAATAATTGTCGTCAGAACTCACCAACATTCATGGTATGGAAAGAGTTAACAGACAGAAATTTGGCATGATTCTGCTCGATAACTTTTCATATGACCAATCATATCTGATATCATGCTACAGTATAGCTCAGTAAATGTGGTACTATAAAGCGGGGTTGTCTGTTTGTGAAATGTTACCTGGAAGTTCATCGGTACGAATTAATGACAATATGTCTACCAGCTGTTACCTCTCTGCCATCTTTCTACCAATTGCTTTTCACGTTAGTTCATAATCTTTCAACTCTCTTTCCACAGTTTTCAATATTTCAATACGACGTTCAAGTCTTTTTCCTTAACCGCTGCCCCCGGAGAGCTATCCTAGACAAATGTTCCATCGGCAGACGGTATACATGAACAATTCCCCCTCCTTCGTTTTTTTAAATGGCTGTCTCCAATGAAATACAATATTTCGTTTGACAAATTCTTCATTTACTATCGTATTTGGCAAGAAAATTCCCATGATTTTTATTAAATATTTATATTGGAATGTCTCCAACTTATGAATAATGTGATTTATTATCCAGCACTCACTACTGTATAATAACACTATCACGACGCGGCTTCTCTATATTTTAGATTTTATTTTAAGATTTAATCCTTTGGCTGTATAGACCGTGTTGAGCATGTAGAAAGTTTAGCTTGCTTTCGTGATTTTTAAATGATGTCCTTTTCCCAATCACCGTTCTGTGATACTCCGTTTTCCAGGTATACAAAATATTGAACTTTCTCTATGATTTAGTTTGTTAACATAAATGAGGACAATAAAATATTGACTTTATTGCCCCGATTTCACTATACGGCAGGGTCACCTGCCCACAGTATTATACAAAACACGAACTTCATAGCTCTAGTATTTCTATGTTATCTCCAAAAAAGAAAGCTGTCGTGAACGGATAGACTCGGCCTGGATACGAATCTACTTCACTCAGAACGCAAGACAAATTACTCAACTTATGTCTTTACATATAACCCCCTTTCCTTCCTGGAAAACAAGACGAAAGCCCTTATTACACTGCAATGTCATCGACTATAAACAATACTTGACAACGTATGGGAATGAAAATAGTAAACTATATAGTAAGATCTTGCGTCGATTAAGACCAGCTGGGTGAAAGTTTTAACAACACTGGTTTGACAACTTATAGAGCCATACAGCTAGCTAATATAACATTTGAACACAATAGCGCACGAGTGTGTTTTTTTTTTTTTTTTTTAACCCTTTCATACCTCGTGGTATATAGGTCAATACAGTGTTAGGCCTGTATTTTTCATTGACGTCGGCACACGATGGGTGATGTGGTCAGCATCACACCGTCCGGCCTTTACTTTCCCAGAGCATGTCTGGTACCCAGTTGAGGCTGGGTCGACCTGAGAGCCGTCGCGGTCGGGAAAAATTCCACGCTCATTGCGGGAGCTGAACCCAGACCACCAGCCTTGCGAAGCGAGTTCACTAACAACTACGCTACAGCGGCTCTCGCACGAGTGGTTACCGGGGCCCACATTTGGGGTGTAAAGAAGAGAACAAATGTTACCTGCTACGCATGTCGTAAGAGGCGGCTAAGGAGGTTTGGCTGAAATCGGATGCACGTATCCTCTAGGGAATGCTAACCCAAAACAAATGCTTGCAGAAAACGGATGCACTAGACCGTAAGGCGCATTACATGGTGCAACGACCCCTCACAATGAGGAATGGAATAACGGATTCTACGGTCGCCAATCTGCCTCAGAGACCTACCATCACGAGGGTGACCAAAACTTACTGCGGGAAGAGGTCAGCACAAACGGGAAGCAGAAATCATAGGAATTATATCCTACAGAACTGCCCTCAGTATGCAAACTTGAGAAGAAAGAGGTGGCCCACTTACACTAGCGTCCCAAAACAAATTGTATGGCGTGGCAGATAATCTGAGACAGACGGCTGACTGTATTAGAGAATCCGAAATTCCAATCTAGTGAGAACGCAGAAAAAACAACACAATAGTAGAACACATACATCTACCCCAGGGCTGTCAAACGCGGTACGCGCCATGAAGGACAAAAAAGCATTTCTGACTAACAGTTTACTTCATATTTTTGTCAGAGCACTCCTGAGAACACTGTCTTACCACTTTTACAATCTCGTTTTCTTCTGTAACCAATCTACTGTCCTTAACCACGCCATTTGTTCTTTCACTGAAGAACGTTTCAGCTTTACCTCTCAACACATCACTTAAGACAAATCATACATACTACCCAATTATTCGAATAATTGGCTACGAACTCGAGATTTTAACTTTAAGAAGTGGCGCTTTCAGTTCCATGGACTTTTACGGCTAGAACCATGGCCACCAGCAATATAAGACCGACTAGCTCAGACGGGAAAACCAAAATTGCTGCATAATTGGGAGGCTGATTTTTATAAGTGTTTGTCAGAACACTGTAAGGTTTTCTACGATTTTCCAAAATTCTCTATGTCTATGGTAATCCATTGATGAAAATGTTAATAATATTGATATTCCTGAGCATTAAACTTAATTTATCACATAATATAACCTTGATTTAGCATGTTAATAATATTGATATTCCTGAGCATTAAACTTAATTTGTCACATAATATAACCTTGATTTAGCATGTTAATAATATTGATATTCCTCAGCATTAAACTTAATTTGTCACATAATATAACCTTGATTTAGCATGTTGTGTTAGTGTTAAACTTAATTTATCACATAATATAACCTTGATTTAGCATGTTAATAATATTGATATTCCTGAGCATTAAACTTAATTTATCACATAATATAACCTTGATTTAGCATGTTAATAATATTAATATTCTGAGCATTAAACAATTTGTCACATAATATAACCTTGATTTAGCATGTTAATAATATTGATATTCCTCAGCATTAAACTTAATTTGTCACATAATATAAACTTGATTTAGCATGTTAATAATATTGATATTCCTCAGCATTAAACTTAATTTGTCACATAATATAACCTTGATTTAGCATGTTAATAATATTGATATTCATGAGCATTAAACTTAATTTGTAACATAATATAATCTTGATTTAGCATGTTAATAATATTGATATTCCTCAGCATTAAACTTAATTTGTCACATAATATAAACTTGATTTAGCATGTTAATAATATTGATATTCCTCAGCATTAAACTTAATTTGTCACATAATATAACCTTGATTTAGCATGTTAATAATATTGATATTCCTGAGCATTAAACTTAATTTGTAACATAATATAATCTTGATTTAGCATGTTAATAATATTGATATTCCTCAGCATTAAACTTAACGTATAACATAATATAACCTTGATTTAGCATGTTAATAATATTGATATTCCTTAGTGTTAAACTTAATTTATCACATAATATAACCTTGATTTAGCATGTTAATAATTCTGATATTCCTTAGTGTTAAACTTAATTTATCACATAATATAACCTTGATTTAGCATGTTAATAATATTGATATTCCTGAGCATTAAACTTAATTTATCACATAATATAACCTTGATTTAGCATGTTAATAATATTGATGTTCTGAGCATTAAACTTAATTTGTCAATAATATAACCTTGATTTAGCATGTTAATAATATTGATATTCCTGAGCATTAAACTTAATTTATCACATAATATAACCTTGATTTAGCATGTTAATAATACTGATATTCCTTAGCGTTAAACTTAATTTATCACATAATATAACCTTGATTTAGCATGTTAATAATATTGATATTCCTGACATTAAACTTAATTTATCACATAATATAATCTTGATTTAGCATGTTAATAATATTGATATTCCTGAGCATCAAACTTAATTTATCACATAATATAATCTTGATTTAGCATGTTAATAATATTGATATTCCTGAGCATTAAACTTAATTTATCACATAATATAATCTTGATTTAGCATGTTAATAATATTGATATTCCTGAGCATTAAACTTAATTTGTCACATAATATAACCTTGATTTAGCATGTTAATAATATTGATATTCCTGAGCATTAAACTTAATTTGTCACATAATATAACCTTGATTTAGCATGTTAATAATATTGATATTCATGAGCATTAAACTTAATTTATCACATAATATAACCTTGATTTAGCATGTTAATAATATTGATATTCATGAGCATTAAACTTAATTTATCACATAATATAATCTTGATTTAGCATGTTAATAATCTTGATATTCCTCAGCATTAAACTTAATTTATCACATAATATAACCTTGATTTAGCATGTTAATAATATTGATATTCCTCAGCATTAAACTTAATTTATCACATAATATAACCTTGATTTAGCATGTTAATAATATTGATATTCCTGAGCATAAAACTTAATTTATCACATAATATAATCTTGATTTAGCATGTTAATAATCTTGATATTCCTCAGCATTAAACTTAATTTATCACATAATATAACCTTGATTTAGCATGTTAATAATATTGATATTCCTCAGCATTAAACTTAATTTATCACATAATATAACCTTGATTTAGCATGTTAATAATATTGATATTCCTGAGCATTAAACTTAATTTATCACATAATATAAACTTGATTTAGCATGTTAATAATATTGATATTCCTGAGCGTTAAACTTAATTTATCACATAATATAACCTTGATTTAGCATGTTAATAATATTGATATTCCTGAGCATTAAACTTAATTTATCACATAATATAATCTTGATTTAGCATGTTAATAATATTGATATTCCTCAGCATTAAACTTAATTTATCACATAATATAATCTTGATTTAGCATGTTAATAATATTGATATTCCTGAGCATTAAACTTAATTTATCACATAATATAACCTTGATTTAGCATGTTAATAATATTGATATTCCTGAGCATTAAACTTAATTTATCACATAATATAACTTTGATTTAGCATGTTAATAATATTGATATTCCTGAGCATTAAACTTAATTTATCACATAATATAATCTTGATTTAGCATGTTAATAATATTGATATTCCTCAGCATTAAACTTAATTTATCACATAATATAACCTTGATTTAGCATGTTAATAATATTGATATTCCTCAGCATTAAACTTAATTTGTCACATAATATAACCTTGATTTAGCATGTTAATAATATTGATATTCCTGAGCATTAAACTTAATTTATCACATAATATAACCTTGATTTAGCATGTTAATAATATTGATATTCCTGAGCATTAAACTTAATTTATCACATAATATAATCTTGATTTAGCATGTTAATAATATTGATATTCCTGAGCATTAAACTTAATTTATCACATAATATAACCTTGATTTAGCATGTTAATAATATTGATATTCCTGAGCATTAAACTTAATTTATCACATAATATAAACTTGATTTAGCATGTTAATAATATTGATATTCCTGAGCATTAAACTTAATTTATCACATAATATAACCTTGATTTAGCATGTTAATAATATTGATATTCCTGAGCATTAAACTTAATTTATCACATAATATAACCTTGATTTAGCATGTTAATAATATTGATATTCCTGAGCATTAAACTTAATTTATCACATAATATAACCTTGATTTAGCATGTTAATAATATTGATATTCCTGAGCATTAAACTTAATTTATCACATAATATAACCTTGATTTAGCATGTTAATAATATTGATATTCCTGAGCATTAAACTTAATTTATCACATAATATAATCTTGATTTAGCATGTTAATAATATTGATATTCCTGAGCATTAAACTTAATTTATCACATAATATAACCTTGATTTAGCATGTTAATAATATTGATATTCATGAGCATTAAACTTAATTTATCACATAATATAACCTTGATTTAGCATGTTAATAATATTGATATTCCTGAGCATTAAACTTAATTTATCACATAATATAATCTTGATTTAGCATGTTAATAATATTGATATTCCTGAGCATTAAACTTAATTTATCACATAATATAACCTTGATTTAGCATGTTAATATATTGATATTCCTGAGCATCAAACTAATTTATCACATAATATAACCTTGATTTAGCATGTTAATAATATTGATATTCCCGAACATTAAACTTAATTTATCACATAATATAACCTTGATTTAGCATGTTAATAATATTGATATTCCTGAGCATCAAACTTAATTTATCACATAATATAACCTTGATTTAGCATGTTAATAATATTGATATTCCTGAGCATTAAACTTAATTTATCACATAATATAAACTTGATTTAGCATGTTAATAATATTGATATTCCTCAGCATTAAACTTAATTTATCACATAATATAAACTTGATTTAGCATGTTAATAATATTGATATTCATGAGCATTAAACTTAATTTATCACATAATATAACCTTGATGTTAAGATTCTGGCTTAAAATTTATACATAAAATAAGTTTACATGTTAATATGATATTCCCGAGCATTAAACTTAATTTATCACATAATATAACCTTGATTTAGCATGTTAATAATATTGATATTCCTGAGCATTAAACTTAATTTATCACATAATATAACCTTGATTTAGCATGTTAATAATATTGATATTCCTGAGCATTAAACTTAATTTATCACATAATATAATCTTGATTTAGCATGTTAATAATATTGATATTCCTGAGCATTAAACTTAATTTATCACATAATATAACCTTGATTTAGCATGTTAATAATATTGATATTCCTCAGCATTAAACTTAATTTATCACATAATATAACTTTGATTTAGCATGTTAATAATATTGATATTCCTGAGCATTAAACTTAATTTATCACATAATATAACTTTGATTTAGCATGTTAATAATATTGAATTCTAGCATTAAACTTAATTTATCACATAATATAACTTGATTTAGCATTTAATAATATTGTATTCCTGAGCATTAAACTTAATTTATCACATAATATAACTTTGATTTAGCATGTTAATAATATTGATATTCCTGAGCATTAAACTTAATTTATCACATAATATAATCTTGATTTAGCATGTTAATAATATTGATATTCATGAGCATTAAACTTAATTTATCACATAATATAACCTTGATTTAGCATGTTAATAATATTGATATTCATGAGCATTAAACTTAATTTATCACATAATATAACCTTGATTTAGCATGTTAATAATATTGATATTCCTGAGCATTAAACTAAATTTATCACATAATATAACCTTGATTTAGCATGTTAATAATATTGATATTCCTGAACATTAAACTTAATTTATCACATAATATAACCTTGATTTAGCATGTTAATGATATTGTATTCTAAATAAATTATTTTCTATAAAAAACTTGATTTACAGTATGTGTTTAAAATGATTCTATTTGTCTTTATAAACAAACTGTGCCACTAAAGTGACCTCTAAAGAGCATTGAAGGCTATACAATGGTACAAAGGCTTAAAAGCCTGACCCATGGACTTAGCATAAAAGGATTCGAAAAAGAAAACTGAATACGAGTCGCATGACGTTGTGGTCTGATCTCTAAATTATTTGTTTGCCGCCCATGTACTGTGAGGCATAAAGCAAGGAGGTCTCAGAGCAAGTAGAAGATAGACGGAACTACCAGCACGTGACTAGTTGTGGTCATTTTGTGACAAAATCCTGGAGTTAGCGACTCGCAGCAGTTACAGAAGATCAACTAATGCGAAAGGCAATGGATGCAGTTAATACAATATCACAATCCAGACAGCGTGCACTATTGTGGCCATTCTGGTGAATCAAAAAACAGATGCGACTTACGAGTAAGTTTCATAAAGAAAATCACAGTTTTAATGTTACATAACTACTGGTCATTATAAAACTGAGAAATCACACTTCATTTATTTACAGGCCTTACTAGACTAATGAAATGTGAATAACTAGATGCACTGACTCAGAACTACATAAAATTGAAAAATCACACTTTTAATGTTACACATAACTACTAGACTACATAAAACTGAAGAAACACACTTTTAATGTTGCACATAACTACTAGAACTACATAAAACTGAAGAAAACACACTTTTAATGTTACACATAACTACTAGAACTACATAACACTGAAGAAATCACACTTTTAATGTTACACATAACTACTAGGTCTATATAAAACTGAAGAAAACACACTTTTAATGTTACACATAACTACTAGAACTATATAAAACTGAAGAAAACACACTTTTAATGTTACACATAACTACTAGAACTACATAAAACTGAAGAAATCACACTTTTAATGTTACACATAACTACTAGAACTACATAAAACTGAAGAAAACACACTTTTAATGTTACACATAACTACTAGAACTATATAAAACTGAAGAAATCACACTTTTAATGTTACACATAACTACTAGAACTACATAAAACTGAAGAAATCACACTTTTAATGTTACACATAACTACTAGAACTATATAAAATTGAAGAAATCACACTTTTAATGTTACACATAACTACTAGAACTACATAACACTGAAGAAATCACACTTTTAATGTTACACTTAACTACTAGAACTATATAAAACTGAAGAAATCACACTTTGACATTCATTGATAAGAAAGTATTGCAAGGGGTAATACAACTGTTTTATTCAAAATATAATCAGGAATGTGTTCATACATATAAGTAGTAACATTTTGTGCATATTTGTCATAAATACATTTATGATCACTCGTTATGTATATGGTGATATATTTAGAAATAACAAAGTTGCAACATTGTATGAATGATCTCATTATTGTTCTTACAGGAACCATATGGAGTTCATTATGTAATCTCACAAACTGATGAGATTGAAACGATTGTATACAATCACGGATAAATTAGAAATTGTTCATTTCTTCTTGTTCTGCATTCGCCCGCTATGAATTTAGGCGCAGTCAGGATGCCCGATAAGACATTTCTGATTGAATTTGGCATGAAGGCCTACTTTCTTTATTATCAGTGTTCCCCCGCCATGCAGACATGACCTCTCCGACTTCAGATTGTTCATTTGAGGATCATCTTCATCGCACACCAAAAATGTCTATCGGTGTGTTTAGTCTAACAGCTCCTGATATGTACTTGTTAATGTATCTAATGGGGTTTCTTGCTTAGTTTTCCCATCTTGCAACACCTATCGATATGCATCCGCTATATCGTCCTATATCACTATCTTGTGCAGCGGATATAGAGAATAACTTTTATTTTATTTGATGAAATCTTCACAGCATGCTTTCTCTTAGAGCTTTCATGATATCCCTTGTATGCATAGAAGGTACATTCTCTCATTAGCAGTATTGTTCACAAGTGCATCCACTCTCTCATTGCCCATTACAAAGAACCAACATGTGCCATAAACGATTAACAAATATTTCACCAAGGATAACAATGCTGCATGAGAGACCACGATATGTGTCATGGATCATCCTGATGTGCCTCACAAAGGACCCCAACATTTTCAGAACAATAACATACTGTATAGGAAGCCGCTGTACCAGGGCAAAAATTCATTATTAAAATTAAAAATAAAATTCCGACACCAATTTTCACCATATTCAATATTACATTGGGATCTTGATGATGCTTCAGAGTTCACGCACTGCCGCTGAGATCTTCCTGTGTAAGAAAGAGATCGGAGCAAAATAGTTACTCGCCAAAGTGCAATGATGATGGTCCTATCATTCAATCAGGAAGCACCACAACATGTTTCCCCATGGACCACAAAGTGCATTATAAATTACAAGAAGGCATTTACAAATGATCATATAGTGTTTCAAGTACCACAAATTATCCCAGTATGCATAAAACATTTCACTAAGTACATCATAAGTTTTTAACAATTATTTGCATTTTATTAACAAAATTACACAATCAATCACAAAATAATCAATTGCAAAATAAACATATTCCCCAAATCTGCACATGTTTTGTAAACAAATTGGTTACCATGCAACAAATCATAGGAAAATTATTATTTTAAAAGCGCACTCCAAACTATAAATTAAAATAGTAATAAAAATGTATTTTTAGTAGCAATGTTAGATATTGGAAGCAAAATTGATTTACTGATTGATAATCAAATTCCTACAAATTTTCATAGTTCTTAAAATTACATGGGACCTCACACATGCTACAAAATCTGTGCTCTGCGCTGAGACATTCCTGCGTAAGAAAGCAAACAGAGCGCACTGGAATCAACATGGGGCCCTAAATAATATTAAATGTTGTTACTGATTAATGTTGGCTTGTAAAGTAATAATCTCCATTGGTCCTAATGTGATGACAGTGCCAACTATTGACTTCTTAGATTTAATCTTGGAAGAAGCTGTGAACAAAATGGTAGATATAAATTAATGACATAGGTTTATGAGAGAAGTGGAGAAAACTGGTTAAATAATGAGGTTAGGTTAGGTTCATTATGGTAACCGGTAGTTAACTGATTGATTGGACCATCATCATTGCACTTCGGTGAGTAACCGTATGTGCTCCCATCTTTCTTAAAAGGAAGATCTCAGCGTCAGTGCACAAACTCCATAGCACCGGCGAGGGTCTCTGGTGTCATTTTGAAGATGCTGAAGATATTATGCAGGAATTTTATTTTTAATATTTTCTAATGAATTTGCAGACCACACTTTCAGCCTGCTCTCCATTTGAAATGTCTTTAAATGCTCAACTGAACACGGACTAGGTTTATGTCCATCTCGATGGATAGAACTCAACCCTACTACATAAATCTGGGATCTCTGGAAAATATCGATGGCTTACGGGACAAACAGATACCTTGCACAAAGGCAGCACAACCTCTATGCCACAGAACCTCCAGATAACGTAAAGATGATGCAATAGGTTAGTAAAATGAAGAAAATCATAGCTATATCATTGAATGGATACACAATTAGGTACATATATATATATCATTGAATGGATACAATATATGCTTGAATGCAGAAAATGAATAGAATTTGTTGAAAGTAATGTGGATCAAAAACTCAGGAAGCCCATGATTGCCTTTGGCCATTGATATGGCACATGACAGAGAAGAAGAGAGCAAGGGAGAGAGAACGATAGAAGAAGAGAAGATAAAGAAAGAGAACAAAAGAAGACAGAAAGAAATCAAACAGAAAGAGAGAGAGAGAGACAGAACTGAGAAAGAGAAAGTAGCGAGAAAGAATAGTCAGAAGAGAAAATAATTAGAAAGAAGAGGTCAGAACAAAAAGGAAATTGAGAAAGAAGAGAGATGAAGAGAGACAGAATAGAGACAACAGAAAGTAGAGAGAAAAAAGAGACAGAATGTAGATAGAGCGAGTGGACCTGGTTCTAGAGATAGTGGGAGATATAGATTGAAATTCTACTTCTTCTTCTTTGAATGATCTACAATGACCACTTGTTAACCCCTCTGTGTGATTTGTATGTGAACTGAGCCTAAGAGCGATTGTACGTTGTGCCAGCTATGTACCTACAAGTAGCAAGCACATCCAATTTCTGTAATGCTTTTATTTACTAGGGTAGATTCCTAGGTCCTACATCAGTCGTCTTTTACGACATGCCTTGTAGGTAGCAGTGGTGCTATTGTTTGCTTCCCTTGCAGGTACCGGCACCACACAGACAGAAGATAGTATAGTTAGATTCAATAAGAAATTCTAGTTGGAAATGTTACAAAAAGCAACAAAGATTACAAAAATAATGGAAAACAAAAACAACAACAAAACTACGTTAAAATAATTTACCTTCGTTACTGTCTTCAGTGTTCCATGACAATCTGTGAACTTGCTCTATTGGAATGTTAGCTCCAGGGGCAGTTCATGGACGTCTGTGACATTGAATGGTGAGAACAGGTTCTGTGAACAGATGGATTCAGATAATTAGATATGATGAATTAGGAAGTGCTTCAGTCATTCGCCAACAATGATATGTGTGGCTTTTTAGCACTCTCAGGAGGAAAATAATAAAAGAGGTCAGTGGGGCCTACGCGAAAACCACAAGTAGTTTGACAATGGAGGTTACAGAAGCGGTGGCATGGTTGGCATCTCATGACTACTCTCATGTTTTCATACTCGGTGACTCCATGAGTATGGTTCGTAAAGTAGAAAAAGTAATGGTGAGACAAAACTGGGTGGATATGCAGGTACAGACAAGGCTCAAAGAAATCACCTTCATTTTGTCCCTGGGCATGCAGGAGAAATGAACGAGCTGAGAGATTGGCTGGCATGGCAACAATATCAGAGGGAGCTGCCTGCAATGGACAGAAACAACATTCTTAACGCATTGAGAGTCTTTCCAAACAGAGGAGTTTCAGGATTGAGAATCCCAGTCACTGACCAGATTGAGAGAGATGAGTGTTGATATTGGTACAGTCCGAAATAGAACGACATACCAAATTTGCAAAAAGAGTGGTTAATCAGCATCGAACTGTCGTCCTGGGCCGCTGGAAGCTGCTGGATTTGTTGGGGCTGAGATTGGAGCACCTATAGACATGTCCGTAGAGTTATGATGATAGTCCTGATATAATTGATAGAAGGTGCTTGCAGAGTTCAGTTGTTATAATGTTATCACAATCAACTAATTAGAGTATTGTCAAAGTTCAGAAAGTTAGAGTGTTGTAAAAGTTGAACTATTCATCAATAAATAAACATTTACTTACTTACTTAATCCCGTCATGCCTAGTGACACATGGGGCTTCAGAAAGGACTTTCCATGCTCTCCTGTCCGTGCAACCTTCAGCGCAGAGCCCCACGTCAGAGATGCGGTGTCCAGTTCCTCTTCCATCATGCGCTCCATGTTGTCCGTGGTCTGCCTTTCTTTCTCTTTCCTTCTGGTGTCCAAGTGAGGGCTACCCTTGCAGGCATTTCTTGTCTCATTCTCATAACATGTCCAAGCCATTTCCATCTTCTCTTTTGAGTATGTCATTCATTGCCTCTTGTCTTGTATCTTGGAGTAGTTGGTTATTGGATATTTTTACTGGCCAAAAGATTCCCAAGATTCTGCAAAGACAAGAGTGGTGGAAAACTGACAGACTGATAGTATCTCCTTTGGTCATCCTCCAACACTCCGATCCGTAGAGCAAAACTGGCAAAACAATGCTTTTATAGAGTTTAAGCTTTGTGGTCCTATTGTAGATTTTGGACTTCCATACTGGTTTCATTCTGGCAAAAGCGGTTCTGGCCTTACTTAGACGTGATTTTATATCTTCCTCTGTGCCACCATTTAGTATAAATAAACATATATAGATTTTATTAGGTGGCATCTGTGGGGATAGTGACTCGGTCTATGACGTTCTGATTCCCTGACGTTCTGAGTTCGAATCACGCTGCGGACAGTTTGGTTGCAAATTGTTTTGCATGGATTTTTAAAAAAGGACAATGATACCACCCTTTCAGAAAGCAATGGCAAACTACTGAAAGTAATAATGCCTAGAAAAATCACAAACAGATTTAAAAAAACTAGGATTGATTCGCAAAGTCCTGTAAAGGATATGCAATTAACTTTAACTCATATCTTATCATATACTAATTTGAGGAAAACTGGACAACCTGTTACTTTATATTCCTTTAGGTATCTCTCTCTTGCGATCCCGGCCTAGACTGATGAACAAACTTTTTCATGAATTTTACCGTGTTTTTAAGGGACTCTGTTCCTCCGTACAGTTTCTCTGAAGCTCTGTGTTTTGGGGCCATGTTTCTTTTCTTATACCTGCTATCAGTTAACAATCTTGCAGAACATATTCTGCTGTCATGTCCGCCTTTTTGCAGGGGCACAGGTTAGTTGTGCCAATTTTAAATTTGTGGAACATGTGGGCGCGGAGTTTGTTGTGGCCGGTACGGAGGCGAAGTATGGCAACTTATTCACTACGAGACAGACCATAGTATCCGTCGCTGTTGTTGTAGTGATGATGATCTTTTGTCCATTTGTCTCTGTAGTGCCAGCCGATGGTTGTTCTGGCTTCCTCATAACTGATCTCGAGATCAGTCTGAGGTAGTCGCCGCCTTCTTTAGCTAGTTTGTCGGCTATTTTGTTTCAGCTTAAATTACAGTGTGATGGTATCCACTGAATGACGGTGCATTTAAGAGAGCGCTCTAGTTCATCGAGGGTCGCTTTGAGCTCATTCAGCTATGTTTTGCCTACGCCTTTGAGTGCCGTGACGACCGATAGAGCATCAGTGAATATCATGACTTTGTTGCAAGAGGTGCCTCCTCTCTAGGATCATTTCGGCCGCTGTTCTTATTGCCTCTGCCCTGTAGTTATTTCAGTATTTGCCTGTGGCAATTGCTTTTGTGACCGTCACTTTCTTTGAGAGTCTAGTTGAGGTATAATGGGGAATACAGTGTTAAACCCATATTTTTAATTGACCGTCTGCACATGATGGGCGATGTGGTCAACATCACGTCAGCCATCTTTACTTCCATGTGATTTTCCTGGTATCCAATTGAGGCTGTGCCACCCTGAGAGCAGTTAGTCTGAAAAATATTCTATGTCCACTGTGGAATTGATTGAGGGTCACATGCCTAAGAAGTCAGTTCACTAACAACTATGCTACTGTAGCTCTCTTAATTTATCATCATCAGGTGCCGGCTGGCATAGACAATTATGAATCTCCACAAATCTCTGTCTTTGGTGTTTACTATCATCTCAGATGTTGACGTTTTTCCATGCCATGAAGTCAGGCTATCCAAAATTTTCTCTCTGTCTTCCTCTGCCTTGTCTACCCACAATGTGTTCTACACCTCCCTTCCTTATCACATGTCCGAAAAATGATGACTACCTCTTTCTTATATTGATGATAAGCTTTCTCTGTGTCTTCACCTCATTCAACACCTCAACTTGAGTCATTTTAGCAATCCTTGAGATTCTCATCATTCTTCTGTAAAATCACGTTTTTCCATACAATTTAACATACAAAAATAAAAAAAATCACCATTCTAGGTTTGAATTTATGGGAACAAATATTAGAAATTTCCTTACCTGAATATCAAACGTGGCAGGTTTTGAAAGGATAGCATCTTCCCCTACCTCATAGAAGTGTTCAAACCTGATGAGGTATGGAACCGTTCCATCGGGTGATGGGATAGGTCCATTATTACGGAACTGGTCAAGTGTCAGTAAATGAATATTTGCAGGCAAGGCAGTCTTCAGACCTATGAACTGTTCGTTAGTGAATGAATATACAATAGTGAAAGTTAGATCATAATAGGAAATAATTATAACATGTAAATTGTTTACTATTTTACACTTTTTAAGAATAACTATCATTAATTTAATTTTAAAGAAAAAATCACTATCTAGTTTATTTGTTGAATGAAATCTGCCCAACCCTTCAGTTTCTGTGCTTATTGAATTGTCACAATCCTTAGATTTTTACTTAATGAATCATCACTAGAAGCCATGTTCCAATCAGTTCTGGGCAGGAACTACAATCTTCAACTCTTGTTCGGGCTGAGCACTATTGGTGCAGACGGTTAATGAAAGAGCAGGATGAGCAGGAGCTGGCTGGCTCTGCCATCATATCGAGGGTCAGCCAATGGATAGAGCTGATATTTTGAATGCTCCCGTCGAATGTGGCCGCAAAGAGGATTTTTCACTAAACCAATCAACATCAACTGCGAGATTACAAGAGCTGGGATTGAAGATTGGAGTGGTCAGAAAAGAACAGCACAACAGGTATATGGGTGGGCTCATCGTCAACATCGAACTGGTGTGGTTAATGCTGGCGCTGTTGGAGATATTGCAAAGGAGATTGGAGCAGCTATGGACATGTCTGGAGTGCAATGAAGATGGCTGAAACTGAAACTTAATGAAATCTCCACAACCCCTTAACTTTCTTACTTAACTCTTTCCACGCTTTAAGCCGCACACTGCGCCATAGAGTTGCTTCCTTTATAAGAAGTCTTTCTAGTTTTACTTATACTATTTTACTTCTACTACTTTTTAACGTTGTTATTCTATTGGGTTGTCCAGTTTTCTTCAATTTAGTATATAATAATATATATATATATGTTTATTTATTGACGAGTAGTTGGGATCGAATTTAACATTTTTTTTTACTTCCTTGAATAAATTTTCAAAAATTAGAAATAAATGGCTAACTAGTTAAGGAGCCAGTTACCACTTAGCTGGCTTATCTAAAAGGTAAAAATCACCACAACCTGATTGAAGGCTCAAGAAACTGATGCCATCACTTAGCTTTCTTGTTTGAAGTCTCAAAGTATTGGAGTCACCACTAACATCTTATTGATTGAGACTCAAGGAAACAAAGCCAAAACTTAGCTTACATTGTGATAATAGAAGACAAAGCAAACATCTAGTTTTCATTGCATAAATAGATGACAGAGTCACAATTAATCACCTCACTTATCTCATTCCATACGCAGTTATTTACTCAGTTTTACAAACTTAATTCAAGGGATGCAAAAAAAAGCAACTAAAAAAACAAAAACTACTCATCAATAAATAAACATATATATATATTTGTTATTATATACTAATTTAACGCAACTGGACAACCTATTAGAATAACTAGGTAAAAAAGTAGTAGAAGTACAACTAGAAAAACTTCTCTTCTTTGCTTCGTTCTTACGACCAATTTTACTCACTCTTTGTGATATGTTTGATCTTTGCCAAGAACGTGTATACGTTGCACATGGTTTGGTAGGCCCCTAAACGCATAGACTTCTACATGTTTAGGACACCTGCATCCGATTTCAGCCAAACCTCCTCAGTTGCCTCTTATGACATGCGTGGCAGGTAACAGTGGTTCTATTCTTTACACCCCAAATTTGGGCCCGGTAACCACTCGGCGGAAAGACTTCTTAAAAGAGAAACAACTCAAATGGTGCAGTGTACGAAATATGGCATCAAACGGAATACGCTGGGGCACAGTGTATGGTGATTGGCGTAGATCGCGTCAAACACTAAAAAAAACTGCAGTCACGAAGTAGTCACATTTTTAAGTGTCGGATATTACTCTAAAATATATATTTTCAAGCTCAATGGAGATTTAGGCAGACATCTTTCGTCCAATATACTTACAACTGTAGTAAAGTTTTTGACATACTGAGCAGAGTTAGTGTTTGAGTTTGAAAAGATCACTTGTGGTGTGAGCAGAACCTCCTGGGCAACTGTTCGGTACACTCTTGCAGCACTGGATAGAGAATCTAAGAGCAGGTAGTGAGATCCTGAAGAGAAAATATTAAACAGTTACATTTCAAATTTAGTTTAATCGTAGGATCATCATCACTGCACATCAAACCAATTATCCCATAAGTGCTCAGATCTCCTTCTCAGTAGCGAAACACATACAAACAAAGTACTATAGTTTTACAAAATACAGAAACAGTGACAATAAACAGCAACGTTTCGACCAACAAGGCCTTTATCAAGCAAACAAACAAACAGGAGTGACAAATTAAAATGAAACACAAATGGACGACCAAATACCAACGTATCTAAGGAAAATCTGGAATAAAAACGAATAACGAAATAAATGTAACACAAAAACACACATAAAAACTAGAAATAGAACGGAAAAGAAACATCTAGTAAATATATAACTTGAATACATGCAACATATACCCATATAGATTACAAAGCATGGGAAGAGAAAGTACTAAGAAGCATAAGAATGTAATACATGCAACATATACCCATATAGATTACAAAGCATGGGAAGAAAAAGTACTAAGAAGCATAAGAATGTAATACGTTGAGCCGCGTGGTCGCAAGGTACCATACAAAGAAATCAACCGATTCTCCAGAGCAAATCGACTACGATCATCAGAGGAACATGATCGGATGGCTGTGACCTGGACATCGCAAGCTCCTGAATGGCCAGTATCATTGAAATGGGTAGCTACAGGGTCACAGAGCATTGGCGTATATCGCGCAAGTGTTGGGCGAACCGGTCACTGAGTCTCCTGCCGGTTTCCCCAATATAGGCCTTGTTGCACGGCTTGCAGATAATGGCATAGATAATATTACGGACTCGCACGTGAAACTGTCTTCAACAACGAACGTGGCTTTTGGAAAAGACACGTGCGGGTCTGTATTACATAAGCACAAGTGTTGCAGCGCCGACGGCCACACTGGATGGTGCCAAAATGACTCTGGATATTAGGCTTGAGGCGACTGTGAACCAACATATCCTTAAGGCTTCTGTCCCGTCTGTACGCCACCAAAGGATAGTGTTGGAAGATTGAACGTGTCTCAGGATCAGACTGAAGAATGGAGAGATGACGGAATAAGACTTTCTGCCCACACCACATACAGACAACACTTTTGCCCACACCACATACAGACAACACATCTCAGTATGTCTCTCAGCATGTAGCAACTAATGACACCAGATCAATCTTTTCTTCATCTTCGAATGCTCCATATCGACCACTTGTTAGTCCCTCTACGTGATTTACATGTGATCCAAGCCTAAGAGTGATTGTACTTTGTGCCAGTTATGTGTCTACAAGTAGACCAGCACATCATATTTCTGCTATACTTTTTATTATTTACTAGGTAGCTTCCTAGACCCCTACCTCAGTCGCCTTTACGACATTGCCTTTGTAAGTCGCAGTGTTACTATTCTTTGCTCCCGTTAGAGCCCCAGCAACAATCCAGATAGCAGCCTCATAAAATCACATCATGTGAGATGAGATGCATAAGAAATGTTGCACACAAAACAAGAAGTGACCATAGAAGAAATGAAACAATGAGAAAAATCATTCGCACTATGCCAATCAACAAATTTATGAAAAAGAAAAAAAATTAATGGTTTAGGAATTTGATTAGAAAGAATTAAAACCAGTAGGCAGAAAGAAAATGTTATATGAGAATATCAGGATACAAGATAAGAGGGATACCCAGAAAAATATGACTAAAGAGATGCTAACTAAAATAAATATAACACCTTCTTCAGCATTTTTTCTTATCACCACTTTTTGGTTTCTCTCTGTTGTCTGTATGTGGTGTGGGCAGATGTGTTGTCTGTATGTGGTTTGGGCAAGTGTTGATCTGTATGTGGTTGGGCAGAAGTGTTGTCTGTATGGTTTGGGCAGAAGTGTTGTCTGTATGTGGTTTGGGCAGAAGTGTTGTCTGTATATGGTTTGGGCATTTGGGGGTGTTGGATGTCTGTATATGGTTTGGGCAGAAGTGTTGTCTGTATGTGATTTGGGCAGAAGAACAAGAGTATTCTGTACTGCTAGTTTACTGTGATAGCTACGATATTTGCACCTTTCAGTCCAGCCAATCCAAGTTTCTGAGTAAATATGACACCATATCAGGCCACCTATCTTCTACTGTCCAGAAAAGCACATCTATCCTCTCTCTGCAATGCTGAATTGCATAAGCAATCGGACAAAAGAAGACAGAAGATACACTAGACAACCCAATAGATATTCAGTTTATTTCATTCGAAAGTGAATGTCTACCTAAATGTGGATGAATAATGGCTGCACTAGAATTAAAATAGATGGAAATGGGATGAAAGAAATTAAAAGAAGAACAAACACGGCTTTACAAAAAATTAAACAACTCAAAACAGTATGGACCGGAACTGATAAGAAAACAAAGATCAGAATACTAAGAGCATGCATATTCCCAGTGGCAACGTATGAGTGTGAAGCATGGACAATTAATAAAGCAGTGGAAAAACATATATATGCTTTTGAATATAAGTGTTACAGAAGAGTCCTTTGTATATCTTGGACAGAGAAGAGAACAAATAGATCTATCCAGAAAGAACTCAAAATCAAAGAAAACTGGCTGATGCTACAAATAACAAAGAGGAAATTGAGATATTTTGGACATATCAAAAGACATGAAGGGCTGGAGAAGACCATCATGGAAGGAGGCATACCGGCAAAGAAAAGAAGAGGAAGACCATGGAGAAGATGGTACATGAAGTAATGTTTGCAATAACATTATTATGGCGAAACACGTAATAACAAAGTACTGTAGTTTTACAAAATTAAAAAAACAATGACAATAAACAGCAACGTTTTGACAAAAAGGTTTGTATCAAGCAAACGATACAACAGAAGTGACGAATTCCACAGCACACTACATTATTACCTCTAACAATCAATCCATTTCCATCAGATCCCAACTCATTCAAGGCTTCTCCCACACCTCTGCCATCATCTTTCACTAGCGACTGATGAAGCTGGAAGCAAATGTATAAATATGCCATGATTAGATTATACATTGTAAGAGCATACTATCTCTGAAAGATAGCCAATGAGCAATCAGATCTAACGCCACACTACAGTATAACTCAGCAAACATTTTCGGGTTCTATCTTGTAAAATGGTTAAGATGTATGCCTGGTGTTCTGAAGGCTGCAAGTTCAAATCACTAATCACTTCTGTTTGAATATAGTATTCATGTTTGAAGAAAGAGTTCCTGATTGAGGACACAAAATCTAAATGCAAAGGATTAACTTTATTGAACCAAGTTTCTTCATATGGCTCCGTCCCTGTAGACATAAATGGCACACCATCTGCCAAATGTGTTGCACAAAGCACAACCTCTGTAGCACCATCAAAAATTATAGTGATCTCATGAAAATATTGCACATATGACTGCTCAGATTCAAATCCACAACCTTCAGAAGACAGACAAATGTTTTAACCACTTTATCATAGTGACCAAAAGAGTGAAACAGTACAAACAAATATATAGTTTACAAAATACTAAACAGTAGATAAACAGAACGTTTGACCAACAGCCTTTATCAACAAAGCGAAAAACAGGAGTGAAAATTAAAATGAAACACAAATGGACTACCAAATACCAACGAATTTGTTGTCCATTATGTTTCATATTGTCACTCCTGTTTGATTCGTTTGCTGATAAACACTTGACTTGAGATCAAACTTCTGTATCTTCACATCTGTATGATTGTAACAACTAGAATACGCTGTACAGTTTCACTATTTATCAAGTTTTACTGCAGTCTTCCCCTATTTCAAAAAAGGAGAAGATACCAAAGCCACCACTTAGTATTGTTTGAACTCTCAGAAGTCAGGGCTATAATGAAAGTAATAAGAAGCTGGCATTTACAGCCAGTTCACAAACAAAAGACTGAATGAGCACATGAGAGCAGTGGCATTTTTTTTAACACTAGTTTTATAATGTCATTTGTACATTTTTAATGTCAAAATGTGCATCTTAAAACAATTTTTACATATTTGTATTATTTTCAACATCTATCGTCACATATTATATACATAAGTCATGACTATAAACAGAGAACATAAAGATATCAACATACAAATAAATGACCAAACATTAAAGCAGGTGAGAGAATTCAAATATCTTGGAAGTATCTTCACATCTGATAGTAGACTGGACAGAGAGATCGAAACTAGAATACAGCAAGCCAACAAGGTTACACACCAGCTTATCCCAATCTTGAAACACCTAGAAATTCTAAGAGACCAAAAGAAAGATTATAAATGCAATCTTCATACCAACACTATGCTACCAGTGCTAAACTTAGGCACTGACAAAAGAACAAAAAGGGAAAATTATCAAATCAGATGCTTGAGGAAAGCAATAAATAAAACGATAAGAAACCATATAAGAACTAAGGAAATTAGAACAGTCGGAACAACGTCTGTTGCTAGATTCATTGAAAAATAGAGACTCAAATGGTTTGGCCACTTGGTGAGATTGAACCCGGCAACACCAGTTAAACAACACCAGAGGGTACAACCTGAAAATTTAATCATCATGAGGAAGGGGCAGACAAAGAAAAATATGGATTGATGGAGTTACAGACATCTTAAAACTCCACACTACCACAACATATCAAGTAACCAAGTGCATATTATCTCGGAAACTGTTCATCAGTTAAACCTGCTATGTCTAATAGCAAAAAAGCAGAGAAAAGCAAAAGCAAAAAGAAGGATAGAAATCATGATGTACTAAACATATTTCACTATATATATATGACATCTTTCATTATGTTTTTGTTAGCCCATCAAAAAAAGTAAAAATCATGTGTAATTTTACTGCTTTTACATACCATGAGTTCAACATCACCATCATTTAGACTGGTACCTCCTTCAGATCTATCAACAAGTACAGAGAACAGGGTCTTTGCATCTCCACTCTGTAGAGATAACAAACACATAAGAAATGAGAATTGAAACTAGTCGTTTGTAAATAAGAATCTGATCATAACAAAATGAACACTAAACGTGGTTGTGTATTGCTAACATAATAAATAAAATCTGGAACTCTCCAATGTAGTAGCGATCCTAACCATATGCCAGCGAGAGTTGGAAAAGGACTAAAGATATAAACAGGAAGTTTAACGAATATATAAAAGAAGATCTTGAAAAATAATGAAAAGAAATTGGACGAATTTAGAAGCAATGAAATCAGATAAAAATCTGGTCAGTAATAATAACAACTGTTATAAGAAAGAGAAGATGGAGATATGATGAGCATACTTTGAGACAACATGAACAAAGCAGGAATTGAAGTGGGAGAGGAATGGTTCAAGAAAGAATGAAAGCCCTAGGAAAACCCTGAAACAAATTTTACTGAGAGATATCAGACTCAATTCCATAGAAGAGATTGAATGAGTTGCTAGGGATAGAACGGTATGAAGAAATTGCTTGCAGACCCTATGTAGAGTATAACTGTACAAGAGGAATACAATTGTTCATTTTTCAGTCAATCTGGATGATTTTTTTTATTCTTCTTCTTTGTCAGGTCAAGTATAATAATAATAATAATAATAATAATTCCTCTCGTGCCGTTATACGTTACATAGGGCCTGCAAGTAATTTCTCCATACCGCTCTATCCTGGGCAACTTGCTCAATCTCCTCCATGGAACTGAGGCCGATATTTCCTGCCTCTCTCAGCAAAGTTCGTTTCAGGGTCTCCTTAGATCGACCTCTTTCTTGAACCCTTTGCATCCCACTTCAATGCCTGCTTTGATATTCGTTGATCATTTCTCTTCAAGGTATGCCCAACATATCTCCATTTCTCTTTCTTATAACAGTTGTCACTAGTGGTTGACCAGACATATCTCTGATTTCATCACTTCTCCTGAATTCATTCCATTTATATTCATTATTTTTCGCAGACATCTATTTTAAATGCATTCAACTTGCTTTCTATATCTTTAGTCATTTTCCAACTCACGTTAGCATATGTTAGGATTGGTACAACAGGTCAAGTATAAAAACTAATAAACCCTTTTTGTGATGATTTTTTGATCTAAGAAATGTTGTGTTAAGCTTACAGCAAAGCAGAGATAGCAGAATCTTTCAATCCAGCATAATCAATGTCATTCCGCGTGTTTTTCTTTGGTTTTGCTCTCCGTGTAATCTAGAAGTAAATGGGGACATGACTATATGAGATAAAGAAATTATAAACTATTGCAGCAGTTATTGAGAATATGCTGTCATCACAAATTTCAGCAATTACAGGAATTAGCATCAATAGGTTTGTCATGAGATTATCATTGCTAAGGAGATCGGAGCACCTATGGGCATGTTCGGAGTGTAATGAAAATATTCCAAACTGAAACTGGAAGAGAGGCAGATAGAATTTTGCTAAAATCAACAAACATACTAAAAAAGGTACAGATGTCACATCAGTTGACCTTGAACCCGGGAACTTTCATGACACCAGTTCACTAGCTCGTTGTGTTATCAACTTCGATATTGGCGATATTATGTATAAAATGAAATCATAAGACAATATTAGGTTTACAAACCGTAATTCCAATGCCAGCATTCACTGGGAAATAATTTCCAGCTACAGGCTCTGTTTGTTGAAGGTTCCATGTTGGTCTGTAATTGAGTCTGTGAATGAAGGATATTTTTTTCTAGCGTTACTTTAAAAAAAAAGTAAAAGTAATGCAATGAAGTTAATTTCTTTCTTCATTTTTATTAACGTGAAGTTTACTAAAGCAAGTGGGGGCTCTGTGGAGAAGTGGTTAAGACTTTTGTCTTGCGTTCGGAAGGTTGTGGGTACAAATCTGGATCACAATGCACAATGGGGAAATTAACGTACTGATAGGCTTGCAGTCATGGCTACTGTAAAAAGCAGATGAACAATGGCCCAGGTTGATATTCTAAATTCCCTAATGGAGAGCAGATGTGTAAATAATTCAAGTAATAGTGGTGAATGTACAACCCTGACCAAACAAAAATAATTTCAAGTCAAATGTTGTGTAGTTAGACAATATAACTATGTTGGTAGCCAAAGAAGAATAGTAAACCAACAAAGAACCAGTGTCGTTAGTTGCCACATGCTGAGAGACATACTGAGAAGGAGCACTTATGGACTAATTGGTTCCATGTGCAGAGATGATGATCTGATGACTAAACAAAACTATTTTAGAAGAATAAAAAAAAGGCAGAAATTGATATAGACTTATACCAGTGACATCTCAGGAATTGCCAGAATAATGATAGAAAGATCTCTAAGTTAGCATTGAGTCTCCTGCTCCGAATACTCCCTAAAAAATTACTCCCAAAGCATTTGCTATATGGGTGACCCAGAAAGGCAGTAGAGATTTGGAAAAAACGTTTTAAACTAGACAGGCTACCATCAAAGTATAGCAAATCACAATTTCTGGAAGCAAGATTGTCATTGACCCATAATTGGCCCAAGACCCATCAAGTTTTTTACTCCTGCTAGGAAGAATGGCACAGTAAAGTTAATATGAACCGCACTTGAAGGCAAGGAACTAGGTTTGGCTATAAGAGTCTATTTGGGACACATCTCTATATCCTTCTTGTATCCTGCTTGACACATAAAGCTTCCCATTGTTGCCATTCTGTCACCATTCTATTAATTGTTTCCCATGTAAAGTCAAAATCTTTCAACTCTCTTTCACACAGTACTTCTCCATGTTTCCTTTGGGCAACCAGACTTTCTTTACGTATCTGCTGTCCATTGAAGAGCTGTCCTTGCCAAGGTACCTACAGGCATACAACATATATCCCCAATCCACCTCCCATTTTTTCCTTGTAAAGATTATCTCAAATGATTCGCAGTTTCTTCATTGTAAAAGCTTTACATGTGCTATCATATTTAGCCAGAAAATTTGCAGGTTTTTACTTAAACATTAATTTTGAAATGTGTCCAGTTTACTTATGTAGTGAATCATTTTCCAGCACTCTCTACTGTATAAAACACCCTCAGGACACAACTTCTATATAGCTTAAGTTTTGTTTTAAGACTTAATCCTTTGGTTTTCCAGATTTTGTTGAGCATGGCAAAAGTTTAACTTACTTTCTTTATTTTCGGTGACGCCTGTGGCATAGGGATAGACTCGGTCTATTAACCCGACATTTTGAGTTCGAATCACATTGCAGGACAGTTTGGTTGCAAATTGTTTCGCGTGGATTATTACAAAGGAAATGGCACCACCGTTCAAGCAATAGCAACTACTGAACGTAATAATGCCTAGAAAATCACAAACAGTGTTAAAAAGCTGGGGTTGATTTGCAAAGTCCTGTAAAGGATATGCAATTAACTAATTAACTTATTTTTCCAATGACAAAAGTTTAAGTTAATTGCATATCCTTTACAGGACTTTGTGAATCAACCCAAGCTTTCAAACGCCGTTGTAATTTTTCTAGGCATTATTACGTTCGTAGTTGCCATTGCTTCTGAAACGGGTGGTGCCATCGCCTTTGTAAATATCTACGAGACAATTTGCCACCAAACTGTCTACAGTGGATTCAAACTCAGAACGTCAGGTTAATAGACCAGTCACTTACCCTAAGCCACAGACGCCACATTTAAAATGACATTCTTTTCCAAACTATCATTCTGAGGTACTGTCCTTCCCATGTATACAAAATCTTAACTTCCTCTATGAATTTTAGATACAAACTGTAGCAGCATGTATTTGTAGTGGGATATGATCCTGACTACATTTCCTGGCAGCAACATCCCAATAAAAACACAATATTATCCTTGCAACTAATTGTTATCCACATTTTCATTGTCATTTTAGCAATGAATATTAAGAACAAATAATTACACAAACAAAAAACACACAAAAAAGAATAAAAACACACACTTACTGTCTTTGAAGAATCTCTCTTCCATTTGCGTCTGTGTTGAACACACCATTGTTACCAAAGTTTGGAATGTTGTAGCGGGTCACAACTTCTTTACCAACATTATCACTGAGAGTGTATATCAATATATTAGTTTTGTCAGCACATATCCAACATATTCGAGTTGCACATTTTTTTCTCTATAACTTATATCATTTGATAGTCAATGCTTTCAAAATATACATTTTTCTTAAACTAGTTTCATTTGATAGTCATAGAAATGTCCTTTTACATACAATTATTTAAAATATTTAACTGGAAACAAAAAACAAAGGTGATCCATAAACAAGGTAAACCAAAATAATCATTTCTACTTATCAGAAAAAAAAGGGTTTATGGTGGTGTGTTTAATTTACAGGAACATCATCATTGAATTTTGGTGAAAATTAATGTGAAAAATGATCCCTATTTTACAGAGGAAGATCTCAGCAGCAGCATACAAACTCTGTAGCACTAGTGAGATTTGCAGGTGTAATGTTACGATGGTCATCTAAGAAGAATTACTGATGTCATCTACTATGTAAATAAATCATAATATTTGTCTAACAATAATCCTGGCAGAACACATCTAGTTAGTTTCCAAGTGTATCACATGTCCGATCCATCTCTAGCATCTCTTTTGAATGATGGTGCTCATATTCTCTTGTTGACACTGTGCAAGCAGTTCTTGGCTAGAGATAGTAATTGATCAGAACACATGTAAGATCTTTCACATGCAAATTGTATGGAAGAAGGTAAGTTTGGTCATATCTTGTTCTGTCATTCTCCAGCACTCTGATGTGTATAGTAAAGTTGATACACACAACTCGGTATATATTAATCTTGGTTCTGATGCTGTATTGGGCTGATTTACAGCTGAAGGGTCAAAAATGAAAATCATGGCAAATCCTATATGTCACCATCAACCAGAGTAAACGAGTCTTTGATTTTCTAGGCACCACTTATACATTCTGTAGTTTGTCATTGATTTCTGAACGGTGAGGCTTATTTTTACTGCCCGGCAAAACTCACAGGAACAAATTTGCTTCCAAACTGCCTGCCGCACAGTTTGAACCAGACAGGAATAAATTTGCTTCCAAACTGCCTGCTGCCCAGTTTGAGCCAGACAGGAACAAATTTGCTTCCAAACTGCCTGCCGCACAGTTTGAACCAGACAGGAACAAATTTGCTTCCAAACTTCCTGTCGCCCAGTTTGAACCAGACAGGAATAATTTGTTTCCCAAACTGCCTGCCGCACAGTTTGAACCAGACAGGAAAAATTTGCTTCCAAACTGCCCAGTTTGAACCAGACAGGAACAAATTTGCTTCCAAACTCCTGTCGCCAGTTTGAACCAGACAGGAACAAATTTGCTTCCAAACTGCCCAGTTTGAACCAGACAGGAACAAATTTGCTTCAACTGCAATTTGAACCAGACAGAAAATGTTCTAAACTTCTGTGAATAGTTGAACCAGCAGGAACAAATCTGTGCTCCAACTGCCTGCCTACGTTTGACAGACAGAATAAATTTGCTTCCAAACTGCCTGCTGCCCAGTTTGAACCAGACAGGAACAAATTTGCTTCCAAACTGCCCAGTTTGAACCAGACAGGAACAAATTTGCTTCCAAACTTCCTGTCGCTCAGTTTGAACCAGACAGGAACAAATTTGCTTCCAAACTGCCTGTTGCACAGTTTGAACCAGACAGGAACAAATTTGCTTCCAAACTGCCTGCTGCACAGTTTGAACCAGACAGGAACAAATTTGCTTCCAAACTGCCTGCCGGACAGTTTCAACCAGGTATGCTTGGGTTGTGATCGAGCTCACTACCGCTTAAGCTACAGACACTTATATGTAATGCTTTTAGTTTTTTTAGTTTAGTCAGTCGGATCACCATCACTGCATGTCGAACAAATTAGTCCATAAGTGCTCCGATCTCTCCATCAGTATGTCCATCAGCGTGTGGCGACTAACGACACGGTTCTTTGTTGGTTTACAATTCTTCTGGTTTACAATTTAATGCTTTTACCACACATAAATGTTCTAGACTTTGAACAAGGAACAACTGGAATAATATCTGTATGATCCTACTGAAGCTGCTTATAAAATTTGATGTTACATCTACTCACTCTATTGGAATAGGCCCTATGGTCCATTGAACCTCACGTAGGGTTGTCAGCATACACCCTCACGACCTGTGAGGCCCAGCTGGAGAACTGCTGATATGCTTCTTGAACTACACTTCCCTGATAAGATAAATCAAGATACATTGAGGAAACAAAACAAACTGTAAGTTTAGCTGTACTAGCTGTTTCATATTATTTTCAGAGGATGTGTGTTATTGTTGGGGACTCAGCATTCTAGCAAGATCATTCTTCTTCTCTTAACTTTCCTTCAAGCATAAGGCATCAACAAATTTCCTCCAACCAGATCTGTCTTTGTCAAGCCAACTTAGTTCATTCCAGGTCTTTCCCACCTTTTCTCTTTCTCTGTCTACAGTTCGTCTCCATGTTACTCTAGGTCGTCCCCTACCTCTCTTCCCTCCCGGATTTCATTTCAAAGCCACATGCGAGTGTCTTGTCTTCTGCAATCTAAATGTATGTCCCAACCACTTCCATCTCCTACAATTTATTTCCTCGTTGATATTATTGATGTCTGTGTGCTGGGTGACCTCAGTATTTGGTATTCTCTGGTCACAGTGAATGTGGAGAATTCTTCTGAGGCATTTTCCCTCAAAACCTCCTGAGACTGTCTGTCTAGGTGCTTGTTTTCCTTGTCTCTGATCCATACAGTAGGACTGACAGCTGTACTAGATGTTTGGTATTATTTTCAGAGAATATTAGGGACTTAGAGATCTAGCAACATCCTTTGATCAACATAAATGATAACATTGATTGATTGATTGATCTATCATCACCGTACTTTAATGAATAACCACAAGTGTTTCAATCTCTTTCTTACACATGAAGATCTCAGCTGCAGTACATGAACTCCACAGCACCAGTGTGGGTCCGTTGGTTAAAATTTATGAGTGCTCCAATCTCTTTCTTACACATGAAGATCTAAGCTGCAGTACATGAACTCCACAGCACCAGCGTGGGTCCTTTGGTTAAAATTTTTAATGGCTAAAATTTATGTCATAATATTATTTTGAACTTTATAATATATTTTGCTTGCTGTGGCTTTGCAGCCTGTTCTTATCAATTTTTATCTGTCAATGGTTTGTTAAGCGCTCAACTTTAACACATGACCAACATTTTTATCCTCCGTCTTCATTAGGGATAGGAACCCAATTTCATTGAGGTCAGGGATCTCTGAAATGTTCCAAGGAGCGAACCGAGTATCTTTAAAGCAAGAGGCAAGCACCTTATCTTACTCTCAGAGACCGCCCTCAAATGGCAACATGAACTACCTTACAAGAAGAAGGTTTAGAGTACCATTTTCCTACTAGGAATCCAAAACATAATAATAATAATGAATCCCATAATTGTCATAGAGATACCATAATGGAATCATTAAATATCTCCTCTCTCTCTAGCCTGTAATGGCTCTGGTGCTTAGGACAGCAATAAATGCGTACCATTCTTCTATATTCTTGGCTGCCCTCTGTATTACGTTCCAGCTATGATTAATTTCTTTCAGTTCTTGTTCGATTGTTCACTACAGGTCATTTAGGGTCTTCCACATTTTCTTTTACTTTCTGGTGTCCAACTCAGTGCAGTATTCAGGACATAGTTAGTTTCCATGCACATCTTCTTCTTCGAACGCTCCATATCGACCACTTGTTAACTACTCTTTGTGATTTGTATGTGATCCAAGCCTAAGAGCGAATGTATGGTGTGCCTGACTGCTACAAGCAAATGCAGCTTGTGTGTAGTCCTCCGTAGGAGTCGCTGACTGCTACAAACACATGGAGCTTGCATGTAGTCCCATGAAGGAGTCGCTGGCTGCTACTCGCCCATGCAACTTGTGTGTAGTTCTCCTAAGCAGTCACTGACTGCTACAATCTCATACAGCTTGTGTGTAGTCACTCAAAAGAGTTGCTAACCGCTACAAGCTCATGCAGCTTGTGTGTAGTCATCAAAGTAGGAAAGGAGTGCCTCACCCCAACCTTTTAACTTCAAACTAACATGAAAATTTTAATTTTACTCACTGCATAGATTCCACCCCAAGTTGTCAGTGGTATTTGGATAGGTGTGTTACCATCAGGTCTGAAAATGTAAGCACCTGATGCCTGACCGTCAGTACTGTTACCAGGAAATCCTTTATAGTACAGGAAGTTTTGAGTGATAGGAACAGTGAGACCTGACGTTAGGTTAGTGATAGACTGCAGGTTTCCATTGTTATCAAAGGTGACACTGTAATACTTCAAATATTCAACAAAATTATTATATTAAGAATTGAATACAACATACTGTAATAGGATTGCTTTCAATGAAACTTAATCTCACATAATTAATAACAATAAAAAGCATAACAATAGATTAACTGAAACACTTTACAGCATGGAAATTTGTTTGTTTGCGTTTATCAACTAAGTTAACTACTCTTTGTTATATGGGTGGCTTCACTTGAGTGGTTACTGGGGCCCAAATGTGGGGTGTAAAGAATAGAACCACTATTACCTGCCACGCATGTCGTAAGAGGCGACTAAGGAGGTTCGACTGAAATCGGATGCACGTGTCCGCTAGGGAATGCTAACCCGAAACAAATGTTTGCAGAAAATGGATGCACCAGGCCGTAAGGTGCATAACATGGTGCAACAACCCCTCACAATGAGGAATGGGATACCATCACGAGGGTGGCCAAAACTCACTGTGGGAAGATGTCGGCACAAACGGGGAAGCTGAAATCATAGGAATTATATCCTACAGAACTGCCCCCAGTATGCAGACTTGAGAAGAAAGAGGTGGCCCACTTACACTAGCGTCCAAGACAAACTGTATGGTATGTCTGATAATCTGAGGCAGACGGCTGCCTTTATTAGAGAATCCAAAATCCCAATCTAGCGAGAACGCAGAAGAAGAAGAATATGTGTGGCTTGCAATGAGAACGTGAGTACGTTACGCTCCTGTTAGACCCTAACAACATGTAGGACAGGCACATCCAAATTTTGGCCAAAGTGTATGCACATTATCCAACATAACACAAATTTGTCTTGTCTTATCACATGTGTCGTGAAGTGTCATGAGGAGTTTCAGTTTTATATCCTGTGCCAGGTGTGTTGCATCTGTAGTTGTTAGTCTGTGATATCGCATGGTATCTGTGATATTATCTATCCATCAGATTCTTTGCCCCCAAAACAGTCCTTCAAATTTATCTTTATTGTGCCAGACGTCTCATCTCTACTGCCGCAATGCTCTAATCATTAGTCCATCTTCTCCTTGATCCTTGTTTTCTTCTCTTTGCTGGTATACCTCCTTCCATTCTGGTCTTTTCCAATTCTTCATGACTTTTTTTAATATGTCCAAAATACTTTAATTTTCTTATTCTTATTTGAAGCATCAATCATTTTTATTTGATTTTGAGTTCCTGCTATATAGATCTATTTATTCTCTTCTCTGTCCATGGTATATGGAAGACTCTTCTGTATCATTTAATTCAAAAGTACATATGTGCTTTTCCACCGCCTTATAAAATATCCATGCTTCACACTCACATGTTATCTCTGGGAATATGTATCCTCTTAGTATTCTGATCTTTGTTTTTCTATCACTTCCATTTCATACTGTCTTAGGCGTTTAAGTTTTGTGTAAAGTATGTTTGTTCTTCTTTTGATTTCCTTCATTTCATATCTCTTGTTAACAGTGAATCGAGATATTCAGAATGATTCCAAATTGGATATACTACTTGACAGTACCCAAGAAAACAATTAAATGTCTAATAAAATTATAATTTGATTACAAAGCGAATTTTAAAATCCAATTTTTTCAAAAGATTTTTAATAAGAATGTAACAAAACTCCACTGTATACAGTCTTCTACAATAGAACATCAGGAAAACAAGCAAGAGGAAGACCATAAAAAAGATGGATAGATAACATAGCAGAATCCTGTCAAAAAAACAAAATATTTATCACCCATGCCACTAGAGCAGCAAAAGACAAGAACGGAAAACCATGACACTGGACAACAAACTGGTAACAATGTGTTGACAAAAAGAAGAAGAAGAAGGCTGACAATATATAATTAAATAAAAATTACTACAGCATCAGCAGTAAATCTTGCACAAACAGGTCAATGCGAAGATTATAATTAATTACTATTTCTAATCCAGACTGTTACCTTTCCTGAAATAGTGTTTCCTGCTTTTGCCGATACCTTTGGGGATTCAGGTTTAAATTTCAAAGAACCTGAAATATTAAAGACAATTGGTATAATTAAGATAAAGTTGTAAAACAAGAAAAGCAATTCAAATATCTGATATAACACTTACATCCGATGGTCACCATATGTTGCCGGGGCTCACAAGGGGAGCAAAGAATAGTAATACTGTGATCTATGAGGCATGTCGTAAGAGGCGACTGAGGTAGATGCCTCGGGAAGCTACCCTAGTAAATAAACAGCAATCGGATGTGCTGGCCTACCTGTAGGTGCATACCTGACACAACGTACAACAATCACTCAGGCTCAGATCACATACAAATCACAAAGAGTGGTTAACAAGTGGTCAATATGGAGCATTAGAAGAAGACATTCGATGGTAAGTGTAAAACAGACAGAAATCAACCAATCTAAGGCATATTTATGGAAAATAAAAAGCTTATCATGGAAAGTGAGCAAGAGAGTATTAAAATGCTATGTAGAACCTGTTCTCACATATAGATATTTTTGTTTACTGTGATCTCTGGTCATGTGTTTAATCCTAGGTGGACCACAAACGGGGCAGTAAGCTTCAGATATGTCAGGTTTCTACAAAGCTTAGTTTCGTAGCTTAGTAGCAAGAGAATTTTTCAGTTTCAGTTTAGAATATATCTTCATTGCACTCCGGACATGTCTATAGATCTCCTTCGCAATATTTTCAACAGTGTCCAGCGAATAACCATACCAGTTTGATTTTGATTGACGAGCCTACTCATATACTTGTTGTGCTGTTCTTTTCTGGTCACTCCAATCTTCTATCCAAGATCTTGGAATCCAGCAGTTAATGTGGATTGGTTTAGATGATAATCTTTATTTTGAGATTAATTTACAAAGCAATAAATTTTAATACAACCTGTGTACTGAGCAATCTCTTAGAGTACAAAATTATTGAGATAATTTGAGCAAAATTATTTCTGAGATCTAATTTTAAGTCCAGGATATTTTTTTTTAAAGGAGGAGAGGGGAGGAGGGGGAGTTAAAGGTGAAGGATTAGGGGGTTTAAGCCGAAGGATTGTCCTCATTTCACCAGTTTTTTTTACCCCATATCGCTTGGTCCCTCTCCGCAGAAATAGCACATCCCTGCCGAGAGTATTGCCCAAAGCACGAACTCTGTAGCTCGAGCAACAATCCAAGGGGTCTCTGGAAAAAATGCATTTGTGAACAGAAAGGTGCAGTCCTGAATCGAACCCATGACCTTTGACTCGAAAGGTGAAGGGTTAACCACTTAGCCATCCAATATTTTTAATTTAGGTAAAAAACTAAACACAACAAGTCTTGAGTACAAAATTTAGGACACAAATCATGAACAACAAATTTACTAAACAATTTGTGTTTATAGATTTCTTACTTCCATCAGACAGCTGCTTTCCAAAGTAGGTAACAAAGCCTGCAGCAGGGATGTTTACACTAAACACAAGTTCATTTTTGGCAGCACGTGGCTCTGGTGTTGGAATTCTGAATGTGTCTTGTGAGATTGGGTGTATCTGAAATAATGATGTAACTAAAGTAAAATACATAATACATGCACTTCAATTATAGACAAACAGCTTAAAGAATCAGCAATAGAAGAAAAACTGTTCACGACAGAAATGAAGTATCTATGCAGAATGCTGGGAATATCAAGAAGAGACTGGTTTAGAAATGAACACATCTGGAAAAAAAGTGGGTACAACATCATTACCAACAGACAGTGTCCCTCAAAGAGCAATGTTACTCTGATACAGTGGATACACAGCAAAAGGTGTTCCACGCAAAAGGTGGACCTCAGGGATAACAGAGGCGACGAAATACACTGTTTATGAAGCACACACACACACACAAAAGTCTGTTCTATAAATTCTGTTTATCCTGACGCTGTGAGACAAAACAGGATTAAAGAAAAGAAAAAGAACTTAAGAATTAAAACAGAAGTCTCAATTTATTGACCCGCCCGAGTGGTTACCGAGGCCCAAATTTGGGGTGTAAAGAATGGAACCACTGTTACCTGCCATGCATGTTGTAGGAGGCGACTAAAGAGGTATGGATGAAATCGATGCATGTGTCCGCTAGGGAATGATAACCCGAAACAAATGCTTGCAGAAAACGGATGCACCAGGCGCAAAGCGCATAACATGGTGCAACGACCCTCACAATGAGGAATGGGATAATGGATTCTACGGTCGCCAATCTGCCTCGGAGATTTAACCATGCAGAAAGAATGTCAGACCTACCATCACGAAGGTTGCCAAAACTTACTGCGAGAAGAGGTCCGCACAAACGGGAAGCAGAAATCATAGGAATTATATCCTACAGAATTGCCCCCAATCAGAGGCAGACGGCTGCCTTTATTAGAGAATCCGAAATCCCAATCTAGTGAGAATGCAGAAAAAGAAGAAGAATTTGTTAGCAGCATCCTCTTCTGCATCTATCCAAAGCTGAGAGTACATCACACTTGTACAGCTAATGTCACATAGAAAACCTGCTTGTCTTCTACACATGTGATAGAATCACATGCAAAGAATTGTGTATAGATAGGGAACATTATTTTCAAGTTTTTTTTTAGTACATGGGATTAAGCTAAAAGTGGCATTATTTATATGGACTGGTCAGTTGTTTGCTGTGTGGATGGGCTTTGTAGTATTGTTGGTATCTGCTTTCCTATTTTTTTTCATTGTTTCTGCAAAGTTTCTCCATTTCAGATCATCATCATCAAGGTGCGTATCCTTTATAGGATGTTGCTCTCTTTGCAGCACATCTGAAATTCACTCTGTCTCTAGCCAGTTCACCCACTTCGTAGATGGTCATATTCATGGTTTCTTTAATATCTTGTAGCCATCTTCTTCTTGGTCTGCCTAGTCCTGAGACCCTGCCCTCTAGTATTGTTCTTTTTTCTGTATAAGGATATCTCCTTTCATTTCAGATATCTCCTTCTAAAGATATTTATTCTCTGTTACATTGGGTAATCTATAAAGGAGAAAAGTAAAGGAAACATATTTTATACCATGATGTATATTAGTGAATACTGTGTTATGCCTATATTTTACGATGACCATCGGGACACGATGGGTGATATGGTCAACATCATGCAGGCCGCCTTTACTTACCAGAGCTATTCTGGGACCCACTTAAGGCTGGGCCACCCTGAGAGCAATTACAGTTGGAAAAATTCCACTCCTATTGTTGGGGTTTAGGATGGATACGGGAGATGTTTTTCAATCTCTTGGCAACCTACTGTATGATGAGGACACTCAAATTGACATTTAATCAATCCAACGATTTAAGAAGTTTGGAATTACACGTTTCCCAGTAGAGCTTGATGCTTAAGGGGCAATGAGAGAAGTGTGTTTAACCAGTGAGTGACATGAACTATCAGTACGCATAACCTTCGATATTTATTGGGGGAGACTGAGCACCTATGGGTCTGCCCGGAGTGCTGTGACACCAGCTCAGTAACCAATAACCACCCCCACTGAGAAAATTGACGCTAACTATGCACATAAGTAGCGAGTGCATAAACACTACTCTTTTCATTGCTATGGATGATTTACAAGTTTTCAGACGGTTTTCTCAGCCTTGCTGTCTCTCCTACCTTACTTTCTTTACCTTCTTCTTCACCCTTCGCCCCTAGGGAAGCATAGGTCCGCAACTAAGGCCTTCCAAGCCCGCCTATCCAAGGCCCTCCTTTCCAGATCTCTCCTCATTTTCTTGCATTCCATCTCTATGTGTTCCTGGGTCTTCCCCTACCTCTATTGCCCTAGGGTTCCATCGGAGAGTCTGTCTTGTGGTGCTGTTAGGGGGTTTTCTCAGTGTGTGTCCTATCCACCGCCACCTTCTGCTCCTTATCTCTTGTTCCACCTGTCGTTGTCCTGTTCTATCCCCTACCTTACATTGGCTGCATATATGTGATTTTAAAAAAAAAGTATACTAGTATGGCATGAGAACTTCATGGCCTGTCCACTGTGTCTGCTTCAAGAAGACACTGCATATCATACATCACAAAGAAACATAGGATACTCACATCATTTGGCACAGGAGTAACACCATCGGAAGCATAAACTATATAATCTGATCCAGCAACTGGCAATCTGGCAACAAATAATACTGGTCGTCCAAGGGGGTTGTAGAATGTCACTTCAAACTGTCAACAAAGGGAGAAAACTGTTTGTATTAAAAGTAGAACATGAGTTTGTTGCACAAAGTAGACAGACAAAGTGGACAGACAAGTATGCACAAACTAGACAGACAAATATGCACAAACTAGACAGACAAGTATGCACAAACTAGACAGACAAGTATGCACAAACTAGACAGACAAGTATGCACAAACTAGACAGACAAGTATGCACAAACTAGACAGACAAGTATGCACAAACTAGACAGACTAGTTTGCACAAACTAGATAAGTATGAACAAGAAGACTCCCTAGTTACCAAATAGTGGGAACACTTCATAAATTCAAATTTAGACACATTTATAAAGTAATATAAATGAAGTAATATACTAAGACATCAATGCTAGGATTAATGAAGATTTAATCTAGCAATCATGAACAGATGTTACATGAATTATTTACTCCTTAGCATTCTGGCAAAAATCAGCAAGTTGTCAGAGTCTGACATCACAATTCTCAGCCTGTTTTCAACTAGATCTGTCCCTAAACAAACTCTTCCCAGCTTGAAACATTCATACCCAAAGTCTTAGGTATAGATTTGTATGTAGCTATCTGTATGTGTTCGTTATTATCAACCAAGTTAACCACTTGCTGTTATTTGCACAGAAAACATAGCACATTGTGCCCACATTAGATCCATCCATACAGCATGAAAAGATAGGCACAATCAAGTTTTGACAAAAGTTTATGCATATTATTCAACAGGACACAATTTTGTACAGATGGGTAATTGCAAGATTTTATAACCAGAAAATCCTCACTTTAAAGTACCATCTCTGGAGTTATAAAAAAAGTTAATTGCATATCCTTTACAGGACTTTGTGAATCAACCCCAGCTTTTAACGCTGTTTGTGATTTTTCTAGGCATTATTACGTTCAGTAGTTTGCCATTGCTTTCTGAGCGGGTGGCGCCATCGTCCTTTTGTAAAAATCCATGCGAAACAATTTGCACCAAACTGTCCACATCGTGATTCGAACTCAGACGTCAGTGTTAATAGACCGAGCTACTATCCCTAAGCCACAGATGCAGCATTATATCAGATCTGATTAGTCATAGGCAGGCTGTCAGAGCTGACTCATGCTATTTTCGTGTAGTGAAGAAACGGTCATCCATTACTTCTATTTCCAGAAGAATGCTAGATTAGTCAAATCACAATTGTTTTTTAACTGCTTCTGTCCACCATAGACCTTATTAGTTTTTCTCTCAAAACATAAAATTATACAATTAGGCTGTTTTACACAAATTCCATATGGAAATCATGACAGTAACTAAAGTGATGGTCTGGTTGGAGTCATATACTTTAATCCATGCATGTTTTCTCAGCGACTCAATGAGTATGCTGAGGAAGACTGAAACAGGCTCGGCTCAAAGAAAATGGTTGGAGTCCCTGAGGAGGTCTAGGCTGACAAAAATCAGTTTTATTTTTGCACCAGGACAAGCAGGTATAAGTGGATATGAACGCGGCGATTGGCTCCAAGGTATGGCTGCTGTAAAAAATTGGCAAGCAATGGACCAGGCTGATATTATAAATTCCCTAAGAGAGAGAGGATGTATAAATGATTCAAGTTATAGTTGTGAATCTACAACGCTAATCAGACTGCAAGAATACCAAGTCAAATGTGGTGTAGCTAGACAAGAAAACTATGCTGGTAGACAAAGAAGAATAGTAAACCAACAAAGAACTGCTGTAGTTAGTCACCACACTGTGAGAGACATACTGAGGAGAAGATTGGAGAACTTATGGACCAAGCGATTCGTTGTGCAGTGATGATGATCCTCTCTCTCGCGTGCGATTCCCAATGATGATCCGACGGCTAAACTAAACATAAATGCCATATCTTGTCTGCACTATGATTCAGAAACATTAAAGTTATCACAAGCATCCCATTGAACTTTGAAAAGAGATGTCTCCATCACATACCATGCAATTTCTTCTCTCTTATTTTCTATAGTAGTGTTTTGCCTCACAGCCTCAGGATAAAAAAATTTATAGAACTGGTTTTTGTGTGCGCTTCATAAATAGTGTTTTTCATCGCCTCTGTTATTTATGATGTGCCCTTATTGCGTGGCCAGTCTTTGCTTTGTATCCACTGTATCGAAGTAGCATTGCTCTTTGAGGAACAATGCCTATTAGTACTGTGCTTATGTGGCCAAATCATTTAATTTGTTGTTTCTTGATGAAGTTCAGTAATGATATTGTACCCACTTTTTCCTGATGTCTTCTTTGTAAACTATCCTCTTCTCGATACTCCAGCTTTCTCTGTAGGCATGATACTCTAGCTTTCTCTGTAGGCACTTCCTCTCAGTCATGACTACTAGTTATCTTCTATTGTTTACCTTGCAACAGATGATCATAAATATACAAAAATACATACATGTGGAATAGTAAAAGACAACAATAAATAGTGATAGGTTAAAGAGAGAAAGACATCAGTCTGAAGCTAACAGGGGACAAATAAACAGTGCAAAAACAAAGGAAGAAACAGCAAATAATAAGATAGTACAAAGTAGAAAAAAGGGTCTAAACCCAAGGATTGAATTCATTGCACCGGGTTTTACCCTATATGGTTCGGTCCTTCTCCGCAGAAATGGTACAATATCTACAAAATCAATATGGTAGAAAAAGACTTACACTGCTAGTGGTTTCTGTATAGTTACAGATACTGATGTTTAAGTATGTGCACAAGCCTTGAATTGGTGCTGGTGTTCCAGCTTTAGGTAGCAGTTTATGAAAGGCATCATTAATAACATTCTGTGAAACAATAATATTAAACATCAATGTGATACAACAACTGAATCCCTACAAGAGTCAACAATGTGCAGAATTACACTTATCTTCCTTCCTGGAACATTGGTGTCATTAGCAATGAGAGAGCAAGCGGGAGGCAGTGGTAATAAACAAGCTGATATGGTTGGAACGAGCTGATTAGGCTGGCATGGCTACAATATCAGAGGGAGCTGCCATGGACCAAAATGACATTCTTAACTTACTGAGAGAGTCTTTCTGAACAGAGAAGTTTCAGGGTTGTGAATCCCAATTGCTAACCAGATTGAGAAAGATGGGTGTCGATAGTGGTGCAGTCCGGAAAGAACGACATACCAAATATGCAAAGAGATTCAACATCGAACTGGCGTGTTGGGACGCTGGAGATCGAAGCTCCTATGGACGTGTCCGGAGTGCTATGAAGATAGTTCGCACATAACTGATAACAGAGCAAACAGGCTGGTTGGCTCTGCCACCATATTAGGAGGCCAGCTAATGGATACAACCAGCATTCTTAATGCTCTCATAGAGTGGCCGCAAAGAGGATTTTCATTTAAACCAATCCACGTCAACTGCTAGAGCTGAGATTGAAGATTGGTGTGGCCAGAAAAGAACAGGACAACAGGTATATGAGCAGGCTCATCAATCAAAATCAAATTGGTACGTTCAGTTGCTGGACAATGTAGAAGATATTGCGAAGGAGATCGGAGGACCTATGGACATGTCTGGAGTGCAATGAAGATATTCCAAACTCAAACCGAGAAACATCATTAAATACTGATAGTGTACAATATTTGTCATTAGCTTCCGGAAATTTCACTTCAATTTCTCGCATTTGAGAAAAAAATAGGGGTCGCTGTGGGGTTGAGGTGTAGTGTTCGCCTCGAACTTTAATAGTATGTGTTCTATGTGGAGCAATTATATTGTTCTTCAGTGATACCTTATCTCAGGGTAGGTGAGATCTAGTTTTTAGTCCTACTGAAAACATATCTAAACATAGGTAATGTTTTCAGAATCAACACAGAAAGGTACCCATGGAATTTGTCACAACTGAATTAAAACACTGACCTGTCATGACAACTGTAGTACCTTATACTGTGACAATTATGAAATAGCTCTCATCTTGACAGCAAAGTGGTAGTTTGGTTTGTACAGTCTTGATTCTAAGCTGCTTTTCATTTTTCTTTTTTGCTATCTATATGATTTCTAATTTCACATACATGTTTACATTTTGTTTTGTATTCACACAATTATTTTTATTAGCCTCAGAGTTTCCACAGAATTCATTTAGTTCTCATTCCTTAATCTTTACTTACCAACTACAGAGATCAACAATATTTATGATGGCTAAAATATATTATTTATATTTATTAAGGAAAAAGCCTTAGTAGTGTAGTTGTTAGTGTACACGCTTCTTACACGGTTCTGGTTTAATTTCTCAGTAGACTAGGAATATTTTTCCTACCGTAATAGCTCTCAGGTAAAAACCAGTGTGAACTGGGTACTATAGTCTGTCCATTAATTCGTGAGCACGATTGAAATTGATTTTCTCGAAAACTACCTGTTGGATCTCAGTGATTTTTGCAAGCAGCCTTAGAATATCCATGACGCTAGAGAAATATATTTTTCCAAGAAAATTTGATGTAGTTTGAAATATTTCTTCTTCAGGTTATATTAAAATCAACCTCACCGGATTGTACACAATAGTAACAGATCTACGGTACACAGACGCGTTGTTCTAAAAATACATTATGGTAACATAGAAATATCGTGAGTATACAACAATTTCACGAAATCCCGCACCTAACCTAGTCGACTTTGAAAGCGGAAAGCATATGACGTTATAATTGGGATACCGTTGTATAGTTATAGGCGTATCTCGCTATTTGTATGAAGCTATTGTATTATATTTGTTGGCTTATCAAAACTGACATTGATATCACATTCATAATGAGTCTGAAGTGCACATTTATAACAATGCAGAAGGTTACAGTTTTACTATACCAACACTTCCGTAGGGAATCTAAGAGAGGTCATCTATATTGCGATATTCATAACCCTGAGAAACAGCGCAACTGGTGCTTGGTCTGAATAGAGAATCCTTTTCCCGATGGATTAAACAGGACACAAAGTGCACTAATGTCAAGCAAGGACGGAAAAGAACAATTGCCGACTTTGACATAGATGTCATAAGACGGAGCTCTTGAAAATGTTTGCGACAAATCAACTTGTTACTCTCAGGAAACTGAAATTAAAACTGCAATCAGATTGCAGCATAGACATTTCTAAAAGTACTCTATGAAAATTGTAAGAGCCGCCGGCTTCATCTTCAGAAAAACTATAGGCGGCAGGAATATTATTTGTGAAAAGCCACATTTAATTGCTGCCCGAAGTAAATACCTGAGGCAGATCCGTGAGCGGCGGAGGCAAGGCTATGATATTGTATATTTGGACGAATCCTGGGTCAATGCTCACCACACCAATGCTAAAGAATGGCAATCAGTAGACGGTGAACAGAAAAGAAAATACCAAGCAGCAAAGGCCAGCGTATTATACTAACACATGCAGGAAGTAGTGAAGAAGGTCTTGTCCATGACGCTGGACTTATTTTCCAATCAAAAGTACCGACGGTAGGACTACCACACAGAAATGAATGGACATATTTTCAGGCACTGGATGGAGAAAGATCTACTTCAAATTCTAAACAGACCATCATGCTTGGTAATGGATAATGCATCCTATCACAACGCAGTATCAGCGGAAGACAAAGTACCAACTGCATCAAATACAAAAGATCAAATTAGGACTTGGCTTGCTAAGGAAAATGTCAGCTTCGATGATACATATTTGAAACCCGAGTTGTTGCACCTGGTGAGGATGACAAATAAGACAAAGGTGTTTCATATTGACAAAATCATTGCGGAATCGGCCACACGTCTTTGCGACTACCTCCATATCATGCTCACCTCAATCCGATAGAGCTTGTCTGGGCTAAAGTAAAGGGCAAGTTGCCGAACAGAACAGGACGTTTAAAATGTGTGATGTTGAAGTTCTGACACGTGAGTCCTTCTCAATGATAGACATGCAGTTCTGGAAGAAGTGTGTTGAACATGTGCTCCGAGAGGAAGAGTACTGGCACCGAGATGGATTACAATTTGTCAGCCAGTAACAATTATCAACCTCATGGAATCGTCAGATTCGGGATGATACAAATCATATTTTGATTACAGACTGAGAAATAGCAACGTATACATTTCCATATCCAAATCCGTCTACCATCATACAATTTGTGGTGAAGTTAAGACACCCTGGGGTCTAATGGTGACCAAAGGGGAGGACTAACTGTTGCATATTGTATCCAAGTTCACGATTGCACATAAAGGGCAACACACTTAATTACTTGACCTATCAAGTTATATGGAGATACACCTATGAATAGAATTGACATGGATAAATTCTAGGGATACTGTAAAATCTAAAATTTGAGCCCCGTATTTGCAATTGTCATAAAGATCAAAGAATTCCGATGTGCAAAATCCGTAGCATCTATGGACTACTGTTAGCTTTATTTTAGCGTCATGGATATTCTAAGGCTGCATGCAAAAATCACTGAGATCCAACAGGTAGTTTTTGAGAAAATCAATTTCAAACGTGCTCACGAATTAATGGACAGACTATAGGATAAGCACTAGGAAGTAAAGGTGGCCGGCTTGATGTTGACTACATCACATATTGTGTGACCACGGTCAATGAAAAATATGGGATTAACATTGAGTTCCCCAATATTCCTTGAGGTATGAAAAATGGTCCTTTAAAGGACAAATGACTCACATTAAAAACGCAAATCTTATTTGATTGAGTAAACTAATTAGGAAAATCTAAGAAAGGTTGTGATAAGATCAAATAGACAACATTTCAGCCAATTCTTGGCATTTGGTTTAATTATCATTAAAATTATATTTCAAAAACATTTTAAAGAAACTATATAACTGGTACCTGGCCAGCATTGACTCCATCAGCTAAACGTTGGGCATAATCATAAGCAACAGCCTGTTTTGAAGTGCCACTGTTGAGAAATAGATACAAAGTAAAATTGAAATGGAGACAGAACAACAAAAATTGCAGCATGGTAGATTTATAAAACTATACAACACAGACAACTTGTTTCTGTAGGGACTTGTAACATGAAGAGTTTGATGTTTGTTGGTGTCTGTTCTTATTAACCAAGTTAACAACTCATTGTCACTATCTAGATAGAGCAAGAGAGGTTATATTATTTTGACTCATAACTGGACACAATAGACTGAACATACACCTACACAAACTAGGACTGGTTTCATTACCCACATGTATATGTGGACAGACAACCGAACACATCCTGCAAGATTGCCACCTGATGTAGCAACTGCGGAAAGAACACTGTTCAACAGAGACAGACATCCAAACAAAACTGTTTGGAAGCCTTGATGAGCTAACAAACACAGCAACATACGTCCAGAGAACTGGATTTATTGTGTAGACATTGAGCAACAGCGAACAAGAAGAAGAACAACTCTTTGTGATATCTGTGGTTTGTGCCAAGAATGTTCGTAAGTTGTGACCACGTTAGCTCCCTATTGGAAGGACAGGTAAATCTAAATTTTCACCAAAGTGTGCAGATATTATCTAACAGGACACAAATTTGTACAGAAAGGTAACTAATATTTCATAAACAGAAAAACCCCACTTTAAAATACCACATCTGGAGTTATACTGTAGCATGGTATCAAATCTGATTAGTCATAGAAAGATCGTCAGAACTGACTGATGTCAAAATGAACAGTGAAAGTACAACATAAGTACAGACCCCTTCTAAGTAGAAAACTTGGATATTATGGGACTTTTCTTGGTTTGACATTAAGTTATAAAGTACCAATGGTTATGGTCTCAAAAGTCAAGTCAGTAGGCAGAACATCTCTGTAATAGAGACAATGGCTTCAGTCAAGGACCAGTATGGTCACTGCCAGGAAGAAAAGCAATGACAGACTGACTACCTTCCAAGAGGATGCCAAGATAATCCTAATAGTAATATTGAATACAATAAAATAGAAAAATGGCTGATGCTACAAATAAAAATTAAAGTATTTAGGGCACATAAAAAGACACAGAAGGTTAAAGAAGGCCATTATGGAAGAAGGCATCCCGGCACAGAGAAGCAGAGCAACACCACAGAGAAGATGGATTTAGGATGTAACTGATGATTTCAGCATAATGACTGCAGAGGTGAGAAATCTGATATTTGAGAAAGAAATTCCAAGGGACTTAGGGTGTCAGTTCTGCTCTGGATAAGTCCTGTAAAGGATATGCCACGATTTTCATGTCATTTCAACCGTAATTCTAACAGTGGACTGTCTAGCACAACTTCTCATTGTAATTTATTTCAACCTATCATGAACTATGTCAAAGTCAACATTCTAACTTAAGGTCAAAATGGTTAATGTTTAAAGTTAACTATACTTACGAGATTCCATCATGATGCTGTGCAACACCTAAAACTTCAGCTGCAAATAAAAAAAAAAAAGTAAATTACTAAGCATGGATCTAAAGATAAAGGATTAACTTTATAGTACAGGGTTTTCCCATGGTTCTAGTTTTCAAGATGGCGGGTGGGTGTTGTGTGTAGTGACGGTGGCCTGTAAAATTTGAGAATTCTGTTCTGATTCTATACCGTGGATTAAAAATATTCTAACAGGAGCGCATATACTCTTTAGTTGAAACAGGATTACTGTGCTTTTGTGATATTTTTTCCCCCATTCTCAGCAGGATGCAGATGAATAGAATATGCATCGTCATATGAAATACATTTTGAAAAAAACCAACCTGCTGTCTTGCAGGACTGTTGTGTAGATATCAAAGGCTAAGAACTGCTAACCCAAAACAAATGCTTGCAGAAACCTGATACACCAAGCAGTAAGGCACAAAACATGGTGCAACAATGCTTCACAATGAGGAATGGGATAATGGATTCTACAGTCATTCAAGACAAACTGTATAGCATGCTGACACTATGAGACTTTTATCCCTTTAATACTATTTGTGTAGTATATGCTTTGTAGTCTACAGCAAAATAAGTTATAAAATAGAGCTTACAACTCTGTAACATAAAATTGTACTATGTTGCTTAACATAAGGAACTAATAACAAATTTTGTTAGAACATTCCCAAATACAAATTTTATTCTGAAAAACAAAAACGTGTGCAAAAACATGGTTTTAGTGCATTCATACTAATTGTTAATTTTCACTCTTATACTAAGACTGTCTGTAGCTTAAACGTGTAGTGAGCTTGATCACAACCTTAGCGTACCTGGTTCAATTCCGCTGCGGGCAAGTTTTGAAGCAAATTAGTTCTTGGATTTTTACAAACGGTAAAAGTAGACCTCACCGTTCAGAAAGCAATGAGAAACTACTGAACATATAAGTGGTGCCTAGAAAATCGATGACTCGTTACTGTTGTTGATGGCTACATCCTGTACATGCTATGCCACGATTTTCATACCAAGAGTTATAACTATTTCTGTTATGGTTTTTAAAAAATCTAATTGATAAAATATTTTCTGTACATATTCGAACAATTTTTTATTTCACACACCATGAACTGCTTCTTATTCATTCATCTTTCTTTTCTCCAATCCTGTTTTGCCTTACAGCGTCAGGTCAAGAAAAGATTTCTAAAATGGGCTTTTTTGTGTGCACTTCGTAGATAGTGTCTTTCATCGCCTGTTAACTCTTTCCATGTTCAATATTTTTGCGTGGCCTGCCTCTTGCTTTGTACCCATTGTATTGGAGCAGCACTGCTCTTTGAGGTGCACTGCCTGTTGGTAATCTGCTTATGTGGCCGAACCATTCAATTTGTTGTTTCTTGATCAAGTTTAGTACTGATGTACACACTTTTTTCCTGATGTCTTCAATTCTCAACCGGTCTCTTCTTGTTACACCTAGCATTCTGTATAGACACTTCATCTCTGTCGTGACTGGTTTTTCATTCATATGATGACTATATGTACAATCTAACATACATACCTAAATGTTGAAGATGACTATATGTACAATCTAACATACATACCTAAATGTTGAAGATGACTATAGGTACAATAAAACATACATACCTAAATGTTGAAGATGAACAGCGGAACCGGATGTGTGATCCAGCTGTGCAAGTGCTGCTAGCTGTTTCAGAGACTGTAAGAGAATTAAAGAATAGTTTCATGGTTATCTGTTTCTATAACATAATTACTAAGGATGAATTATGTTCTCTATTACTGTCTAGAGGGCCTAAAGACAAAGGTTTGACTTATCCTTTGTTCCTTCCTTTCGTTAACTTGAAAAATTGTCTATATATTCAATGTTGTCTCTTGTCTTTTGTAGCTCACACAGAGGTCCCTGTAATTTTATGTCAAGTGTTGTTTCGTTAGGCCAATGGGTTTGCCTCAGTGTATCATATTCGGGGCAGTCTTGAAGCAATTGACTTCATCGCACTAGGTTTTACCCCATATGACTCCACCCCTGTCTACAAAAATGGCACACCATTTGTTGAGTTGTACAAAGCACAAACTCCGTAGCTCCAGCAACAATCCAAGGGATCTCATGAAAAATTGTACATGTGATTTGGTCCAGATTCAAACCCACAACCTTCAGAACAATATGCAAACATCTTAACCAATTCACCAAAGAGACGTCCTTTGTTACTGTGATGCAGAAGCATAGATACTTAACAAAGTAGCTAGAATACTTCAGGCGTAAAAATGTCTCTGGTGTGGAAATTTGGTATGAAGGTTTTACTTCTAGTTTTTCTTTGAACGCTCCATATCTACCACTTGTTAAACCACTCTTTGTGATTTGTATGTGATCTGAGTCTAAGAGCGACTATACGTTACGCTATTTATGTGTCTACCAGTAGCCCAGTTCATCCGATTTCTAGGACGCTTTTTATTTACTAGGGTAGTTTCCTTAGGCAGTTACCTCAGTCGGCTCTTACAACATGCCTTGTAGGTTGCAGTGTTGCTATTCTTTGCTTCCATTGTGGGCCCCTGCAACACAAGGGTAGAACGCTGGACTTAGTTTACAGCTCTCAATCATAAAACAAAAAGATTAGATTATTATTAATTCTCTTCAACAAAGAACAAAGCAGGTACACATTTTTTCCCGTACATGATAAGTACACCAAGGGAAATAATCTGGAAACTAAAAATAAAGAATGCATAGACAAGGACTTACTTGAAAGTAACTATTAACAACACGAACATAATGTTTCAGTGCAGCTCTGCTAGTGAAATAACCGGTCCAGAAGGCATGAGGATTGTCTGCATAGGGAAAGAAGTCATCCTCCTTGGTGGTCCAGGTACGGTTATCATTGTTCAACTGCTTGAGGTAGCATGATGGCGTTGAGTAAAGAAGGTTGATATTACTACCAACAGCTTGCTATAAGAGAAACAAAAATGTAAGATGAGCGATAGTTAAATAAATATTATTTCACTGGAATCATTTTTGTTTTAGCATTATATTTCTCATACCATAATACCTTAAATATGGCCTGCAAGCAATTTCTCCATACCACTCTATACTAGACAGCTTTTTTCAATGTCTTCTATGAAATTGAGTCTGATATTTCTCGCCTCTCTCATTAAATTCATTTCAATGTGCCCCTAGGGCATCTTTTGTATTCTTGAACCCTTTCCCTCACACATCAATGCCTGCCTTGCAATTCTGTCATCATTTCTTCATGGATAAAATTCTTTTTATGTACTTTTGGTACAGTTTTACGGAGCCTCCTTTTATTAACTCATAAGAAAATCTATGGCCCATTCAATTTCCCTAAACTTTCACAGTCAAATTGTGAAAAGAACTTCACAATCTTTCAATGCAAGTTATTTTCAATATTACAAAAATAGTTCCTTTTTTGTACTAGCAAATAACATGGTCAAGAAAATTCAGGTAGGCAGTATAAAACAGGGAAGGCTTGTCACATTGAGCACATCCTGAATGACCCATAATTTTGTACCAGGAAATGCAGGAGTATACGGCAAAAAGCAGATCACCTAGATGATACAGCAGTGGTCAAGGAAGGACAGTGAACGGATAGTGTTAAAATCATTAATGCCATAAGAGAAACCAGTCGTATAGATAACGTTGAAAACATTTATAAATCTGCATCCCTATCTGTAGAAAACAAGATGAAAGGGGAACATGGGAACTCCCAAACACTTTGATAGAGGTATAAGACTTTTGATTAACTCTTTCCACGCAGAGTTATTTTCTCAATTTTAAAGCAGTTAATTCAAGGGAGATTAAAAAAAAAAAACCATCCAACTGCTCGTCAATAAATAAACATATATTTATTATTATATATTAAATTGAAGAAAACTGGACAACCTAATAGAATAGCAAGGTTGAAAAATAGTAGAAGTAAAACTAGAGAGACTTCTTATAAGGGAAGCAACTCTATGGCGCAGTGTGTGGCTAATAGCGTGCAACGGACTTCCGCTGTGGCACAGTGTGCGGCTTAAAGAGTTAATCAATACAGAACTCTTGTAATTGGTCATTATAAATTGGTAAAGATATTAGGGAAGAGATTACCTATGGACCTGTCTAGAGTACTGTGATGATGATCCTCATTAATCACTGGGGCCACTGATAGCAGAGTTGATAACATGCTGTGCTTCTTCTTTGGTTGTCACACTGTTACCAGGTTGTTGCTCAGTGTTGTGGTTTTCTAGTTTTTGTCTTGCACTGTTTTAATGGCTTGGGTGATTGCTATTTTTGCTCTTTTACAGGATTCTGCTATGCCATCTAACCATCTTTTTGTGGTCTTCCTCTCGCCTTCTTTCCTGATGTTCTGTTGTAGAAGACTGTATACTGCGATGTTTGAATGCATTCTTATTAAGTGGCCAAACCACTTCATTCTTTGTTTCTCAATATAATTCAAGCAAGGTTCTGTGCCAACTTTCTTTCTTATGCTGATGTTGGTGACTGTCTTTTCTGGTGTTGGTAACTTTTCGCAGGCACCACATTTCACATGTAGTTATTTTTTTTACTGTGCTTTGCTCATTGTCCATGTTTGGCTATGGTAACACAAACTAGGCATGGTAACACTGTAGATAATCTATTGTTTAGCAATCAGCGAGATGTTTGGGTGCTTTAACAATGGGGCTAGCTGGTAGGTTATAGCATTTGATTTTTGCACTCCAATGCTGTGCTAGTGAGCACAAACATATGGAAATTCTGAAGTTCGAGACCTGCTTGGGTTCCCCCAAAAATGTTGGTGTGCTCGCAGTGCACAATTGGATTACATGCTCAATGATCCTTTACTTTGGTCTAAACAAACTCTGAAGCCAGAGTAATGATCACCTGAATGGCAAGGGACACTTGTGATAAGGAAAACAAGTGTTCAGGCAAAAAACAATCAGAGGTGTGATATTAGGCAGCATGACTACTGCTGAATTCATATCCAGCTAACAGAAGAAGGAAAAAACTAATCGCTAATATGCATCAAGTCACAGCAGTCATCAATGAATATAAATTGTATGTATTATACATGATTGTTTACCATATAAAGCAACAAAGTAATTTTATCAATGAATGAAAATTGTGGCATATCCTTTACAGTACGTTAGCCATCAACCACAGTAAACGAGTCGTCGATTTTCTAGACACCATTTATACGTTCAGTAGTTTGCCATTGCTTTCTTAACAGTGAGGTCTCTTTTTACCTTTCGTAAAAATTCCACGGAAACAAATTTGCTTCAAACTTGCCCGCGCGAGTTTGAACCAGTCACACTTAAGTTCTGATCGAGCTCACTACCGCTTGTGCTACAGATATCCCCTTTCACAGTTACAAAAATTATTTTACGTTGCGTTTTAAGTAAATAAAAGGACTCACCCTTGCATTAACATACTCAATGAGTTTGTCCATTTCTTTGAAGAACATATGAGCCTGCACATAATTGAAGTCAGAGCCCATTGTAGCTATTAGATGGTTAGTACTATACCACTCAGCCTGGAACAATAAATAATATATATTATTGGATCATAGATGAAGTGTAAAGGTATTTCAGTTTCGAATATCTTCCTTGCACTTCGGACATGTCCATAGGTGCTCCCATCTCCATCACAATATCCTGTACCAGTTCGATGTTGATTTATGAGCCTACTCATATACCTGTTGTGTTCTTTTCTGGCTACTTCAAATGTGGATTGGTTTAGATCAGCGTTTCCCAAAGTGGGCGGTACAGCCCCCCTGTGGGCGCTGAAGCCTTCCAGGGGGACGATAGTGGGTTCAGACACATTTAGGGGGAGTTTTTTCTCGTGATTTTGCGATTGAATAATCATAACTAATTTGAATTCTGCATTTTAATTCATCTTATGCACATCTTATACGGTCCCTTTTTGCATCAATTTTCTTTTTTATGTATATAATCATTTGTAAATTGACCATGTATGACAGAAATATATATCAATTTTCTATGTCAAAGTGAAAATAGAGCATGTATATATATAGGGGCGCGTTACAAAGTTTATGTCGTGCAAAGTTGGTGGTGGGCCGAAAAAGTTCCTGTTCTGCAAAACTCTATAAGGGTTTCATAATGCAAATTATATCCAAAAACAAAAAGTTATATGTTGCTGTACCAAATAAATGAAGAAATGGTATGTATAATTGTATTAAATATGTTACTAAATAATGTACAATTACAGTAGAACCCACTTATCTCGACCTCGGTTAACTCGCCAACCCTATTAAGTCGCGCTTTGAAGTGGAACGCAAATTCTCTCTTTGTCTTAGCATTTTCTCATCGGATATCTCGATTCTTTTATGTCCCCGAACCCTAATATCTCGAGCACAAAAGAGGGCCAAATTTGCCACTTAACGTTGGTTATCTCGATCCCCATGACCATGGGTGTTAACTTATGCTACAGTAATATATACAGTCCAATATTGGCAGGTGTTGTTTCATGTAAGTTTCTTTCGTGGGAATGGAGATCCCATTTTGCAAGAACACGGTATTTTGATTTTCTAATTTACCGTACTTGGTTCACTGCGCATGTGCTGAGTTCACGTGAGTTCCTTGTCTGAAGGATAATATGCTGTAGCTATTCTGTTTATTTTTCCATTCTAAAAATGTCTGGAGGTGTTAAGAGAAAATTGGAGAATCAGTCAATAGAGAAAAAGTATGAAATCATACTGCAGCTAGAAAAAGGAACAAAACCGGCAGACCTCAGTCGTCATCATGGCATTCCAGCAAACACCATTTCGGGATGGAAAAGAAGGCAGACGGGATAAAGCAACTGTACGAGAAGTCTGTCTTTGATTCAGCAAGAAAAAAACTTAGAGTGGCTGAGCACAAAGATGTCGACGATGCAGTGTTTCAATGGTTCACAAATACGCGAGCAACAAACCTTCCCGTCAATGGTCCCTTGCTGATGGAGAAGGCGGACATCCTTGCTGCAAAGCTAGGACACTCTGACTTTAAAGCAAGTCAGGGGTGGCTGGATCGTTTCAAAAAGAGGCACAACATTGTCTTCAAATCAATTTGTGGAGAGAGCGCTGCGGTTCAACAGGAACAAGTGGATTCATGGCTGAAGACTCAAATGCGTACAATTTTGGATACCTATGAGACTCGAAACATTTTTAATGCTGATGAAAATGGGGTGTTTTGGAAATGCCTTCCAGACAAGACTATGGCGTTTCGTGGGAAGGCTTGTCACGGCGGAAAAAAGTCGAAGGACCGACTTACAGTGCTAGTTGCTGCTAACATGGATGGAAGCCAAAACTCCCGCTCTACGTTATAGGAAAGTCCAAGAATCCCAGATGCTTTAAGCAGACCAAAGTTCTCCAATGGCCAGCCAAGCGCCTGGATCACAGGAGATCTATTCAGTGCATGGGTGAAAAAGTGGGACAGGAAGTTCCAAGCAGAGAAAAGGAAGGTGGCACTGATCGTGGACAACTGTAGAGCTCATCCGGATGTTCCTGGTCTCAAGGCCATTAAGATCTTTTACCTCCCACCTAACACAACGAGTAAGCTCCAACCAATGGACCAGGGGATAATCCAAGTGCTTAAGGTGTACTACAGGAAAATGTTGATGCGTCAATACCTACTCCATGATGAAAAGAAGGCACAGTACACCCTTTCCCTTCTAGATGCAATGAACTTCCTGAGATCAGCCTGGAATGCCGTGAAGAAGGAAACAATCTCAAACTGCTGGATGCACTGCGTCATTCAGGATATTTCCGATGATAAGTTTCAGGCACAGTTCCGTGCAGCAGAAGAACTTCAGGAAGTGGCAGAAAAATCAAGCCTTACAGATGCTATCTTGGAAGAGGAGGCACAGGAGTTAGCCATCACTGTCCAGGAATTCCGAGATTACATAGAAATCGACAAAGACGTCGTTACTGATGGCGTGCATGTACATTCTCATTTATTAACGCACATCATGTACATAAAGAAATTTCAAGCACATGTTAATATTTTGCCGCCATATTGGTTTTTGTTTATCTCGATCATCGGTTATCCCGATGCTTTTGCAAACCCTAGGCGCGACATAACCGGGTTCTACTGTACATGAATCTATCTCTATCTATCAATACGGTTTCACTTTTGGCCCAAAGCGTAGCGGGAGGAGTAGTTGCGATCCAGCGTTCAATGTTGGCACTGATTATAGCAATTCTGTATGGTTGTCTTCTTCTTCTTCTTGCGATCACTCTCTAAGAATTCAGGTCTAGTCAGGACGCTTAGAACAGAGCTTTAACTGATTCTTGTGTGAAGGCTTACTACCCTTATTAACAGTGTCCCCCGGTCATACAGGAATGTCTTCTCCGACTTCAGAGGTACTTGAAGTTTAGAATCTCAAACAGTGATATGTCTGTGTGGTTGTGATATGTCTGTGTGGGTGTGATATGTCTGTGTGGTTATGATATGTCTGTGTGATATGTCGGTGTGGTTGTGATATGTCTATAAGGTTGTGATATGTCTGTGTGGGTGTGATATGTCTGTGTGGGTGTGATATGTCGGTGTGGTTGTGATATGTCTGTGTGGGTGTGATATGTCTCTAATTTCATTGATTCACTTTCTACTGGACACTCTCTTGCCCTTTTATCAAAACTGTGTTGGAATTGTGATTGGGCATGTATTTTAAATTCTTGAATTCTGACGAGATCTGATTTTCTTATTCTTGATGAATGGGGTCCAGCTTACTGTTTCTACCCTCTTATGTATTTCCCAAGTATCCACACTCTGTTGCAGAAGGTTCAGGTAAGATAGGCAGGTCAAGTTGTGAGGATAAATGATAAACACATCCAAAAACAGTTGATGTATGGTGAGCTTGATGGGGGCTACCAAACCGGTTTTAGTGGATCAAAACAAAATGCTTAAAAGACACTCTTAAAGTGTCTCTTAAATGCATTGATATATAATGCAAGATTGCCAGATCTGGTGCTGCAACAACAAAGGAAGAATTTGCAAAACTGAGAATTGTCATACTGCTGAGAAGCCAAAATGAGCTGAAAGAAAAGACAGAACACACAACAAACTGTACTAGAAGATCATGTTCCAGTAATGGACTTTATAGTCACCTCCCCAAACACCAGACAGGTGAAACAACACATGTCTGAGGCTGTTGTCATCATTGCTTGTGATCAACGTCTACTATTACATGTTTAGATATCTGTGCATGAAAAACTGGTCACAGAAGAAGAAGAATATTAGTCACCGTATCATGTTTTGCATTGACTGTAGACTGCATCTCCTCATTATATATATATATTTCTCTCGTATCGTTATATGTTACATAGCACCTGCAAGTAATTTCTGCATACCGCTCTGTCCTGGGCAACTCGCTCAATCTCTTCCATGGAATTGAGTCCAATATTATTTGCTTCTCTCAGCAAAGTGTTTCAATGTTTTCCTAGGCCGTCCTCTCTTTCTTGAACCCTTTGTCTCCCACTTCAATGCCTGCTTTGGTATTTTTTGATAATTTCTTCTCACAGTGTGCCCAACATATCTCTAACTTCTCCATCTCATCACTAGTAAATGAAAGTTAACTTTTCCTTACCTCTTGATTGACAGCATTGATGAAGCCGTCCACCATCTGTTCAACATTGTAATCATGTAAGTTTGGGTCATCCTGTTGAGAAAACTATATTGGTTTAAATATATTTCATAAAGAAGTATTAACTGATTGCGACAGCCGTCTCTTTAAAGATCCACAACACTTATAGCAAGGAAGAGCCGTCGCTTTAAATATTGGACATAGTTCGCTGCTTCTCCATTACTTTTCGTTTCTATTTAACTTTTATATTAACTGAAAACTACTTTAAAATGCAACATAGTTGAGATGGTATTGCACTTATGTAGGATATTGTCACAACACAACATGGGTGAGATGGTATTGCACTTATGTAGGATATTGTCACAACACAACATGGGTGAGATGGTATATAGGATATTGTCACAACTCAACATGGATGACATAGTATCACACGTATGTAGGATATTGTCACAACACAATATGGATGAGATGGTATCACACTTATGTAAGATACTGTCACAACACAGGAAGGATGAGATTCTTCTGTGAATTCCCCATTTACGAATTCAGGTATAGTCAGAGCGCATAATATAGCACTTCGGACTGATTTTTGCGTGATGGCATGTTTTCATTCTCATGAGTGTCCCTCGCCATTAAGGAAAGCCTTAATCTGACTACAGAGGTACTTATAAATTAGGTGCCAAAGTAAAGAGTGAGGATCTTCTGTAGTTCAACTGCATACCATGTGCATACAAAGAAATTTAGGGGAAGAAGTGTGAGATCTGGCCTTCAACCTCAGAATGTTCCTAGCAAATGGTCACTATCACAAAGTGTTACCAAATTTGCTATAGCAGCCTTCCAACCCTTGATGATTGGTTATTGATTACTGAACTGACGGCACTGCAATCCTGGCAGACCCATAGATGCTCATCCTCCCCCAACAGATATAGAAGAGTATACATACTGATTGTTCCTGCGGCTCGCTGATTAAAGACACTCCTCACTCTGCCCCTATGGCATCCAGTTCTACTTGTACAACAGGTAACTCCAAACTGCTTAAATCGCTGAATCTATTCAAACACCTATTTTGATGTCTTCATACAACAGGCAGTAACGAAGAGACCGAAGAGCAAGGATGAGATATCACACTTACAAATGATTGATATCATAAAAAATACAGAATGAAACACAAAGCAGAAAAAATATTAAAGACATTTGGCAGAAAATAATGAAGAACAGAATAAAGGAATTAAAGGCAAAGGGTATAACAAAGCAATATATAATAAATCCTAAATGTATACTTCACAACTAACACTTTTGACTGTCCATGGGAATATTACTATTCTTCTGTTAAACAACATTTGTGGCTTCCAGATATCTTCTTGTTTATTTATAAAAGACCAGCTGACATTTCTAAATCATTTTTGTTATGACATGGCAAAGAATGGACAGATTCTAAAGAGTATCAGAATCATCATTAAGTTTAGTTTAGTTGTCGGATCATCATCACTGCACGTCGAACCAATTGGTCCATAAGTGCTCTGATTTACCCCTCGGTATGCCTCTCAGCGTGTGGCGACTCTTTAGTCAGACCCTGGTTCTTTGTTGGTTTACTATTCTTCTTTGTCTGCCAGCATAGTGTTCTTGTCTAGCTACACCACACTTGACTTGGAATTCTTGCAGTCTGGTTAGCGTTGTAGATTCACAACTATTACTTGAATCATTTACATGGTCTCTCTCCCTTAAAGAATTTATAATATCAACCTGGTCCATTACTTTCCCAGTTTGTACAGCAGCCATACCTGCAAGCCTTTACACACGTTCGTCTCCTTATACCTGCATGCCCTGGCACAAAAATAAAGAGGATCTTTGTCAACTTAGACCTCCCCAGCGACTCCATTGTTGTGGTATATAGGGTCTGCTTCCTTTGTAGATACACTTCTTCTTCTTCTTCTTTTGTCGCGACACTGTTGCCGGGTTGCTGCTGAGTGTTGTGGTTTTCTGTTCTTGTCTTGTGCTTTGTGGGTGGCTTGGGTGATTGTTATTTTTGCTCTTTGACAAGATTCTGCCATGCCATCTAACCATATTTTTTATGTTCTTCCTCTCAATTGTTTTCCTGAAGTTCTGTTGTATAAGAATCTTTATACAGTGGAGTTTGGATGAATACTTATTAAGTTGCCAAACCACTTCATTCTTTGTTTCTCAGTGTAATTCAAGCAAGGTTATGTGCCAACTTTATTTCTTATGCTGAAATACATAAATACACTAAAACATAGATACAATAAAATGCAGTAAAATCATAATTATTAGAGTTTATACTAAAATGTTTAACTTTCTTTGAAGATACACAAAAGTGTCTTAAATTTATGATTAAGCTTTTATGCTAAAGTTTCTTTAGTCTTGTATTTAGTTGCAAATACATTAAATCTGGAATTTTGGCAAAAAAAATTGTTCTTCATGTCACTATGATGAAGGAACAATAAGAGATCATCTAAACGATTAAATAAAAACTGAATTAAATAAAAATTAAATAAAAGCATTTGAAATATGAACTGGAAGGAAAAATACAGAAACAAATAAATAAAAAACATTAGTCCTGGAATAATTGAAAATGGATGTATGATAAAAATTCTACTGAAAATATGTTGTTAAAATTAGCAATTTTGCATTGTGCCAGCTATGCGTCTACAAGCAGGTCAGCACATCCTATTTCTGCGATGCTTTTTATTTACTAGGGTAGCATTCCTAGGTCCAACATCAGTCGCTTCTTACAACAGTGGTACTATTCTTTGCTTCCCTTGCGGGCCCCAGCACCACACGGGCGAACATAGTAACAAATATCAGAGTACTAAAAGTATGCATATTCCGAGCAACAACATACATATGTAAGACATAGATATTCAGCAAATCAGATTAAACATATAACTGCAATATAACATACATTTTTTAAAACTTGTTAAGATACTGTACAGTATGGGATTGACAATACTAGATGAATACAGTATGGAATGGAACTGACAGGAAAACAAATATCAGAATACTAAGAGCATGCATATTCCCAGTGGCAGCATATGGGTGTGAAGCATGGACATTTAACACAGAAGTTGTAAAACATATATTTGATTTTGAATATAAGTGTTACAGAAGAGTCATCTGTATATCATGGACAGAGATGAGAACAAATAGATCTATACAGAAAGAACTAAAAATCAAAGAAAACTGCCCGATGCTATAAATAAGAATGAGAAAATTAAAGTATTTTAGACATATAAGGAGATACGAAAGTCTGGAGAAGACCATCATGGAAGGAGGCATACTGGCAAAGAGAAGAAGAGGAAGACCACAGAGAAGATGGATTCAGGATGTAACTGATGGTCTGAACATGACGGCTGCAGAGGCAGGACATCTGGCATATGAGAGAGAGAATTCAAAGGACTGTTAAGTGTATAGTTCTGCTCAGGACAAGCTATTTCAATTAGGGTTGATGACTGGATTTTAGTATTTAAAAATCAAGTGACAATATCTCTTTCTCATGAACTTTACCTCTTCTGTATTCAGTAAGCTCAAAAAGGCAAACCATGTTTATTTTATAGGGAATCAAGCACTCTAGTCCATTGCCTATGTTAGCACACAAAATAGTATATGTGTAAATGATGTATTCATTCATGTACAATCATGTCCTATCTTTGTAATATTATTGCAGCCACATATTTTGTTATATATTTACACTTATCAGTCACTATGTACTGCAAACATAGAGAGCAACATTTCAATTATTATGCGCTGCATCTAATAATGGCAACTTATTAGTTACTATGTGCTGCATCTAATAATGGAAACGTATCAGTCACTATGCACTGCAAATTACTTATGGTACACTTCTTCTTCTTCTTCTTGCATTAGCCCGCTATTAATTTAGATGTAGTCAGGGCGGCTGGTCCTGGCACATCTGACTGATTTTTGCATGAAGGCCTACTTTCCTTATTATCAGTGCCCCTCGCCATACAGGTGGGTCTTCTCTGACTTCAGAGGTTTATGGAAGACTAAAACAAGTCTTCTAGAACTACTGACACTATAACTACAATCTCTCAAAGTTCACAAATAACAAAAGGGGCACAAGGAAATATTGCGGAAGTTTGAAAAATCTGTTTAAAGTACTAGCTTTAATGTAAAGATAAATCAGAATGTGACACTTTTCTTGTAAACAAGTGCAAAATGAGCAATGATGTTTTGAGTTCAATAATTTAGGGTTGAGTTGACAAAATATTTTAGATTAAACAAACGATTGAAATAATTTCATAATATACAAACGGAAATGACACTGTTGAAACTATACAAGCACGGGAGGTTATAGGTAAGTAGGTTTGAGAATACTGCTACATCTTCTTCGTCTTTACCTTAATCACAGACCGTCAAAGCAGTCAGTGACCGTGTGGCATGTTTTCTATACATCCTCGAGTCCTGTTTGACTCATAAGACTTCCACAAGATTTCTATTGCTGCCTTTCTACTAATTGTTAACCAAATCAAGTCACAATCTTTCAACTCGCTTTCCACAGTTCTTTGTCATGTTCAGGTCTTCTTGTTCCATATGCTGTCTATTGGAGAACTGTCTTTGCCAATGTCCCTACTGGCTTACGACATAAATGTTTAATCCATCTCCTTCTTCTATCTTTTTCTTTTAATGATACGACTCCAATAATGCAGAGTTTGTTTATTTTCAAAGTTCTTCATTTGTTACAGTATCTGGCCCAAAAATTTGCAGGATTCTTCGTTAACATTTATTTTGAAATATTTCAAACTTTTGTCTAATTTTATGGATCATTTTCCAGCACTGACTACTAGAAAATAACACTCCTAGGACATTGCTTCAAAAACAGCTCGAAGTGCAACAACAAGATATAACCAGATTGTTCAATCTGTCGTCATCATTTGCATGGTGCATCAAGTCAGACTCACACTCTGTGAATCTCTGCCTCCATTATTCTCTGCCAACTTGTCTTTGACCTGTCCTTCTATCACCTTCCTTTGGACTCCACTGCATGGCAGTTCCTGTGATGATCTCTGGATCTTCTTCTTCGAATGTTCCACTTGTTAACCACTCTTTGTGATTTGTATGTGATCCGAGCCTAAAAATGATTTACATTGAGCCAGTTATGCGCCTACAAGTAGACCAGAACATCCAATTTCTGTGACGTTTTTTATTTACTAGGCCCCTGCCTCAGTCGCCTCTTACAACTTGCCTTGTAGGTTGCAGTATTACTATTCTTTGCTCTCCTTGCGGGCCCGGCAACACATGGGCGATCTCTGGATTAATTCTAAGTATGTTCCCTATACAGCTCCAGTATATGCTTATCATTAAAAAACTAAAAATCTGCAAGGTTAGTTTTTTTTTTAAAAAGCAATGAGAATGCGTATTCTCTTTTCAGCAGGGGTATCATAATTTTAAGAACACTGCACACTGTTAATAATCGGCAGGAAATATGAAAGCAAAAATATATACATTTCTGACCTTAATAAGTGAATTGCCTCCACAGGTAATATCAAAGCAGTAGCCATCAGGTGGACCATAACCCAGGGGAAGTACACCAGTAAACAGATTAGCTGAGCTACCTGTGACATGTAAACACGTACAGTTTTTGCTTATAAGATACTCTGCATGAAGCAGGATGGAGGGGAGATAATACACTAACGAGTCAAGTTTGAAAATGACAACCATGGCATATCCTCTAAAGGACATAGCCATCAACAACAGTAAACAAGTCGCAGACTTTCTAGGCACCACTTATACGCTCAGTAATTTGCCATTGTTTTCTGAATGGTGAGGTCTATTTTTATTGTTAAGTAAAATTCCAAGGGGACTAATTATGCAACCAAACTTCCGAAGTGCTGCTTGCAAAACCAAGATTAATAACTTGTCGTATTAGGACATATTTGGTGACACATATCCCCAATCAAGACAACTGGGACCACCAAACTTTACTGTCTTATAGTTGTTTGTTGCTAGTTGTTTGTGTCTTATTAACCAAGTTAATCACTTTTGGTGGATCTGTGGGGTTTGCAACAAGCATGTGAGTACACTGAGACCCCATTAGGCACATCCAAATTCCGGCAAATGTGCATGCATGTTTTCCAACAGGACACAAATTTGTACATACGGGCAATTGTAAGATTTTATAAACAGAAAAACCGCAATTTGAAGTACCACATTTGGAGTTATACTGTAGCATAGTATCAGATCTGATTGGTAAAAGGGTCAGAGCTGAATCATACCAAATGATCTGTAGTGAGATTGATATTGGTATATGCTTTTAGAACACATTGTAACAACTGGTAAAATCAAAGGTAGACGAGACAGAGGAAGACAGAGAGAGAAAATTTTTGATAGTCTGACTTCATGGCACAGTGGAGCGTCAACATCTGAATTGATAGCAAACACCAAAGATAGAGATTTGTGGAGTTCCATGATTGCCTATGCCAGCTGGCATGGCACCTGCTGATGATGATATGCTTTAAGCAGTTTGTATAAAGCAACAGAGCACACACGAGAAGAGCAATGATTTAGAACAATATACATGATGTTAGGCAATCCCTTACATGGGAAAAATAGAGCAGAAAATAATAGCAACATACTACCGCAAATGTAGCAAAACTAATGAGAACGTAAGTTGGCCTGAGAGCTGTTATGATGAGGAAAAAATATCACTCCCATTGTGGAGCTTGATCTTAGGACCACATGTCTATGAAACAAGTATATTAACCACTACGCTATTGCAGTTCTCTATCAACCAATACTATTAAATAACTATTTTGATATTTTTGCTCTCCTAACATTTTTGCAGATATCTTGAGCAGATGGGTAATTAATTAGTCATTGCAAACTGGGCAGATACATAGGTTTCCAATATCTTTTAGCAGATAGCGAAGGGAATGTATTCTGACAGCTTCCTTTGTATGCAATCTCTTTAGAGATCTCGAGAACCTGAGGCAGACCACAGCTGTCTTTGAACATGCTCAAGCTACAACACAACATCAGCTATGGCTGCTGCTACCACTAATCTACTACTAATCTACTACTACCACTACTACTAATCTACTACTACTAATCTACTACTACTAATCTACACTACCTACTAATCTACTACTACTACTACTAATCTACTACTACTACTAATACTACTACTAATCTACTACTACTACTAATCTACTACTACTACTACTCTAATACTATTACTCTAACACTATTACTTTGGGGTTCTCGCAGTGCTACAGAGTTCGTGCACCGCAGCTAAGATTTTCCTCTGTAAGAAACAGATTGGAGCACACATGATTACTCACCGAAGTGCAATGATGATGGTCCTATCAATCAATCAATCAATGCTCAAGCTGACATACAAGATTGAACAAAGAAGAAGATGGTGAAGTTTCTTCTCAAATTTGTTTGCACTAATTTAAAGTTTTAAAGGTTGAATTGAGCAAATATTATCTGCACACTGCTCCCACACATAATATTCCTATCATAACGTTACATATTATATACGGCCTGCAAGCAATTTATTATTACTGCTCTATCCAGGACAACTTGCACAATCTTTTCTATGGAAGTGAGTCTGATATTTCTAAACTCCCTCAGTAAACTTCATGGATTCCATAGGGTATCCTTTCTTTCTTTAACCCTTTGCCTCCCACTACCAATGCCTGCTTTGTGACTATGATCATTTCTTCTCACAGTATGTCAAGCATATCTCCATCTTCTCTTATAACAATCCCCCAGATATTTACCCCTTTAATTCATGTTCTCATCTATCTAACTATTTATCTGTCTATTATCCACCCAACCCAACAAACACATTCTAATATCTGTCAATTTATATATATGTATATATATATATATATACATAATATATATATATATATATATATATATATATATATATATATATATATATATATATATATATATATTATATTAGTTTATACATATACAGAAGCGCATCAAATTAAGATGAAAGTACGACTGAATAACAAACTTTCACTAATATTATCTATTACTAGCAAGAATCAAATTAAATACAAAAGCTGAGCAGCAATAGCTACTATAACAATTTTTTTTTAAAAACTGTAGAACACATCAGAACCAAGATATCAAAATAATAAGTACAAACCAAAGCTGCTGGAAACAAATACAACTAAAACAGCATGCAAATGTTAATAAACAAGAAAGTTAGATTGCCATGCAGTAAACAGTAAGTGTTAGCAAAGGTACCAAATGCCCAAAAACACAAAAAGAAATGCTACTCCAAATTTGATGCCATGTAGCAAAAGCACTGACCATTATTGGTTGCTGATTTGGGGTCCAGTTAAAACAAGATATGTCAAAGCAAAAACCATTTGGTGGGTTATACCCATTTGGAAGAACTCCTGTAAAAAGGCTGGCTTGTTCACCTGAATTTGATGACAAAGACATACACAGTGCACAGGATTGTTTCTTATGACTAACATGATCCCATGACATTATCAGAGTCAAATTGATCTTATTAATCCTCTCCTTTCCAAATGAAATAAAGGGAAACAATTATATTAGTTTTTTAATTCAGGGTTCCTAATGGAATCTATATTCTCTTTGTGCTCCATTTCCTACATTAGGCTTTGACAAGAGATTTGAATTGTTGCTGTTTTGCTATCTTTCTACTAATTGTTTCCTATCTCCTGTCAATCTTTTAACTCTCTTTCCACAATTCTTCTCCCTGTTTTCTCTTGGAAATTCAAGCATACTCTTCCCATTCACTGTCCATTTGTAACCCTAAAGACAGCAACGGCTCGCCTTTATGGTGAAGGAACCAGTAAAATCATAAGCAGTACTTGCACAAAACTCAGAAACGCAATACCAGGCGCCATGACCAAGAAGAAGAAGAAGACTGTCCATCTGAGAAGTATCCTAGCCAATTGAGATCCCACGTTCATGAAACACGCTGTCTAATTGAGCTCACACTTTATCCATTGCAACAAGTGTATCTCTTATGTGGAGTTTAAGAATTATCAGGAATAAAACTAAGATAATGATTTTTAACTCAAATGTCAAGGCTGTTCTTCTATATGGAGCGGAGACATAGAGAACAACTAAGGGGAACACCAAAAGTTGCAGACATTCATCAATAGATGCCTGCATAGGATACTCCATCTGCGATGGTATGACATGGCTACAAACAGGGAACTCTGAGACAGAACAGGACAATGACAGGTGGAACAAGAGATAAGGAGCAGAAGGTGGTGATGGATAGGACACACACTGAGGTAACCCCCTAACAGCGTCACAAACAGGGTCTCCGATGAAACCCCCAGGGCAATAGAGGTAGGGGAAGACCCAGGAACACCTGGAGACAGAATGCAAGAAAATGGGAGAGAGTGGAGAGATCTGGAAAGGATGGCCATGGATAGGTTGGCATGGAAGACCTTGGTTGTGGACCTATGCTTCCCTAGGGGTGAAGAAGTATCTCTTGCATAAGACATTGCACAATATCTTATACAGGAATCGGCTGTCTGCTCTTGCCAAACTCACAATATGGAGAACCATGAGGTCACATTTTGTGTGCCCTCTATCCTTCAACCTGTCTGACATGGGTGACCCTACAAGGATCAAGCCACCTGTCAGCATAGCTTTCCAGATCATGGAAGTATTCAATCTCCCAGCACTACAAGTTAGTGACCTAATGGCATAATAAATAAAATTTCCTGAAGGTATGGAATCACTTCACATTTCTAGTACCTAAAGTGCAGGATGTAGGAGGGTCAACTCAATTCCTTATGTGTGGAACGTCATGTGTGGGATTGAACACCCAACCCTCTTGTGTCCGAGTCGAGCGAGAGTACTTCTTGCTGTTTTCTATGTTGTCTCTGAGGTGTGAAGGTATAGTTCTCGTCGCTCACACCAAATGTGCTTGATTTTTGTCATTTCAAGCATGGATAAATCTGACTATTTTTCCAGTGATCCCTGATCTCATTGTAGGTGAGATTGAGTTCCAAGTTCTTTCAAAGATAAATAATAACACATAGACTTCATGTTCACTTCATCACAAACAATCGGATAATTGCATTGACAAGCATGTTTCTCACAACACTACACCTTTACAGGCTATTAAATCACAAGAATTTACATTTGTATATTGTAATCAAGTTTTAATCTAGTCTATGAACCATAAGAGGAGTGTCTGGCCGAATGATTAGAGCATTGGATCCCATTTGGAAGACCCGGGTTCAATGGGCTATGGATTTTTTTTCTCTCAGTGGCATAAACCTGAATAGTTTCACGGTAACTGCACTAGTCATGAAACCATTTTTTTTAATTTTTGTTTTTCCCGATCCAGAAGCACTTGAGCTGAAAGCTCTTCGGCTTGTTGTCATGGATATCGTAACCCTTCGGCTCTGTGCCATGAACACCATAAATCTGGGGAACCTGTAGCTTTTCTGCCAGTCCGTGGAGTTGAACCCGCACTTACAGAGGACTAGTCACCCGTAGTCCAACGCGCTACGAACACGCGGGCCATGAAACCATTAAATTCCTAGGCTCATGTCCCCCATGTCCAACACCCCCCTAGAAAAGCGATAACACAGACAGTAAAACTTTTTTTTTTATCTTAGAAACCAAAGTACATCTGAGAGTGTACAATTTGTTGGTTCAAACCTGGATTCTTTCCTATTTTCCTGACAGCATCAACTTGTAGTATTGTTTATCTTCTACAATTGCTGAATGTATCAATCTTTTGCAGCCAAATGCAGTTCGTGAATCTGCAAGTGTTTTGTAATATCAAGTGGTTTCAATGGGCATATTGCACTCTCTCATTCTATTGTGAGTCTTTTTCTTTTCTCTAATTCTGTTTTGCATCACAGCATAAGTATAACAGAGACTTCCAGAATGGGCTTTTGTGTGTGCTTCATAAACAATGTTTTTTGCTGCCTCTGTTAACTCTGATGTCCACCTTTTGTGTGGATGCCCTTTTCTTTGTATCAACTGTATTGGAGTAACATTGATCTTTGAGGCACACTGTCTGTTGGTAATCTCCTTATGTGGCCAAACTATTAAATTTGTTGTTTATTGATGAAGTTCAGTACTGATGTTGTACCCACTTTTTCTCCAGATATCTTCATTTCTAAACCAGTCTATTTTTGATATTCCCAGTATTCTGTGTCTCACTTCATCTCTGTTGTAACTAGTTAATTGTGAGTAACAAAACAATATAATAGAACTATTCCATGATGATTAGTAACTTATTTCTATTATTTTCTACTATTTTTATATATAATTTGTGATTCAATCGATATTTAAAAGGACTATTTAATCAAGAAATGAGTTGACGTGTAAGTATGCTACCGGATGAATGAAAATGACATAATTGTTTTGACAATTATCATTGCAGGTAAACGTCAAAGGTCAAAATGTTACATCATAGATAGACACATTTTAAATACGGTGCGCTGCAATATGCGTGACTGTATTCAGACTGCATTTAATATTTTTTAATGATTTTTATATATTATTCTGGTTGTTATGTTATTATGATATAATACTTATATTTTAGTGTTATATATTTAACTTTCAAAGCTAATCCGTGTCAAGTTAAAAGTAATATTTATGGAGAATAATTTATAAAATATTAGGTACACGTTACTTATTTTTGGTTTGGGGAAGGAAGGGGGAGGCGGACCTAATTGGCCCTTAATGACCAGGGCGTATACTAATTAAGGAGGACAGATGCTGAATATCAGATTTCAGACTGTGTGATGTTTTAGTGTTATATATTAACTTTCAAAGCTAATCAGTATTACGTTGAAAGTAATAATTATGAACAAATAATTGATAAAATTGATAAGTACATGTTACTCAAAATTTTTGGTGGGGCCGGGCCCCACTAGCCCTTAATGACGAGCCACCCCTGATCCACTGTATGATTGGCAAGTTAGAACCAATTAGTTTGTATTAGAAACATTGTCATAATTTACCTATATTATTTGGGCTACCCTTCCAGACAAACTCCATTGTTTTCTGATTTTGCCTTTTAGCCTTGTCTTGGTAGTCCAGGCGACCAAAAAAGAGACCATCAAAACCAAACTGGTAAAGATAACCAAAACAATTAACAATTTGTTAATAATTTTCCTAAGTAAACTATAATAAAAGTCAAAATATTTTATGTAGTGGAAAAGTTAAATGTCAGTAGAAATGATGTCACTATATATAAGTCCTCGCTAGTGCAAGTATTCCTTGCCCACATTGTACAACAACATTTCAGCACCTAATCAGGCTCACTAGTCATCTACACACACACAGACAAACATAACGCAACTACATTCCCTTGGATGAAAATTGTGGTCATCATCACCTGTGATGGACGAGCATCATATGTAAGTAGAAGCTACTACCAAGGTGTTGTACAAGGTCTATTTAAAAAGTATCCAACCTTAATGTTACCAGTGAAAACAACTGAAGCAAGAGAGGTATTCTCTATTGTGGAGATGTATTGGTTATTGGTTACTGAACTGACATCACAACACTCCGAGCAGACCCATAGGTGCTCAGTCTCCCTCAACAGATAACGAAGAGTAAGCATTATGATGGTTCCTGTGCCTCGTCAGTTAAACACACTTCTCTCTCTGCTCTTTAAGCATCCAGTTCTACCTGTACAACATGTAATTTCAAACTTGCTAAATCGTTGGATTGATTCAACATCAATTTATAGGTCTCCAAGAGATCGAAGAACATCCTCCTTATCCATCCTAACCTCCCCAACAACCGATGCTTTTGACGTAAGCATGTCCGCTCTTTTGTTGCCACGAATACCCGCATGATGATGAGAGTAGAACCATGTGAGTCTCTAGAGGTTGGAAACCTCTACAAACGACATCCACTCATACTGCAACCTATCATTCTGGATCTTCCGAAACACCGACTAAGAGTCATAAACAACAACGGAGGTGTAGGGCACCTTCGTGCACATGCATTAATTTTTTCTAACCCATAGAGAGTGTCAGTTTCCTGTGAGTGAGTGTAGTGAACACTTATCTGACTTTCATTTGCCGCAAAATGATGGAACAATGTGAGCAAAGATATTGAAGAAAATTTATTCTACTTAGCTAGAGGATACACACTGTGATATACGCCCATGTAATTCCAGGACTCGCAAGGAAGCAAGAGTGGTAACACTGCAACCTGCAATGCATGTCGAAGAAGTGACTGATGTAGGACAAAGGGAAGCTACCTAGTAACTAAAAAGCATCTCAGAAATCGGATGTGCTGGCCTACTTGTAGGTGCATAACTGACATAGCATACAATCACTCTAAGGTTCAGATCATATACAAATAACACAGAATGTTTAACAAGTGGTTGTTGTAAAGCATCCGAAGAAGAAGCTAGAGATATAGACAATAAGTGGAACGTGTTTAAAAGTAGATGTCAGCATACACAAAATGAATATAAAATAGGACAAATTCCGGAGAGGTGATGAAATAAGATAAATTAATGATCAACCACTAGTATCAATGTGAAAAAGAGAGTTGTAGACATGACTAGCTAAGTGATGTTCTAGGGGCATTACTTTTTCATTTTCCTCCTCTTAAACTGGGTTGACTCGCAGAATCAGGAATAAAAAAGCTTTCTAAAAAGACTGTGTGCTTCAAACATGGTATCTTTCAATGCCTCTATTATTTCTGTGGCCCACCATCTGTCTTGTATCAATGTATCTGAATAACATTGTACTTTGAGGTGCATTGTCTGTTGGTAATATGTTTATATAAACAACTCATTTAATATGATGTTTATTGCAGAAGTTCAGTATTGATGTTGTACTCCCTTTTTGTTTTGAAGTCTTCATTCCTAAAACAGTCTTTTCTTGGTACTCCAAGAACTCTTAGTAGGAACTTCATCTATGTCATGATTAGTGTTCTTTCTTCGTTTTATGCAAAGATCCAGGTTTGACACTGCTATAATAATGTTGAGAGAGAAATTGTCTTGTAAAATGAAGTACTTATCCCACATCTCTCTTTTATGTCCAACTGCATTATTAATTTATCTTCACTTCTATTAGTATGGATTTGCTCTGATACAACTTGAGCAATGGAGATATTTATTAGATGTGTGCAGTCCAGATATGATATTCTTTGTTAGCTGCCATATTACTAAGTTATACAACAACATACATGCTTTTAACATCTACAAACTGAAATCCTGGTAGTGTCATCATCAAATGGAATTGAGTATACACGGAAACTACTTTCATTATGAGAAAAAGTGGTGCTGATATTGAAGGCATAAAACGCTTTGATACTAACCATGTGCCATGCCAATTCCGGGATTCAAAGCTAATTTTGATATAAAAACCTTTCAGTGTGTCTCCGGTTGGACTACAGGTTTCCTTATCCTTTAGTTAGAGATCTAAATTACAAGTACCTGAGAAGTGGAAGCAAGACTCCACTGAATGGTGAGGGACACTGATAAGGAAAGCACACCTTCATGCAAAAATCAGTAGGAGGTGCCTTATTAGGCATTCTGACTATGTCTGAGTTCACAGCGGACGAACGAAAGAAAAGAAATATGAGAAAGAAGGTTCCGGGCTATGCTGCTATCCAGCAACGACTTTCTGACATACCCTTCGATATCTGCTGGAGAAGAATGAGAACGTATAGGTCTGCAAGGAGTGTTACACCAAATAAGTACCAATAAATATACTGCTTACCTGAGCAAACAAAGATGCATGTTCCCTGGAATGACCAAAGGGATCGATCTGCCAACCAATCTTAGGACGAGCACAATCTCCAAAATTGTGACGAAGGTACTCAAAGCCCAGTTTGTGTTGATCAATAATAGCTGTGTAATGAGTAGCTGCTTCATCATTCATACACCAGCCTCCTAAAATGAACTCAAGTCGACCTGGGGATAAGCATATAAATAAAACTATACTGAAAGTTAGTATCAACATTCTTTAATTTATTATAAGTAACAATGAAAGGATGATACTTAGTGGTCATGGCCCTAGAGGAATCACTTGACCCAAGAAGAACAATTCCTACTATATGATGTTAAGACAGTTACTAGTGACTTCACTTTCACACTGATATACAGATTCTTCTTAACAATTCTACTACGAACCAGTGGATACAAAGCAAAAGGTCATCAATGTAAATGGTGGACCTCAGAGATAATTGAGGCAACGAAAACAATCTTTATGAAGCACACACAAAAACATGTTCTAGAAATCTCTTCTTACCTGGATGCCGTGAGGCAAAGCAGGACTAAAGAAAATAAAGTAAAAGATACAGATTTTCACTAGAAAGAAGGTTAAAAATACTATCAGCTATTGTTCTTCTGACATGGTTCGTCTATTTTTCAGTTTTTCCAGAGATTGCTCAACATTGTCCTCCAAATGTATTTAGAGAGCTAGACATAGTGTCATTCAAGATGTCTAGTCTTCAATTCTTTTAGAAAATGCTGACCACTGACCTTCAAGTGTGCTTAGTCATCCTGAAGGCTTAAGTCTTCAATTCTTGTAGAGAATCAATTCTTGTAGAGAATGTCTGCTAATGTCCTTCAAATGTGCTAGGGCCATCCTGGAGTCTTCAGTTATTTCAGAGAATGCCTTTCAAGACAGATTTACAAATAAAATAAAGAACACTTTGTAAAACTACTATATTTCAGGTTTAAAAATGTTCATCTGTGGTCCAAAGGCGAAGGATTGACTTCATTGCACCGAGTTTCAACATATGGCTCTATCCCTGCCGAGAGCATTGCACAAAGCACAAACTCTATAGCTCTGGCAACAATTCTAGGGATCTCATGAAAAAATTGCACATGTGTCTTGTTCTGGATTCGAATCCACAACGTTCTGTACAACAGGTAAACAATGTAACCACTTTGCCATTGAGACCCCTTTTATCTTTGGTAAACAATTTTACTGAAAACTAAATCCTTACCTTGATTAACTAAGGTTTGGACCACTTCTTTTGTAGCTTCCCCTTGTTCATTATACCAGCGTGAAAAGAAGGCAATCTCCACATATATGAAACGTTTCGTGGGATCTGCCTGGAGCTCAGCAATAACTCCATCTAGGATGAACTGTACCTCTGAAAGATTGAAAGAATGCTATGAAAAGGACAACTGTAAAATTTTTACATATTTTAAAAGTATATTCAAATGTTAACACACAAATCCTGCCAACAGTAATGTATGTAATCAAAATAGACTGTTAATATTAGAAGGATTGATTATTGGTTACTGATCTGATGTCACAGAACTTTGAGCTGACTTGTATACATACCCTTTGACAACTGCTGCGAGAAGACTGAGCATATGGGTCTGTCCAGAGTTCTATGACATAGGTTCTGTAACATCAATAATTTAAAAACCTCTTATGTTTTAGCATCTCTCCTTTACTAACACATTAACTGCTGCATGCCACAGCATTCATTTGTCTCATTTGGCCATGTACCGCAGACTGCATTGTGATTTTTTAAATTGTCAAATTAACTCAAAATTTACCATAACTCTTAGTGTACCATGGCAAAAGTCATGTTTTTACAAGCCATTTTTTTTAGAATAGAAAATGCTTTTTAGGGTGGCTCCTGGTAAAAAGGTTTCCAACCCAAGGTCACATATTTTTGTATACATTTGCATTATGTTTCTTACCCTTTACTAATAAATGTACATCTCATTTATCAAATTTCTCTAAGAAAAATAGGAACTATAGTTTTATATTATACATATACCTGTAGGGTAAAAAAGTGAACAAAATTTAGTTTGATCACAGCGTGTTTTTCAATTTTGTAGTCCATGTATTTCAGTGCTATTCTGGAGTTATTTACTGCTACATAGAGTCAATACTGACATATGGATACGAGTCATGGACAGTAAACAAACAGACAGAAAAATCTCTGATGTGGTTTTACAGAAGAATTATGAGTATCCCATGAACTGCTAAAATGAAGAATGTGGAAGTGTTGAATGAGGCCAAGGCACAAAGAAAGCTTATTATCAATATAAAAAAGAGGCAGTTATAATTTTTTGGACATGTGATGAGAATGGAAGGTTTAGAACACATTGCGAAAACAAGGAAAATTGAAGGGAGACAGGACAGAGGAAGACAGAGAGAGAAAATTTTGGACAGCCTGACTTCATGGCATGGAAGAGTGTCAACATCTGAGATGATAGTAAACACCAGGGACAAAGATTTGTGGAGATCCATGATCGCATGTGCCATCTGGCAAGGCACCTGATGATGATGAGTCCATTACTAAGAAACTAACATAATCCAAATAATTGAGTACATTTGTGTACAGTAATTACTTTCTTGTGGGAATGTATTTATAAATTTGCAGAACAGTGATAGAAAAATGCTATAAATTGTTGCTACAAGTTGTCTGTGTAAATAAATATTTATTTACGTCTATAATAGTATTGGTCCACAGTTACAATCCATCCAACATCATCATGAGTATGAGGTACCAGATGCACATTGATCATGCCAGGTATTTCTGCATTGCATGACTGAAATGATAAATAAAATAAGACATGAACAAAGAGGAACAGTTATACCAGGTACATGATTGAGTTATAATTTTGGGGAGGAGAGAGAATTTATGAGTAGAGAAAAGTTTAAGTTTCATAGAAAACATATTATTTTTTTTTTTTTTAGATCCACAAGCACTTGAGCTTACAACTCTTCGGCTCGGTGCCATGGACATCGTAACCCTTCGGTTCGGTGTCATGAACACGTGAATCTGGGGAACCTGTGGCTTTTCTGCCAGTCTGTGGAATTGAACCCGCACTCACAGAGGGCTAGTCACCCACAGTACGAACATGCTGGGCAGGCGGGCTGAAAACAGTTGTTAAAAACAACTAAAGCTAGCAGGTATGAAGTGGGCTGTTGTATTTTGATCACAGTCTGATAGCAAGTAGAAGTAAAGAGGCTTTACTTCAGGATGCATTCCAATCTCAAGGCACATGTCTCATCACTTAGGCATGAGAATCAGGTCAGACTATCACTCACATCGAACTTCATCAACAGAGCTGATATTTTGTAGTGGTGAAATGAGAGGGTACAAATCATCAGGTTATGATTGGTTATTGGTTACTAAACTGACGTCATTGCACTCCAGGCAGACCCATAGGTGCTCAGTCTCCCCGACAGATATTGAAAAGTATGCATACTGATGGTTCCCATGGTTCGCTGATCAAACACACTCCTCACTCTTACAATTATGATTGCAATACAGATTTCAAATCCTAAACAAATGACAGTGTCTGAGGCCCATGGGGCATTTCTTAAACATCTAAAAGTTATAGCAGTTCAATTTCGAGTATCTCTTTCTCTATCACCATTTTAAGCCCATGTGTGGCGTAGGCCCTTGACCAACTCATGCAAGTTCATGGTTAGTTGGATTTTGTAGCTGAAGCTTTTACCGGATGAAGTAACCAGCCCCAAGCCGAACCCGACAACAATCAAGTCAAGTCTATTGTAATAACACAAAATACAAGTTCATGCTAATATTGAACTATATAATAAACAAAATAGAAATAAAGTTACATGTAAAGTATAACCAATATTTTGTGTATCAACTGTAAATAGCTGGAGATTGCATGTAAAATTATAATATTTTCATGACTTAAGCAATTTTGTGATATTTCCCTTGTATTAATATTCAATATCATAAATACTTGCTATCAAGTGCAGTACTTTTGTTGATATATATACAGAAGTGTGGGGACCATACACACATTGAACATAGTCTCAATTCAATCCAAACTTTGGGGTCTTGCATGGATCTACTGTACTGGACATGCAAGCATTTGTCTAAGATCAAAATGTAGTTCCTCCTTGATCACGGCCAAAAGGTGAGAGCCATCATAGAGTGAATAGGCAACTTAATACATTTAAACAAATTCAGAGCACCTTTCATTCAAAAGAATGACAATGCTCATAGTTTTTACATGTTTGACCGTAACTGGGTCCACTTGTTGTACCACTTCTGGGTAGGGTCCAATATTAAAAAAGAAATATTTGTAAAATTTGTGCCAATAAGAAAACAGATAAGCTAACATGAAAAGTATCTATAGTGAAGTTTTAATTAAGAAGGTGACATACTGCAGTTGTTTAACAACCGTCTGATGGATGAGGACAGGACAAATGATAATTCATCTATCTGAAATTAAGAGAATTCTGAATCCAACTTTGCATTAGAAAGAATGGGAAAGATAACAGTATGTTAAACCAGCTATTCACTGGAACTATCAGCATGCAAATCATTCGATAACGTATGATACCGGAGAGACTGGAACATATGAGACTGTCCTAAGTATTATGAGGTTGGTTCAATAAGCCAGGAATTGCCAATACTCTTAATATCCAATCATAAAATCTGACATACTTACGTTGGCTATATGACTGATGTCGAAGAGTTTATTTTTACACGTAAAAGAATTATGTAAAGATTATTTTTTGATGGAGGAAGTTTATCGTGGTAAATAATTGCACTAGTGACTAAACAAGGAAGGTTGTCTGTTAACCGTGTCAACACAATTACACATCATGAAGATCATTGATTGATGATCTCATAGCATATACATGAGTAATACTTGAACTTCTAAGAATACATACTGAACTATATCACTACTGCCAATTGGGTTAGCAACACGACACTGCATACATACAAAAATGCTATGAAGAAAATTTAAAAAACATAATTTACTATGATATTATTTTACCTTGTAGCCGCAAACTGACTGCTCCGGTCTTTTGATGGTGCTGCAGGATATCGAAGCAATGAAAAACAATATAAATAGTACAGGATAGATCATGATTGCTAAGTATTTCTATGATCAAACCTCAAAACTACAGCAAATGCTGAACGTCTTCAAGGTTTTAACAAAAGAAACAAGCACTATTAATGGTTATGACTGATTGATATACCCCAGGTCGCCTAGAAAATGTTACAATTGCACAAAATCACAGTTAAATTGTTTAATCAGTTCGATAAACGACATTGATCATGTGACATTTTATCACGTGATTGCATCGTTGATGATTACATTCGTTGATAACTTTATAACAAATGTAACTTTATTCATAATTTTTTTGGGTGGTGAAGTGAGATGAGATACAGTTTTAGTTTATTCGTCGGATAATCATCACTGTACATCGAACTAATTAGTACATAAGTGCTTCGATCACCTCAGTGTGTCTCTCAGCGTTATGCAACTAGCCACATCGATTCTTTGTTGTTTTACTTTTCTTCTATGGCTACCAGTATAGTCCACTTGTATATACCAAAGTACTACACATTGGATGCAGATAAGAAATAAAGAGCAGGATAGGACAGTCCAAAGCAGCGTTCCAGAAAATGAGAAGCATTATATGCAAAAAGTCATTGTCAATTGATATCAGAATGAGAGTCATACATTGCTACATAGAACCAATACTGACATAAGGATTCGAGTCATGGACAATAAACAGAGAAAAACATCTTTGAGGGCGACAGAGATATGGTTACAGAAGAATGATGAGAATCCCATGTACAGCTAAAATGACTAATGTGGAGACGCTGAATGATGTCAAGACACAGAGAAGGCTGCCATGATTTCCATAGTGAGACTGCTTGAAGTCACGGCAAAACCACCACTGTTCCTTCACAACAGCACATCTGACTTGAGCAGTGACAAGATATGAGCTCCGCATGTGTCGAATTAGTAACCAATCTGTGTAAATGATTATATCGTTATTAGACGAGTTCTCAGAAATTAACGTCTGAACTTCTGCATCCAGGACCACTTTTTTCTTATCGGCTTTTTGTATCAAGTTTGATACATACTAAACATTATGTATTGATTCCTGATGGCATTTTTATCCACTCTTCACCCTGTTCAGCGTCTTCAAGTGTACACATCTGTTGAATACAGTCCTTGGCCTGACTCAATCAAGATTTTCCTCTGTTTAACCTATTTCCTTGTCCTCTCTTTATTTCCATAAGCAGGGGATGCTTTGTCTCAGCATTGACTGTAAGGTATACCCTTGTACGACACACCCTTGTTCTGTCTTCCATAGTAAGATGATCAATAATAGCCGTCCATCGCAAGCGATGATGACAACAATCTCAGACGTGTACTGTTGCACCTCTCTGGTGTGTACGGAGGTGACTATAGAGTCCAATCCTAGAACAGAATCCCCGACCACAGGTGGGGCATACATGATCAAGGTTAGACATGTGCGTGTTGTGTGCTCTGTCTTTTCGCGCTGCTCGTTTTCTCTGTGACTCAACAATACGATGATTCTCAGCTATTCGGGTTCCTCTTTGTTGTTACAGCGTCACATTTGGCGATCTTGCGCAAGGGATTCCCAGCACGTATTGTCTATATCGAAGCATTTCAGAGACACTTTAAGGTCTTTAAAGCGTTTTTCTGTCCACCAGCTAAACGTCTGCCCCCTTCAAGCTCGCCATACATCAACTGTTTTGGGATGCGTTTATCAGGCATTCGAGCAACGTGACCGACCCATCTCAGTTGGGCCTTCTGCAACAGGGTGTTGACGCTTGGGATCTTGCTCTTGTGAGGACTTCGCTGTCTGGAATTTTGTCCTGCCAGTTTATTTTTAGTATTCTGCGTAGACAGCTTGTGTGGAAATGGTTTAATTTTCTTCCGTGTCTGCTATACACTGTCCATGTCTCGCTTGCGTACAGCAGCGTGGTTAGCACTATGGCCTGGTAAACTTTCAGCTTTGTGACTATGCTTATCCCTTCCGTTCCCACACAGTGACACGTAACCTTCCGAACGCAGCACTGGCTTTGGATATCATATTGTGGACCTCAGAATCTATGTTTGCCGATCTGGATAGGAGGCTGCCAAGATAAGCAAAGTTGTCCGTTGACTGGAGACGCTGGTGTTTAATGTTGATGACTGGATCGTAATACTGTTCTCTAGGGGCGGGCTGGAACACGACCTCTGTTTTTTTTGGTGTTAATGGTGAGCCAAACTATCACAGGCCATTGAGAACTTGTCCATTAAGTCTGCATTTCTTCCTCAGAGTTGGTAGCGAGGGCACAGTCATCAGCAAACAACAGGTTTGAGATAGTTGATTCTTTTACCTTGGTGGAGGATTTTAACCTCCGAAGATTGAATAGGTTACCGTCTGTCCTGTATCTAATCTTTACCCCATGTTCGTCGCCTTCCCAAAAGACATCCGTGAGCATGGCAGCAAACATCATGCTGAAGAGTGTTGGGGCCAGTACACAGCCCTGTTTGACGCCGTTGGTGACATGGAAGGCTTCCGACAGCTCCCCTTCGTCAAGTACACGTGCCATCATGCCCTCGTGAAACTGTTGAACGATCTTGATGAATTTCCTTGGACATCCAAATTTTTCCATGATCTTCCATAGACCCTCCCTGTTAACGTGTCGAAAGCCTTTGTCAGATCGACAAAGACCATATAGAGGTTACGGTGCTGCTCTTGGCATTTCTCCTGTAGTTGGCGAGCAGCAAATATCATGTCTGCTGTTCCACGACCTGCTCTGAAGCCACATTGGGTCTCAGGGAGTAAGTCCTGTTCCAGGTGATCGATTAATCGATTGAGGAGGACTCTGGCCAGTATTTTGCCAGCGATTGACAGGAGGAGATCCCCTGTGGTTATCGCAGGCCTGTCGGTTTCCTTTCCGCTTGTACGGGTGGACAATAGTGGCATCCTTTAATTCCTGTGGCACACGTTCGTTGCACCAAATGGATGTAAATAACTCTGTCAATTTTAGCATCAACGTGGGCCCTCCTTCTTTGTAGACTTCGGTTGGTATTGAGTCCGCACCCGGTGCCTTCCCGCTGGACATCTGGCTTGTTGCCTTCTTGACCTCTGCTAAGGTAGGTGGAATATCAAGCTTGGCATTGATTGGGACCTGGGGCATGCGCTCTATGGCTTCATAACATATAGTGGATGGATGGTTGAGGACAGAACGGAAGTGTTCTGCCCAGCGATTTAGTATATGAGGCTTGTCAATTAGTAGCCTTGCTCCATCTGCATCGAGTATGGGAGTGGGGGTGAGATTGTTGAGGTCCGTAAACAGTTTTTAGGGCATCGTAGAAGCGTTTGAAATCATGTCTGTCTGCATATATCTGGATTTCATCAGATTTTTGGCTTAGCCATGCGTCTTGTAATTTCCTGATTCTCTCTTGAGCCCTTCTACGAGCATCTAGGAAAGCTGTTTTTTTGGGTGATGATGTGGGTCATTTTGATAGGCTCTGTATGTCTCATGTTTCGTGAGAAGAATAGACTTGATTTCTTCGTCATTTTCGTCAAACCAGTCGTGGCTCTTGCGTACAGAGTGTCCTATGAGCTCAGAGGTAGATATGTACACGGTGTCTCTGAGGGCAGTCCAGTCATCGTCCACGCTGGTTTTGCCAAATTGGAGGTCCTTCAATTTGTCGTCCAGGTCTCTTATTAAACTTTCGGTGACAGTGGAGCTTTTCAATTTGGAGACTGCCAGCTTTTTTGTTGGTTTGCGACCCTGGTGACGTTTTCTAGGCTTGATGCGGAGGTTGAGCTTTGACACGATCAATCTATGATCGGTCCAACATTCTACTCCGCACATAGCCTTTGTGACTCTGACGTCACGTCTGTCATTTTTCCTTACGATGACGTAGTCAATGAGGTGCCATTGTTTGGAACGGGATGGTCAATAATGATCAATAAGGTAACGCATCGCCTGCAGGAAATGTCTTTAGTGCACCTAAGTATGATACACATAGCCTCATTCTGTATTCTTTCCAGTTTTTCTGTCGGCTTATGGCTGAGAGTCAGGATCACCAGAGCATATTCAATCACAGACAGGACCTTGGTTTTTTTTGTTTTGAATGTGTTCAATGTCTGTACTGGTGTTATCAATGTAACGAGCAACCAGCAATGTATTTTATCTGACACAATATTAACAGTATCCACTTTTACTAAGACTGATATAGATGGCAATTCCTTGAAATGAAAATCGTGGCATATCCTTTACATGACTTAGGCATCAGCAACAGTAAACGACTCGCTGATTCGTCTAGGTACCACTTATACGTTAAGTAGTTTGGCATTGCTTTCTGAATTGGGAGATCTATTTTTATCGTTCGTAAAAGTCCAAGGGAACTAACTTGCTTCCAAAGTAACCCGCCGCGATTTTTGAACCAGGTACGGTTGGGTTGTGAACGAGCTTACTACTGACAGTTCCTAACTGCGGTATTTATTGCCGGCTATATTTCTTTCTTCTCTTATTTCTATGTTCTATTATCTTGTTTTGCCTCACAGCGTCAGGTTAAGAAGAAATTTCAAGAACGGGTTTTTGTGCGCGCTTCATAAACAGTATTTTTCATCACCTTTTATCTCTAAGTCCACCGTTTTCGTGGACGTCTTTTTGATTTGTATTCTCTGTATCGGATCAACATTGCTCTTTGAGCCAGTTGTTGGAATCTGCTTATGTGGCCGAACCATTTCATTTGTCGTTTCTTGATGAAGCTCAGTATTCATGTTGCATACACTTTTTTCCTGATGTCGTCATTACTAAACACATTTTTCTTGTTACTCCCAGCATTCTGTGTAGACACTTCATTTCTGTCGTGACTAGCTGTCTTCTATAATTTGATGTCAGCGTCCAGGTTTGATGTTAAGAGAGAAAGATTATGTTGAACAATGCTTTTGTGTGTTCATTGTGACATGTTTGCATTTTAAATTTCCGCCATTTGTCCTAGTTTTTTTAATTTGCTTTGCATCATCTATGTTGGATGTCCTTAGTTTTTCGACAGTTTTCTGAAAAAATGCTCCCTAGGTATTTAAAGTCTTTGACTTGTTTTAATTTGCATTTGTCGATGGAGATATTTTTAGTGTTCTCCTCTCTAGCCCTTTAGCTGCTAAGGACGTATATATACGTTTTCCCCATTCACTTCTAAAGACTCATTAACACGTCTGTTATTATCTCTCCTCTGTGGGCTAAAGACGTGTTAACACGTTATACATTGCTACTGTCACTGCTATAGGCGTACATTCACGTTTGTAACCTAGAAACAAATAGTAGCTATTTTTAGCTCAGCCTTCAGAACGTATGTAGCAGCGAAAGGGCTAGCGAATGTCATTACTTCGGGTATGTTGATGTTCATTCTCATAATGTATTCATTGCGTGTTAACTGGAGTCTGTTAATGTGTTGATGTAGCTGTTCCTCTGTTGATAAGATTGCATGATCGTCGGCAAAAAGAAATTCGTTTAAGAGTTCCCCGAGGTTGTTACTTCACCTGTGTTAGCTATTTTGCATATTTGATCGATATATGTGATGAACAACAGTGGTGAAAGTACCCATCCTTGTCTTACTCTTGATCCTACGTTGAACGTTTCTGATAGTCATGTGCTTACTCTAATAGCACACTGGTTGTTATATAGAGGATATGGCATAGAGTAATTAGGTTGTCATTAACCACATATATGGACAATACTTTCCACAACTTGTTTATGTCTACGTGGTTAAACGTTTTCTTCTGGTCTACAGACGCAACGTACAGGTGTTTGTCTTATTCGACAGCCCTTTCAACTAACTGTCTGAGGGCGAATATTGCGTATTATTTCGTATTTATGGGTAGTTTAATTTTAGATACATCATAGTCATGAGTTTTGAGGAGAGATAGTCACAGTTAACATTCTTGCAGACGTTTCGTTTTCCCAACTCAGAATGGATGAGCGAAGTATGAGTACGCTGAGAAGTAAATTCCACCATTTTCTATTTGCAAATCTATCTGTCTAGCATTAAGAATTTGACTGAGTGGGATTTTGCACATCGTTAATAAGTCATTTGGCTTAGAATCGACGGGCTCTGTGGTTATAATACTTGTTTCAAATTTCACGACGGTGGACGAAATCCACATACAGCGAGATTTGGTTTTCAATGACGTATTCACTATCTAAACAAACCATACTGAGAATTAGTTAAAGTTATACTATATTTAAAAAATACGATTCCATAAATAGCTATGAAACATTTGTAAAGAAAAGCACATAAAATGAAAATGACTTTTCAAGCAAACAAGCCGAAGGATTAACCGGATTCTTCATTGCACTGGGTTTTACATATGGATGTTTGCATATGACTTGGTCCTTCTCTGCAGAAATGGCACGCAACCTGCTGAAAATATTGCGCTAAGCACGAACTCCGTAGCTCCGTCAACAATCCTAGAGTTCTCTAGAAAAAATGCACTCGTGAACTACGCGATCCGGAATTTGCTTTATTGCATCTATGTTGCATTTCGCTAGGTATTCTTCAATTTGCTTGAAAAAATTCTCCCTATGTATGTAAAGTCTTTTACTTGCTATAACTGATGTTTGTCTATGATTGTTATTGGTTGTATTTTCTTGGTTTTGCGAACCAGCTCAGCAATGGTATCTAATGTAGCTTTGTTTTGAATACGAAAAATTGAAGAGTTGACTCTGCAGCTTTTCTCATTACTGGTACACCACCTGCAATAACAGCGTTTAACAAAGCACGAACTCTGTATTTCTGGTTCCTAACAATTTCTTCGGTGGCGTCCTGTGGCTTAGGGGATAGTGACTCGGTCTATTAACCCCGACGTTCTGAGTTCGAATCACCCTGCGGACAGTTTGGTTGCAAATTGTTTCGCGTGGATTTTTACAAAAGGACGATGGCACCACCCATTCAGATAGCAATGGCAAACTACTGAACGTAATAATGCCTAGAAAAATGCACAAACAGCGTTAAAAAGCTGGGGTTGATTCGCAAAGTCATGTAAAGGATATGTAATTAACTTTTAACGATTTCTTAGTGAGCGTTTGTAGCTCAAAAGATAGTGAGCTCGATCACAACCTCAAGCATACCTGGTTAACAAAATTTGGAAGCAAATTTGTTTCCGTGGGATTTTTACATAAGGTTAAAAAACCTCACCGTTCAAAAAGCAATTGCCAACTACTGAACGTATAAGTGGTGCCTAGACAATCAACGACTCGTTTACTGTGGTTGAGGGCTACGTCTTGTAAAGGATATGACACGATTTTCATTTCATCGATTTCTTTAAAAAATGCACTCGTGAACAGAATGCGGGATTCGACACACCGACAATCGAAACGAGTAAGTTGAACGCGTAACCACTTAGCTACATAGACCTTGATTTAATGACAACCATGCTGAACTAGAATATAACATCAAAGGAGGCAGCACATACATAGCTAATACGGCTGTAAACCTTAGTACATGACTTATAATCTCCGCTCCTCGTGGATCATAGGGCCTCAACAGTTGTTCGCCACTCTTCTCGGTCTCTGGCTGTTCTCTTTATGGTCTCCCAGGTCAATTGAGCACTCTTCAGTTCCTCAAGAAGACTTCATCTTATAAACTTTTGGGTGAAAAGATAATTATTATTACTGCTATTATAACAATTAAAACTATTATCTCTACTACATAAGTGACAAATCTAAGATTTAATTGCAAATATCATGCCGAGTTAAGATTAGTTTTGTTGTTATCTATTATCCTTTCTTGTCTCTAAACGAAGATTTGACTTGATCGTACTTAGCAACTCAGCATATTTACTTCGCAAATTCGCTATCATTGTACTAAACGACTTTGAAACATAAGACATAGAAGGGCTGTATCGCTTGTTAACCCGGTTAATCAGTGAAAACCACATCTGATATGTAATGATCATAAGATGTGATAGAAACATACTGATACGAAGATGCTATAGTTCGTTCCAAAATTCGTGATCATCTTTACCGACCGATATAAAATCATCCACTTGACAGAAATTCTTGATTTTTGCATTTTTATATAGGTAACAGTGACGACGTTCCAAAAGTATTTTTGCCCACCCAAACCTTTAGTTCTGTAAGAATTTTATTATATGTTATTACTAAATTTACCGCGATGTTGATCTGGTATACTTGTCAAAATTTTACAGTACGATTGTCAAGTTTGTCTATAACTAAGCATTTCCGTGTTCCAAATGCAATTCAGTGCACGTCAAAATCGGGAATCCCGTGGAATTAATCAGTTCACAATGTTTCCTACCGACTGTCATTGGCTATGTACGCAACATTTACTTTCATTTATAGAAGTGGAAGGTATCATTTGTTCACTATGTGACCTTTCTTTTATAATATGTAATATGAATACGCTTTTGCAATCATTCGCCACCATTTTGTGTATTACTGTAAGTTCTAAACTTTGATGATCATTTTGTTGTGCTTATACAAAATTATATAACAAAAACGTTTTTGCATCAACTAAGCTACCTACCAATTAGTTAAACCTGGATTCGTAACGTCGTGAGGTATATAAGACTGCATGCAAAAATTGATGAGATAGATTTCGTACAAATTAAACCTTAGTGTGATCACAAATTTTGAACGAACTATAGGACGCGATTTTGCTTATTAGGGCCTATATCATTTCGTTAGAACTTGAGAAAGTTCGAGTTAACAAATGTTATATGTTTTCGGAATTAGTTCTGACGGCATTCACTATGACAAATCAGAAATTACATCATGAAGTAGTACAACTCAGAAGATAAAAACAAACTGTCGTTACTGCTTGTAGTACCGCTTTTTAGGGCGGAGTAGGACAGGTAGGACGAGGATGAGAGCCTGATGAATGTAATGTCCACATGGCTAGTACAGTCGCCGAGAAACTGTTCAGGTTAGGATTTTTCATGTATGCCCACAACAACAAAAAATCCGTGGCCTTACCGCGAATTGAACACGGGTACAACAGGTATACGAGTCGGCTCATCAAACAAAATAGAACTGGTACGGTCAGTCGCTGGACGCTGTTGGAGATATTGCGAAGGAGATCAGAGCACCTATGACATGTCCGGAGTGCAATGAAGATATTCCAAACTGAAACTGAAACTGAACACAGGTCTCCCGCATGGGAGAAGCGCTGGAATCCTTTGGGAGCAGAACCATTCGACTCAGTAGATGAGAGTGCAATTAATTGATGTATTATGTTCCTAACATCTTATTAGTAGCCTATCTGTACAAATATGTATATTATAAACTACACGTTTAAAAACGTTACATTGTATTACGAACAATTTCACAACGATATTCAATTAGAAACTATGAATCAACTTCACTATATCGGGATTCCCCTACGACTCAGACCGTTTTCATAGGTCATGTCATGTGTTTTAGAGTATTGCAAAGAAAATAAAAAAAAAAAAAACAACACGAGCTTAGAAGTTCCAGCAACATTTATCTTAAGATCTTAGGAAGCAAATGTCCATGGGAATCATACGACGCATTGCGGGTTCGAACCTACGAGTTTGAGAACTCAAGACAATTACAATATAGATGAGACTGCAGTACAACTATTTGATTGGCGAAACACGTAATCACAAAGTAATGTAGTTTTACAAAAACAATAACAATATACAGCAACGTTTCAACAAACAAGGCCTTTATCAAGCAAACACGAACTCAAAACAAACATCTTGATCACTTTCCCACAGAAACATCCCCCCAATCCCACTAGTGTATAGTTCCTACACAAACAATATACATTATTTTTTGTACTGTTTCCATAATAGACCTTGATTGGCGCACTTTATTTCCCTTTACATACCAGTTAAACAACAGATGATCAACAGCATTTTCATACCTACCCCTGTTTACCAGAGCCAAACACGGACAACGAGCAAAGCGCAGTCACAAAAAATAACTACATGTGAAGTGCGTTGCCTTGCGAGAAGTTACCAACAACACCAGAAAAGACAGAGTAACAAACATCAGCATAAGAAAGAAAGTTGACATAGAACCTTGCTTGAATTACATTGAGAAACAAAGAATAAAGTGTTGTGGCCACTTAATAAGAATGCATCCAAACTACACAGTATACTTCTACAACAGAACACCAGGAAAAAAGGCGAGAGGAACACTACGAAAAAGATGGTTAGATGACATAGGCATAGCAGAATCCTGTCAAAGAGCAAAAATAACAATCACCCAAGCCACTAGACAAGCGCAAGACAAAAACAGAAAACCACATCACTGGGCAACAACCCGGTAACAGTGTGACGACAAAAGAGGAAGAAGAAAAGACATACTAAATCTTGATTGTTATGAATTAAAACTGCCCCTTCCTCTCCCCTAATACTATTATCTGATATATATATATATATATATATATATATATATATATAGCAAGAAAACAACTCGTTAATCATAAAAAACAAGATAACATTGACTATAGAATTTGTTATTGGTTACTAGTTATTGATATCACTGTACTCCATTAACCTTAAAGTTATGAGTGTTTTTTTCAAAAAGATACGAACGAAATGCTTGTTAAAAAAATGAATGATATTACTTTTTACCTCAATCGTTTTATGATACCATACGCCCGTGCATTGCCAGGGCTCGCAAGGGGAGCAAAGAATAGTAATACTGCGACCTACAAGGGATGTCGTAAGTGGGGACTGAAGTAGGGCCTAGGAAGCTACCTAGTTAAAAGAAAGGAAAACTTGCATAACATATAATCGCTCTTAGGCTCAGATCACATACAAATCACAAATAGTCGTATAACAAGTGGTTGATATGGGATGTTTGAAGAAGAAGAATGATACAATAATATTTATCACATAAACATTTGAGTTTACATCACATCAACATTTGAGTTTACATCACATAAACATTTGAGTTTACATCACATAAACATTTGAGTTTGCATCGCATAAACATTTGAGTTTACATCACATAAACATTTGAGTTTACATCACATAAACGTTTGAGTTTACATCACATAAACGTTTGAGTTTACATCACATAAACGTTTGAGTTTACATCACATAAACGTTTGAGTTTACATCACATAAACGTTTGAGTTAACATCACATAAACGTTTGAGTTTACATCACATAAACGTTTGAGTTTACATCACATAAACGTTTGAGTTTACATCACATAAACGTTTGAGTTTACATCACATAAACGTTTGAGTTTACATCACATAAACGTTTGAGTTTACATTTTGAGCAGTAGGTGTCACATTAATATGTATTATTCAATATACTGTTTAATTAAGTATATTTATGTCAATATTTAATTACCATCATTGACCTCTTTGTCTCAGGAGGCAGAATGTTTCGCGTCATGTAGTTTCTTCTGCTCTGAACCACAATGTCTGTTGTGGCGGTAATGGCATATTCTGGAGTGGGAATTTTTGCTGCAGTTTCTGCAGGTGAAACTGGAGACTGGAGCTGATACATAGGATTTTTTCACTGTTCTCAGTTCTTTCTTCTGCCTCCTTATTAAGTTGTTATTTTTGTTCTTTTCATTTTGAGCCTTCCATCACTGTCGCTCGCCATGTTTGCCTGTCTTTGCCCAACCGCTCCTAACTGTCTTTGTCTATGATGTATGAAATTAGCAACGCTTGCAGGTGTCAATGAAGCATAGTAATGGGAGCCCATGCTGTCTAGTACCAGTCACGAGTTGACCATACAGAATGTTTTCCAATATTTATAGCTAAGATTGAAAGCTAGGTAAGGCTAGTACGACCTGAAAGAAAGGCATCTATGTTAAATATAACAACAGTGGCTGGTAAATGGGTTGGTGCTCGTTTGTACGCTGAGATATCGTCAAGCCGTTGAGGTGATGAGAAAACGAGCTGTGCAAAACAAAAAGACTAACACACAACAACCGGATTTCTAACCTTGATCATGTATGCCCTACCTGTTGAAGGGAATTGTGTTCGAGGATTGGCATCTTTTTTTTTTTTTTCGATCCAGAAGCACTTGAGCTGAAAGCTCTTCGGCTCGGTGTCATGGACATCGTAACCTTCGGCTCGGTGCCACAAACACCGTAAATCTGGGAACCTGTAGCTTTTCTGCCAGTCCGTGGAGTTGAACTCGCACTTGCAGAGGACTAGTCACCCGTAGTCAACGTGCTATGAACACGCTGGGCACGTGGGCGAGGATTGTCATCTACAGTCACCTACGCGCACACCAAAAATGTGCAACAGCACACGTCTGAGACTGTTGTCATCATCGCTTGCGATGGACGGCTATTATTATTATTACTATTATTATTATTATTATTGGAGACTTTGATACGGATGATGATATAACTAATGTAACCTTGACCTTTAACAACGATCACCTGACAAAGTGTTATTTACTATCAGTATTTTATTCTTGATGCAGATTATTTCTTTGTTATGATTTTGAAATTGTGATTATTAAGATACATTTGCACCAATTAACTTTGTTTAAATGTATGTCTGAGTTCTGTATTGTTTTTAATTCCCCAATTACTCAACATCATGTGTTATGCCTTCAATAAACATTGTGATGACGATACATTTATTTTGTTTTTGGTCACTTTATAGTAAAGGATTTATGAAGCACACACAAACGTTCGGTCTATAAATCTCTTCTTATCCTCAAACTGTAAGGCAAATCAGGACTGGAGGAAAGAAAGAAAGACAAGGTGCATAGAGAGACTCGTTCCACGTGTCTCCTTTTTCGATCTGTCGCTTAAAGGTAAAAACATGATTAGAGAATATATATACAGAATGATTTATCTGTGATTAAATGTATCTGTGATACTTTTTAATAAATGAGAACAATCTCTGTCTCGTCTACCCTCGATTTTACCGATTGTCACAATGTGTTCTAAACCTCCCTTCCTCATCACATCCTAAAAATGATGACTGCCTCTTTCTTATATTGATGATACGCTTTCTCTGTGTCTTGATGTCATTCAATACCTCAATATTAGTCATTTTAGCAGTCCATGAGAGAACATTTTGGATAGCTAAAATATTTGTATATTTTAACACCTTAGATAGAGATTTGTGAGGATCCATTGATCGCCTACGTCATCCGGCACGGTACTTGATGATGATGATGTTACATGACACAAATGTAAACGCCTGCACACTCTAACGGAAATTTCCGATTTTCCATCTAAGCTGAACTGTTATTGGTTACTAAACTGACGTCATTGCACTCCAGGCAGACCCATAGGTGCTCAGTCTCCCCAACAGATATCGAAGAGTATACATACTGATGGTTCCGTAGCTCGCTGATTAAACTCACTTCTCACTCTGCCTCTCATGCATCCAGTTCAACTTGTACAACGGCTAATTCCAAACTACCTAAATCGCTTGATCGATTCAACATCGATTTTAGTGTCCTCATCCAACAGACAGTCGAGAAGAGACCGAAGAATATCCCCTTATCCATCTTCAACTCCCCAACAATCGATACTGTTGATGCAAGCCTTGTCGCTCTCTCATTACCGTAAACACCCGCATGCCCAGGACAGTATATCCACGTAAGCTCTGGAGGTTAGAAACTTCTATAGACGACATTCACTCATACCGAAACCTGCCATTCTGGATGTTGTGAAGCATCGACTGAGAGTCAGATACAACAACGGCCCCAGGAAATGAAGTCCCAAAGAGCCAATGGAGGGCAGCAGTTGACTTAAACTGACTTACGTTCTAATTACTGCTGACATGGATCAAATGCTTGCACTATTAAACTACAGTGCAGTCATGTCAGCATCTCTCACTTATGTCGCTGGAATGACATATGGCTACACACCTGTCGAACATCATCTTCATGTACTCGGGTTCAACTACAGATAATTTATCTGGCAAAGTACCGTGCCATTGACATATACCTGGCTGGTCCTAGCCCAAGCCATAGTGAAACTTAGTGTTGCATGTTTCCGTACACCTGATATAAATATAAATTAAAAGGAACTCTTATATTTTTTCAGTGAACTCCATCATTGATGTATCCCCTACATAACTGAGTATGCCCTACATAACTGAGTATGCCCTACATAACTGAGTATGCCCTACATAACTGAGTATGCCCTACATAACTGAGTATGCCCTACATAACTGAGATGTACTGGGTCCCTACATAACTGAGTATGCCCTACTAACTGAGTATGCCCTACATAACTGAGTATGCCCTAACGCATAACTGAGTATGCCCTACATAACTGAGTATGCCCTAGATAACTGAGTATTCCCTACATAACTGAGTATACCCTACATAACTGAGTATGCCATACTATACATAACTGAGTATTACATAACTAGTAACTACCAACTGAGTATGCTCACATAACTGAGAGTATACTCATAACGAGGATGTGATTGCTGCTTACTTGAAAGTGTTGTCTCACAAAAGAGGGTAAGCAGCTTATAGGATTGGCCCTACAATGACCCAGAAGTACCCACAGAATGAACTAGACGCTAGCAACAAAAGACTAAATTTAGTAATAACGTAAATAAAAGAAAACGAAGGAAAACATCTGGTCTATCGGAAAATACGGTGTTTGGCCCGCATTTTTCTTGGACTTTTGGCGCACGATGAGTTCTGATGTCAACATCACTCCATTGAGATTGGATCGACAGGTGAGTCTGCAGTCAGAAAAAACCCAACCCTGCTGTGAAATTGATCCCAGAATGACATGTGTAAAAAAAGATGAGAATAAGGAGTTTTTTTGCAAGAGCCCCCGGAGGAAGGGACGGAAGCAAAGAATATGATCAATAAATAAACAATGTACAGGTATTAAGAGCTTCCGAAAAACAAATAGACAAAAACAGGATTCGAACCATTTACCATCATTTCTTACGACACCCATCGCCTAGCCTAGCAATGCGAGCGTCCTTACGAACACAACCAGCGAGCCATTCAGAATATAACCACTACACTATCGTGGCTCTCCACCAAATTGTACATAATTCATAGTTCATAAGTACGGTTCCAACTTCACTGCAACGGGTCACCCCATAATTGCTCCGTTCCTGTGCCAATGAAAATCACACGAAATGCAACTGTGAAATGTTTCCTGTGTGAACCAATTCCAGAATGAAACAGCCGCGTACCGTCACAAAAAGCAACCTGCACCGCATAAAATGCATATGGCCGTCGCTAATGTAGCAACACAAAACTGTTCATCACTTGAATTGCAATTCTTGTCGAAGGGGACATCAATCACGGCAAAATCCAGCTTTCTGCACTCGCAATATAACTACATACGGCAGATTGACTTGTTCGTCCTAACCGCTGTCCGCCATTTTCTGAATACACACAACAAACGCACGGTTGACACAGCAAAAAGCGTTCCATGTGTCTTTCATTGTGACATCATTGCACTCTGGACGGATCCATAGGTGCTCAGTCTTCCCCGGCAAATGACGAAGAACAAGTACGATTCTTTACCAGAAGTACAGTCTTTTTTTTTTTTTAAATGCAACATACCTGAGGACATACAATAGACTACTTCTGAGGAGAACAACAAGTAACATCGCGCAAGCAGTGTGAAAACTGTCATAGGCTAAAGAAAGCGAACACAAGCAAATACAATTAGAAATATGAAGTGTCTTTTCAACAGTATTAAGTATGCATCCTCGCTCTAAACTACATGGATGCAGCACAATATAATTACTCCTATCACTTCAAATAATATTTTTTAATGAAAAAAGTCGAATGATTTGTAAGTGGCAGTTATCTGAGCTTTGTTTACTCAGAAAACGCGGGGAAACTGGTAACAAATAAACGTCACTGATTGTCAATTCTATAGTGCTTTTAGAAATGTTTGTTTCCAAACGTAATCAATTATTTTCAAAGAATTGTTAGCCTTGTAATATTTTTGCCTTTGACCTTACATTTTGATGTTTTGTGAATTTATAATTGGAAGTTATGCTGGTGAAGCACTATTCGTAAGGTATCGAATAGTTTACTGATTATCGAGTATCTATAGAGTATCGAAGATTCAGCCAGAATAAGGGTTGTATTTTTTTTAATTGACAGCAAAACACTAACAAACATATTATTATACAATTTGGCCACATGTTACAAAAGACATTGCTTTTGATGATAAACATAAATATGATATATATTGCAATGATTTTAAAAAAAATTACCTTGAAAACAATTAAATCAAAACCTCCCCTTTTGACTAACATAAGAAGTGCAAAGAATGCTAAACCAGCATATGATGTATATATCACACATAATTAAAGCGTGAATCACCCAAAATGTGTAACACAACTGGTTTTGTAGATATGTCTCTTGCAATATAACTCTTCCAAATAAAAAAAAATTAGAACAGCAATATCTCTGCTTTTATACAGTTCAGAAAAAAGAGAGGAGGTTCATGCTATAATTATGGATAATATGTACATCATATGCTGATTTGTCATTCTGTGCATTTCTTATGTTAGTCAAATCCACTCCCTGATGAAGGGGGAGGGCGTAGTTGATGTAATGTATTTTTCACGGTAATTAATTAATTGTTTAAATAAATAATTACAATGCAAACACTAAACTTTGTTTATCATCAACAGTAATGTCTTTTGCAACAGGTGGCCAAATTGTGTAACAATATGTTTGTTTATTTTTTCTTTCTGTTAATTTTTAAAAAAGAGAACCCTTGTTCTGGCTGGTTCTCTTGCCTTAAAGTGGAGTTTTAGTTGATACCTTTAGACACCATAATTATTGAAGACTGGAAATTTACTATAATGGATCACATATAACAGTTTTGTTGGTGGCATAGGCGTATCTTCAAATTTAGATTAAGGGGTGTATATGCAATTATCATCAGATCAATTAAAATGATACTCCATTGGAGTGTTGTCAAGTGCTTCTATATACTGGCACGGGGAGGTGGGGGCGCTTCTGACTGATGGTTGGAGAGACGAGAACACTGTGCGATGGTTACAATAATGCCGATAAAAGTAATAAAATGACATTAATCATCATCATCAAGGTGCGTGTCCTTTATTGCACGTTGCTCTCTTTGCAACGCATCTGAAATTCACTGTCTCTAGCCAGTTCACCCACTTCGTCGATGGTCATATTCATGGTTTCTTTAATATTTTGTAGACATCTACTTCTTGGTCTGCCTCTGCGTCCTGAGACCCTGCCCTCCAATATTATTCCAAGTAATATTAATTTAAAAAAAATATTATAGCAGATGAAAACTTAATACTGAATTACAACACTGGTGGTTATTTAATAAAAATTATTGTACTTGCATTTTACATAGTATGAAATTTGACTCTGCATATTCGCTGCAAGTTGAGAAAACTCTGATGTGTAACTGGAATATGCTGCATTCAATGCATCGTCTAGGTCAGCGTTTCCCAAAGTGGGCGGTACCGCCCTCCAGTGGGCGCTGAAACGTTCTAGGGGGGCGATAGTGGGTTCAGAAGAATTTAGGGGGTGTTCAGGCGATTAGGGATCGGTGGCTCTTTAAAGAAGAAATTAATAATACATATTTTAAAATAAGTTATGTTCGTGATTTTGCGATTGAATAATCATTTAAAATTTGAATTCTGCATTTTATTTCATCGTATGTCCGTCTTACACGATCATTTTTTCATCAATTTTCTATTTCATGCATATAATCATTTGAAAATTGACCACGTATTACAAAAATATATATCAATTTTCTATGTCAAATAGAAAATATAGCATGTATATAGGTGGTAGGGGGGCGTTGGAAAAATGTTATAATGTGGATGGGGGCGTTACAAAGTTGATATTGTGCAAAGTGGGCGGTGAGCCGAAAAAGTTTGGGAATCTATGGTCTAGGTGTAAGTCTGTTAGGCAGAATCTATGGTCTAGGTGTAAGTCTGTTAGACAGAATCTATGGTCTAGGTGTAAGTCTGTTAGACAGAATCTATGGTCTAGGTGTAAGTCTGTTAGACAGAATCTATGGTCTAGGTGTAAGTCTGTTAGACAAAATCTATGGTCTAGGTGATAATGTTAAATGTGGATAGGGGCGTTGACAGAAAGTTTATAGTTGTAGCAGAATCATGGTCGGTGAGCCGAAAAGTTGAATCTATGGTCTAGGTGTAAGTCTGTTAGACAAAATCGGTTTTTATTTGATGATGTTCATAGATGAAAATGAGACTTTACTTAGATATATTGAACCGCCCGTTTGGTGCCGGGCCTGCAAGGAAGCAAAGATTAGTATCCCTGAACCTACAAGGCATGTCGTAAGAGCAACTGATGTGGATATAGGCAAGCTACCCTAGATAATAAAAACATCGCAGAAATCGATGTGTTGTCCTATGTGTATCCGTAAACTGGTACAATGTGCAATCGCTCTAGGCTCAGATCACATACAAATCACCAGAGTGATTAATAAATAGTCGATATAGAGCTTTCAAAGAAGAAGAAGTCAAGAAGATATGTTGAACCAAAACACGAATACATCTTTTTTTCGATTAGAAGCACTTGAGCTGAAAGCTCTTCGGCTCGGTTTCATGGACATCGTAACACTTCGGTTCGGTGCCACGAACACCGTAAATCTGGGGATCCTGTGACTTTTCTGCCAGTCCGCGGAATTGAACCCGCACTCGCAGAGGACTTGTCACCCGTAGTCCAATGCGCTACGAACACGCTGGGTAAGTGGGCGAATACATCTTCAAAGCAACACTACTAAACATTGGGTATGTACTCTTGTTCACCAAAGTCCAGAAATTGTTATTCGTGCCATGAGAGAATTTCAAAATATGTTTTCTTGCAGACTCAAGAGTTCTAAATATAATTCTTCAAGGTTATATTTTTTGAAAACTTACAGACCCTACTTTGACGTTCTGAACAGAGGCGAATGGGTTATTGATAAACATTTTAATTGGTTCAAGGATTGAAAACTGACTAAATCTGTTACAACATTTGACAGTGAGGTGTTAATAATGTCTGACAAAATGAAGAAGATTGCCACTGATAGATTTCTCAATAGATTTCAAATTTGGAATCTGAAAACGTGATTTCCTGTTGAAATGTCCGATCCAAAGTATTAATTTATTTTGAAACGTGTTTTCTGCTTGAGATGTCACGATCGTTCTCTTGAAATTGAAGATAAATCTAATCTTAATTTTAATACTCAGTACTCTGTCCACCAAACATACAGTTCTCATCCCCTCAAACATACAGTTCTCATCCCATCAAACATACAGTTCTCATCCCATCAAACATACAGTTCTCAGCCCCTCAAACATACAGTTCTCATCCCATCAAACATACAGTTTCATCCTCAAACATCGTTCTCAGCTTCAAATGTTCTCATCCCCTCAAATTTCATTTATTTAAACATACAGTTCTCTCCCATCAAGACATCAGTTCTCTTCGAAATTAAGCAGCTCAAACATAATTCTCATTCCTCAAACACAGTTCTCATCCCCAAACATACAGTTCTCATCCCCTCAAAACAGTACCAATCAGTTCTCAGCCCTCAAACATCAGTTGTATTTGTACAACTTACACCCACTGTGGGCCTGATTGTATCATTAATAATGTTCTCTCATCTTGATACCTTGAGTATTCTCCACAAGAATCTCAGTTTTGTTATGTTATGTTATATTATGCGATCGACGTCATGGCACATTGGGCATTCCCATTCGTGCTCTGTCCTCCGTTGCAGCAGCCATCCCAAAGTCCATTTGCTCACAGTACCCATGAGTTTTGTTGTTGTAACTTTTCTTTGTCTATTATTGTCATCGCCAATGCCTGACATTAGTAGAATAGAGCTGTGACAAATATTGTTGAAAAGTTATTTGTTATGCGTATTGACACATAGTTGTTTTTCAGTATTGGTGCCATTGGCCAAATAAGTTGGTTTTCTTTGTTACATTTGTTTTTCATGTGCACTTTTTTTATTTGCAAGCTGAGGATATCATACTGCCTGTGTACTTTATGCCAGATACCGAAGTCCACAACACAGCAAAAATCCCAAGCGTCAACACTCTGTTACCGAAGGCCCAAGTGAGATGGACCGGTGACATTACTCGGCTGTCTGATAAGCATCCCGATACAGCTGATGTATGGCGATATTGAAAGGGGTAGACGTTCTGCTAGATGACAGAAAAAAGGCTTTAAATACACTCTTAAAGTGTCTTTGAAATACTTCGATATAGACACCTCGTGCTAGGAATCCATGGCGCAAGATCGCCAAATGTGGCGATGTAACAACACTAGAGGAACCCGCATAGCTAAGAATCATCATGCCCTTAAGTCACAGAGAAAACGAGCTGCGCGAAAAGACAGAAAACACAACACCCACATGTCTAACCTTGATCACGTATGCCCAACCTGTGGTAGGAGATTGCGTTCTAGGCTTGGACTCTACGGTCACCTCCGCACACACCAGAGACAACAGCACACGTCTGAGGCTGTTGTCATCATCGCTTGCGATGGACGGCTATATTATTACTTAAAGTTATAGAATTGTTAGAGTTTAGTCTCCAATTTTAATCTATTTTGGATTATCTTATTTGTCTGTTGTCATGGTATCTGTTCTCTTTATATGGATATTTATAATAAGATTAGTACATAAACATTGGGACCATTTTTTCATGCCACGAGGTGTATTGGGTAATATTGTGTTAGGGGCGTATTTTTCATTGACTATCGACTCACGATGGATGATATGTTCAACATCATGACAGTCGCCTTTACCCAGGGCCGTGTCGTGCTATGATACAGAGAGGAACCGCATCAGGCGTCACCGTAATGGAGGCTGCATAAGCAGCAACATCAAAATTACAATTGAAGGTTATTTTAAATAAAAACGATTTAACGGGCAACATTTCGAAGACTTGCATTATACTGAGAAAATATACCGCACGGTCCTGCCTGTAGCTATCAGTGTTTTACCTGGTTCCCAATTAATGCTGAGATGAATGAGAGCCGTTACGGTCGGAAAAATATTCCACCCTCATTGTGGATTTGAACACGGACCACGCACCTAACACTCGAGTTCACTAACAACTACACTAAAAGTTAATTGCATATCCTTTACAGGACTTTGCAAATCAACCCCATCTTGTTAATGTTGTTTGTGATTTTTCTAGGCATCATTACGTTCAGTAGTTTGCCAGTGCTTTCTGAACGGGTGGTATCATCGTCCTTTTGTAAAAATCCACGCTAAACAATTTGCACCAAATGTCCGTAGCGTGATTCGAACTCAGAACATCGGGTTAATAGACATAGTCACTATCACCTAAGCCACATACGCCACCAACAATTACACTACTATGGATTAATTATTATGTGATTGGTGAAATCTATTCATGCTGTGTTGTACTTGTTTTTATTTTGAGATGGTGAAGACACATGCACAGAAAATAGTAACATGTGAAATGAGATGTCCCCGCAAAGTCACCAACAACACAAGAATCGACAGAGTTACGAATACCAGCATCAAAGAAATGGTTGGAACAAGACCGTGCTTGAATTATATAGCGAAACAGAGAACGAGGTGATTTTGCCACTTAGTAAGAATGTGAACAAACCAAACTGCCTATGAAGCTTTCCACAACAGAATATCGGGAAGGAAGGCGAGAGGAAGACCAATGAAAAGGTGGATAGATAGCGTAGTTGTATTTTGCCAGGAGACTAAGAAAACCATCCCACAAGTCACCAGAGAAGCGCAAGACAAATACATAAAACCAGGACACTGGGTTAACAACCCTGTAACAGTGTGCTGACAAAAGAAGATGAATATTGATGTCACATCATCTGAAAGAAGTATATCTTTGGTGCTAATTGCTACTATATTTTCTCTAATATCCTTCTTTTTCTTCTCTTGGTGGTGTTATTGCAATAATTTGTCGCTCATTAAGGAAATGACTCTGCACAAATTGTCAACATGTAACCTTGACATATATTACAACAACTGGTACTACATTTGTTACATATTTCGTGGAAAACTGCTTCAATTTCGGGATTTCCAGCCATTTTACTTTGACTTCAGTGTACACAAATTGTTCAGGAAATAGTTTGCACTTTAATGTTTGTAAGCTCTAATTCAACTGCTGAGAATAAATGTTTTTTTTAAAAATTCGTATATCCTAAATAAAGGAAGTCCTTACAAATGTGTGTTCTGATGATAATTTACATACATTAAGGCTTTCACTCGAATGTGTCTGTCCTACATTTCGTAGGGACTTAACAGGTGTCACAACGTATTCATGTTCTCGGCGCAAACAACACAAATCACAATGCACATAACCGTCTCTCTCTCGCGATCGTTCTTTTTGGCCATTTTGATCATTCTTATTGTGATATATAAACAGCCTTTGCCAAGAACGTATTTTTACGTCACATCTTCAGCACCATTTGAAGCTCTGGTGCTTATCCTTCAGCGATGTGTCCGGCTTCAGCCAGCGTTTACTCGCTTCGCTCTCCGTTCTGAAGCCATCTAGTGTTTTTACGGTGTGAGTAGCTAGCCCCATATCCAACCTCCTTAATCTCCTCTTACGACATGCGTGGCAAGTAACAGTGGTTCTACTCTTTACATCCCAATTTAGGCCCTGGTAACCACTCGGGCGACATAACCGTCTTATCAATCACTAACAATCAATGCTGTTGTTGCAATCCTATTTGCTTTCTCATTGCCACAATTAAACACTCGCATGCATAGGACAGTAGATTCATACAATAGAAGTGATCCACGTAACAGAAGCGTTCAACTGGATATTCAATCAAAACTGTGCAGTGTATACCTTTAATTTTGTCCATTAATGATAACATTAGTCACAGATAATTTTGCTAAACTAACTGAAGAAAGCAAGTCAGTAGAAGAAGAATGGACAGTATTTAAGAGAACTTTATTAGAAGCAGCCAAAGAAACATGCGGAACAGTAAAATACAGAGGTACCAGACCAAAAATCACAACTTGGTGGAATGACGAAGTAAAACTAGCGGTAAAGGAGAAAAACACAGATACAACTTATGGGCAAAAAACAAACATCAAAACGACCTCACTGAGTATAGAACAGCTAGAAAACAAGCCAAGGAGATAATAAAGAAGTCTAAAATACAAGCATGGCAAGATTATGGCGAAACATTAAATTCAGACTACAAAAATTCAACAAGACATTTTACAAGAAAATTAAAGCTATGCGGGAAAGACAAGAACAATATGACCCAACTGAAATTATTAACGATGAAAACGGCCAAGCTCTTAATGATCCAAAAATGATAATGAACAGATGGCGACAATACTTTAGTGAACTTCTAAACCTACAACAAGAGGATCAACCGAACACTCAAGAACACACAGTAAATGTAACTTCAGAAGTAGAACCAAGCATAACACTATCAGAGATCAGAAATGCTTTAAATATGGCCCCACCTAATAAAACACCAGGCCCAGACAATATCCCGGCCGACCTAATCAAAGCAACTAAAGAGGTAGGAATCAGCTGGCTCCATAGACTATTCAACCAAGTCTGGATCACACAAGAAACACCAGAAGATTGGAGGAATGCTACAATTGTTCCCATCTGGAAGAAGAAAGGTAGCAAGAGGGACTGTACAAAGTATAGAGGCATAGCGCAACTGAGCCACACTGGGAAAATATTCTGCAAAATACTTGAGAAAAGGCTCGGCCACATCATCGAGCCACAGCTTAATGACTCCCAAATGGGATTCAGGAAGAACAAAGCTGTACAGACGCAATATTCGCCCTCAGACAGTTAGTAGAAAGGACTATCGAATCCGACAAACATTTACACGTTGCATTTGTAGATCAGGAAAAAGCGTTCGACCGCGTAGATAGGCACAAGTTGTGGAAAATACTAACAACCTATGGGGTTAATGAACACCTAATCAACCTTTGCAAGAACATTTATACTGACAGCCAATGTACGATTAGAACAAATACAGGATTATCAGAAAAGTTTTACGTAGGGTCAGGAGTAAGACAAGGTTGCGTACTATCCCGCTGCTATTCATCACGTACATTGACCACATTTGTAAAATAGCTAACACCAGCGAAGGAAACAACCTCGGAGAACTCTTAAATGAATTTCTTTTGCAGACGATCAGGCAATCACATCAACAACAGAAGAACAGCTACAACAACACATCAACAGACTCCAGTTAACATGTAACGAATACAACATGAGAATTAACATCGACAAAACAGAAGTAATGACATTCGCCAGAGAGGAAAACACTACCAACATCTCCATCGATAATCATCTACTAAATCAAGTAAAAGATTTCACATACCTGGGGAGCATTTTTTCAGCAAATGGAAGAATAACTAATGAAATTCAACACAGATGCAACAAAGCAAATCAAATGATAGGCAAATGGCGCCAATTTAAGATGCAAACACGTCACCATGAACACAAAAAGAGCAATGTTCAACACAATCTTTCTCCCCACATTATGTTACCAGTGCCAAACCTGGACGCTGACAACAAACGATAGAAGAAAACTAGTCACAACAGAGATGAAGTGTCTACGCAGAATGCTGGGTGTAACAAGAAGAGACCGGTTGAGAAATGAAGACATCAGGAAAAAGTGGGTACAACATCAATACTAGACTTCATCAAGAAACAACCAATTAAATGGTTCGGTCACGTAAGCAGATTACCATCAGACAGTGCACCCCAAAGAGCAATGCTGCTCCGATACAATGGGTACAAAGCAAAAGGCCGGCCACGCAAAAGATGGACCTCAGAGATAACAGAGGCGACGAAAGAGACTATCTACGAAGCGCATACTAGGGCCCGTTTTAGAAATCTCTTCCTGACCTGACGCTGTAAGGCATACAGGATTCGAGAAAGAAAGAAAGAATGATATACATGATTTTCAGAGTTTCTAGGTAGCCCTAACAAATGTATGATAATTATGAATGTGATTTAACAATCAACTATTGGCTATTATTAACTATTACAAAATGAAGTATTCCGGGAAAGAGGAGAAGAGGAAGACCACGGACAAGATGGATTCAGGATATAACTGATGATTTGAGCATGTCAGCTGCAGAAGCATGACATCTTGCATATGAGAGAGAAATTCCGAAGGGTTGTTAGAGAGCAAAGTTCTGCTCAGGACAAGCTATTTATTGAGTCCTTGGTGAAAACCAAGAAAACAATTGTCGAAAGTTCAGAAGAGTGGATGTTAAGAGTTCATCTGAACTAAAGATGATAAACTCAAACATTCCGGCGAACAAAACAAAACCACAAAAGCTGTTAAATCGCAATAACAAGCATATCTTTTTCTGAATAAAAATGACATCAAATACTTTTCTTTCTTTCTTTCGTTCTTTTTTTTTAGCTCAGCTAACATCCCCCATTAAAATGATTTCATCCGAGCACAAAACAGTCTTTGAATCTGTGAAGATATTCTTGTTCAATATGTCTGTGAAACTAGGTCGTCAGACATAAATAATTATGTGAATTGTACTTCTGAAAGTGGTCTTGTATAAATCTAGACCAGTCACACAACATTTAAAATTATTTCAAGAGCTGTGTCCTTCAAATTTAAAGTTGAGTTTCCTTCAGCTGGAAATTGGAATCATCATCATTTTGTGAGAAACGTAATCGAGTAAACTTTCACATCCGTAAATATTTCTTATTACGAATAAAGGATTGGTTGATTACTTCTTCTTCTTCTGCGTTCTCACTAGATTAGACTTGAAGACATTGATCCCGGTGAAGAATGGGTACCAGTGCCAAGAGCAATCGCTACATCCTTTTCTGTATGCATCGAACTTGATAAAGAATGCAGGCAACACAACCCACTTGTTGTGGAGGCAGAGGTTCAGGCATTAATTTCCGAGAACGCATCTGAGCATGATGTAATCATTTATACGGATGGTTCGGTGATTCGACATGTGCGGAGCTCGTGGGCTTTCACTGCTCAGGTCGGAGGTGATGTTGTGAAGGAAGACAGTGGTGGTTTTGCCGTGACTACAAGCAGTCTCACTATGGAAATCATGGCGGTTACCAAAGCGATGATTTGGCTAGAATCACAGACTTTTATCCATGCATGTTTTTTCAGTGACTCAAAGAGTATGCTCAGGAAGATTGAAACAGGATGGGATAGCAGACATTGGATAGAATCGCTGGGGAGGTCTAAGCTGACAAAGATCAGTTTTATTTTTGTGCCAGGGCATGCAGATGTAAGGGGAATGAACGTGCGGATAGGCTTGCAGGTATGGCTGCTGTCCAAAGCGGACGAGCAATGGACCAGGCTGATATTATAAATTCCTTAAGGAGAGAGGGCGTGTACATGATTCACGTAATAGCGGTGAATTCACAACACTAACCAGACTACAAGAACTCAAAGTTAAGTATGGTGTAGCTCGACAAGAACGCTATGCTGGCAGACAAAGAAGAATTTAAACCAACAAAGAACCGGTGTCGTTAGTCGCCACACACTGATGGACATACTGAGGAAAGATCGAGCACTTATGGGACTAATTTGTTCGACGGCAGTGATGGTGATCCGACGACTAAACAAACTAAACTAAACTAGATTGGAAGTTCGGATTCTCTAATGGAGGCAGCCGTCTGCCTTGGATTGTCAGCCAGCATACAGTTTATCTTGGACGCTGGTGTAAGTCGGCCACCTCTTAAAATTGATTGATTAGACCATCATGATTGTCCTCAGGAATAATTTATTGTTACTCCGATATCTTTCTTACACAGGGATGTCTCTGAGTGCGTACCGATTTCGTCAATACGACCAGGGTCACGGATGTAATTTTGAAAATGGTGACAATTTGAGTCGAAATTTTATTTTATTTTTTTATTTTTAAACTTTTGCCTAGGCAACGGCTTGTAAACCTACTGTAACCGATTTTTTAAATGCCAAAGGTTCTTTTACAGGAACTATGGAATAATAGCCGTCCATCGCAAGCGATGATGACAACAATCTCAGACGTGTACTGTTGCACCTCTCTGGTCTGTGCGGAGGTGACTGTAGAGTCCAATCTTAGAACAGAATCCCCGACCACAGGTGGGGCATACATGATCAAGGTTAGACATGTGCGTGTTGTGTGCTCTGTCTTTCGCGCTGCTCGTTTTCTCTGTGACTCAACAATACGATGATTCTCAGCTATTCGGGTTCCTCTTTGTTGTTACAGCGCCACATTTGGCGATCTTGCGCAAGAGATTCCCAGCACGTATTGTCTATATCGAAGCATTTCAGAGACACTTTAAGAGTGTCTTTAAAGCGTTTTTCTGTCCACCAGCTAAACGTCTGCCCCCTTCAAGCTCGCCATACATCAACTGTTTTGGATGCGTTTATCAGGCATTCGAGCAACGTGACCGACCCATCTCAGTTGGGCCTTCTGCAACAGGGTGTTGATGCTTGGGATCTTTGCTCTTGTGAGGACTTCGCTGTCTGGAATTTTGTCCTGCCAGTTTATTTTAGTATTCTGCGTAGACAGCTTGTGTGGAAATGGTTTAATTTTCTTCCGTGTCTGCTATACACTGTCCATGTCTCGCTTGCGTACAGCAGCGTGGTTAGCACTATGGCCTGGTAACTTTCAGCTTTGTGACTATGCTTATCCCCTTCCGTTCCCACACAGTGACACGTAACCTTCCGAACAAGCACTGGCTTTGGATATCCTATTGTGGACCTCAGAATCTATGTTTGCCGATCTGGATAGGAGGCTGCCAAGATAAGCAAAGTTGTCCGTTGACTGGAGACGCTGGTGTTTAATGTTGATGACTGGATCGTAATACTGTTCTCTAGGGGCGGGCTGGAACATGACCTCTGTTTTTGGTGTTAATGGTGAGGCCAAACCTATCACAGGCCATTGAGAACTTGTCCATGTAAGTCTGCATTTCTTCCTCAGAGTTGGTAGCGAGGGCACAGTCATCAGCAAACAAAAGGTTTGAGATAGTTGATTCTTTTACCTTGGTGGAGGATTTTAACCACCGAAGATTGAATAGGTTACCGTCTGTCCTGTATCTAATCTTACCCCATGTTCGTCGCCTTCCCAAAGACATCCGTGAGCATGGCAGCAAACATCATGCTGAAGAGTGTTGGGGCCAGTACACATCCCTGTTTGACGCCGTTGGGGACATGGAAGGCTTCCGACAGCTCCCCTTCGTCAAGTACACGTGCCATCATGCCCTCGTGAAACTGTTGAACGATCTTGATGAATTTCTTTGGGCATCCAAATTTTTCCATGATCTTCCATAGACCCTCCCTGTTAATCATAGCTGAAAGCCTTTGTCAGATCGACAAAGACCATATGAGGTTACGGTGCTGCTCTTGGCATTTCTCCTGTAGTTGGCGAGCAGCAAATATCATGCTGCTGTTCCACGACCTGCCCTGAAGCCACATTGGGTCTCAGGGAGTAAGTCCTGTTCCAGGTGATCGATTAATCGATTGAGAAGGACTCTGGCCAGTATTTTGCCAGCGATTGACAGGAGGAGATCCCCTGTGGTTATCGCTGGCCTGGCGGTTTCCTTTCCGCTTGTACAGGTGGACAATAGTGGCATCCTTTAATTCCTGTGGCACACGTTCGTTGCACCAAATGGATGTAAATAACTCTGTCAATTTTAGCATCAACGTGGGCCCTCCTTCTTGTAGACTTCGGTTGGTATTGAGTCTGCACCCGGTGCCTTCCCGCTGGACATCTGGCTTGTTGCCTTCTTGACCTCTGCTAAGGTAGGTGGAATATCAAGCTTGGCATTGATTGGGACCTAGGCATGCGCTCATGGCTTCATAACATATAGTGGATGGATGGTTGAGGACAGAACGGAAGTGTTCTGCCCAGCGATTTAGTATCTGAGGCTTGTCAATTAGTAGCCTTGCTCCATCTGCATCGAGTATGGGAGTGGGGTGAGATTGTTGAGGTCCGTAAACAGTTTTAGGGCATCGTAGAAGCGTTTGAAATCATGTCTGTCTGCATATATCTGATTTCATCAGATTTTTGCTTAGCCATGCGTCTTGTAATTTCCCGATTCTCTCTTGAGCCCTTCTACGAGCATCTAGGAAAGCTGTTTTGGATGATGATGATGGGTCATTTTGATAGGCTCTGTATGTCTCATGTTTCGTAAGAAGAATAGACTTGATTTCTTCGTCATTTTCGTCAAACCAGTCGTGGCTCTTGCGTACAGATGTCCTATGAGCTCAGAGGTAGATAGGTACACGGTGTCTCTGAGGCAGTCCAGTCCTCGTCCACGCTGGTTTTGCCAAATTGGAGGTCCTTCAATTTGTCGTCCAGGTCTCTTATTAAACTTTCGGTGACAGCGGAGCTTTTCAATTTGGAGACTGCCAGCTTTTTGTTGGTTTGCGACCCTGGTGACGTTTTCTAGGCTTGATGCGGAGGTTGAGCTTTGACACGATCAATCTATGATCGGTCCAACATTCTGCCCGCACATAGCCTTTGTGACTCTGACGTCACGTCTGTCATTTTCCTTACGATGACGTAGTCAATGAGGTGCCATTGTTTGGAACGGGGATGCATCCATGACGTTTTGTTTCGGGTTGGTAAACGAAACAAGGAGTTTGTAATTGTTAGGTCGTGGGCAGCACATAGTCTGAGTAATAGAAGCCCATTACTATTGCACTTGCCCACGCCGTGTACTCCTAGTACTCCATCCCAGACCCGATGGTCTGTCCCTACTCTGGCATTGAAGTCCCGAGTATGATGAGCTTCTCAGACCTTGGAACCGCTGAGATGGCTGAGTCAAGGTCTTCGTAGAAACCATCCTTGATTTCGCTTGGATTTGTCATTGTCGGGCGTAGACGCTGAGTAAAGTGGCACTCTTTTTTCTCCTAGTGAGATCTGAAGAGTCATCACTCTGTCACTGACACCTTTTGGGAGTCTGGTGAGGCCGCGCACAAGATGAGATTGACAGCAAACCCTACACCAGATTCCCGACGTTCTGTATTGGCTCTCCAAAAGAAAGTGTAACCACCGCCCACCTCTGACAGCTGACCCTCGTCAGGAGTCTGAGTCTCCTCAAGGCAGCTATGTCGATATCGTAGCGTGCCAGTTCTCTAGCCACGAGTGCAGTCCGTCTCTCAGGTCTTTCAGCTTTGTTGTTATCTAATAGTGTTCGCACGTTCTACGCGCCTATGGTGAGAGCTTTAAGCGTGTTCTTCATGTTGTGTGATTTGTGTTGTATGTAGTTGTCTGAAGCTGTAGCTTGCGCTGTATTTGGATTATAGTGAGGAAAAGTTGCGCTATTCGTCAACCTCACTCTCTCGTCCAGGACTATCTGTATCCAGGGCAAGACAAGTCAAGACGACTGGAGATAGTGCCAGATGCAGTGGATGACCAGGGCTTTCTAAAGTGCCTCGCCGTGCTCTATGCGGTCCACACCGCTCTGCTGTGATCCGCCTTTCTAACCGTTGAGCCAACTAGTGGCCTCATCCGCGAAGTCAGCCGGATCCAGTCTTTGCATGCACAGGCAGACAGTGCCTAGATTACCGATGCTGCTAGACCCATCGGTTTCCCTCACCTGGTTTGACCACCGAATAGGCGATGTAACCGTTGTAGTCGCTGTGCATGTTACAGCTAAACTACAGGCAAGAGTTGTGTGTTGTAGTCACGTTACAACTATTGTTCCGGCCGCCCTGCTGTGTAAGTTACATTTCCAGAAGCGGCGCGATGGCGGTAGGATAGACCTGTCCTGGCATGTGTCTGTCCGAAAAATTACTGGACAATTCTCTTGTCCCAAGGTGTGCTGGTATTTTTTCATCAGCACATAACAGGAACCTTTGCAGACAACACACTGACGCTTTTAACAGGTTCCGTAACGTGACCTTGACCTTCCTTGACCTTCCTGGTGATGCGTGAAGTGTTTCTTTTGTTGGGTGGAATCGCGTGGTAGTTGTCAGCGCTTGGCGTTAATTGAAAATTTTTATCGATAACTGGTGTCGACTAGAAACACGATCTTATTTTCTATTTACACTGTAGTAGAATATAATTGATGATGATAGTAACACAATTACATCTTGAGTTCTTTCACTGCTTATACACAACCGAATAAAGAGGGCGTATATGGAATAGAGAGGGGCAAGCAGGTGGAACAAGAGATAAGGAGCGGAAGGTGGCGATGGATAGGATACACAATGAGAAAACCCCTTACAGCATCACGAGACAGGATCTCCAATGAAACCCCCAGGGCAATAGAAGTCAAGGGAGCACCAAGAACACATGAAGATGGGAAATGGAGACGAAATACAAGAAAATGAGGGGAGAGTGGAGAGATCTGGAAAAGATGGCCTTGGATAAGCGTGCTTGGAAGACCTTGGTTTCGGACCTATGGCTCCCTAGGGGCGAAGAGTGAAGAAGAAGAAGAAATGTTCTGTTACTGGTTCAATTTGAACACGGAACCTACGTTTCATCATCATCATCCGATATGACTAAGAACTCAATCTTATCTACATTGTTACTAGGGATCTCTGGATAAATATTTCGATCGCTCCATCTTGGGTACGAACCGAGTTAGTTAGTCTTTCCTCTTGGGCCTGTGGGCGGCGCAGAGGTCATAGCTCTTCATGTCTCGCGGTTCGTTTCTATCTGTTGTAGGTCTTTAATGTTTACTAGGCCCATCGTTGAGCCTTCTCTGATGATGGTTCTACGCAGTCTCTCTTGGTCTTCCTCGTTTTCTTTTCCCCTCTGGTGTCCATATGGGGGATTGGTAAGGGAGTCTTCTCTCATCCATTCTAAGTGTGTGGACGATGTAGTTCCAGCGGCGCTTTCTTATAAAATTTGATACATTTTCTTGCTTGGTCTCTTGTCTTTTTGTGTATTAGGGGCTGAAATCTGACCATTTGAGGGTTCAGTATTCTTCTAACCCGAAACCAGTACCTTTGGAATAAGAGGCGAGCACATTACCTCCACAAAACAGAGACAGCAAATATAGAAACATTGTTTGTATGCTTATTTGTTTAATTCGCGTCATCTTATTTAACTCATGACTCTTTCACCATGACTCTTTATACGTCTGCGTATGTAACCACCTTCAGAACAGTCATCTATGTTATATATACTCTGTGGATTGTGTCTTTCATTGATAGTCTTCAAATTTGAAAAAAAAAAATATTTTCCTATTTTTTCTTATTTACAAATAATTGCTATTTTCTGAGCTTCTTTCTCATGTCCTGGCTTAGATAATTCCATCCCATGTTTTAACCAATATTTATATGCTTTCTAATCTAACGTCTAATAATAATAGCCGCCCATCGTAATCAATGATGATAAAAGCCTCAGACGTGAGCTGTTGCACCTCCCAGGTGTGTGCAGATATGACTGTAGTGTCAGTCCTGGAACAACATTCTCTACCATAGGTGGGGCATACATGATTAGGGTTGGTCATGTAGGTGGTGTATGCTCTGTCTTTTCAAGCAGTTCTTTTCTTTACGCCTCAACAGTACACTGATTCTCAACTATGCGAGTTTCTTTTGCGTTTTTACAACGCCACATTTGGCGATCTTGAGGAAGGGATTCTCATCACATGGTGTCTATAATGAAGAATTTTAGAAACACTTTAAATTGTATCTAACAAAGATGGTTTAATGCTTTGTTTGGTGAATCATTTTTGTATGCTATGAAAAAATCGTAGCATATCATCCTTTATAGGACGTAACCGTCAACCACGGTAAACGAGTCATTGATTTTCTAGGCACCACTTATACGTTCAGTAGTTAGTCATTGCTTTCGGAACGGTGAGGTCTATTTTTAACTTTTCGTAAAATCCCCGGAAACGAATTTGTTTCCAAACTCGCCCACCGCGGAGTTTGATTATATTCTATACCAATATGAATTATAAAAGTGGACAGACTGTGTAGTAAGAAGAGGATAGACATAAATAATAAAAAGTTGATAGGATTGGATAGTAAAGGTGGACAGATATGGATAATAACAATTGGATAGTATTAACTGGACAGATATGGATAATAAAAGTGGATAGTATTAACTGGACATATATGGATAATAAAAATGGATAGTATTAACTGGACATATATGGATAATAAAAATGGATAGTATTAACTGGACAGATATGGATAATAAAAATGGATAGTATTAACTGGACAGATATGGATAATAAAAATGGATAGTATTAACTGGACAGATATGGATAATAAAAATGGATAGTATTAACTGGACAGATATGGATAATAAAAATGGATAGTATTAACTGGACAGATATGGATAATAAAAATGGATAGTGTTAACTGGACAGATATGGATAATAAAAATGGATAATATTAACTGGACAGATATGGATAATAAAAATGGATAGTAAGAACTGGACATATATGGATAATAAAAATGGATAGTGTTAACTGGACAGATATGGATAATAAAAATGGATAGTATTAACTGGACAGATATGGATAATAAAAATGGATAGTATTAACTGAACAGATATGGATAATAAAAATGGATAGTGTTAACTGGACAGATATGGATAATAAAAATAGATAGTAAGAACTGGACAGATATTATGGATAATAAAAATCGGATAGACATGGATAGTATTAACTGGACAGATATGGATAATAAAAATGGATAGTATTAACTGGACAGATATGGATAATAAAAATGGATAGTAAGAACTGGACAGATATGGATAATAAAATCGGATGACATGGATAGTATTAACTGGACAGATATGGATAATAAAAATGGATAGTATTAACTGAACAGATATGGATAATAAAAATGGTTAGTGTTAACTGGACAGATATGGATAATAAAAATGGATAGTAAGAACTGGACAGATATGGATAATAAAAGGAGAACAGACATGGGTAGTAAGAACTGGACATACATGGATAATTAAATGTAAACAGACATGGGTTATAACCTGAGATCTGTAAGTCTCCGCTCATCGCTTGAGCCGTATAGTAGAACTGTTGGACTGAAAAGCGCAACGTATAAAGTTTGGTTTTCGAATTAGGCAAAATACGGGTAGAAGAAGGAGAAGATGAAGATACGTTGGACACACCTTGAGAAGAAATGATCTAAGAATATCAAAGCAGGCACTGAAGTAGGATGTAGAGGGTTCAATAAAAATAAGATGACCTAAGGAGACCGTGAAACGAACTTTGCTGAGAGAGGCAATAAATATGGATCTCAGTTCCATGGAAGAGATTGAGAACGTTGCGCAGGATAGAGCGGTATGAAGAAGTTCCTTGCAGGCCTTATATAACGTACAACGGTCCGAGATGAATTATTAGTAAAATACGGCTACAGTTGTGGCTCCAGCACACGAAAACGTCGATTTACAAGGGAAGAAATGAACTGATCCACCTTACTTTCTGCATACTTCTGTGTTCTGTGAATATACTAGAAGCGGCATGCATTTCCCACATTACTGTCTACAAATGCTTCCAGAATTTTCCTTTTTTTATATTCATAATTGAACTGGTAAATTAATGCATTATGTAATCTTTATTTGTTTTGCTTCCTGTATATATTGCGCTTCCAGATTGATTACATCTTTTCATTTTTTTATATCAGTTTCCCCTGGAGGTCGTATTTACATTACCCTGTTGCTGTTTGTTAAGAAATCTGATTAAAGCTTCCTCATCATTTTTATATAACATTTTTTGATCTTGTCTGTTTTATACTGATATAATTATCAAATAACAATTTAATTAAGAACATTTTTTGGTTCTTTTCAATCTCCAAGTACATTTTGATTACAGTGCCGTTACATGTAGCAAGCTGGTATCTCAGAAGAATCACAGAATGTAATAAATAACAAAAGTTCATACACAATGAGAAAGATAAAAAGCAGAAAAATGTTTCATTACTTTTTCAAGAAGATTGATTTCAGATTTTAATCAATATAATTTTTTAAATATTATATATTATTTTTTTGTCAGTTATTCAAGGTATAAAACTCTTAGTTGTCCAGAGCAAAAACAACGTTTTGATAAGCAATATTTAATCATACATTTTTAAACAGACTACTGGCCCGTGTTTGCCCAAATATAAAATAATTAAATGAATATCGGTAAATATATCAAATTGTTACAGGTTTCGTACGACAAATTAAGATTTAAGCAAAAAGTGTACATTAATGTGACAAGTAGAACGCCTGTGTGGTGGCTGGGCCCCACAAGGGAAACAAAGAATAATTACTCTGTTACCTACAAGGCATGTAGTAATAAAAAGCGTCGCAGAAATGGAATGTGCTTGCCTACTTGTAGGCACATAACTGACACAACGTACACTCGCTCTTAGTCTCAGCTCATATACAAAGAGTGGTTAAAACGTGGTCGATGTAGAGCGTTCGAAGAAGAAGAAGATGAAGCACCTTCGGTGAAAAATTGTGGATGTGAAAAGGACACGTGGTTGGCTTACAGAAAATCTTGATCTTCACTAATTGAGATCTAAATTACAAGTACGTCTGAAGTCAAAGTAAAGCTCACCAGAATTGCGAGGGAAACTGGTGGTAAGGAAATCAAAACTTTACGCAAAAGGAGTATATGGTGCCATTTTTATCGCACTAACTACGTCTGAATGCATAGACAGGAAAATAACAACAACAAAATTATTGTCCAACAAAATTATTATCAAAAAAAAAAAAATTAAACAAAAATAAACACGCATTCATGAGCACAAAATATTTTTATTTCAAGTCAAAGAAGTCACATGACTTGGAAAACATATAATCGTGTGTAATTTTAAACAACAAAGTTTAGTACAGTCATATAACAGTAATGATAATATTGAGAAACCAATAAATCAATAAAATATCACACAGTAGATTTAATCAACAATTTCCACAATAATTCAAGTGTCGCTTCAGTTTAGAAGTGTTCATAATAAAATATATAATTATTAAAGTAATATTACTATTTTTCGTCAATTATTCCGCGGCGTTTGGGTTCTGTATCTTGGATTCGATTCAATGAGAACATAGCACTGAAGAACTTGAGTGTCTGCGGATTTTCTACCCACTCCTGACGAGAGCCAGGATTGGAATGGTCTAACACAATGTTATTATCTGGAATGATCAATGACATATCAGCCAAGATAAGGTTCACTGTGCTAATTCCCCACCACGAGATTTGCCTCCTGGTTATTCCGAGCTCTAGTATACTTTAGTGTTTGTCCACATGTTCAACATAAGAGAATCATCACGTTCTGAGTCCCATCATCTTTGCGATAGGTATCAGTTTTCAGAAGAATACACACACTGGTTTTATATACTCATTTCTATTCAATATCATTCTAGCTTTTCAGCATCACGTCTTAACTTCATCAAGAAACAACAAATTAAATGGTTCGGCCACATAGGCAGATTATCAACAGACAGTGCGCCTTAAATAACAATGTTACTCTGATACAGTGTATACAAAACAAACGTCCGTCCACGCAAAATGGTGGACCTAAGAAATAACAGAGGCAACGAAAAACACTATTTCTGAAGCAAACACAAAAGTCCGTTTTAGAAATCTCTCCTACCCTGCTGCTGCGAGGTAAAGTAGGATTAGCAGAAGAATACACACACTGGTTTTACATACTCATTTCTATTCAATATCATTCTAGCTTTTCAACATCACGTCTTAACTTCATCAAGAAACAACAAATTAAATGGTTCGGCCACATAGGCAGATTATCAACAGACAGTGCGCCTCAAATAACAATGTTACTCTGATACAGTGTATACAAAACAAACGTCCGTCCGCAAATGGTGGACCTAAAATAACAGAGGCACGAAACACTATTTCTAAGCAACACAAGTCTGTTTGAAATTCCACCCTGCTGCTGCAGGTAAGAGATTAGAGAAATTAAGAAGAAAGATATCGCGTTTCTCAATAAGAGGCATGCCTTCATATTGTCATTACGAAGATATTTGTGAGAGGCTATTAGCATGATGTGTCAGACCACAACTAACCTCTAGTACCACATCTACTGTGCTATACTGTAGCATTATGTCAGATCCGAATGGTCCTATAAAAGACAGTCATTAGAATGGCTCATTGGTTGTGTTCGTAAAATCGCTCGTATTGCTAGGCAAGGCGATTGGTGTCGTAAGTACTAGGGTAAGTGGTTCGAGTCCCGTGTTTGTCTATTTGATTTTTCGGAAGCTCTTAATACCTGTACCTGTTTATTTGTTGATCATATTCGTTACTTCCGTTTCTTCCTCTGGGGTTCTTGAAAAAACTCCTTGTGCTCAGTGTTGACATATCAAACTGTCGCGATGTCATTGAATAGTCTAATCTAAGGTTATCGCTTGACCTTATTCGCTATATGGTAAAGCAAGTTGTAAACAAAGAAACTCAACAAGGAAAATAGAACAAGAAGAAAACAACAAATTAATATGTATACATATCGAGATAGAGGAAAAACTGCAGTAAAATATGTATACATATCGAGATAGGGGAAAACTGCAGTAAATCTATGAAGCAATGGCGAAACACGTAAAAACAAAGTACTGTAATTTTAGAAAATACAAAAACAATAAGAATACACAGCAACGTTTTGATCAAAAGATCTTTATCAATCAAAGAATAGAAAAGAGGTGAAGAATTTCACCTCTAGCACAACACACAACATGTTGAGTCAAACAACAAGTATTTAACGGTCCTAAAATGAAAATTTATGAATAAAAAACAATAACGAAATAAAAACAAAAACTAGAAGTGGAAAAAGATAAACAATACAAATCATATCTATCTATATATAAATATATATAAATATATATATATATATATATATATATATATATATATATATATATATATATATATATATATATATATATATATATATATACCTATATACAATAAACATACTCACAAATAGAACATGGAGCAAGAAAACAGACAGTATTAAGAAGCATAGGAATAGAGTGCGTTGAGTCCGTGAGGTATACATACATGATAACCGTGATAACATAGTGGTTAGCAGGGGAAAGGCAGGCTCCACCAAAAATATTGAGTAACATGTACTTATTATTTAAGACATTTCTTGTTTATAATTATTACTTTCAACGAGATACTGATTAGCTTTGAAAGTTGATATATAGCGCTAAAATATCACACACATTCTGAAATCTAAAATTCAACATATTTTTCCTCCAATTAGTATACACCCATGGTCATTAGGGGCCAGTAAGAACAGGCCTACCAAACCAAAAATAATTAACGTGTACTTATTATTTAAAAAATTTGTTCGTAATTATTATTGTTAACTTGACACTGATTAGCTTTGAAAGTTGAATATTTAACACTAAAATATAAATGTTATATCATAATAATATAACAATCATAATAATATATAAATAGCTAAGGATAAAAAACTAGGTATATACGGTCTCAAATTCAGCTTCTCTCTATATACTTGATGTATATATCAGCACACTATGTTTTATCGGGTCGTTTTAAAATTCTCTACTGACGATGTAACATTGCGACCTCTGATCGCTACCTTTAATTATAATTGCCAAAACAATCTATGTCATTTTATTCACTGGAAGCTAAATTCCTACACGATCAACCAATTAACAGTTAAACGACGACTCTTGATTAAATAGTACTTTGTATAATTATCGATTGAATCACAAATGAAATATAAAATAGTAAAAAATTATATGCATTAATAGAAATATGTAACTAACTATTATTATAATGTTAACGGTAATCGTCCGTTTCGTATTCAATATACATATGACTTCTACAACGCACACTCGTTTGCGATTGACAAGCTGTGACCTAATTTTGAAGTTGTGGCTTAGTCAAAATTCAAAATGAATCAAGTGGATTATTTATTACGAAATCCGTTTCCTTCGTTAAAGATAGAAGAAAAACTTTTGTATATGTTTTTGTTATATTTTTTTAAATAGTTTTGTATATGTGCAACAAGATGGCAAGAAAAAGAGGAATTTCAATAATAAGTGGTTTAGTAAAAATCGTGGTTAACTGTCAGTGAAGAAAAGCAAAGTTTTTTGGTTTTTATTGTTTGCTATTTCATGGTGAAGGACTGTGGTCAACGGTAGGTTGAAAAGATCTCATTTGTATCTTAGTTATATGGTATATATTTTAGCTGTTGTTGAACCCCAGAAATTATGAGTTTTCACCATTTTGCCTATAGTGCGTGGGGTAGAGTGTCCGGCTTTCTTGCAATGAGAGCTGGTAATTATGTTTGACCATTGATTCAGGAGAGGAGTATACGCTTACACGCGACTCGTACGTTGTTACTTCTTACATTTGCTTTGCATTTATGCAACTTTTTAAATTAAACCTCGGCAGAAGATGCGTGTATTCACTAGTATTTAGGACCCAAGAGGCATGTCTGCGTTTGCTTTATTACCTATACCAGAGTAGCTCTCTCTTCTCGATCCTTACCCACTTAGCCAGACATGATCTTTTGTCTATTTCCAGGGACACCACGAGGAGGTGGAGTAGGGTCTTGATCAGTGCAAGCTCACCTAACCGCCAGGCCTGCGATAATCACATGGGGATCTCCCTCCTGTCAATTGCTGGCAAGATACTGGCCAGAGTCCTCCTCAATCGATTAATCAATCACCTGGAACAGGACTTACTCCCTGAGACCCAATGCGGCTTCAGAGCAGGTCGTGGAACAGCAGACATGATATTTGCAGCTCGCCAATTACAGGAAAAATGCCAAGAGCGGCACTGTAACCTCTACATGGTCTTTGTCGATCTGACAAAGGCTTTCGACACGGTCAACAGAGAGGGTCTATGGAAGATCATGGACAAATTTGGATGCCCAGTGAAATTTATTAAGATCGTCCAACAGTTTCACGAGGGCCTGATGGCACGGGTACTTGATGAATGGGAGCTGTCGGAAGCCTTCCAGGTCACCAACGGCGTCAAACTGGGCTGTGTACTTGCCCCAACACTCTTCAGCATGATGTTTGCTGCTATGCTCACGGACGTCTTTTGGGAAGGCGACGAACATGGGGTAAAGATTAGATACAGGACAGACGGTAACCTATTCGATCTTCGGAGGTTAAAATCCTCCACGAAGGTAAAAGAATCAACTATTTCAAACCTGTTGTTTGCTGACGACTGCGCCCTCGCTACCAACTCTGAGGAAGAAATGCAGACTTACAGGGACAAGTTCTCAATGGCCTGTGATAAGTTTGGCCTCACCATTAACACCAAAAAAACAGGTCATGTTCCAGCCCGCCCCTAGAGAGCAGTACTACGATCCAGTCATCAACATTAAACACCAGCGTCTCCTGCCAACGGACAACTTTTCCTATCTTGGCAGCCTCCTATCCAGATCAGCAAACATAGATTCTGAGGTCAACAATAGGATATCCAAAGCCAGTGCTGCGTTCGGAAGGTTACGTGTCACTGTGGGGAAGGGGATAAGCATAGCCACAAAGCTGAAAGTTTACCAGGCCATAGTGCTAACAACGCTGCTGTACGCAAGCGAGACATGGACAGTGTATAGCAGACACGGAAGAAAATTAAACCATTTCCACACAAGCTGTCTACGCAGAATACTAAAAATAAACTGGAAGGACAAAATTCCAGACAGCAAAGTCCTCACAAGAGCAAAGATCGCAAGCATCAACACACTGTTGCAGAAGACCCAAATGAAATGGGTCGGTCACGTTGTTCGAATGCCTGATAAACGCATCCCAAAACAGTTGATATATGGCGAACTTGAAGGGAGCAGACGGTCAGCTGGTGGACAGAAAAAACGCTTTAAAGACACTCTTAAAGTGTCTCTGAAATGCTTCGATATAGACACCTCGTGCTGGAATCCTTGCGCAAGATCGCCAAATGTGGCGCTGTAACAACAAAGAGGAACCCGAATAGCTGAGAATCATCGTATTGTTGAGGCACAGAGAAAACGAGCTGCGCGAAAAGACAGAGCACACAACACGCACATGTCTAACCTTGATCATGTATGCCCCACCTGTGATAGGGATTCTGTTCTAGGATTGGACTCTACAGTCACCTCCGCACACACCAGAGAGGTTCAACAGCACACGTCTGAGATTGTTGTCATCATCGCTCGCGATGGACGGCTATATATAACCCTGGCGCAACGTTGTCCCGTTTGTTATTTGCACATGCGGCGTAAAATCATTATAGTAAAGAGGGAATAACTTCGCGGAATAGACAAATAATAGTAAATACTAAAATATAAACCTAGCCGAAAAACCATAATTTTTCCGAAATTTTTGTCTGGCCCCACCACCAAAAATGACCACGAGCCGCCACTGGTGGTTAGTGTACTTGCATTTGTAATGCGTGGACCAATGATCAAATATCTTAGTTTGTTTTCTCGCGAAACGATTCTCAGAACGACCCAGTAAAATTGGGTACCATAAAAACACAAAGAAGTCAAGGTTGACGGTGTATCGTTAAATCACATCGCAATTGTTAGTCTTTCTTCTTCTTCTTCTTCTTCACCTTTCAACTTTCAACGGAGCACAGGTCTTCAGCAAACTTCTTCCAGCTCTTCCTCTCTTTTGCCATTCCTTTCAATTCTTTCCATGTTTTACTTATCCTTTTAAAATCAACCTCCAGCTCTCTTCCCATGGTCTGTCTAGGCCTTCCCCTACTCCTCTTTCTCTGCGGGTTTCAAAACAGTGTCTGTCTTGCAATGCTTCCGTCTAGTCTTTGATCAAACCGAAATACTCGCTAAGCTTCGTATTCCTTTTATGCTCACATATTCCTTTTGTAGTATATAGGGACTGAGATGGTATGATAAGACTACAAATGAGGAACTCAGAGAAAGAACAAAGCATATACCAGTGGAGAAAGAGCTAAGGAAGAAATGCTGGCGATGGATAGAACACACATTGAGAAGACCGACCGGAAAAATTATAATAAAAAAATTATAAAACAGAAAATATTTGTCCTCAGAGGCTACAGAGGCGATGAAGACATTCTCCCAACTCTTGCGCCTTCATCGCCTTTGTAGCGAGTTCCTCCATTCTTCGCTCCTTAAAGAAGAAATAAATAATAAATATATTTAAAAAAATTATCTTCGTGATTTTGCGATTGAATAATTATTTAAAATTGGAATTCTGTATTTAAATTCATCATACGCCCGTCTTACAAGATCCATTTTTTCATCAATTTTCTATTTCTTGTATATAATCATTTGAAAATTGACCATGTATGTCAAATATATATCAATTTTCTGTCAAAGAGAAAATAGAGCATGTATATATGGGAGGGGGCGTTGAATATCACTGATGTCCAAAACCGTCAGTCTATGGACTATTAGTGTTGAGTATCAATTCGTGTGTTGTCCGTGCCGTGAAGCCATGCCACACCTTTGTCTCTCTCATTATGTCATCTTTTGTCTCGTCTCCTTTACAGGTTGATAATATGTGCTCTTAACATCGCATTCTCACCACACGCCTAAACATGATTGCCACTTTCTTATATTGGTATTAGGGGTAATAGGTGCAATTAAATATAACGTGACAGTACAGCGCCCGTAAACTGACACTTAAGGAGACCCTACCCAACTTATCTGATGTGATCATGAAAACATTATAATGCATTGTAGCCTGGAAATTGCACAAGGGTCAATGAGCTGGTATTGACCAAGATCTAAACCACGTATACGATTGTAACATACTTAAGTTAAGCAAAGCGAAAGGGATCGAGGAATGCCATTAACACGATGCGGTGGCAGTGTACACGCTGCTACGCACAATACTATAATTGCCGCAGATCGGACTGTTAATATCTCTGAGTGGTAACATCTACACGTATCCCTTGCCCGACATCCACAATTATGTAGAAATGACAAGGTGCCTGGTTGATAGAACCAGTATTTGCCCGTACTCTAAGGATTCAGCTTGCGGATAGCTTGTCACTTGGAACAATATAGTTGATTTACTAGTAGTGGTAGTAGTTGTAGTAGTTGGTGCTGTAATAATAGTAGCAATGCGCCCTTTTCGGTCTCGAGGGATCATAAAGCTGTGCCGCTGTACAGATGCGTCGCAGCTCCGTTGGTAACTATAAGCGCAATGAGGGAGCAGTAATCTCTGGTACAATTCTTACACTTGAAACATGAGACAGGTCTCTCCAGGGAAAATTACATCATGTAGTAAAAAATCTTTCGTTCTGCTTGTGTTATCTTATTTGTCAACATTCATTAACTCCTTTCTTTCTTATTTTCTCCACAAACATCTGTCTATGGTGTTTGTTTTCTATATTCTTTTGTTTATGTCAAGAGCATTCATATCTTGCTTAGAGATATATTTATTTCACATTTTTTATTTTATTTTCTTATCTTTTTTTTATTGTCTCGTCTCTTTTCAGAGAATGCTTGGCAATAACAGACATCCTTTGAAATTTGAGAATTTTCCATGTGGGAGTTTGACCAAGTAACAGGAGACACATCTACATGAGGAGAGTGCGCATGGTTGAAATTTCCACTATCTCAAGTACTTGTTTATTTGTTATGTGTTGCAGTAATAGTACTAGGCGTAGTAATAGTAGTAGACAATTTAGTAGCAGGACCAGAAGTAGTAGCTGTAGTAGTCGCAATTGAAGTAGTAGTAGCAGTAGAAATAGCATCGTTATTAATAATAGCAGTATTATTTATTAAAGTAACAGAAGCGATATTAAGGATAGTAGTTGCAAGTGTTCATAAAAGTAAAGTAAGTAAAGGAACCCTTTCATACCTCGTGGTATATAGGTCAATACAGTGTTAGGCCTGTATTTTTCATTGAACGTCGGCACACGATGGGTGATGGGGTCAGCATCACACTGGCCGCCTTTACTTTCCCAGAGCATGTCTGGTACCCAGTTGAGGCTGGGTCGACCTGAGAGCCGTCGCGGTCGGAAAAATTCCACGCGCATTGCGGAGCTGAACCCAGACCACCAGCCTTGAGAAGCGAGTTCACTAACAACTACGCTACAGCGGCTCTCGCAAGTGTTCATACCACACATGAAAGATGCAGTTTTCAAACTTATATTTATTTTTTTAATACAGGAATCGAAGTATGTTCACCTTCTTCATCTTTTATATTCATAATTCACTGAAAATCATTATCACAGAAATAGCTGTCAGCAATAGTTTGCCAACACAGGCGTACAGTTTACCAACACAGGCGTACAGTTTACCAACACAGGCGTACAGTTTACCAACACAGGCGTACAGTTTACCAACACAGGCGTACAGTTTACCAACACAGGCGTACAGTTTTCCGTGAATGGAGATAGTGTGTGATCATCTATTTCTTGGTTTATTATCAAATATTAAGCAGGTCTGCAATATATGTTGTGAAGATAGTACTATAGGTACACAGCTTTATTGTACCAATCCCGAATCTGTGGTAGAGATGATGTCTCAGTCCGTGCATCATAGTGCAGTCAGAAACTTGTGACTTGATCCAGTCTGGAAACAGATGATAGCTATCATAGAACACGCACTCTGTCACTTTACATTTTACTTTGTAAGACTTCACCGGGATCTACATTTTAACTCCTGGCCTGGACATGCGAGTGTTTGCGGAAATGAGATAGCGGACAGGCTTACATCAACATCATTGATCGTCGATGTATTTAGGATGAATAAATGGACTACTCACTGGGTCTTGGCGATCACTAGTTAGATTTAAATCGTAGCATATCCTGTTTACAGGACGTAGCCATCAACAACAATAAACAAGTCGTCAATTTTCTAGGCACTATTTATACGTTCAATAGTGCTTTCTGAACGGTGAGGTCTATTTTACAGTTCGTAAAAATCAAATTTAACTAATTTGCTTCCAAACTTGGCCACCGTAGTTTGAACCATGTACGCTCTGGTTGTTATCGAGCTCAATACAGCTTAAGCTACAGAACAATTAAATTCCTGTTCAATATAATCAGCGATTTAAGGAGTTTGAAGTTACCTGTTGTAGAAATAGAACTGTATGCCTGAGGGGCGTATATTAAAGCAGTCAGCCACATCAACCAGCAGTATGCATACTCTTCACCATCTGTTGGAGGGAGACTGAGCACATATGTGTCTACCTAAAGTACAATGGCGTTGGTTTAGTAATCAATAATCAATGACATCTTAGCTAAATTAATGATTAATGAAATGATGTGTTGTGTTCGATGAGAACATTACGTTCTATTTTATCGAACTTTTGCGTGGTCTGAGTTGACTAGTTAGACATTGTTTTTCAGGACAGGCTCCGTCGCAAGTAAGCCACAGAAGGTTTGTGAAATAACTCAGCTAGTCTTCGTCTTTCTGTCTACACACGAGTTGACTGTGAGTTATTGCTACGTGGAGTTCTAATAAACTGAGCATCCGATCTAGGAGACCTATTCTGATACAGGTTTCTCCCCCCGCAGTAGTTCCCATATCTTGAATGTCCATTAGTGTAGGTTTCTGCTTTCAGCAAAGAATCCTTCGTGCTAGTGGTCGGCTGCAAAGCTGTGGTGTTGACTGATCGTGAGGAATAGAGACTTCGAGATTCAGGCTTTGAGCAACGCATCATTGCACGAATTCTTCCACGTATTTTCTGGCTAAATAAACAGTAAACTAAAGGGTTCATGCAACTATTGGAGGTCCCAAGCCATTGTGCAAAGGGTATTGCAATCGTACTGACAAATGTATCCTCTTGGGAGGGATAGTTAGGTGAGCCGAAAAGAATTTTAAGATGTATAACATAAAGAGGCATCCAGGAAAGCATGAATAAAAGTACAACGACTACCAACATCTTGATCACACGTATTTTCGATTTCTCAATAACTCCTCTACTGGAAGTAATTCCAGGGGCGTCTCTATTCCACACGCGATAACCAATCATTGAATAACAAGCCACAATGAATGTCAATGGAAAAACATAACACATAAGGAAGATAACTCCTAGAAAAAATGCCTGTTTATGAAGCAGTTGTGGTTCTGGGAATTCGTCATGGCAGATATCTATTACTTGAACTTTGCTGCTGTATTCAATTATCTTGTAGTACAGTGCCCACGGCGTCATTAGCAATATCGCCACCAACCAAATGAAGAGTAATATCAGCTTCGTCATCCTTTTGGTGTTTCTCTGCCTCATCACGTGACAAATAGCGACATATCTATGGAAAAAAACAAAGGCAAAAGACTATCAATGAAATCTTCTTCATTACAATTATAAGTTATAATTTGAAATATCAATACTGAAGATTACACTATCTAAACTCACTTTGGTTTTTATGACAAGGTTGGCAAATGTTGAAGACTTTATCGTCGTAAAAAAAAAATATGACTCAACTTTAGTACAATAACCTCATCTTTCCCGCTTTTAAATCTTTGCTGACTGGACATAAAAATGTACCTACATATAAGTACTTTCCGTTTACTGAAGATTTTGTAAACTTCAGTACATAGATTTTGCAACATCATGAACATTACTCTGAACCAATATATCGGCTCGGTAGTCTCAAAGAGTCAACGAAGCGCAAGGCACCAAATAAAGACATACAAAGATTTTCTAGAGTAAATCGACTCCGATCATAGAAGAAACATGATCAGATGGTTGTGATCTGGATATTGCGAGCTCCTAATTGGTCAGTTTCATTGAAATTATGGGCTACAGGGTTCACATAGCGTTTGAATATATCACGTAAATGTTGGCCGAAACGGTTACTGCTTTTTTTTGCCAGTTTCGCCTATATTTGCTTTATCACAACGTTTACAAGAAGTAGTGTAGATTATGATGTAGTCTCGCATGTAAAACGATCCGCAATAACAAAAGTGTTTTTAGAGAAAGATACAGTACGAGTCTGTATCACATAAGCACATTTTATTTTTAATTTCTTGTATCCATCAGAAATTGACAGAGAGATAGAGCTTAGGGTGAAAAAGACCCCCTCTAACTTACCAGCTAGCCCCATTGTTAAGTCACCCACACATCTCACTGACAGCTAAACAACAGATGATCAACATAATTTTCATGCCTACTCTGTGTTACCAGAGCCAAGCACGGACAATGAGAAAACACAGTCGCAAAAATAACTATATATACAATGAGATGTCTACGAAAAGTTATCAACCACATCAGAAAATACAGTCATCACCATTAGCATAAGAAAGAAAGTTGGACAGAACCTTGCTTGAATTACATTGAGAAATTACGAGCGAAGTTGTTCGACACTACTTAATAAGAATGCAACCAAACTCCACTGTATACAGAATCTACAACAGAACATCAGAAAAGATGTCGAGAGGAAGACCACGAAAAACATGGATAGATGGCATAGCAGATTCATGTCATAAAACACAAATAACTATCACCCAAGGAAGTTGAGTAGAGCTAAACAAAAATAACTATCACCCAAGCAAGTTGTGTAGCGCTAAACAAAAATAACTATCACCCAAGCAAGTTGAGTAGCACTAAACACAAATAACTATCACTCAAGCAAGTTGAGTAGTGCTAAACAAAAATAAACAACTACGAATTTGAACAACAACCCGCAAACAGTGTGACAACAAACGAAGCAAAAGATTCAAAATATTTGTTTTTATATTTATTATCGTAAATTATTAACCCTTTCGCTCCGTAATCTGTGTTACTCTCGGACGCATACATGTTGCCATGTAAACTGAATTAGCTAGTTTATTGGAGACATCTTAAAAAAATCCGTGAGTCAATATTTTGGCTCAGACGGGTGAAGTGGTGAACAATAAAGCTAACATAATATCTGTTAACATTAACGATATGTGCTCGTTATCTATGTCTGCAATGTATGTAGCAAAGAACCGCACCCCCTGTAACATAAAGCCGAATAATTTAGCTGACAAATCGGAAATGCATATTAGATTGGAACTTATTTTTGTATATGTTTGATAGAACGCTGTAAGCTTTTTAGCAATTTTAATTAATTCTATGCGGCCATTGTTAATTATTGGTTAAAAATGTTAATAATACTGATATTCCTTAGCTTTAAACTTAACTTGTAAGATAACATAACCCTAATTTCGTATGCTGTGTTGTTTTTAAAAGGCATATACAACAACACTGTAATGCGAAGATCCCACAACAGCTATAGTCTTATTTCCTAGAATTGTTACGTCAGCGCCCAAGCCATGTGTTTATCGAAGGTCATGCAAAAAAACGTCTTCTATATTTACTTTAAGTTAAACATACATAACGACACACATTTTCACAAAGGAGACATTAAAAACAGAGTAAGACACGAAGTGCTTTAATGACTCTTCAGGTGGTCTGAAAAACAGCCCAATACAACATTAGAACCAAGATTAATATCTACCGAGGCTGTGTGTTATCAACTTTTCTATACGGATCACAATGATTTAGAATGAAAGAACAATATATGTCAACACTTTCCACTTTCCATACTCTTTCTCTTGCGATCACCCTTAGACTGATGTACCAGATTTCCCATAAATTCTGTGGAAACCTGATTCATGCAGTCTTAGCATGAGTGGGTTTCATCACATCTTCAGAACTATTTGGAGCTCTGGTGGTTATCCTTCAGCGATGTGTCCGATTCTAGCCAGCGTTTACTGGGTTCGCTCTCCGTCAGCCTTTTGCTGTCCCCAGCCGGTCTGCAAGGCAGCAGGTTTACCTTCCATACAACTTGTCTGCGAAAGATCTAACACGTCTTCTGAACAAAAACTGTAGTAGTGAGGTTATTTATACCAGGAGATAATAATAAGTAAAGATATATTTCTAGTAAAATGCAAGCAAGGAAGGAATGACCAGGCTATATAATAAAATCTTAGCAAGTCTAGGAGAAAGATAAAAAAGTGTACCTAAGAAAATTGGACGCAATTTGGAAGTGTATTGTGTAATAAACATCACGTGATATCCGGGGTATTATTCAACGATGTACTGCTTGAAGGTTTGGTAACAACGCATTTTTGATAATGACGATGAATTTAAGACAGATAGGAAAATTCCATGTTTACTATTTTATGGAACCATGTTCGAGAAGAATGACTCGATTATACTGAGCAGCCTGGTAAACAATTGAAGCAAATTATTGGTAGATTGAAATAAATAGACCAATGAAATTCCTAAAGTTTTAATGCGCGTAGTATTTTTGAAATAAACATCCTATCTAGATCGTTCGGGGAGATATAGATTGCGCAATGCCAGCCTGGTATAAATATTCGGGGATGGAATTCAGAGAGATAGAGAGAGATTGAACAAACACAGCGGACAAGAGTTGTTGTGCAGGGGGCTCGAGCAGAGGGACCATGCGATAATAGAGATCTAGTGGTCATGGTAGACTCGATGGACCAGTAGGAATTTTGGTTCTGGTAGGCCTACGTAGAATGTTAAGACAGTGTAAATTTTTTGGTCGAGTCATGGGATCTCCAGAGATATGTTCATTTGTTGGAATTGTTTTAATTTCATGTAAAAATAGAATGAGAAAGTTCTCAACAAGGTTTGCAGAGAGTAATTAAAATTTGATTAACTTTCATCTGAGATGTTGGCATTTGTGAATTGATTTCTCGTGAGAGTGATTTTCTAGATCTTACAGCAGCAGAAAAATAACTTTTCAAGAAAACTGCAATCATCTTTAGTCCGGTGTAATTACCGGTGGTGCCGTGGCCAAACAGATAGAATTAAATAGAAAGAAGAAGTATTCAGCATCATCATCAAGCTCACTGCTATACACTTCAGCTTTTATGGTTGCCGTGCCCAGGATATTTTTCCAGGACATTTTCATCATCATGCCCACTGCTACAAAACTATCTCTAACCAAAAACTGCTTACACAGTGTGAGCAAGAGAATACAAACACCATCACTCAAACGAGATGCTAGATATGACAAACTATGTTACGAGAAGTACACTGAGATGGACACCACGGATAAACGATAACGTGAAAGACAGAAAAAATCGAAAATAAGAACAGTAGAAAAGGAACTAAAAGAAATGAATCACAGCTGGAGGACAATACAGAGGACGACCAAAATAAGGGAAGATTGATGTTCATTTGTTGTTAAGCTTTAAGGGCGTCACTGGCAAGAGACTAAGATAAAGATAGAGAATATAGCCGTGTCTATATGTTATCACAGTGGGCCACACAGAAAAAGTATAATCAGTACAAAGCAAGAGAAAGACCGCTAAAAAGATGGAGCGACGGCATCAAGAACAGACTTACGAAAATGAATACCAGCATACAAAGTGCCTTAAAACAAGCACACACAATGTCAATACGTTTCCTCCCCCAACACTTTTATAAAGAAGTAAAAAGTGGAAGAGAGGAAGAAGTACATAGGAACAGGTAGTCAATACTGCAAAGCACTTACGCCAAGACAGTTCAGAATATGATAAGCTACAACACACTAACTAGGATAGTGAAACAACAATGGAAAGAAAACACTTCTGTGTAAGCTGTAAACGACACTGACGTTTATACAAGAAACAAGAAGGAATATATAGATAATAATTCATGCGAAAATAATAATGGAAGGAAGAAGAAACACATTTTAGCAACATATAGATAGATGTAGTCTGCAACTGTAGCTTGCACTCTTTTTTGGAGTGAAGAAAGTTGCTCTACTCGTAAACCTCACTCTCTCGTTCAAGACTGTCTGTTCTCCAGGGGCAAGACAAGTCGAGACGGCAGGAGATAATATCAGATGCAGTGGATGATCAGGGTTTCCTACGTGCCTTGCCGTGCTCTACGCGGTCCACACCGATCTGCCGTGGTCCGCCTTTCTAATCATTGAGCCAGCTAGTGGCCTCATCCGCGAAGTCAGCCGGATCGATTCTTTACATGCATAGGTAGCGCACTGTATAGCTTACCGATGGTGTTATACCCATCGGCTACCCTCACCTAGTTTGACCGCCAATGAGGCGATATGACCTTTGAAGTCGCTGTGCATGTTACAGCTAACTACTGGCAGGAGGTGTGTTGTATTCACGTAATAACGTATAAATGTATAAACTGTATATAGATTATAAACATAAGGAAAACATACCTGTCAATCGCTATGACAACCAAAGTATTTACAGAAGCACACACAGCAACTCCCTGTAGGTATGGAACAGCCTTGCACATAAACGCACCGAAATGCCAACCTGGATTGTATACATACAAATAGTGAAATATTATTTACTTGTATATACTATGTAATTATACTAGCTGTACTAGACGGTTTTGTTTGGGAATTTACATTCTTGTATAATTAAATTATATAGTTTATTATACAAAAAGATGACTCTGACAAATTTCACCTTCACAGTAAATGGGACTGAGCTAAAATAAATATAGCATTTTAAATATCTCGGAGTCCTGATAATATGAGATGGCAGATGTCAATCAAAATAAAGAGCAGAATAGGACAATCGAAAACATCGTTCCAGAAAATGAGAAGCATTATATGCAACAAGTCATTGTCAATTGAGATCAGAATGCGTGTTATTCAGTGCTACAACTTTCGGATCATGCTTAATGAATCTCCCACAATGCACGCATGAGTGTAGTTTTGTGACCACAATTCAGAATAGTGTCTAATTCACAATCGAGTCTTTCAAGGGAATATACTCACCTGTTCAGTCGGATGAAGGGCAGTCTGTCAGTCTCAATCTTGGTATACATGTTAACCAAATAGTAATACTGTTAAGTGTCAGTTGGTAATGTCTGTAGCCTAGGGGATAATGACTCGGTCTATTAATCCCGACGTTCTGAGTTCGAATCACGCAGCGGACAGTTTAGTTGCAAATTGTTTCGCGTGGATTTTTACAAAGGACGATGGCACCACCCGTTCAGAAAGCAATGGGAAACTACTGAACGTAATAATGCCTAGAAAATCACAGAGTTTAAAAGCTGGTGTTGATTCGCAAAGTCCTGTAAAGGATATAAAAGTGTCGGTAATTTACCGGTCTGCTTTCCCTTCAATCGATACATCATACGCGTAGTACGGCATTGTCAACACCATATTCTTGACTTTTGTTGCGGTTCCTGGCTGAATGCGACAGGGTATAGGCACAGATGTTCCACACGAAGTTATTGGAAAACTGCAGATATAATTGCTGATCGGGTTAAGCAATTGTGTTAACTTTGGATTGTATTGATAAGCAAACAATGAGATACCATTTTTCAAAGTTATTTTGTCTGATCTCAAATGGTGCTACTAATTTTTCCCGTAATAAATGTGTGAATCTCAGGTGTGCATAAGCATGACGAAGTATTGGTAAATTAAACACAATATGCAACGTACACACCGAATAACGTAATAACTCGGTAAAAAAAGACACACCAAGAGCTGGACATCATTATGTTTAGGTACAAATATATCCTATATATTTGTTTATATACACATATGTCCTAAGGCAGTTGATGGTTAATTGTGTATTCCTTGCCATCTTCTGGCATCTCCTGCAAACCCTGCTTGATTCCAAATGTATAGACATTGTCTTTCCTTTGGATGAAACAGTAGGGTAGAGAGGGCGTTTGCGCAAAATGGGCAAGGCACATTCTTCATATCAGCTGCCCAGGCTAGGCACAAAGAGAGACAACACTTGTCAATTGACCGTCTGTAAAGACGAAAAAGGCCACATGTATGCATGAATAAGATATCAACATCTCACAATTAAATAGCTGGACTTTCAAAAAATGCTTCTGTTTCAGACCAACACACACGACAACACTTTGTTTTATGATATAAGAAATTATATCTAGAATCGGCTGTCTTACAGAAACACTATAAACACTCATCATTTTAAAATCTGTTATAATCATATAGTTTGAAAACAAATACAAGAGATTCTATAAAGAAATTGATTTTCCAGCAACACAGAAAGATTGGAGTCCTTAATCATCTTAGGGAAACAAGAAAATTGATTGTAGAAAATAAAAGTGTTTATTTAAGCCAGAAAACGACAATTGTAAACCAGTTATAAAATTCCAAGTATAAAATAGATATACGAGCTGAAGGAACAGGATAAACGAACTTTGATATAAATTGTGGAAGTAGGTTACAAGCACTATGATTGATTGATTGATTGATTGATTGAAACATCATCTTTATTCTTCGGCCAGTAACCACGTGTGCTTCAAATCTCGTTCTTACACAGGAAGATCTCAGTGGTAGTGCACGAACTCAGTAGCACCGGCGACGGTCCCCTATATAATTTAGAAGATGATGAAAATATTGTGTAGGAAGTTAATTTTTAAAATTGTTCTATCGAATTTTGCTAGGGGCAACGGCTTTTCAGTCTGCTCTGTTCGATTTTGAACTGCTAGCTTTTCAGTCTGCTCTGTTCGATTTTGAACTGCTACGCGTTCTGTAACGTACTCAACATGAACATGGGACCTAACTTTTAGCTTCAGTCTCAGATAGGACTAGGAACTCGATCTCACATACACTGAAATCAGGGATCTCTGAAAAAATATCACAATGGCTCCAAGAGGAGCCATTTTTTTCCTTTACTTTTACTTTTTTACAGAGACCTCCGTTCTGGGTCGATAACAAGAAGAACAGCCGAGCATACTAAAAACTGTCGTAAACCTATCGTTGGACTCAGATATTGAAGCTAGAGTTTGAGCATTTCCACATCAAATGCTAACTGAAGCTATTGCTGTTTGAAGTGAATATGTAGTATTCTTTCGGTTGATGGTACAGTGGGATATTATCTATATCCTCTTCGTGTCCTGATTGACACATAAGACCTCCACAAGAAACTTCCACTATTACTGTTCTGTTGCCTTATTACCAACCGTCTCTAACGTCAGGCTACACTCCTTCAACTCTCTTTCCACCGTTCTTCTCCATGTTTCCTTTGGACGTCGTGATCTTCTCTTCCCATCTGCTGTCCATCTGAGAGTTGTCCTAGCCAATGTCATCACTGGCATACAACAAACATGTCCTAACTACCCAATATGGTAATACTTTCCTAAATCATTTAATAACGTGACACGTATTAACCAGAACTTTGTGAGCCATAGACAAATTTGAAGCTGAATTGAAGCGAGTAACGATTGTTAACTAATAATACATAATAATATCTAGTAGGAACTCAAAACCAATAAAAGCTGATTCTACAACAACAAAAAAGAGAAGTTTGAAATATTTTTTAATTTTTCTTCTTCTTCTTCGAACGCTCTATATCGACAACTTGTTAGTCACTCTGTGTGATTTGTATGAGATCGGAGCCTAGGAATGATTGTACATTGTGTCAGTTATGCGCATACAGGTAGGCCGGCACATCCGATTTATACGATGCTTTTATATACTAGGTAGCTTCCCAGACCCCTACATCAGTCGCCTCTTACGACATGCCTTGTAGGGCACAGTGGTACTATTCTTTGCTTCATTGCGGGTCCCGACACCACATGGGCGCTATTGTTACATTTTAAAAAAGATGCGAAGTGATTAAGATGATAATTATTCTAAGAATTCATCCTGGCATGGAGGAGAAGTGAACGATCATGGAGAATGTTGCTTCTGGATGTGACTGATAATTTAATCATGACGTTCAAGTCAAGTAGTAGCATGTCCCTTGCGGAACGTCGCATTCATCACATCACGCATAAAAAGCTCTCTGTCTCTTGCAAGTTCTCCTGCCTCTTCTAGTGTCATGTTCAATGCTTTTCTGATGTCCTGCTACCATCTTCGTCTTGGTCGTCCCCTGCCTCGTTTTTCAGGAACCATGCCTTCCATTACCTCCCTTTCCAGACCACTGTGGCGTTTAATGTATCCAAATTATTTCATCTTTCGGACATGATGTTATTTATGAGCCAATGTTCCTTGATATACAGGTCTTGTAGGATGTCTTTGTTTCATTCTTCTGTCCAGGATGTTCTAAGAACTTTTCTATAGCATCGTGTTTCAAAAGCTTCGTTTTTGTTTTTTAATATTTGTATTATGTTCCAGCTAGAGTTAGAAAATGAATAAAGATATAAAAAGCAAGTTGAATGCATTTGAAAATAGATGTCTGCGAAAAATATGAATATAAAATGGAACGAATTCAGGAGAAGTGATGAAATCAGAGACATGTCTGGTCAACCACTAACGACAACCTTTATAAGAAAGAGAAGATGGAGATATGTTTGACACATCTTGAGGAGAAATGATCAACGAATATCAAAGCAGGCTTTGAAGTGGGATGCAAAGGGTTCAAGAAAGAGAGGTCGACCTAAGGAGACCCTGAAACGAACTTTGCTGAGAGAGGCAGGAAATATCAGTATCAGTTCCATGGAGGAGATTGAGCGAGTTGCCCAGGATAGAGCGGTGTGGGGAAATTACTTGCAGGCCCTATGTAACGTATATCGGTACGAGAGGAATTCTTCTTATTATTATTATTATGTTCCACTATTCGAATCCATATGTTGCCACAGGGAAAATGTTATCATGACGTTAGAACAGGTAAATATATATGAAAGATAAGTTCTGAAAGACATTTAGTGGAAAAGTTCTGCTTTGGACAAGCTCTTGGAAAAACGGATATCTTCAACGATATTACCGGCATTCTAAACGAATCAAATGTAACGAATACATTCAAAGGTAACGATAGTGACTACCTACTAAGATATTCAACACAAATTACCGATTCGTTAGTAACGATTATTCAATATATATTACCAATTTCCAAAAAAAGCATGTATTCTGCATAAATATCAGATTTGCAATTAACAAGTATTCTTCGTAACTTAAAGATTCGCAAGAATATTTAACTTCATCAATACTAGAGACTATAATGTTTCTATACAAAACGTCATTAAAATATAATTTTTCTAATTTTTGTTTTCACATTTATTCCGTTTTTTCTCTCCATATTTTCATTTTTGGAAGTTGGGAATTAATCGTTTATCTGTGTCTTTGATGTATGATATAAATGACTATCCTCTGTGGGTGGTTTATCGTGTATCATTTGCTTGATCACAGCTCTTCTGCGCTCATAAGACAATTCATTGCAAGTGAAAATTTCCGGAAATTAAGACTACACAGATCACGTGAACATTGCATTCCACTAAAGTAAGGTAAAGACAATTTCAGTCTATAATCTACACAATAGTCTAAAGTAAGGCTATGTTATGTGAGAAGTTTACTGGTTTTTGTGAAACAACTCTGGGCAACACTAAGCAGACTGCAAGAATTCCAAGTAAAGTGTGGTGTAGCTAGACGAGAACACTATGCTGGTAGCCAAAGAAGAATAATAAACCAACACATACCCCAGGATCGTTAGTAGCTACACGCTGAAAGACATACTGAGCGGGAGATCGGATCTCTTATGGACTAATTTGTTCGACGTGCAGTGATGATGATCCGACGACTAAACTAAGCACTGGACAGAAAACTACACTGACCTATGTATGAACTACAAAAAACAGCGACATTTATACCGTTAACCACCACCTCTTCAGGTGCCAAGAACTAGATAATGTCAGAAAGATCATACTTCCTACAGGGCCAGATATATGAAATACATTATACAGAACAAAAGAACAACTTACAAATACACACATATACCATTACCTAGCATTGGGCCGAAGTGCAAGAGATCAGGTGCTGATGGATCATTGAAGAAGTAAAAAGAATAGACAAGGTTGAATATATTGACAATATTTCAAAAGAACAAAATGAAAAAGTTGTCACAGAAAATAAAGTTAACGCAAAAGAATATCAGTATTATTGACACTTGTTCCAGTCCAGAAAATCGCATGCCTTCAGACCCTTCTCTCTAAACTGTGCAAGCAGCGCAAAGTCGTCTTGCAGCGGATACCGTCTCACTGTGGAATACCAGGGAATGGAACATCAGACCGACTGGCCAAGGAAGGTGCTGCAGAAGAGCAACCGGATGTGCAGTTACCTACCACCAAAAGAAAAGGATGATTAAATCAACCCATACCAACAGAAGACGATTACTATAATATGATAAGATTGGAACAAGTTGTCATTCTGCGCCTTAGAACAGAAGCCAATCGACTCCGCAGCCACATGTATACAAAATTCAAGATTGGCAATTCAGCCATGTGTAGATGTGGACAGGCACACCAGACTGCAGAGCACGTACTTCAAGACTGCCCTGAATATGATATACTGAGACAAAACTCATTGTGCCTAACAAAGCAACACACGACAGAAAACTACACAGACCTCTGTGTGAGCTACAAAAGACAGTGAATTTTATGCAAAAAGACAACGCAGAATGCATAGACAATATTTCTAGCGAATGAAAGGAATTGACATTTGTCATCAATAAATAATAAATAAACTAAGACACATATAATTGTGTACAATTACAATTAATCGTATCATGTTTTATCAAACATTTATAAATGTTAGCCCATATCAATAGGAATTCCCGATTTCCCCAATGAGCTGAACAGTTTATTGTTACCGATAGCCACAATCTAACAATACTAAAATGAAAGGATCATTTTACGTAAAAAGAATGATTTATGGGTATTCATACTGGTCTCGATACAATTGGAGACTGCAGTAAACCTATGCCAAATGATAAAACACGTAATAACATACACTCCTGTTATATCGTTTGCTTGATAAAAACCTGTGGGTCGAAACGTGCTGTTTATTGTCATTGTTTTTTATTATGTAAAACTACAGAACTTTGTTATTACGTGTTTCGTATTTATACTGGCACAATTCTACTAATGGTAACGGAGAAAACAAGAACGAAAAAGAATATTTTATCAATGGAGAGAAAATGGAAAATGTGAACAGTTTTAAATATCTCAGTTCGCTGTTAATAAAAGATGGGAATGAGATGACGATAATTAAAAGAACAACAAACATGGCCTTACAAAAAAATTAAACAACTTAAAACAGTATGGAATGGAATTGATAGGAAAACAAAGATCAGAATACTAAGAGCATGCATATTCTCAGTGACAACGTATGGGTGTGAAGCATGACCATTTACAAGTCAGTTGAAAAACATATATGTACTTTTGAATATAAGTGTTACAGAGAAGAGTCCTTCGTATATCATGGACAGAGAAGACAAATAAAACATCAAGAAAAACTATAACAAAGAAACTGGCAGATGACAAGGATGGAAAGCTAGAAAGGAAATCATCGTAGTTAACTAATTAGAATAATTCCTATGTTTTCAATTTCAGAAATACATTATCGATATAGGAAGACTGGTAAAACTGTAACAAGTCGAAACACGTAACTCAAATGTAATTAGTTTTACAAAATCAACAACAATAAAATACCAGCAACTTGGAGAAAAGCCTTTATCAGAAAAGGATAAAAGAATAAAGAAATTTCTCATACAAGCAATACATATAGTAAAGTTTCTGATTCTACAATTCATTCATTCCATAAATCTATACAAGGCAACAATAATAAGTAATAGTTACGATCTACAACGTTCATTCATTCCATAAATTCCTTCATCAAGGCACAAACATAAAAAAGTTGATCAAAGTCATCATTCCATAAATTCTCTTCATACAAGGCACAATACATATAATAATAGTTTCTGATTCTACAACGTTCATTCATTCCATAAATTCTCTTCATACAAGGCACAATACATATAGTAATAGTTTCTGATTCTACAACGTTCATTCATTCCATAAATTCACTTCATACAAGGCACAATACATATAATAATAGTTTCTGATTCTAACAACGTTCATTCATTCCATAAATTCTCTTCATACAAGGCACAATACATATAATAATAGTTTCTGATTCTACAACGTTCATTCATTCCATAAATTCTCTTCATACAAGGCACAATACATATAGTAATAGTTTCTGATTCTACAACGTTCATTCATTCCATAAATTCTCTTCATACAAGGCACAATACATATAGTAATAGTTTCTGATTCTACAACGTTCATTCATTCTATAAATTCACTTCATACAAGGCACAATACATATAATAATAGTTTCTTATTCTACAACGTTCATTCATTCCATAAATTCTCTTCATACAAGGCACAATACATATAGTAATAGTTTCTGATTCTACAACGTTCATTCATTCCATAAATTCTCTTCATACAAGGCACAATACATATAGTAATAGTTTCTGATTCTACAACGTTCATTCATTCCATAAATTCACTTCATACAAGGCACAATACATATAATAATAGTTTCTGATTCTACAACGTTCATTCATTCCATAAATTCTCTTCATACAAGGCACAATACATATAATAATAGTTTCTGATTCTACAACGTTCATTCATTCCATAAATTCTCTTCATACAAGGCACAATACATATAATAATAGTTTCTGATTCTACAACGTTCATTCATTCCATAAATTCTCTTCATACAAGGCACAATACATATAATAATAGTTTCTGATTCTAACAACGTTCATTCATTCCATAAATTCTCTTCATACAAGGCACAATACATATAATAATAGTTTCTGATTCTACAACGTTCATTCATTCCATAAATTCTCTTCATACAAGGCACAATACATATAGTAATAGTTTCTGATTCTAACAACGTTCATTCATTCCATAAATTCTCTTCATACAAGGCACAATACATATAATAATAGTTTCTGATTCTACAACGTTCATTCATTCCATAAATTCTCTTCATACAAGGCACAATACATATAGTAATAGTTTCTGATTCTACAACGTTCATTCATTCCATAAAGCTGAGACAAAACCATGGAATAGAAAGCAATAAAACAGTATATGAGTAAGCACGTGAACATATGCATTTGAAAATAGATGTTTACGAAAAATAATGAACATCAAATCGGACGAATTCAGGAGAAGGGATGAAGTCAGATAAATGTTTGATCTACCAATAGTAATAAATATTATAAGAGGGGAAAGATGGAAGAGACGCACAGATAATGTACATGTTTACGTTAGGCATATCTTGAGAAGTATTGATCAAAGAATATCAAAGCAGGCATTGAAGTGGGATGCAAAGAGTTCAAGAAAGAGAGTACGACCTAAAGAGACCCTGAAACGAACGTTGCTGAGAGAGGAAGGAAATATAGGCCTCAATTTCTTGGAAAAGATCGAGCGAGTTGTTCAGGACAGAACGGTATGGAGAAATTACTTGCATGCCCCATGTAACGTATAACGGTAAGACAGGAATTATTATTATTTTCGAAAACACGAACACGCACACGACCAGACTCAGGCGCACACGCAGGCGAGCGCCTCTCACACGCACATAAAATATACATATAACATAGATAGATTAGATAGATAGACAAATATACTGAATTATATACTTATATGTAGACAGACAGAAAAGACAGTTGTTACAATTGAAGGCCCATATATTATTAGATCGATAGTTCTTGATCTATACGTTTTATCTTCTTTCTTCTTCTTTGGTCATCACACAGCTACCGGGTTGTTACCCAGTGTCGTGGTTTTCAGTTTTTCCTCTTGCACTGTTCTGGTGGCTTGGCTGATTATTACTTTTGCTCTTTTACAGTATTCTGCTATGCCATCTAACCATTGTTTTCGTCGTCTTCCTCTCGTCTTCTTTCCTAATGCTCTGTTGTAGAAGACTCTGTATACTGTGGAGTTTGGATGCATTCTTATTAAGTGGCCAAACCACTTCATTCTTTGTTTCTCAATGTAATTCAGTGCCGAAACACGTAAGAACAAAGTACTGCAGTTTTACCAAATCACAATGACAATACACATCAACGTTTCGATCAAATATGCCTTTATCAAGCAACGGATACAACAGAAGTGAAGAATATCACTTCTTTCACAGCACGCTACACATAGAACGATACATTCCTAACAGCAGCACTTTGATTTTACGTGTTTCGCCATTACATAGTTTTACTGCAGTCTTCCTTTATATCGATACATTTAATTCAAGCAAGGCTCTTATCCGTTTTATAGACAGCAATAAATAATAATATTAGCTCGAGCAATGTTTTGCTTAAGTAAGATATTAGGAAACAGAGACGGGAACGACATAGCATGCAACATTCTTGACACATTTGATGTCACATTTGCATAGAGTAAACATACAAGATACAAGCACTCTAACGTTTGATGTTCTCCGGATCTAAACAAACCTCGTGAGACATAAATTGCTCTATGTAATTCTGCTAGACATTCTCATGTGATCTGTATGTTACTACAAACATATCATACTCTTATCAGTTATATGAGGACTATCATCATAGCACTCGGACATGTCCATAGGTGCTCCGATCTCCGCCTCAGCAAATCCAGCAGAGTCCAGCGACCCAACACGCCAGTATGATTAATCCTACTCTTATATACATATGTATATAAAAATATCATCTTCCTCATCATCATGTTCATCATCATCATCTGTACAATACTCCTCAGCATCATAATCATTATCATCTTAATCACTATCATAGTATTCATAAGCGTTATCGTAATCATCATCATTGCAATCGTCAATATTGTAATCATTATTGCAATCATTACTATTGTATTCATTATTGCAAACATCATCATTGCAATCATCAATATCTTAATCATCATCACCGTAATCATTATCATCGCAATCATCATCATCGCAATTATCATCAACGTAATCGTCATAAACGTAATTATCATCATTACAATCATCATCAACGCAATTACCATCAACGTAATCGTTATAAACGTAAGAATCATCATTGTATGTACAATCATCTTCAGTCTTCATAGAGCCAAGATACTTAAGGCAGATACAATACAAATTCCATTCAATTAGATTTTGTGCCTGTCTACTAATACGTCTGGATCTTCATTTTTGAAGTTACGTGTTTTTTTGTCAGTTTACGGGTTTTTTTGCAGTTTACGTGGTTTTTTTGCCGGTCTTTCTGTAGACTTTGTTTTTTATTTTGTGGAGTCGACGACCCTGCTCAACCAGGCCAGGGTAGCTTTTACGACATGCACGAAAACGTGCATCCACAATAGTCTTTTCTTCCTCTTCTTCTTCTTCGAACGTTCCTTATCGATCACTTGTTAACCACTCTTTGTGATGTATATGTGATCCGAGCCTAAGAGGGATTGTACGTTATGCCAGTTATGCGCCTACAAGTAGTCCAGCACACCCGATTTCTGCGATGCTTTTTATTTACTAGGTATCTTCCTTCGGCCCTACCTCAGTCGTCACTTACGACACGTCTTGTAGGTCCCAGTGTAACTATTATTTGGCTCCCCATGAAGACACTGGCAACACAAGGTCGAACATTACTCTTGTAACGTTGGGGTATATGTTTCGTGGAGGTAAGATCCTAGCCTCTCGCTCCAAATGAAGACACTGGCAACACAAGGTCGAACATTACTCTTGTAACGTTGGGGTATATGTTTCGTGGAGGTAAGATCCTAGCCTCTCGCTCCAAATGAAGACACTGGCAACACAAGGTCGAACATTACTCTTGTAACGTTGGGGTATATGTTTCGTGGAGGTAAGATCCTAGCCTCTAGCTCCAAATGAAGACCCTGGCAACACAAGGTCGAACATTACTCTTGTAACGTTGGGGTATATGTTTCGTGGAGGTAAGATCCTAGCCTCTCGCTCCAAATGAAGACACTGGCAACACAAGGTCGAACATTACTCTTGTAACGTTGGGGTATATGTTTCGTGGAGGTAAGATCCTAGCCTCTCGCTCCAAATGAAGACACTGGCAACACAAGGTCGAACATTACTCTTGTAACGTTGGGGTATATGTTTCGTGGAGGTAAGATCCTAGCCTCTCGCTCCAAATGAAGACACTGGCAACACAAGGTCGAACATTACTCTTGTAACGTTGGGGTATATGTTTCGTGGAGGTAAGATCCTAGCCTCTCGCTCCAAATGAAGACACTGGCAACACAAGGTCGAACATTACTCTTGTAACGTTGCGGTATATGTTTCGTGGAGGTAAGATCCTAGCCTCTCGCTCCAAATGAAGACACTGGCAACACAAGGTCGAACATTACTCTTGTAACGTTGGGGTATATGTTTCGTGGAGGTAAGATCCTAGCCTCTCGCTCCAAATGAAGACACTGACAACACAAGGTCGAACATTACTCTTGTAACGTTGGGGTATATGTTTCGTGGAGGTAAGATCCTAGCCTCTCGCTCCAAATGAAGACACTGGCAACACAAGGTCGAACATTACTCTTGTAACGTTGGGGTATATGTTTCGTGGAGGTAAGATCCTAGCCTCTCGCTCCAAATGAAGACACTGACAACACAAGGTCGAACATTACTCTTGTAACGTTGGGGTATATGTTTCGTGGAGGTAAGATCCTAGCCTCTCGCTCCAAATGAAGACACTGACAACACAAGGTCGAACATTACTCTTGTAACGTTGGGGTATATGTTTCGTGGAGGTAAGATCCTAGCCTCTCGCTCCAAATGAAGACACTGACAACACAAGGTCGAACATTACTCTTGTAACGTTGGGGTATATGTTTCGTGGAGGTAAGATCCTAGCCTCTCGCTCCAAATGAAGACCCTGGCAACACAAGGTCGAACATTACTCTTGTAACGTTGGGGTATATGTTTCGTGGAGGTAAGATCCTAGCCTCTAGCTCCAAATGAAGACCCTGGCAACACAAGGTCGAACATTACTCTTGTAACGTTGGGGTATATGTTTCGTGGAGGTAAGATCCTAGCCTCTCGCTCCAAATGAAGACACTGGCAACACAAGGTCGAACATTACTCTTGTAACGTTGGGGTATATGTTTCGTGGAGGTAAGATCCTAGCCTCTCGCTCCAAATGAAGACACTGGCAACACAAGGTCGAACATTACTCTTGTAACGTTGGGGTATATGTTTCGTGGAGGTAAGATCCTAGCCTCTCGCTCCAAATGAAGACACTGGCAACACAAGGTCGAACATTACTCTTGTAACGTTGGGGTATATGTTTCGTGGAGGTAAGATCCTAGCCTCTCGCTCCAAATGAAGACACTGGCAACACAAGGTCGAACATTACTCTTGTAACGTTGGGGTATATGTTTCGTGGAGGTAAGATCCTAGCCTCTCGCTCCAAATGAAGACACTGGCAACACAAGGTCGAACATTACTCTTGTAACGTTGGGGTATATGTTTCGTGGAGGTAAGATCCTAGCCTCTCGCTCCAAATGAAGACACTGGCAACACAAGGTCGAACATTACTCTTGTAACGTTGGGGTATATGTTTCGTGGAGGTAAGATCCTAGCCTCTCGCTCCAAATGAAGACACTGGCAACACAAGGTCGAACATTACTCTTGTAACGTTGGGGTATATGTTTCGTGGAGGTAAGATCCTAGCCTCTCGCTCCAAATGAAGACCCTGGCAACACAAGGTCGAACATTACTCTTGTAACGTTGGGGTATATGTTTCGTGGAGGTAAGATCCTAGCCTCTCGCTCCAAATGAAGACCCTGGCAACACAAGGTCGAACATTACTCTTGTAACGTTGGGGTATATGTTTCGTGGAGGTAAGATCCTAGCCTCTCGCTCCAAATGAAGACACTGGCAACACAAGGTCGAACATTACTCTTGTAACGTTGGGGTATATGTTTCGTGGAGGTAAGATCCTAGCCTCTCGCTCCAAATGAAGACACTGGCAACACAAGGTCGAACATTACTCTTGTAACGTTGGGGTATATGTTTCGTGGAGGTAAGATCCTAGCCTCTCGCTCCAAATGAAGACACTGGCAACACAAGGTCGAACATTACTCTTGTAACGTTGGGGTATATGTTTCGTGGAGGTAAGATCCTAGCCTCTCGCTCCAAATGAAGACCCTGGCAACACAAGGTCGAACATTACTCTTGTAACGTTGGGGTATATGTTTCGTGGAGGTAAGATCCTAGCCTCTCGCTCCAAATTTACTTTGTTTTTTTTCCACTGGGAGCAGCCGAGATATTTTCTAGAGATCCTTGATCTTAATGTAGGTGAGATCTAGCTCCTAATCCTATTGGAGACGCAAGGTAAAACGTAGGTTCCGTATTCAAGTTGAACATGTCAAGAACTATGTTGAAGTTGAACATGTCAAGAACTATGTTGAAGTTGAACATGTCAAGAACTATGTTGAAGTTGAATATGTCAAGAACTATGTTGAAGTTGAACAGGTCAAGAACTATGTTGAAGTTGAATATGTCAAGAACTATGTTGAAGTTGAATATGTCAAGAACTATGTTGAAGTTGAACATGTCAAGAACTATGTTGAAGTTGAATATGTCAAGAACTATGTTGAAGTTGAACATGTCAAGAACTATGTTGAAGTTGAATATTTCAAGAACTATGTTGAAGTTGAACATGTCAAGAACTATGTTGAAGTTGAATATGTCAAGAACTATGTTGAAGTTGAATATGTCAAGAACTATGTTGAAGTTGAACATGTCAAGAACTATGTTGAAGTTGAATATGTCAAGAACTATGTTGAAGTTGAATATGTCAAGAACTATGTTGAAGTTGAACATGTCAAGAACTATGTTGAAGTTGAACATGTCAAGAACTATGTTGAAGTTGAATATGTCAAGAACTATGTTGAAGTTGAACATGTCAAGAACTATGTTGAAGTTGAATATGTCAAGAACTATGTTGAAGTTGAAACTTGTAAAGAAAATGCTACACAACCGCAGAGCAAGCAAATTTCATCTTTAAAATAAAACGAATTTTCCTGAAATTTCTTTACTGTCTTCAACATTACATACGAGAATACGCTTGTGTTACTGAATTCGTGCACTAATGCTGAGATCTTCCTTTGCAAGAAAGAGATCGGAGCACGCATAGTTATTTTGCGAAATGCAACGATTCTTGTTCAATTCATCAATCAAACAATCAATCAATCAACCAATCAATCAAACAATCAATCAATCAAACAATCAATCAATCAAACAATCAATCAATCAATCAATCAATATGCTCTCTTGGTTTCAATCTGTTGGGTTCTTTAAATTATTATATAAAGATAGAGTTTTGAGACCTACATATTTGTTTTTGTCTGACTGCTCATTGTCAAAGATTCACTTCCATATTCCAGCTTTGAATGTAGGTAAAATTAAATATATTTTTCTGGTCTCAATTCTACAGGGTGTTCAAGATAATAGCAGCCTGTGAATGGAGTCAATCTGGCATATATGTATGAAAATGAGAAGGTTCAGTTATGACGTAGTATAGGTCAAGGTTATGTGACGGTATGTAATTGTAGTGCGGGAAGGGCGATGAACAAATGTGACGTAAAACTAGCTAGTCAGAACCGGTTTAAATAGTACATAAACATAACGCGATAGATTATCTGGCAACTTTCGATTTGTCAATGGGGCTGCTTTAATCTTGAACACCCTGTATATGAACGGTTGCATAGTAATGAATCTGAAAATCATGGAACCAGCTAGTCTATAAGTGCTTTGTTCTCTTGCACACGATATGCCCCAGAGTGCGGCGACTAGTAACACCAGTTCCGTTTTGATTTACTATTTTGTTTTGACTACCAGCTTAGCGTCTTGTCTGGCTACACCCAGTTTGATTTTATATTCTTGCAGTCTGGTTAGGGTTGCAGGTTCATCCTCATTTTTTTAATTGTTTACGCATGCTATATTCATTACAGCATTCATAATATCACCCTGGTTATTACCGCATGTCTCTGGGTACGTTCATTCCTTTAACACCTATGTACCTTGGTACCAGTGGCGACTCGTGATTATTTTTGTTGGTGGGGCCATACACATATTTTCGAAAAAATCATGGTTTAGGGTTAGGTTATATTTCAATATATGTCTGGTTTTTTTTTTGGGGGTCTGGTCCTAATGACGAGCCGCCACTGCTTGGTACTATAAAAAACTGATTGTTGTCAGCATTGACCCACTCTGGAGTCCAACAAATATCTTCGAATCTAGACTTCCTCTATTACTCTACGGATAGTCACTGAGAACGCATGTATGGGACTCTAGTCAGACCAATGCTCTAGTTACTTTTATGATATTCATAATCACGGCAAAATCACCATTGTCTTCCTTGGTAATAACCCCATCTGACATGTGTAGTGAAAGCACATGAGCTCGGTACTTTTCGAACTACAAAATAAATTGCATGGGATACAATTTCAGAGCTTGTGTCACTTTTTCTATATGTTTAGCTCGCCTTCATCTTCGTTCAATATACATCAACAGCTTTTTAAACCACTCGTTTGCAGCAAAAAAACTTCGAAAGAAGAGCGACCACAGAAAAACACATAGCCACCGAGTACCCTGAAAATGATATACGTGTATACCGATGGATCGGCAAGGATCGCAATCAGCGATGGCAGGGGAGGAATAGTGCTTAAACTCTCAAAGAAAGTGACGGTCACGAAAGCGATTGCCACAGGTAAGTTCTCGAATAACTACCGGGCAGAGGCAGAGGCAATAAGAACAGCGGCTGAAAGGATGCTAGAGAGAAGAGGCACCTCTCGCAACAAAGTCGTGATATTCACCGATGCTCTATCGGTCATCACAGCACTCAAAAGTGTAGACAAAACAGAGCGCAATGAGCTGAAAGCGACCATCGATGCACTAGTGTACTCACTTAAACGCACTGTCAATCAGTGGATACAATCACACTGCAACATAAGCGGAAATGAACAAGCCGACAAGCTAAAGAAGGCGGGTGACTACCGCAGACTGATCTCGAGATCAGTTATGAGGAAGCCAGAACAACCATCGGCTGGCACTATCAAGACAAATGGTCGAATGACCATCCACAGTACAACAACAGCGACGGGTACTATAGTCTATCTCGTAGTGAGCAAGTTGCTATATTCCGCCTCCGTACCGGCCACAACAAGCTACGCGCCCACATGTTTAACAAATTTAAAATTGGCACAACTAGCCTGTGCCCCTGGGAAAAGACGGACATGACAGCAGATCATATACCGTAAGATTGCCAATTGATAGCAGGTCTAAGAAAAGAAACATGGCCTAAAAACACAGAGCTTCGCGAGAAGCTGTATGGAGGAACGGAGTCCCTTAAAACCACGGTAGCATACATGATAAAATCTGGTTCATCAGTCTAGGCGGGGATCGAGAGAGAAACCTCTCGTTGTGGTCTGCGTGGGACTTTTGCCTAAGAGCGTGAGCTTGTTGCATCAGCTTTGTTTCTACTAATCCATCGGCTAACACATCCGGTTCCTGAATGCTGAAGACGTTGAAAAAAAAAACAAATTAAGTAATATGATCTATGGTGTCCATCTTTATGGGAGAGCCAGGGCCCCCTTAATCTTAGACCTAGCTTTCAAAATTTACCGATCTTCACCACTGGAATATGGGGTAGGTTTGTGTGTTCTAGGAGTCATCGGTTGATTACTAATTTTTACTTGCTGCCCTGCCTAGATGAGACTCGCAGACCCCAACTCTGGTGGATGCAGAGCCAGGTGCAGAACAAAAATCATAGACTAACAGTTTGGTCCAACCAAGTATAATATGCCCAAAATACAACGAAGAGAGCAGTTTTATTTACTCAATGTAAAGTTTGACATAATGAGACTAGTAAGAACTAGAATATAACAAAAACATAGAATGTGTTGTGTTGGTAAAATAAAAGTTATATGTCATCATGACAACAGTTGATATTTTACTAAAGATTACGTCTTTTGTAACGACGCACTTTGTTAAATCTCAGATATAAATTTTGCTAAATAACATTTAATTGGACGGTTTAAAACTTAATGCCATTCAAGATCTGGACTCTTGAGAACAATTGAGAGCTGTGCTCAACGGACATATTTTCAATAGCTGCAAACACTAGAGAGGAATATATGTCGTCATTGAAGGATTTCGAAATGCCATCAATAGTTTCAAAGCAATGAGTAACGTGAGACTTTGCTCTCTTGCATGCAGTGTGGAAATCCAGTACCATCTCCACAAAAACAAGGCTAGGATATTCAGCACAAATTTAAAATATGTGATGTTGTATGTTTTGACGATCGTGTATTACCAGGACTCTCAAGGGGAGCAAAGAATAGTAACACTGCGAAATACAAGGCATGTCGTAAGAAGCGGTTGAGATACAGGCTTAGAGAAACTACCATAGTAAATAGAAGGCGTGACATAAATCAGATGTACTGGACTACTTGTAGATGTATAGCTGGCACAACGTTACAGTCGCTCTGAGGTTCGGATCACATACAAATCACAAAGAGCGTGTAATATGTGGTCGATTTGGAACGTTTGAAGAAGATGTATGTGTGGAAACGTGACGAGTCTATGGTAATGTGACGAGTCTATGGTAATGTGACGAGTCTATGGTAATGTGACGAGTATATAGAAACGTGACGAGTATATGGTAATGTGACGAGTATATAGAAACGTGACGAGTATATGGTAATGTGACGAGTATATAGAAACGTGACGAGTCTATGGTAATGTGACGAGTCTATGGTAATGTGAGGAGTATATGGTAATGTGAGGAGTATATGGTAATGTGAGGAGTATATGGTAATGTGAGGTAGTATATGGTAATGTGAGGTATGGTAATGAGAGTATATGGTAATGTGAGAGTATATGGTAATGTGAGGAGTATATGGTATGAGAGTATAAGTGGAGGAGTAAAATGGTAATGTGACGAGTATATGGTAATGTGAGGAGTATATGGTAATAGGAGTATATGGTATGGAGAGTATATGGTAATGTGAGAGTATATGGTAATGTGACGAGTATATGGTAATGTGAGGAGTATATGGTAATGAGAGTATGAATGTGAGGAGTATATGGTAATGTGAGGAGTATATGGTAATGTGAGGAGTATATGGTAATGTGAGGAGTATATGGTAATGTGACGAGTATATGGTAATGTGAGGAGTATATGGTAATGTGAGAAGTATATGGTAATGTGAGGAGTATATGGTAATGTGAGGAGTATATGGTAATGTGAGGAGTATATGGTAATGTGAATTATGGTAATGAGAGTATATGGTAATGTGAGAAGTATATGGTAATGTGACGAGTATATGGTAATGTGAGGAGTATATGGTAATGTGAGGAGTATATGGTAATGTGAGGAGTATATGGTAATGTGACGAGTATATGGTAATGTGAGGAGTATATGGTAATGTGACGAGTCTATGGTAATGTGACGAGTATATGGTAATGTGTATCAGTATATATGGTAATGTGAGGAGTATATGGTAATGTGAGGAGTATATGGTAATGTGAGGAGTATATGGTAATGTGAGGAGTATATGGTAATGTGAGGAGTATATGGTAGTGTGAGAGTTATGGTAATGTAGAGTATATGGTATGGAGAGTATATGGTAATGTGAGAGTATATGGTAATGTGAGGAGTATATGGTAATGTGAGGAGTATATGGTAATGTGACGAGTATATGGTAATGTGAGGAGTATATGGTAATGTGACGAGTATATGGTAATGTGAGGAGTATATGGTAATGTGAGAAGTATATGGTAATGTGAGGAGTATATGGTAGTGTGACGAGTTTGGAATGTGAGTATATGGTATGTGACGAGTCTATGGTAATGTGAGATGTATATGAAGTAATGGACAGTATAATGGTAATGTGAGGAGTATATGGTAATGTGAGGAGTATATGGTAATGTGAGGAGTATATGGTATGTGAGGAGTATATGGTATGTGAGAGTATATGGTAATGTGACGAGTATATGGTAATGTGAGGAGTATATGGTAATGTGAGGAGTATATGGTAATGTGAGGAGTATATGGTAATGTGAGGAGTATATGGTATGTGAGAGTCTATGGTAATGTGAGGAGTATATGGTAATGTGAGGAGTATATGGTAATGTAGAGAGTATATGGTAATGTGACGAGTATATGGTAATGTGAGGAGTATATGGTAATGTGAGAAGTATATGGTAATGTGAGAAGTATATGGTAATGTGAGGAGTATATGGTAATGTGACGAGTATATGGTAATGTGAGGAGTATATGGTAGTGTGAGGAGTATATGGTAATGTGAGGAGTATATGGTAGTGTGAGGAGTATATGGTAGTGTGAGGTGTATATGGTAATGTGACGAGTCTATGGTAATGTGACGAGTATATGGTAATGTGACGAGTCTATGGTAATGTGACGAGTATATGAAACGTGAGAGTATATGGTAATGTGACGAGTATATGGTAATGTGAGGAGTATATGGTAATGTGACGAGTATATGGTAATGTGACGAGTATATGGTAATGTGAGAGTATATGGTAGTGTGAGAGTATATGGTAATGTGAGGAGTATATGGTAGTGTGAGGAGTATATGGTAATGTGAGAGTATATGGTATGTGACGAGTATATGGTAATGTGAGAGTATATGGTAATGTGACGAGTCTATGGTAATGTGACGAGTAATAGAAAGTGACGAGTATATGGTAATGTGACGAGTATAATGGTAAGTGACGAGTATATGGTAATGTGACGAGTATATGGTAATGTGACGAGTATATGGTAATGTGAGGGGTATATGGTAGTGTGACGAGTATATGGTAATGTGAGGAGTATATGGTAGTGTGAGGAGTATATGGTAATGTGAGAGTATATATGGTAGTGTGAGAGTATATGGTAGTGTGAGGGTATATGGTAATGTGAGGAGTTATGGTAATGTGACGAGTATATGGTAATGTGACGAGTCTATGGTAATGTGACGAGTATATAGAAACGTGACGAGTATATGGTAATGTGACGAGTATATGGTAATGTGAGGAGTATATGGTAATGTGACGAGTATATGGTAATGTGACGAGTATATGGTAATGTGAGGAGTATATGGTAATGTGAGAAGTATATGGTAATGTGAGGAGTATATGGTAATGTGAGGAGTATATGGTATGTGAGGAGTATATGGTAATGTGAGGAGTATATGGTAATGTGAGAAGTATATGGTAATGTGACGAGTATATGGTAATGTGAGGAGTATATGGAAATGTGAGGAGTATATGGTAATGTGAGGAGTATATGGTAATGTGAGGAGTATATGGTAATGTGAGAAGTATATGGTAATGTGAGAAGTATATGGTAATGTGAGGAGTATATGGTAATGTGAGGAGTATATGGTAATGTGACGAGTATATGGTAATGTGAGGAGTATATGGTAATGTGAGGAGTATATGGTAATGTGAGGAGTATATGGTAATGTGACGAGTATATGGTAATGTGAGAGTATATGTAATGTGAGAGTATATGGTAATGTGAGGAGTATATGGTAATGTGAGGAGTATATGGTAATGTGAGGAGTATATGGTAATGTGAGGAGTATATGGTAATGTGAGAAGTATATGGTAATGTGAGGAGTATATGGTAATGTGAGGAGTATATGGTAATGTGAGGAGTATATGGTAATGTGAGGAGTATATGGTAATGTGAGGAGTATATGGTAATGTGAGGAGTATATGGTAATGTGAGAAGTATATGGTAATGTGAGGAGTATATGGTAATGTGAGGAGTATATGGTAATGTGAGGAGTATATGGTAATGTGAGGAGTATATGGTAATGTGAGGAGTATATGGTAATGTGAGGAGTATATGGTAATGTGAGGAGTATATGGTAATGTGAGGAGTATATGGTAATGTGAGGAGTATATGGTAATGTGAGAAGTATATGGTAATGTGAGAAGTATATGGTAATGTGAGGAGTATATGGTAATGTGAGGAGTATATGGTAATGTGAGAAGTATATGGTAATGTGAGAAGTATATGGTAATGTGAGGAGTATATGGTAATGTGAGGAGTATATGGTAATGTGAGAAGTATATGGTAATGTGAGGAGTATATGGTAATGTGAGGAGTATATGGTAATGTGAGAAGTATATGGTAATGTGAGGAGTATATGGTAATGTGAGGAGTATATGGTAATGTGAGAAGTATATGGTAATGTGAGAAGTATATGGTAATGTGAGGAGTATATGGTAATGTGACGAGTATATGGTAATGTGAGGAGTATATGGTAATGTGAGGAGTATATGGTAATGTGAGGAGTATATGGTAATGTGAGGTATATGGTAATGTGAGGAGTATATGTAATGTGACGAGTATATGGTAATGTGACGAGTATATGGTAATGTGAGGAGTTATGGTAATGTGACGAGTATATGGTAATGTGACGAGTATATGGTAATGTGACGAGTATATGGTAATGTGACGAGTATATGGTAATGTGACGAGTATATGGTAATGTGACGAGTATATAGAAAGTGACGAGTTATGGTAATGTGAGGAGATATGGTAATGTGAGGAGTATATGGTAATGTGAGGAGTATATGGTAATGTGACGAGATATAGTAACGGACGAGTATATGGTAATGTGAGATATATGGTAATGTGAGGATATATGGACAGATTGAGTGAGGTATATGGTAATGGAGGTATATGGTAATGACGAGTCTATGGTAATGTGACAGTATGGATGAGTAATGTAGACAGTATATGGTAATGTGAGAGTATATGGTAATGTGAGATATATGTAAGTGAGGCAGTATATGTGAATGATGGAGTATATGGTAGTGTGACGAGTATATGGTAATGTGACGAGTAGGAATTGGAATGAGGTATATGGTAATGTGAGGAGTATATGGATAATTGTGAGAGTAATGGTAATGTGACGAGTATATGGTAATGGGAAGTTATGGTAATGTAGAGATATAGGTAATGTGGGAGTATATGGTAATGTGAGAGTCTATGGTAATGTGACGAGTATATAGGAACGGACGAGTATATGGTAATGTGACGAGTATATGGTAATGTGAGGAGTATATGGTAATGTGACGGAGTATATGGTAATGATGAGCAGTATATGGTAATGTGAGGAGTATATGGTAATGTGAGGAGTATATGGTAATGTGAGAAGTATATGGTAATGTGAGAGTTATGGTAATGTGACAGTATATAGAGTAGAGTTGTAGCGAGTATATGGTAATGTGAGGAGTATATGGTAATGTGAGGAGTATATGGTAATGTGAGGAGTATATGGTAATGTGACGAGTATATGGTCAAAGTGAGAGTATATGGTAATGTGACGAGTATATGGTAATGTGAGGAGTATATGGTAATGTGACGAGTATATGGTAATGTGAGGAGTATATGGTAATGTGAGGAGTATATGGTAATGTGAGGAGTATATGGTAATGTGACGAGTATATGGTAATGTGAGGAGTATATGGTAATGTGAGGAGTATATGGTAATGTGAGAAGTATATGGTAATGTGAGGAGTATATGGTAATGTGAGGAGTATATGGTAATGTGAGGAGTATATGGTAATGTGAGGAGTATATGGTAATGTGAGGAGTATATGGTAATGTGAGGGTATATGGTAATGTGAGAGTATATGGTAATGTGAGGAGTATATGGTAATGTGAGGAGTATATGGTAATGTGAGGAGTATATGGTAATGTGAGGAGTATATGGTAATGTGAGGAGTATATGGTAATGTGAGGAGTATATGGTAATGTGAGGAGTATATGGTAATGTGAGGAGTATATGGTAATGTGAGGAGTATATGGTAATGTGAGGAGTATATGGTAATGTGAGGAGTATATGGTAATGTGAGGAGTATATGGTAATGTGAGAGTATAGTAAGTGAGGAGTTATGGTAATGTGAGGAGTATATGGTAATGTGAGGAGTATATGGTAATGTGACGAGTATATGGTAATGTGAGGAGTATATGGTAATGTGAGGAGTATATGGTAATGTGAGGAGTATATGGTAATTGAGAGAGTATATGGTAATGAGGAGTATATGGTAATGTGAGAGTATATGGTAATGTGAGGAGTATATGGTAATGTGAGAGTATATGGAATGTGAGGAGTATATGGTAATGGAGGAGATATATGGTAATGTGACGAGTATATGGTAATGTAGAGTCCATGGAATGTGACATATGGTAATGAGAGTATATGGAATGTGAGAGTAATGGTAATGTGACGATATGGTAATTGAGAGTATATGGTAATGTGACGAGTATATAGAAACGTGACGAGTCTATGGTAATGAGAGTATAGGAATGGAGAGTATATGGTAATCGAGGAGATATGGTAAGGACTAATAGAACGACAGTATATGGTAATGAATATGGTACATGTGAGGAGTATATGGTAATGTGAGGAGTATATGAATGTGAGGAGTATGGTAATGTGAGGAGATATGGTAATGTGAGGAGATGATGGTAATTGAGATAAGGTAAGTAACGATTATGGTAATGTAGTATATGAAACGTGACGAGTCTATGGTAATGTGACGAGTAATCAGAACTGACGAGTCCATTTCTAATGTGACAGTATATAGAAACGCGCCGAGTCTACAGTAATGTGACGAGTCCAAACATTAAATACATACAATGTACGCATTTATAAACAAATGTCTTCTGCGAATTTTCGGATTGAGATGGTATAATCGATTGATTGATTGATTGATAGGACCAGCATCATTGTACTTTGATGAGTAACTATGTGTGTTCCGATCTCTTTCTTACACAGGAAGATATCTGTGGCAGTGCACAGACGTTGTAGTAACGGCGAGGGTCCCCGTAAAACAACAACATTACAAATACATGCAGATACTACTACACAGCATTGAGCCGAAAGGCATACGTGCTACCAGATGGTATGACAGAGTGATAAATACAGACCTGTGGATAATAACAAGGTTGGAGGCCATGATAATTTAAGTCAGTAAAAGAAAATGTAGGTGTGTCGGCAAACCCTGCAGAATACACAGTTGATTAAGTCCAGACATGCATTTAGTGGAATCCACAAGGAAAATGGAAAAGGGAACGCCCCAAACAGAACTGGAAACAGAGTTGCCTCGAGGAACTCAAAAAAGCCAGTTCATCCTTGGAAGCCATAAAGAAAACGATAAGAGACTTGGTAATGAGGTCCTATGCTCAGCGAGGAGCTGAATGGAATAATTAATAAGTAAGACAGATCAATACTGCATTTTCTTTACTTTTTGTTTTCTTTGCTAAGGGGTTTCTATGGAGTAAAGGTTGTGTGCTCGTCTCTAATGCCAAATCTACGGGTTCGCTCCTCTTGGAGCCTTCTGGACATTTTTCAAGAGATCCCTGATCTCATTGTAGTTGAGATCACGTTATTAGTCTTATCGGAGACGGACGATAAAACGTAGGTACCGTTTTCAACTTGAGCACGTAAAATAACATTTGACAGTTGAGATTCTATGTAAGAAAGAGATCGGAGCACACATGGTTACTCACGGCAGTGCAATGATGAAGGTCATATCCAATCAATCAATAAATTTCTCGCCCGAGTGGTTACGGGGTCCAAATTTTGGGTGTACAGAATAGAACCCCTGTTACCTGCCATGCGTGTTGTAAAAGGCGACTAAGGAGGTTTGGCTGAAATCGGATACAGGTGTCCTAAACTTGTAGAAGTCTATGCGTTTAGGAGCCTACCAAACCAATGTGCAACGTATACACGTTCTTGGCAAAGATCAAACATATCAAAAGAGTGATTAAAATTGTTCGTAAAGAACGAACGCAAAGAAGAAGATGAATACATTTCTTTGCTCTGTATTCGTCATTCATTCTTATAACTGCGAACGTATTAGTAGCTCAATTTCCTAGATGTTTATGTGGGGTTTATCATCATATAACATTTATATTACCGATAGAAGGAAAGACTGCAGTAAAACTATGTAGCAATGGCGAAACACGTACAAACAAATTACTATAATTTCACAAAGTACAAGAGCAATATACAGCGACCTATTAGTCACATATTTTCATTTTAGTACCGTTAGAGAGTCATTGTCTGATTGTATGACGTAATAGTTTTTTCGAACAGAAGAGTTTCAGGATTGCGAGTCCCACTCGCTGAGTAGACTACGTGAGATAGGTGTCAACAGTGGTACAGCCCGAAAAGAACGACATACCAAATATGCAAAGAGATTGATTAATCAACATCTAACTGGAGTGTTGGACCGCTGGACGCTGCTGGATTTGTTGAGGCGGAGATCGGCGCACCTCTAGATAGTCCTTACCACTATTGTATCCTTCGCTTGGTAAAGACATTTTCATCGAGACGTTGCTGTATATTGGTTACGCACTTTGTAAAACTACAGTACTTTGTTGTTACGCATTTCGCCATTTACATTAACCAAATCAAGTGACATTAACTTAGATAACTGAAATCGATGTAGACATCACAACAGAAGATTCACACAAGAATTTCAATAAATATAATTTTAACAATATTCTTTCTCTTAATATAATTACCAAGATTTCTGTCTCAAAGTGCCCAACATAAAAGTACATTCAATACAAAACAAATGATCAACAATATAAGAAAAAAGAGAAAAATAAGTTAAACTGAGGTTGGAGCTGACGTGTTTGTACTAAAGTTATTTTATCCAATAGGTTAAACTGAGGTTGAAACTGAAGTGTTTGTACTAAAGTTATTTTATTTAATAGGTTAAACTGAGGTTGAAGCTGACTTGTTTGTACTAAAGTTATTTTATTTAATAGGTTAAACTGAGGTTGAAGCTGACTTGTTTGTACTAAAGTTATTTTATTTAATAGGTTAAACTGAGGTTGAAACTGACGTGTTTGTACTAAAGTTATTTTATTTAATAGGTTAAACTGAGGTTGAAGCTGACTTGTTTGTACTAAAGTTATTTTATTTAATAGGTTAAACTGAGGTTGAAACTGACGTGTTTGTACTAAAGTTATTTTATCCAATAGGTTAAACTGAGGTTGAAGCTGACGTGTTTGTACAAATTTATTTTATCTAATAGGTTAAACTGAGGTTGAAGCTGACTTGTTTGTACTAAAGTTATTTTATCCAATAGGTTAAACTGAGGTTGAAGCTGACGTGTTTGTACTAAAGTTATTTTATCTAATAGGGACTGTAAGAAATAGGCTGTGGTCAAACTTGTTTTGTAGGAAATGATAGCTTCACTGTCATGTGGCTTTTTTATATTTTGGTCCATTTTTGTGTGTTTAAAATAAGGGATTCTCTCTCTCTCTCTCTCTTTCGATCGTTCTTAAGCCGCTTTTATCTTTCGATTGTGAAATATAAGCAGCCAAACATCAAGAACGGATGTACGTGCACGACCTTCAGTACCTATTGGAGCTCAGGGGCTTGTCCTTCGGCGCGTGTTCGATTTCAACCAGCGTTTACTGGGTTCGCTCTCCGTTAGCCTTTTGCTTTCTCCAGCCAAAACCGACAAGGCAGCATGTTGCTATTTCCTTTCAAGACAGCGACCCGTAGACGACCTGCCCTCCCGGGCTGATGAGCGTCATCTGCCCAGCTATACCCGTCTTGTTAATGGACTGTTTGGTTTTACCTACCGTACAGTTTTGTGTACGGTTTGCTCCGCTAGCCTTTGATTGTCTCCAATGAAACTAGAAGGCAGCAGTAGTTCCCTGCGAGCGGAAACGAGCACTGTCTTTACCTCTGCTGGTCTTTCCAGTAGTTCTGCACACTCGGGTGGTCCGCACATTCTCTCGCCTGCCGCACCTGCCATGCTTGCCGCTGCCGTGCCTGCCGTGCAAAATAAGGGATTGAAGTCGCTCTTATTAAGCCGGGGTCGGCAAGGGAATAAAAAAATAGTACACATTGCGACCTACAAGCCATGTTGTAAGAGTCGATTGAGGTAGGGGCATAGTTAAGCTACCCTGGTAAATAAAAAGCGTCGCAAGACTCGGATGTGCTTGCCTACTTGTAGGCTCATAACTGACACAACGTACAATCACTCTCAGATCACATACATAAATTCAGATCACACAGAGTGGGTAACACGTAGTCTATATGGAGTGTTCGAAGAAGAAGAAGAAGAAGAAGAAGAAGGGATTGAAGTAGAAGGTGGAAGGAAAAAAACCAATGTTCATAACATGGGGTATATTGGGGAATTCAATGTTAGACCCAATCTTCTTTGATCATCGGCACACGATAGATGATGTGATCAACATCACGTTGCTGACTGTGCTCACTTCTCAGCGTCTTTGTTGCTACCAATTGAGGCTGGGTCGACCAGAGAGCCGTTATGGTCGGACAAAATTGCCACTCTTATTGTGGAATTGAACCCGGACCTCGTGTCTTAGAAGTGAGTGCACTAACAACTACGCTCTCGTGAGCCTCGAGATTGAAATAGTTTTGTTTTTATTCTCACTGATATTCGTAGAGTTGACTATGATTGTGTGATACCTCTCTGCCCTATCCCTAGACTTCACTGCTCTATTGCCATACTTCACTGCTCTATTGCCATACTTCACTGCTCTATTGCTATACTTCACTGCTCTATTGCTATACTTCACTGCTCTATTGCCATACTTCACTGCTCTATTGCCATACTTCACTGCTCTATTGTTATACTTCACTGCTCTATTGCTATACTTCACTGCTCTATTGCCATACTTCACTGCTCTATTGCCATACTTCACTGCTCTATTGCCATACTTCACTGCTCTATTGCCATACTTCACTGCTCTATTGCTATACTTCACTGCTCTATTGCTATACTTCACTGCTCTATTGCTATACTTCACTGCTCTATTGCCATACTTCACTGCTCTATTGCCATACTTCACTGCTCTATTGTTATACTTCACTGCTCTATTGCCATACTTCACTGCTCTATTGCCATACTTCACTGCTCTATTGTCATACTTCACTGCTCTATTGCCATACTTCACTGCTCTATTGCCATACTTCACTGCTCTATTGCTATACTTCACTGCTCTATTGCTATACTTCACTGCTCTATTGCCATACTTCACTGCTCTATTGCTATACTTCACTGCTCTATTGTTATACTTCACTGCTCTATTGCTATTCTTCACTGCTCTATTGCCATACTTCACTGCTCTATTGTCCTACTTCACTGCCCAGGATAGAGCGGTATGTAGAAATTGCTTGCAGGCCCTATGTAACGTATAACGGTACGAGAAGAATTATTATCATTATAATGGTAAACGGCATGAGCACTTTCCCACATGGAATATTGTATAGAGAAGATATAATCGCATACAGAACAAACTTAAGAACGCATACATAGTAATTACCAGAGTAGCATCCCTTTCGTTCAACTCGAAATAAAATAATATAATCAGCGAATGAGATAATCAGACATCTTTCATTCATTAAATTATCTCCCTTTCATAAGTAAAATAAACACATTTGTTGCGGTACCTCCCATTATTTCTGTAAAAAAAATTATATATATATATACAATTGTTGAAATAATTTTCTACTTGGAAAGAATATTCTTGTTCATTTAATGATAAGAGATGTCTAGATGCATACAAGCATGACATATTTAATTAATACCACATGTTTGAGTACACTTTTCACGCTGATATTTCATAACAGATTCATTTTGTTTCGTATTTCTTTTAATGAGGAACATATGAGGAATGTGTATGTCTGTGGCGCCTGTGTGTTGTCGGGGTTCGCCAGGGGAGCAAAGAATGATAACACTGTGATTTACAAGGCATATCGTAAGAGGTGACTGAGGTAGGAGCCTAGGGAAGCTACCCTAGTAAATAAATAGAGTCGCAGAAATCGGATGTGTTGGCCAATTTGAAGGCGCATAATTGACACAACGTGCAATCGCTCTTAAGCTCGGATCACATACACATCACAAAGAGTGGTTAACAAGTGGTCGATATGGAGCGTTTTAAGAAGAAGAAGTAATGAGTCCGTGGCCAAGTGGTCATGACGTTTGTATTAGGTTCTGAAGGTCGTAGGTTTGAATCTAGATCACCTCGTTTGGTTAACGAGTCTATTTTTTTCGGAGTTCCCTAGAATTGATGAGCTGCAGCGTTACTTGTTTATGCAAAACTCTCGGTACGGGGTATACCATTTCTACTAACAGGGACTGAACCGTATGAAAAGTCAGGACAACTGAAAGAAATCCATCTTCAAATCGTATTTTGTTAAGAAACATATATATATATATATATATTTTTTTCGATCCAGAAGCACTTGAGCTTTCAGCTCTTGGGCTCGGTACCATGGATATCGCAACCCTTCGTTTCGGTGCCACGAACACCGTAAATCTGGAGAACACGTGGCTTTTCTGCCAGCCCGCGGAATTGAACCCGCACTCACAGAGGGCTTGTTACCCGTAGTCCATCGCGCTATGACCACGCTGAGCAGGCGGGTATATATATATATAAATAAGTGGTCGTCTGTAGCTTAATTGATAGTGAGCTCGATCACAACCCAAGCGTTCTTGGTTCAAACTCCGAGGTTGCAATTTGGAAGTAAATTCGTTGCAGTTGTAAAAAATGGTAAAAATAGACCTCACAGTTCAGAAAATGCAACTACTAACGTATACATAGTGCCTAACTCGATAACTCGTTTACCGTGGATGATAGCTAAGTCATGTAAAGGATATGCCACGATTTTCATTTTCTTATATAAATATAAAGCAAAGTTGTTTCCACTATGTGTATGTGTCTGTTGCCTTTGTTCAGCCTACTTCTCGACACGCTGCTAACTTGAAATTTGACAAGAGGGTAACTATCCTAGTGCAGATTACGTTACATAAAAGTATAAAACTAGAGTATTGTTACTTCTTTATAACAATAGGCCAGTTCTGTAATTGAACATTTCAATTCTTGTGTTGATTTCTTTTCCTACATTTCTATATATGGTTAAACAGCCGCCCATACATTTGAACTATTTCATGTTCTCTAACTATGGTTAAACAGCCGCCCATACATTTGAACTCTTTCATGTCTTCTATCTATACTTCGCTCCCATTTATAAAGTCGAAATTAAAATAAAATTCCTCGTAGCCTGTTCAGACATTAGGGTATGAAATGCATGTCACTTTACATTTCTAATCGCTAGGTGGATTCTGTGGCTTAGGGGATAGTGACTCGGTCTATTAACCCCGACTATCCGAGTTCGAATCACGCTGCGAAAAATTTGGTAGCAAATTTTTCGCGTGGTTTTACGAAAAAACGATGGCACCACTCGTTCAGAAAACAATGACAATCTACTGAACGTAATGCTGCCTAGAAAAATCACCAACATCCTTTAAATTTAAAAGCTGGGGTCGCCCGAGTGGTTACCGAGGCCCAAATTTGGGGTGTAAAGAATAGAACCATTGTTACCTGCCACGCATGTCGTAAGAGGCGACTAAGGAGGTTTGGCTGAAATCGGATGAATGTGTCCTAAACGTGTAGAAGTCTATTCGTTTAGGGGCCTACCAAACCAATGTGCAACTTATACACGTTCTTGGCAAAGATCAAACATATCACAAAGAGTGATTACAATTGGTAGTAAAGAACGAACGCAAAGAAGAAGAAGATCACTTTAATGCAAAGATAGGCAGAGACAACTGGGGCTTCGAGGAAACCATGGGCAAACACGGACTAGGGAAAATAAATGAAAATGGAGAGATGTGTGTGGATCTTTGCGCAGCAAACCAGTTGGTTATAGGAGGTAGCCTTTTTCAGCACAAAAGAATCCACACAGCTACATTGATATCACCAGACCACAGGACAGAAAACCAAATCGACCACATCTGCATAACAGGGAAGTTCAGAAGGTCACTGTACGACGTAAAAGTATATAGAGGAGCAGATGTGGCCTCTGATCACCATCTTGTTATAGCAAAGGTGCGAATGAAACTCAAGAGATTCATGACGACCACGCATGGTAACAGGGTGAGATACAATGTGGGACATCTGAAGGAGCAGAAGGAAAAGGATATATTTAGTGTCACGATTTCCAACAAATTTGAGGCCCTAGAAGTTGATGAAGGAAGTATTGAAGACCACTGGCATAAAGTTAAAGAATCCTGGACTAGTACATGTGAAACTACCCTTGGAAAAAGACACACCACCACAAGGAATGGCTATCAGAATCAACGTTAGATAAGATAACAGAGAGAAGAGGCAGAAAGGCTGACCTCTGTAATAGCAGAACAAGATCAGCAAAGGCCGCAGCACAAGAAAAATACACAAAAGCCAACAGGGAGGTGAAGAAAAGTATAAAAGCAGATAAAAGAAAGTATATAGATGACCTGGCAAGAGAAGCAGAAGAGGCAGCAGCTAAGGGTAACCTGAAAGATTTATACGATAACACAAGGAAACTGACAGGGAAATACCAACAAATAAATAAACCAATTAAGGACAAGGCTGGACGATTACTCGGCAATGCTCAAGAACAGATGCAGAGGTGGGCAGAACATTTCAAAGACCTTTTAAATAGGCCAGTTCCCCTAGGCCAACCGGACATAGATCCAGCTGCAAAAGATCTAACAATCGACTGTAGCAAACCAAGCAAAGCGGAAATAAAGAAGGCCATTCTCCAACTACGAAATGGTAAAGCTACAGGCCCAGATGGTATACCTGCAGAGGCCATAAAAGCAAATGCTGACATCTCAACAGACATGCTACATGGCTTGTTGGGAAAAATTTGGGACAGGGAAGAAATACCAAAATACTGGAGAGAGGGCTATATAGTCAAACTACCTAAAAAAGGGTGATCTCCAAGAATGCTCGAACTATAGAGGAATAATGCTCCTGTCTGTACCAGGCAAAATACTAAGTCGAATCATCCTAGAGAGACTCAAGGAAACTACAGATGCAGTACTAAGGGATGAACAAGCAGGATTTAGGCAAAACAGATCCTGCACAGATCAAATATCGACGCTACGTATCATAGTGGAGCAAAGCATCGAGTGGAACTCATCCCTCTACATAAACTTTGTGGACTATGAAAAGGCATTCGATAGCCTAGACAGGAAAACACTCTGGAAACTTCTACGACACTATGGCGTCCCCAGAAGCTAACCAATTTAATAAAGAAAATGTATGAGGAGACTACGGCTAGAGTACTGCATGAAGGAAAACTGACAGAGGCCTTCGAAATAAAGACTGGTGTGCGACAGGGCTGCCTTTATCGCCCTTCCTTTTCCTGCTGGCTATTGACTGGATAATGAGATCAACAACTGTCAGGGGAAGAAATGGAATACAATGGACCATGATGAGTCAATTGGAGGATCTGGATTTTGCAGATGATCTAGCACTCCTCTCTCACAACCATCAGCAGATGCAAGAGAAAATAACAAAACTAGAAACAGTCTCACAGCAACTAGGCCTGACTATTCATGGGGAGAAAACAAAGATCATGAGATTAAATGCTGGTTCCAGAGACCCAATCTTATTGAGAGGATCACCACTAAAAGAGGTGGACACATTTACATATCTGGGAAGTGTCGTCAACATTCAAGGTGGCACAGATGAAGATGTTAAGGTTAGAATACAAAAGGCAAGATCAGCATTTGCCATTCTGAAGAACATATGGAGTTCAAGAATGATTAGGAATAAAACTAAGATAATGATATTTAACTCAAATGTCAAGTCTGTCCTTTTGTATGGAGCAGAGACATGGAGAACAACTAAAGGGAACACCAAAAGTTGCAGACATTCATCAATAGATGCCTACGCAAGATACTACATCTGAGATGGTACGATAGGACCACAAACAGAGAACTGTGGGATAGGACAGGACAATGGCAGGTGGAACAAGAGATAATGAGCAGAAGGTGGAGATGGATAGGACACACACTGAGGAAACCCCTGACAGCATCGTGAGACAGGCTCTCCGATGGAACCCCAGGGCAATAGAAGTAAGGGAAGACCCAGAAACACCTGGAGACGGGAGTTAGAGATGGAATGCAAGAGGACGGGAGAGAGTGGCGAGATCTGGAAAGGATGGCCTTGGATAGGCGGGCTTGGAAGGCCTTGGTTGCGGACCTATGCTTCCCTAGGGGCGAAGGGTGAAGAAGAAGAAGTAAAGAACGAACGCAAAGAAGAAGAAGAAAAGCTGGGGTTGATTCGAAAAGTCTTGTAAAGGATATGCAATGAACTTTTATTGTGCATTTGGTAGGATGTTCATATGACCTCCGTGGGCAGAGATATGATGGTGAGAGATACTAGTGATAAAGAAAGCACGTATTCACGTAAAAATCAGTCAGTGGCGCCATAATAGACTCCATGAATACGACGGAATTTAAATAAGGAACGAAAATAAGAAATCTTTAAATGAAACACAGTTTGTTTTAAACCTTCTTTATTTGCAATAATACTGAACCAGAAAATGTTGTTCAATATTCAGCATATATTGTTTTGTGTAAAAGCTTTAGTTGTTTGTTAATCCAAAATGTTCCTGTCTAATGACGACATATTTCTCTATTTATAATTTCTTTTAATGTAGAATGTTTCTGTTTTAAAAAGAAAACCGACAGAAACGCAGATTCTTTTAAACTTTATTGTGTTTCTATAATGTTTTTGTGTGTTCTTTGTTTCCAGTTTCAAGAAATCTTGTTTGTCTTTACCTGAATTATGTCTTGAAATAATTCGTTATCTTTGTTTTCTATTTATCAGTAACTGACATAATCTAAGTTGTAAATATCAACTTGATGTTTCACAACATGTTTCTTCTCACATGTCGATGTTTCTTCTTTTAACTTTTCTTCAAAACCGAACGAAGGCGTTATGAATAAGCTAAAAAGTAAGCTGCAGTGTCGTCGATCCAGTGCGGACCAAACTTCCAGTGCCCATTTTCAGGTGGTGGCCCTTTTAACCGTCTGCATAAGCCACTTCTTATTTTCCACCATTTACTGCTTTATAGAAGTGTTGAAAAGGGGGGGGGACGTAGTGATCTTGTGTGTGCTTGTTTTTAAGGCACTTTGTAAACTGATATTAATTTTCGTAAGGTTGTTCTTCATGCCGTCGCTCCATCTTTAGCGTGGTCTTCCTCTTTCTTTGTACTCGTTATACGTTTTCTGTGTAGTAGGGGATACCAGAGCATTCTTGTCAGGTGTTCAAATCATTTAATCTGTTCTTCTTTTATGAATTGCATGACGTTGCACATCCAGTCTTCTTCTGATTTCTTCATTTCTAATTTTATCTCTTATTGTCACACCTGCAGCTCTTCTAAGACACCTCATCTATGTCGTTGTCGTTATGATTTTCTGCTTATTCTATCTATCTATTCTCTAAATTCCTCTCATTAGCTACTGTTATTGGTCATGTTTGACATTGGTAGGATAGTGTTGGTCAGAAAATCGTTATTATAAGATTTGCTTTAGTGTGTCTGCTAAAGTGATAGTACAAGAGCGCAGCAGTTACCCCAAAAGGACGGAGTCGCGGTCGGGTGAGTCTCCTTAAGTAGGACATGGTGTTTATTGATTGACTGATTGATTGGACCATGATCATTGCACTTCAGTGAATAAATATTTGTGCTCTGATCTCTTTCTTATACAGGTAGATCTCAAAGGCAGTGCACGAACTCCGTAGCACCGCTGATGCTATTCGATGTAATTTATAAAATGGCGAAAATATTTTGTAGGAATTTCACTTTTTAATAATTCTAAAGGATTTTACCTGGGTATCGGCTTTTCAGGCTGCACGTCTACATTATTAACTGCTAAGGATTCTGTTACGTTCTCAACTTGAACGTGGGACCTACGTTTAATCGTTCGTCTCCGATAGACCTAGGAACTCGATCTCCCCTACACTGAAGTAAGGGATCTCTGGAGAATTATTCTGATGGTTCTACGAGGGAGTGAACTAAGCAAATTTGTAACGACAGATGGTTACCTAAGCTCTACGCAACAGAGATCCCCCGGGACATGGTGTGAGAACCTGTGAAATGTCAAAGTAACGGGATCTCAGTGCCAGACTGACACTGACAAAGCAGCTAAAGATGATACCTTCAACTTTGAGGATATCTATGGCGAAGTCGTTAGGACGTTTTCAAGTCATTGTTGAGGTTGTGTGTTCGAATCTGGACTGAGTGAAATGTGTAATTTTCTTTATATAATCCCTATAATTTTTGCTGGAGCTACAGAGATACAGGAAAGCAACAAAAGCTCTAGAAAGAAAATTAGATAACTTTGAGAATAAATGTCTTAGAAGAATATTGAACCTCAAATGGTCAGATTTAAGACCTAATACACAAATAAGACAAGAGACCAAGCAAGAAAATGTATCAAATTTTATAAGAAAGCGCCGCTGGAACTACATCGGCCACACACTTAGAATGGATGAGAGAAGACTCCTTACCAATCCCTCATATGGACACCAGAGGGAAAAGAAAACGAGGAAGACCAAGAGAGACTCTGCGTAGAACCATCACCAGAGAAGGCTCAACGATGGGCCTAGTAAACATTAAAGACTTAAAACAAATAGCAACGAACCGCGAGACATGGAGAGCTATGACCTCTGCCCTATGCGCCGCCCACAGGCCCAAGAGGAAAGACTAACTAACTAACAGAGATCTTACTTTGCGCAACACTCTTGACAGATGACGTGACATGGGTGGAATCATATGGAAAAACCCGGTGCAATGAAGTCAATCCTTAGACTGTAGGCACTTTTTTAAGTCGCTAACCAGTTCCCCAACGAGTATGTGTCCTAACAAAATAAAATGCCAAAATCAATACTAAGGATTGATGTCTGTTCTAAACGACTTTGGTTGTCATCGAATACGTGTACCATTTTATCAGGGAAAGCGTCTTGTCGCCCTGAATTAATGATATCATTCAAAGTCTGCTGTAGTATAAGCCCGTCTAACCACGGCCAACTCTAGATAACTAGGCCAGACAACTGACTGGGGAATTCCTGACTTAGATCAGAGAAGGTGGCTGGAAAATAAGGTTGTTTGATAGAACACTGGAGGCCTTTTTTGCAATTTTACTCAATTATGTGAGTCTATGGTTATTTATTGGTGACACATATTAATAATATTGATATTCTTTATTGTTAAACTTAACCTTTTGCATAATATAACTTCGATTTAGCATTTTGTGTTGATTTTAAAATGGATTCGTCTATATTCACCAATACTGGAATGCGAGGTCTGTTGCAGTCTGATCCCATAATTCTTACCTGAATCGGAAGGCCCATAAGTTTATAGTTGGCTTTGGTCTAACTCAGGATATCATAAATTCACGTTAGTAGTGTTGGCTGTCATTTATAAATGTGTTTGAAAATGCATTTGTAAGATTTATTGCAGTTCTAGACAATTCGATAAGTTCATAGTTAATTATTGACAACAAAGTTAAATGATCAAAGGTTGATTTCACTGCACCAGCTTTTCCCTATGGCTCGGTCCCTCTCCATATAAATGGCATGCTACTTTCCGAGAGTATTGAAAAAAAGCATTAACTCCGTTGCTCAGGCGGGTGTTACTAATGCTGATAATTCTTTGTGTTAAATTTAATTTGTCACATGATATAACTTTGTTTTTTTATTTGCTGTGATATTTTAAAAATGAATTCTTTATAAACTAGCAATACCGGATTATATGTGCCATGATACGTGAAAAGGATGATTTCCATAAGGTTCCTTTGAGCTAGACGACCTTAATTCTACAGATGATTGTGTTGTGATCTTCATCATCATCAGGTGCCGTGCCGGCTGACGTAAGCGACCGTGGATCTCCACAAATCTCTATCTTTGGTGTTTGCTATCAATTCAGATGTTGACTCTCTACTGTGCCATGAAGTCAGGCTATCCAACATTTTCTCTCTCTGTCTTCCTCTGTCTCGTCTACCCTCGATTTTACCAGTTGTTGCAATGTGTTCTAAACCTCCCTTCCTCATCACATGTCCAAAAATGATGACTGCCTCTTTCTTATATTAATGATAAACTTTCTCTATGTCTTGATCTCATTCAACACCTCAACATTAGTCATTTTAGCAGTCCATGGAATTCTCATCATTCTTCTGTAAAACCACATCTCTGTGTCTTGATCTCATTCAACACCTCGTCATTAGTCATTTAGCAGTCCATGAAATTCACATCATTCTTCTGTAAAACCACATCTCTGTGTCTTGATCTCATTCAACACCTCAACATTAGTCATTTAGCAGTCCATGGAATTCTCATCATTCTTCTGTAAAACCACATCTCTGTGGCCTCCAGAGATTTTTCGATCTGTTTGTTTATTGTCCATGACTTGCATCCATATGTCATTATTGGTTCTATATAGCACTGAATAACTCGCATTCTAACCTCAACTGACAAGGACATGTTGCATATTATGATTCTTATTTTCATAAACGATGTTTTCGCTTGCCCTATTCTGCTCTTTATTTCTGATCGGCATCTGCTATCTGATGTTAATCTTATTAAATGATTTTAGCCTAGTGTTCTGCAAAAGCAGACCTGGTTCGTTGTTAACTAGACGCAAACAGCATAAGTCCACTCAATTGTGCATATGGGGACACCCGGTGTAATGAAGTCACTCCTTTGCCTTTAGAAGCATTTAGGGATTCCAAATCTGGAACGAGCTTCCAGGAAAAAAACAGCTAATTTTCCAATAACAATCTCGTTAGTCCTAATCTCTATTTCTTCCTGATTTTTTAAACCCCAGGTTGGGTTAAGTACATCACCCATCGTGTGACAACGGTCAATGAAAAATACGGGCCTAATACCGTGATACCCTATATACCATTTGGTATTAAATGGGTATCTTAGTTTTATTTTTCAGACCACAATATTTTAACTCGTTTTCCACATTTTGTCTACACTTTTGCTTTGGACGTCAGAACCTTTATCCTCATGAGCTGCTCTAGTCAGTGACAAAATATGTATAGTTAATTAACAAAATTATTGAATAGAAATATGTGAAACTTACCGGTGAAGATATTAACGAAGAGGTTGACTGGGTGACAGACGACAGTTACAAGGAGGTCTGCAATGGAGAGGTTTGCTATCATGAAATATGTGGCTGAGTGAAATCGTCTATCGGTCATCACAACACACAGCACAGAAATATTACCAATTACTGCACACAGGAACACAATCCCATAAACGGCTGACAGTAATACAATCATATATACTGGTTGTTTGATCAGATCATAGTAAAAATCCGATGAATTGCCAGTGTTGTTAGTATAGTTAACTACACCAAGGTTGGTAGTTAGTGTTACAGTTGCTAATCCACTAACATTAACGAAGCTATACACAATGGAACGGCTAATATCAATAGAAGATAAGTTCTCACTGGAGATGATTCCATGTTTTTCTTGATTCGACATCTCGCTAGTTCCAATCTGAATGAATGTCGCTAGCTCTGTTTTGGTTCTGAATGTCGTTAGTCCTGCCTGTACTCACTACACGTAGTATATGGCAGAATGGCGTAAATATATATATTTATTCTGGGTTAAACAGTTATTGTTGCTTGATAGTCTTAATATCGCTAGCTCTGTTTGTTCTGAATGTCACTAGTCCTGCCTGCTACTACACACGTAGATATCGACAGAATGGCGTAACTATATTATATTTATTCTGGGTTAAACAGTTATTGTTGCTTGCATAGTCTTAATGTCGCTAGCTCTGTTTTGGTTCTGAATGTCGCTGGTCCTGCCTGTACTCACTACATACGTAGTATATCGACAGAATGGCGGTAACTATATTATATTTATTCTGGGTTAAACAGTTATTGTTGTTTGTGCAGTCAACTTCTTTATTACGACATGCAACATGACAAAAATTACAAATTGTCCGACCTGAAGTGCCATAATGTTTTATCAAAACACCATTATTTACAAACAACTTTGACGTTCTTTTGTATAATTCTTTATAGAATACAGGACGATAAATTATAAAATAGAATTTGTTACTATGAACATTCTGAAATATAGAATATTGTTCTGATGCCCCATTAAAATGTTTACTCTAAAAACTAAGAGCGCAGAAACGTAATTATAATATACGTATATTAAGAGTTAACTATACGCATCTTTACAATAATATTTTACGAACATGTCAATAACACTCGTTATGAAGAAGAATAGTTTCTTATGTAAGTGATACCTTTGGCAAGCAATACTAGGAACAAGCACATTAAATTCTGGGATATTTGGAACAGAAGGAGGATATTATTCAACCAATATGTTCACTAAAGGACATTGCATCCGGTAAAGAATGGATACTAGTCCCAGTAAGAAGCAATACAACCATTTCAGTAAGCTATAGATAATGTGATAGTGTGAGCGTCGGTAACTCAAGCGGTAGTGAGCTCGATCACAAACCCAAGCGTACCTGGTTCCACCCAACGGCGGGCAAGTTTGGAAGCAAATTCGTTTTCTTGGGATTTTTACAAAAGGTAAAAATAGACCTCACCGTTCAGAAAGCAATGGCAAACTACTGAACGTATAAGTGGTGCCTAGAAAATCAGCGATTCGTTAACTGTGGTTGATGGCTACGTCCTCCTGTAAAGGATATGCCACGATTTTCATTTTTATAGATAATGTCCCTCCCACGTGTTGTCGGTGTCACTGTGAACGTCGTTAGAGCATCATAAATAAGTTGTATACAAGTGATACAAACACATCCTATTATTATTTGTATAATCTGCACATTTATCTATGTTTATTGTTCAATTTTGGTTTTAAAAATAGAAATAACTGTCTCAGTTAATGTTTAAAGAAAGTAGTAAGTAAAATTAAGTAAAGAAACCATTCGATGTATATTAGTAATACGGTGTTAGGCCTGTATTTGTCATTGATCGTTGGCAAACGATAGGTGATGAGATCATAAATCCCACCAGTCGACATTATTTCCCAGTTTTTTTTTAAGGTACACACTGGAAGCTGGGTCGACCTGAGTGCCGTTAAGGTCGGATAAGCCCGCCTGCCCAGCGTGTTCGTAGCACGTTGGACGACGGGTGACTAGCTCCCTGTGAGTGCTGGTTCTTCTTCTCTTCTTTGCGTTCGTTCTTTACGACTAATTTTAATCACTCTTTGTGATATGTTTGATCTTTGCCAAGAACGTGTATACGTTGCATATTGGTTTGGTAGGCATCTAAACGCATAGACTTCTACACGTTTAGGACATGTGCATCCGATTTCAGCCAAACCTCCGTAGCCGCCTCTTACAACATGCAGGGCAGGTAACAGTGGTTCTATTCTTTATTACCCAAATTTGGGCCCCGGTAACCACTCGGGCGTAGTGTATGTTCAATTCCGCGGGCTTGCAGAAAAGCTACAGGTTCTCCAGATTTACGATGCCCATGGCACTGAGCCGAAGAGCTGAAAGCTCAAATGCTTTTGGATCAGTAAAAATAAAAATATAAATACAAAAAAAGATCGGATAAATGTCAAGCCCACTGTGAAATTGAACACTGACCGCTAACCTCAGAAGCGAGTGAACTAACAACTACACCACAGTGACTCTCTAAGTTATGTTTAGTGGTAATATTATTTGCACACAATTAACAGTAATATACGATCAAATTGGAATTTCAGTTCTTTACAAACAAAAGTTATAACTTATCTTGAAATTTAAGATCGATTTAACTGAAACACGAACGCTTCGGGAGAGCACCTGCCCATTTTTCTTGATATTATTCGTCCACGTGTTTCCGTGGCCCACATGTGAAGCAAAGAATAGTAACAAAGCGACCTACATGACATGCCGTAAGAGACGACTGAGGTAGAGGTCTAGGGAAGCTACCTTGTAAATAAAAAGCGTCGCAGAAATCGAATGCGCTGGACTAACTGTAGGCGCATAACTGGCACAACATAAAATCGCTCTTTGGATATGAATCCATACAAATCACAAAGAAAGGTTTAACAAGTGGTTGATATGGAGCGTTGGAAGAAGACGTTGATGTTATTAGCTGACAATATGGTCTTAGCAGTCTAAGCTAGTGCTGACCAACGTTTTTATATATTGGGGCGTATTTGTCTGATGATTGTGGATGCATGGGCGCCATGTGATGGTTGCAATACTATTCTTCTTCTTCTTCTTTTGTCGTCACACTGCTACCGGGTTGTTGCCCAGTATCGTGGTTTTCTGTTTTTGTCTTGTGCTGTTCTGGTGGCTTGTGTGATTGTTATCTTTGCTCTTTCACAGGATTCTGCTACGCCATCTAACCATCTTTTCCGTGGTCTTCCTCTTGCCTTCTTTCCCGATGTTCTGTTGTAGAAGACTCTGTATACTGTGGAGTTTGGATGCATTCTTATTAAGTGGCCAAACCACTTCATTCTTTGTTTATCTATGTAATTCAAGCACGGTTTGTGCCAACTTTCTTTCTTATGCTAATGTTGGTGATTCTGTCTTTTCTGGTGTTGTTGGTAACTTTTCGCAGGCAACATGTAGTTATTTTTTTGACTGCGCTTTGCTCAATGTCCATGTTTGGCTCTGGTAACACAAAGTGAGTATAAAAATGCTGTTGATCATCTGTTGCTTAGCTGCCTGTGAAATTTTGGGTGCCTTAACAATGGGGCTAGCTGGTAGGTTACAGCATTTGCTTTTGTACTCTAGCCTCTATCTCTCTATCCAGTTTTCCGTCTTCTGTGAATATGCAATACTATTTACTAGTAATAATAATAAAAGTCACGTTAATATAGTTGAAATGCGAACTCTTTCTCCAGGAAAAAAGCAAAGGGTAATGTTAGGGAGCAGTAGAATGGTTACAAAATAAAACAAGTTTGCAGAAATGGGAAGATAATGTTCAGGACTTTAGACATGACTCTTGACCGGATACTAGACATGACTCATACCAAAGGCATTTGACAGGACTTGTCAGCCTCATGTCAAGACTTTGGACTCTGATAGACATGCATGTTTCTCTAATTACCTTAGGACTTGCTAGTTCTAGAAAACTCTTGATAGGACATGCTATGATTCTAGTAATTACTCTTGCTAGGACATGCTATGATTCTGGTAATTACTCTTGCTAGGACATACTATTATTCTGGTAATTACTCTTGCTAGGACTTGTTAGGACTCGTTTCAGGACTTGCCAGGACACTATTTAGAACTTGTAATTACTCTCTTGTGTAATACGTTTTGCTGTTCCCGAAAATTACTCATTGAGTCACTGAGAAAACGTTCTTGGGTAATAGTCCGTGACTTTAGGCGGTCCAATGTTTTAGTTTCTGCCATAATTCCATAGTCAAATTCTTTCTAGTCACAATACGTAATCGTATCTAGCAATGGAAGATCATAAACTTATCATGTGCCGAACAACAGACCCATTTGGCTAATTGGCCATAACCTCCTCAAACGAGTTTGCAGAAAAACATCGCCTGAATTTCTGTCTTCTCTACCACAGGGTTTTCTTTTCTACATTCTCTATATTTTCTACATTATCTTCTATGCTTCATATGCTTCGAATACTCCATATCGACCACTTGTTAAACCATTATTTGTGATTTGTATGTGATCTGAGCCTAAGATCGATTGTCCGATGTACCAGTTATGCCCCTACAAGTAGGCCATCACATCTGATTTCTGCGACGCTTTTTATTTACTAGAGTATCTTCCTTACGCCCCTACCTCAGTCACCTCATACGACATGCTTTGGAGGTTACAAAGCTACTACTCGTTGCTCCCCTTGCGATCCTAGGCAACATGTACATTATCTATAGCTTACTGAAAAGGCTGTATTGTTCATTGCTTGAACTGGTATCCATTCTTCACCGCATTCAATGCTTTTTTGTGGAAAGATCTGTTGAATAATGTCCTCTTCCTCTACCAAATATCCCATAATTTAATGTGGTTTTTCCTGGCTTTGCAAAAAAACATCGTTAGCTAAGGAACAATTCTTCTGTAATTATTGCACTTTCTATGCTTATTGCACTTTCTATGCTTATTGCACTTTCTATATTTTATTCATTTCTATCTTTTCAACTTGTCTATACACTTGCAATATTCATACTGACTATTGCATCTTTCTATGTTCATTATTTCATGCTATTCACTTTTATGCTTTAATTGCATTTTATGTGTCTGCACTTTCTATATTTTATTTCTGATATCTGTCAGTTTTCTAACTTGTCATTATACAGCTTGTCAATATCTTCATACTGTAACTAATATGAGCCAAGTACACTGTTTCTTGTTCAATTATTTATCATGCTAATTACTTCTTTACTTTTGTCAAATTTAATTGTATTTGACTGTGTCCTGTAACATGCTGTTTTCTTATTTTTATCTTATTCCAACTGCGGTATGTGAACTAGTTGAGTTATTCCGATTCTTTATTTCACTTGCCACTTCTACACAACACATTTTTCATTGAAACTATCGTCGTCTCCTCGTTCTACCAGCGTTATTGTTTCCAGAATTTTCTCATAATGCTGTGATTTCTACTTTGTCGCGCTTTATATTACTCACAGCTTGCTGGATTATGTTGTCTTACTTACAAGACTTCAACGGTCTGTTCTCTCTGGGTCTGTCTTTATCCATCAGGAGTTTGCATGGGCGATTGTAATGTCCTAAGTCTGTCTTTATCCATCAGGAGTTTGCGTGGGCGGTTGAAATTATTAAGAGAAGTGAAAGATAAAAGCGAAAAACAAAATCTATATCTCAATGTGGCAAAACAAAAATAATGACAACAGATAAAACGAACATGACAAATGATATTTTTATCAATGGAGAGAAAGTAGAAAATGTGAACAGTTTTGAATATCTTGGTTCACTGCTAACAACAGATGGAAATGGGATAAAGGAAATTAAAAGAAGAACATCGGCTGGCGTGATGCTGACCTTATCACCCATCGTGTGCCGACGGTCAATGAAAATACAGGCCTAACACTGTATTGACCTATATACCACGAGGTATGAAAAGGTTCCTTTACTTTACTTTTTACTTTATGTTGCATGGGTGGTTGTAACTGCACTGGTGCCATAAGTCTGTCTTTATCCATAAGTATGCTGCATTGCGGTTGTAACTGCAATGTTCCCCTAAGACCCTCCTGTCTCTCTTTACACTGTATTAAATAGATTGGATACCAATGTCGTGTCAGTGACACTATCCTGATTACTTGGTCGTCTCGCAGCTCTGGTTTGGCATCCGTCATTGATCATAGCTAGGTATAAGTTTTCAAGTACATCTTCGAGTTCCTCATCCTGTGTGTCAGAATAAATGTTTCCCCCTACGATCTGTCTTTGTCGTTGAACACTAATAAAATGGCTTGCTGGTTGTGTTCGTAAGAACGCCCGTATTGCTAGGTTAGGCGATGGGTGTCGTAAGAAATGAGGGTAAGTGGTTCGAATCCTGTGTTTGTCTATTTGTTTTTTGATAAGCTCTTAATACATGTACACTGTTTATTTGTTGATCATTTTTGGGAGTCAACTCTTACATTACAGACATAAACATTCATCAGCATGAATGATTTCTCAGGCTGGGCTTTAATCGATTGAAGTTGTTTCTCATAACTATTTCATCGGGACATGTCCATTTCTAAGACCTCAATAATATCACGTACAAGAATTGCTAGTCATAAACGTGTCCTGTTGTAAAAACGTCAGAAATCCCAGCCAAAAAATGTAAGAAAATATCACCCATTCATGTATTTTAGATTGTTAAGATGTCTACACGCACGGCTTTCAAGAATTAACGCCTGTTGTAAAACTATGCACACTTCCAATATAAATTGCGAACATTACTGTGGTCTACTTGGACTCATATGAGAAGCAATCTTTTGAAACTGGCACACGTTCACCGGCTCTCCCGTTCGTTTATTTTAAAATGCAAACATGTTCCCATGAACACAAAAGAGCCATGTTCATCGTAATCGTTCTCCCCACATTGTGCTATCAGTGCCAAACCTGAACGCTGACATCAAATGAGAGAAGAAAACTAGTCACGACATAGATGAACGTCTACGCAGAATGCTGGAGTTAAAAAGGAAAAAATCAGTTGAGAAATAAAGACATCAGTAAAAAAAAGTGGGTAAAAACTTCAGTACTAAACTTCATCAAGAAACAACAAATTAAATGGTTCTGCCACGTAAGCAGATTACCAACAAACAGTGAAGCAATGTTGCTCCGATACAATGGATACAAATCAAAAGGCCGGCCAAATCAAAGGGTGGACCTCAGAGATAACAGAGGCGACGAAAGACACTGTGTATGAAGCGCGCACAAGCGCTCGTTCTATAAATCTCTTCTGAGTTCTGACGCTGTGAGGCAAACAGGATTGGAGAAAAGAATAGAAAGAAGGATATTCCTGTTTTATATGTTCATCTAATCTTTGCCGCTCATTTGTTCACCATGATCTTTGCCACGCATTTGTTCACCATGATCTTCGCCACGCATTTGTTCACCATGATGGAATTAAACTGTTACAACAAAACATTGTATCGACACACACTGCTGACAAAACATTCACATTGATTTCAGCACAGATGCAGGAATTCAATAGCACTGGCGAAGAACTTGAGAAATGTTGACTCCATAGTCTACATTCTGGCGCAATCATTCCCATGGCAGCGATGATATTAACTAATCTTTCTAGTGAAAGTGTTGTCACACAGCGAAAAAAACAAACACACCCACAAACACATATATACACATCGCAGTCGCATTAAGGGGTTATACTACTGAAAGTTGGGTCATTATAGCTTATAGATATCGATTTTTCAAATTCATCATATTATGTTAGTATTGCATCTCTACAATCAAATTATGCAGAGTTTTTATTTGTGATCCCGAAAAATGCTTCAAAATTATTTTTGAACAGCCCTACCCTCTAAAAAATCGCTATAGAAAATGTCTTCAATTGTCTTTCTTTTGTCCCTAGATACAGTGTATGGCATTCAATTAACCCAATCGAGTCATTGTAAAGTTTGATCTGAGTACTAACAGATATATTAGATTTAATTAGGCTAGGCAATGACTGTATGCTGTAACGAACGATTTCTCTGACACTTTAGACTAAATTCACATTACATTTTTAAAACACAGTTTTCTCCCATTTGAAAATTTCGTTAACGTGGGTAATGTAGGTTTTCCACCATGAAAGAAATCCTCAAGATAGCAATATGAGATTTGACCCTGACATATCTATATTAATATTGAAGCCCTTAGACAACAGAAAATGCACCTTTCTCTAGCAAATAAATTTATATGAATTTTTTATGAACTAGGGGTTCTATTTTGGGCCGTGAATTGGGTATGTCTTATTCTTTGCACTCCTAGAGATCAGTTACATGTTACAGAACAATTTAAAATTGTCAGTGGGCCAGAATATTGGTATATTTAGGTTGTGCAATAAAAAAAAATTGCAATTGTTATTTATTTCACTCTGTTTGGAGACCGTTCGACGTTGTTTACAATCCAACATGGCTGCCGTTTCCATGGCAACCCGATAATTTATTAATGCGAAAGATATCTAAATTTTCATTTTAGACCACTCTAGTAGTAACTGCTATGTATCACCTAATTTTATTGAAAGATAAGAAAGTTGAGAAATCCTGTAGTATAACCCCTTAAGCAAGAAGTCGATGGTTAAATGGATCAAATGGGCAGGTGATAGTTTTGTTATCGGACCAAAGTGAAGCAGTTGAATCTTCTTCTTCGAACGCTCCATATCAACCATTTGTTAACCACTCTGTGTGATTTTTATCTGATCTGAATATAAGAACAATCGTACGTTGTGCCAGTTATGCGCCTACAAGTAAGCCAGCACATCCGATTTCTGCGAAGATTTTATTTACTACGGTAGCTTCCTTAGTTCCTACAACAGTCCACTCTTACGACATGACATGTAGGTCGCAGTGGTATTACTCTTTGCTTTCTTTACGGTCCCCGGAACCAAACGGGCGTTTCTCGGAACAAAGCACAGCATTTGAATTTTGTTTTTTATATTATGAGTGTAGACACACATCATATTTTTGGTGTGAATCCATCAACTTTGTGAGTTTATTTTCATTTTTTGCTTAATAAAATCCTTTAAATTGAAGGATTATTGACAGATTTCCTGTCCTCTCATCACTGATTTCCTGTCTCAGAGAGCACATATGGTGAACGCATACTACTAATAGGAGGAAATTTGGTAGACATTAGTAATTATTTTGTAAATTTATCGGTAGTTTTTTTTTTAAAGTAAGGTGTTCTTTTGTGTTTTTAACTGTCGAGTATTCTTTGAAGTTCTCAATTTGAAAACGGATGCATATTTCATCGACTTGGATAATTGCCGGGGAACCGCACATTAAAACTTGAATATCATTATCCCACTCACGACGTAATTTTGTTTGTCCTCATCAGCATTTATTTTACAATTAGTTGATTGATTAATTGATTGATAGGAAAATCATCATTGCACTTTGGTGAGTAACGATGTGTGCTCCGGTCTCTTTCTTACTCAGGAATATCTCAGCGGCAGTACACGAATGTAGTCAGTATATTGGCTTAGACGGCGCTCTTGTGTTGTCAGGGCTCACAAGATATAGTAACACTGCGACCTCCAAGGTATTTTGTAAGTGGTGATTAAGATAGGGGCTTAGGGCAGCTACCCTAGTAAATAAAAACATCGCAGAAATAGGATGTGTTGGCCCACTTGTAGGCATACAACTGGCACAACGTACAATCGCTATTAAGAACAAATTATTTACAAATCAGAAAGAGTGGGTAACAAGTGGTCGATAGGGAGCGTTCAAAGAAGAGAATCGCTTAGAAGGGTAAATAGGTTACAAACTTCGAATAAGATAAGAATGATGCATTAAAAATATTCTCCAATATGACACACGGCCCAAATAGTAAGCAGTTGTGGCTCGTGATCATTTTTGTTGGTGGGGCCAGAAATTTGTTCCCGGATAATAATGGTTTTGGATTGCTATATTTTAATTTATAAAATAATAAACACAGGTCATACATTATTTTTGTGGGCCCTGCCCCACTGACCCTTAATGACGAGCCGCCACTGATAATAATAAGGTTACGTAGATGATGAGAATGACCATTTTTGTATTGAGAATTGATGTCATTAATAATCGATCTCGTTTGTGATGCCCCACTCATGGATCGGAAATCGCTACTACGTGTGACCTGGGATGAACGAGAAGTAGAAACGAGATTCACAAATGTTGTTAAGATAATCAGTTCTTAAGTAGTTGTTTGTTATTTGAGTCATGTATGTACACAATTTTGATTGCCATGGTAATGTTTAACAAAATAATTATGTTACGAATTGTCAAAGCAACATCAGATTTGAAAAGTATAAATAAACTATGAAACTGCAAGTTATATAATGAATGAATGAAAATCGTGGCATATCCTTTACAGGACGACGCCATCAACCACAGTAAACAAGTTTCTAGGCGCAACGTATACGTTCAGTAGTTTACCATTGAGGAACTTGTGGAGAGGACGGGACATATGTCAGTGAACCAAGAGGTTAAAATACGACGCTGGCTATGGACAGGATTCACTTTGAGAAAATCTAAGGGGAATAGAACAAGGTAGGTCCTTTCCTGGTACCCGCAGGGAAAGAAAAGAAATTGAGGCCGAGAAATATATGAAGACGGGATTTGGAGGCTGAGATCAACAATATAAAGAAGAGCTGGAGGGAGATGTATGTAGGAGATAGCTAGAGATAGGGAGACTTGACAAGAGTTGGTTGAGGGTCTATGCACCAATCGGGGGGAGAGAGAGAGAGAGAGAAATAGAGAGAATGTTTGTCATTGCTTTCTGAACGATGATTCCACAGGAACGAATTTGCTTCTAAACTGCCGGCACGGAGTTTGAACCAGGTACACCTGTGTTGCGATCGAGCTCACTACCGCTTAAGCTACAGACGTCCGCCAAACCGTATGCCCACCCGCCCACACGCACGCACGCACAAACACACACACATATACATACAAGCGACAGAAGCATGGACAGATCCGATATCATCAATGTGTTACGCTCTCATTTATGTGACATGAGCGAGTCTTATACACTGAAACGTGTTCGAGAATTAGGCATTAAGTATGGACATGCAAGACAGTGTTGTCTTCGTGGTAGAGAGAGAAGATATACTTATCAACTTCTCATAGGTACTGTGTGCAAATGGACTTTGGGATGGCTGCTGAAGCGGAGAACAGAGCACGAATGGGAATGTTCAATGCGCCATGACGTCGATCACATAACATAACATAACATAACATAACATATAAATGCACTAGCTAGCAGTCGTGATTTGGATATATGTTTTTCTTCATATGTTAATGTTGTATATTTGAGCTACATTGTGTACTCATGAATACGATGGTGCTATTATTTCTGTTCTAACACGCAATTCCAGGAAACATACTGTCTGCTCTGTGTGCTATTAAAAAAAGCTGCACTTATAATTATAGCAGCAGCCTAGATTATGTTGAGATTACTAGTATTATTCCGTGATGTTGTTATGCAAACGACTTGTTATGCACCAGCAACTCTCGTCATGTCAGATCGCAATTTGACCGTCTAGAACAGTGCTATCCAACGTTCTTAAATATATCAGGGGCCCGTCTGCCCAGCGTGTTCGTAGCGCGTTGGACTACGGTGACTATCCCTCTGTGTGTGCGGGTTCATTTCCACGGGATAGCAGAAAAAGCCACAGATTCCCCAGATTTACGGTGTTCGTGGCACCGAACCGAATGGTTACGATGTCCATGGCACCGAGCCGAAGAGCTGAAAAGCTCAAGTGCTTCTGGATCGGAAAAAATATAAAAATATATCAGGGCTTGATTGATTGAGTGATTGATAAAACCATCATCATAGCACTTCGGTGAATAACCATGTGTGCTCCGATCCCTTTCTTACACAAGAAGATCTAAGCTGCAGTGCACGAACTCCGTAGCACAAGCGAAGGTCTATGAAATAATTTTGAAGTTGGTGAACAAACTTTATAGGAATTTTATTGTTAATTTCTAATGAATTTTGCCCGGCAGCAGCTTCCCAGCCTGCTATTCTCGATTTTGTACTGTGCCCGGGCAGCAGCTTCCCAGCCTGCTATTCTCGATTTTGTACTGTGCCCGGGCAGCAGCTTCCCAGCCTGCTATTCTCGATTTTGAACAGTCAAGGTTTCTTTTACGTGCTCAAATTGAACACGGGACCTACATTTTATCGTTCGTCTCCGATAGGACTAGGAACTCGATCTCACCTACAATGAGATCAGGGATCTTTGGAAAAATATCCAGATGGATCCATGAGGGACAGAACCTGTTACTATTGTCACGAGAGTCCAGCACCTAACCTCTAGAGAGACCCGTATATATTAAGGCGTATCTAACTAATCACTGTAGAGGCACGGACGCCATGTATAGATGTCAATAATAATAATAATAACAATAACAATAAAATGAATAAAGTAAAAGAGCATAGAAATAACTAAGCAGATATCTACTTAGAGCTAAGGAAGAGATGCTGGTGATGGATAGGACACACATTGAGAAGATCGACCGGAAGCATTGCAAGACAGGCACTGGTTTATAACCCGCAGGGAAACAGGAATAGGGGAAGGCGTAGACGTACCTGGCGAAGAGTGATGGAGGCTGATATTAAAAGGATAATAAAAGGTGCATCAACAGCATCGATTGTTTGGGAGTTGAAGGTGGATAAGGGGGATATTCTTCGGTTTCTTCGCGACTGTCTGTTGGATGAGGACACTAGAATCGATGTTGAATCGATCCAGCGATTTAGGCAGTTTGGAGTTACCCGTTGTACAAGTCGAACTGGATGCCTGAGAGGCAGAGTGAGAGGTGTGTTTTATCAGCGAGCCATGGGAACCATCAGTATGCATACTCTTCGATATCTGTTGGGGAAACTGAGCACCTATGGGTCTGCCTGGAGTGCAATGACGTCAGTTTAGTAACAAATAACCAATTAAAAGGACAGGTAAAACATAGGAAATAATTGGAAGGGATGGTTTGAGAGAGGAAGAGCTGGAAGGAGTTTGTTGGAGACCATGCTCCGTTGGTAGTTGAAAGGTGAAGAATATTAATATTAAAATTAATTTGTAAAAATAATAACAGATTAAAATGTAATCCTGAGTAAATGTTTAACTTTACGAAAAAAGGTGTGCTTACGAACACAGTGAAACATACTGTTACTTAGAAATATTATTTTTTTCTTTGTAATTATGATTATCATTAAAGCCAGCGGAGTCACATAGTGCGACAAAGATGTATCACATGAGTCTCATGGTGTCCGAGAACACCACTTTGGACAGCGGTTGTGTAGAGCTTGTTCAGAATAAGTTCGCGTGTACAGTCCTCTGAGACAGTTATGATGATTACGTTGTGAAGATGAGAGATGTGTTTGAACTGTATCCATGATATTCTAGTCACACTTTCGTGCCAACAAATGCAAATGTACATTTCACTGTGAAATGAAAATCGTAACACATCTTTAACAGGACTTAACCACCAACCACAGTTCGTTTTCTTTGAACGCTCCATATCGACCACTTGTTAAACCACTCTGTATGATTTGTATGTGATTTGAGCCTAAGAGCAATTGTACGTTGTGCCGCTTATGCACCTACAAGTAGACCAGCACATCCGATTTTTACGACGCTTTTTATTTACTAAGGTAGCTTCCCTAGTCCCCTACCTGTTTCGCCTCTTACAACATGCCTTGTAGGTCGCAGTGTTACTATTCTTTGCTCCCTTGCAAGCCCCGGCAACAAACGAGTAAAATTAGTTTCAATGAAATGAAACAGGAACACATGTATATATTAGAAGACATATTGACATTGTAAAACATTAATAATGTTTTTTTTAAAAATACTAAGATAATGGTCAGTGATAAACATAACCGTATATCAAATGTAACCATCAATAATGAAGACATATCTCTTTAGCCTGTTACGCCTTTGGCGTTTAGGGCAGCAACAAACGTACACCATTCTTCCCTGTTCATGGCCTTCCTCTGTATTGTGTTCCAGCTATGATTCATTTCCTTCAGCTCTTGCTCTATCGTTCTTCACCTGTTGCAGTGGTACTTCTTCCATTTCCTGTCCATCTGCTCTCGCTAACCCCTAGGATATGTAGATTATATCTTCTCATTTCTGCTGTTATTTGTGATAGTTTTCCGGTTTCGTACATTGTTCTTACATTCCAGCATCCAATTCTGGTCTTGGTTTTGGCATTCAGGACTTCCGTCCTCATGAAAGTAGCTTCCTTTCGGCTTTCACCACTTCCAGTCATGTGAGTCAATGACTCTGGTAGCCCTTCATGCCCGTAGATAGGTTGTATGTTTGTTGTTGTTTCCGTAACTTTAATTATTTTTAAAGGATGGGATCGTTAGTCCCAAGCCCAACCCCCAACCTGGAGGACCAGGAGACCATGCTTCGTCTGTCCCCTCTTCAGTGACCTTTCCGGCTTTGGGTAACCCTTCCGGGAACATAAGTTTCCGCCGTCATAGCTCACTGTATCATTGGAGCACGCAAGCCTCCCCACCACTACAAGGTAATGGCCTCATGGGGAGGAATGAAGACATATATCGTCCCAAAATTTAAACAGATTGGCTCCATTCTTGGCTAAACACAAGGAAGGTTGCAAAAATCATATCAGAAAGAAACTAATGCATGGACTTCTTCCCGCAGTAACTTTTGGCCACCCTCATGATACTGAGAGGTTTGACATTCTTACTGCGTAGCTAAATCTCCGAGGCAGATTGGCGATCTTAGAATCCTTTATCCAATTCCCCATTGTGAGGGGTCGTTCACCATGTTATGCGCCTTACGGCCTGGTGCATCCGTTTTCTGCAAGCATTTGTTTTGGGTTAGCATTCCTTAGCGGACACGTGCATCCGATTCCGGCCAAACCTCCTTATTCGCCACTTACGACATGCGTGGCGTATTCTTTACACCCCAAATTTGGGCCCCGGTAACCACTCGGGCGAAAATCCTTTCTGAATTATGTCGTCTATATTTTCACGTAGTAATCTATCAACTAAAGTTTTAAATTCTTTTGACTCAACCTCATTTAATATTAATATGTACCATTAATATGTAATATGTAATATGTACCAGTAATATGTAATATGTACCATGTAATATGTAATATGTCCATGTAATATGTAATATGTCCATGTAATATGTAATATGTGCCATGTAATATGTAATATGTACCATGTAATATGTAATATGTACCATGTAATATGTAATATGTACCATGTAATATGTACCATGTAATATGTACCATGTAATATGTACCATGTAATATGTACCATGTAATATGTACCATGTAATATGTACCATGTAATATGTAATGTGTACCATGTAATATGTACCATGTAATATGTAATATGTAATATGTAATGTGTACCATGTAATATGTACCATGTAATATGTAATATGTACCATGTAATATGTAATATGTACCATATAATATGAGTGCGCCTATGGACTAACAATAACAATTCAGAGTGTTGTTACAATATAGTATGAAGAAGCTATGGCAAACAACAATCAAAGAAACAATAGTAAAACGTATGAAGACATGCATTTGTCGTGTGGCAACATATGGATCTGAATCATGGACAATAGCACAAACATTTCAAAAACATATTCAATAAGAGAAATTCTCAGAACGCAATGGGCAGAGAAGAGAGAAACAAAACATAATTCTACGAAACTAAAACATCGAGGAACATTGGCTCATAACCAACATGATATGCCCTCCTGCCCAGCGTGTTCGTAGCTCGTTGGAAGACGTGTGATAAGCCCCCTGTAAGTGCGGTTCGATTCCGTGAGCTGGCAGAAAAACCAAAGGTTCTCCAGATTTACGGTGTTCGTGGCACCGAACCGAAGTGTTACGATGTCCACGGCACCGAGCCGAAGAGCTGAAAGTTCAAATGCTTCTGGATCGATAAAAAACACCCAAAAACCAACATCATGTACCAGAAACTGACATATTTTATACATACTAAACGTCACAGTTGATTGGACAGGGCAGTAATGGGTGATATCTTGAAAGACGAGACAGCCGATGATCAAAACAACGGAAGCAAAAAGACACTAAAGGAACCTTGAACACGACGTTGGAGAAGGCAGAAGAACTGGATAAAAATCGAAATCGAGAATTGTTAATACGATGTAATGAAAGCAACGTTCTGTAAATCCTTGTTCGTTTACAAAGTTAAATTCTTGTTTTTATTTGTCATGTTGGAAACGTAATTCCAGTCTATACTTTTTAAAATTCCAAAAAATATTTATCGCGTGTGTGTAAATGACGAAGGTAACATAAAATGCTGGAGGTAAAATAAAATGACAGAGGTAAAATAAAATGACAGAGGTAAAATAAAATGCCAGAGGTAAACTAAAATGCCAGAGGTAAAATAAAATGCCAGAGGTAAAATAAAATGACAGAGGTAAAATAAAATTACAGAGGTAAAATAAAATGATTGAGGTAAAATAAAATGCCGGAGATAAAATAATATGGTGGAGGTAAAATAAAATGATGGAGGTAAAATAAAATGACAGAGGTAAAATAAAATGACAGAGGTAAAATAAAATGACAGAGGTAAAATAAAATGCCAGAGGTAAAATAAAATGACAGAGGTAAAATAAAATGCCAGAGGTAAAATAAAATGCCCATTTGTAAAATAAAATGCCTGAGGTAAAATAAAATGCTGAAATAAAATAAATCCAGAGGTAAAATAAAATGACAGAGGTAAAATAAAATGCTGTAGGTAAAATAAAATGACAGAGGTAAAATAAAATGCTGGAGGTAAAATAAAATGCCAGAGGTAAAATAAAATGACAGAGGTAAAATAAAATGCCAGAGGTAAACTAAAATGCCAGAGGTAAAATAAAATGCCAGAGGTAAAATAAAATGACAGAGGTAAAATAAAATTACAGAGGTAAAATAAAATGATTGAGGTAAAATAAAATGCCGGAGATAAAATAATATGGTGGAGGTAAAATAAAATGATGGAGGTAAAATAAAATGACAGAGGTAAAATAAAATGACAGAGGTAAAATAAAATGACAGAGGTAAAATAAAATGCCAGAGGTAAAATAAAATGACAGAGGTAAAATAAAATGCCAGAGGTAAAATAAAATGCCCATTTGTAAAATAAAATGCCTGAGGTAAAATAAAATGCTGGAGGTAAAATAAAATGCCAGAGGTAAAATAAAATGACAGAGGTAAAATAAAATGCTGTAGGTAAAATAAAATGACAGAGGTAAAATAAAATGCTGGAGGTAAAATAAAATGCCAGAGGTAAAATAAAATGCTGGAGGTAAAATAAAATGCCAGAGGTAAAATTAAATGACAGAGGTAAAATAAAATGACAGAGGTAAAATAAAATGCCAGAGGTAAAATAAAATGCCCATTTGTAAAATAAAATGCTGGAGGTAAAATAAAATGTCCATTTGTAAAATAAAATGCTGTAGGTAAAATAAAATGTCCATTTGTAAAATAAAATGCTGGAGGTAAAATAAAATGCCAGAGGTAAAATAAAATGCTGGAGGTAAAATAAAATGCCGGAGGAAAAATAAAATGACGGAGGTAAAATAAAATGACAGAGGTAAAATAAAATGCCGGAGGTAAACTAAAATGACAGAGGTAAAACTAAAATGACAGAGGTAAAATAAAATGCCGGAGGTAAAATAAAATGCTGGAGGTAAAATAAAATGCCCATTTGTAAAATAAAATGACAGAGGTAAAATAAAATGCCGGAGGTAAAATAAAATGACAGAGGTAAAATAAAATGACGGAGATAAAATAAAATGACGGAGATAAAATAAAATGACGGAGATAAAATAAAATGACGGAGATAAAATAAAATGCCGGAGGTAAAATAAAATGTCCATTTGTAAAATAAAATGACAGAGGTAAAATAAAAGGACAGAGGTAAAATAAAATGCCCATTTGTAAAATAAAATGACAGAGGTAAAATAAAATGACAGAGGTAAAATAAAATGCCGGAGGTAAAATAAAATGCCGGAGGTAAAATAAAATGACAGAGGTGAAATAAAATGACGGAGGTAAAATAAAATGCCGGAGGTAAAATAAAATGACGATTTGTAAAATAAAATGCCGGAGGTAAAATAAAATGCCGGAGGTGAAATAAAATGCCGGAGGTAAAATAATATGCCGGAGGTGAAATAAAATGCCGGAGGTAAAATAATATGCCGGAGGTAAAATAAAATGCTGGAGGTAAAATAAAATGACAGAGGTAAAATAAAATGTCCATTTGTAAAATAAAATGACAGAGGTAAAATAAAATGCCCATTTGTAAAATAAATTAACGGAGGTAAAATACAATGACAGAGGTAAAATAAAATGCCAGAGGTAAAATAAAATGATGGAGGTAAAATAAAATGCCAGAGGTAAAATAAAATGACAGAGGTAAAATAAAATGACAGAGGTAAAATAAAATGTCCATTTGTAAAATAAAATGCCGGAGGTAAAATAAAATGTCCATTTGTAAAATAAAATGCTGGAGGTAAAATAAAATGCCAGAGGTAAAATAAAATGCTGGAGGTAAAATAAAATGCCGGAGGTAAAATAAAACGCCGGAGGTAAAATAAAATGACAGAGGTAAAATAAAACGCCGGAGGTAAAATGACAGAGGTAAAATAAAACGCCGGAGGTAAAATAAAATGCCAGCGGTAAAATAAAATGCCAGAGGTAAAATAAAATGACAGAGGTAAAATAAAACGCCGGAGTTAAAATAAAATGCCAGATGTAAAATAAAATGCTGGAGATAAAATAAAATGCTGGAGGTAAAATAAAATGCCCATTTGTAAAATAAAATGACAGAGGTAAAATAAAATGCCGGAGGTAAAATAAAATGCTGGAGGTAAAATAAAATGCCCATTTGTAAAATAAAATGACAGAGGTAAAATAAAATGCCGGAGGTAAAATAAAATGCTGGAGGTAAAATAAAATGCCCATTTGTAAAATAAAATGACAGAGTTAAAATAAAACGCCGGAGGTAAAATAAAATGCCAGAGGTAAAATAAAATGCCGGAGGTAAAATAAAATGCTGGAGGTAAAATAAAATGCCCATTTGTAAAATAAAATGACAGAGGTAAAATAAAATGACAGAGGTAAAATAAAATGCTGGAGGTAAAATAAAATGCCGAAGGTAAAATAATATGCCGGAGGTAAAATAAAATAACGAGTAAAATAAAATGACAGAGGTAAAATAAAATGACGGAGGTAAAATAAAATGCGGGAGGTAAAATAAAATGCCGGAGGTAAAATAAAATGACAGAGGTAAAATAAAATGACGGAGATAAAATAAAATGACGGAGATAAAATAAAATGACAGAGGTAAAATAAAATGCCGGAGGTAAAATAAAATGCCGGAGGTGAAATGAAATGCCGGAGGTAAAATAAAATGACAGAGGTAAAAAAAATTGCCGGAGGTAAAATAAAATGCCGGAGGTGAAATAAAATGCCGGAGGTAAAATAATATGCCGGAGGTAAAATAAAATGACAGAGGTAAAATAAAATGCCGGAGGTAAAATAATATGCCGGAGGTGAAATAAAATGCCGGAGGTAAAATAATATGCCGGAGGTAAAATAAAATGACGGAGGTAAAATAAAATGACAGAGGTAAAATAAAATGTCCATTTGTAAAATAAAATGACAGAGGTAAAATAAAATGACAGAGGTAAAATAAAATGACAGAGGTAAAATAAAATGACAGAGGTAAAATAAAATGACAGAGGTAAAATAAAATGCCGGAGGTAAAATAAAATGCCGGAGGTAAAATAAAATGCCGATTTGTAAAATAAAATGACGGAGGTAAAATAAAATGCCTGAGTGAAAGGGTTAAATTACACGCACCTCTGAAGTCCGAGTAAGATTTAATTTATTGGTAACGGACACTAGTGATAAGGAAAGCAAACCATAACCCAAAACTAAGTCAGAAGCGTCTTGTTATACAACATGACAATATCTGAATTCCAGAAACCTCTAGGATTGTTGCTGGAGCTACGGAGTTCATGCTTTGTGCAATACTCTCGGTAGGTGGCGAGCCATTTATGCTGAGAGGGACCGAGCCATATGGGGTAAACCCGGTGCAATGAAGTCAATCATTCGGCTTTAAAACCCTTTTTATAGAGGAAAGTGAAAAAACAAACCAAGCAACAGGAATCTACGTGCTTGCATATTTATTGCAAATTTGCGAGAATTTATCCGCCAGAAATGAAATGAATGAAATGAAAATCGTGGCATATCCTTTACAGGACGTAGCCATCAACCACAGAAAGCTAGTCGTTGATTTTCTAGGCACTACATTTACGTTCAGCAGTTTGCACTGCTTTCTGAACGGTGAGGTCTATTTTTACCTTACGTAAAAATCCCACGGAAACGAATTTGCTTCCAAACATGCCCACCGTGTGGTTTGAACCAAGTACGCTTGAGTTTGTGATCGAGCTCACTACCGCTTGAGCTACAGACTACACATACGTATACGTCATACAGAACTAATATTATGAGCATACATCCAAAATCATTCCGCTTTGAAACTTTTGGCTAGAAAAGTTCGCTGATATAAAAAGGACTACAGTGTATAATATCCATGCGTTTTAAGAGTTAAAAGTATGTGTATGTTTTCTCAGCAATCGATGCACAAAGGTTAATCAGGTACTGGGACAGTTAAATGTGTTGTTTCATAAAGATATAACGCTAAAAACGAAATCAAATATAAGAACAATAACACTAAGCTACCAATTCCAAATATGGTAAATAGCAGAAGCTAATGAGCGGAAAATGATAACATTGTAGACGAGACGCATTAGATGAGCTGCAGGAGTTAATACAATAATATACAATATTAGAAATGAAGACATCAGAAGAAGATTGGATGTAAAACCAGTCGTTCAATTCTGCATGCAATTCATAAAAGAACAACAGATTAAATGGTTAGGACACCTTGCACGAATGTCTTGGTATCGACTAACCAAGAGAGGGTAGCTGAAAAAGTGTACCAAGCGTCACTTGGTTACCACAGAAAGTTTTGTACTGCTACTACTGTAATGATAATCACACCACCCATCGGTATGCCATTGATCAAAGAAAAATACAGAGCATGAGGAAGAAAACGCAAACGATGTAGAGACGACACCCTGAACAGTCTTAAGAACAGAAATAACAGCTTACAAGTGTATTACACTCAAGTTGGCTGTCTTTAAGCTGTTACTTTGAGATAACAGCTTACAATTGTATTATACTCAAGTTGGCTGTCTTTAAGCTGTTACTTTGAGATAACAGCTTACAAGTGTATTACACTCAAGTTGGCTGTCTTTAACTGTTAATTTGAGATAACAGCTTACAAGTGTATTACACTCAAGTTGGCTGTCTTTAAGCTGTTACTTTGAGATAACAGCTTACAAGTGTATTATACTCAAGTTGGCTGTATTTAAGCTGTTACTTTGAGATAACAGCTTACAAGTGTATTACACTCAAGTTGGCTGTCTTTAAGCTGTTACTTTGAGATAACAGCTTACAAGTGTATTACACTCAAGTTGGCTGTCTTTAAGCTGTTACTTTGAGATAACAACTTACAAGTGTATTACACTCAAGTTGGCTGTCTTTAAGCTGTTACTTTGAGATAACAGCTTACAATTGTATTATACTCAAGTTGGCTGTCTTTAAGCTGTTACTTTGAGATAACAGCTTACAATTGTATTATACTCAAGTTGGCTGTCTTTAAGCTGTTACTTTGAGATAACAGCTTACAAGTGTATTATACTCAAGTTGGCTGTCTTTAAGCTGTTACTTTGAGATAACAGCTTACAAGTGTATTATACTCAAGTTGGCTGTCTTTAAGCTGTTACTTTGAGATAACAGCTTACAAGTGTATTATACTCAAGTTGGCTGTCTTTAAGCTGTTACTTTGAGATAACAGCTTACAAGTGTATTATACTCAAGTTGGCTGTCTTTAAGCTGTTACTTTGAGATAACAGCTTACAATTGTATTATACTCAAGTTGGCTGTCTTTAAGCTGTTACTTTGAGATAACAGCTTACAAGTGTATTATACTCAAGTTGGCTGTCTTTAAGCTGTTACTTTGAGATAACAGCTTACAAGTGTATTATACTCAAGTTGGCTGTCTTTAAGCTGTTACTTTGAGATAACAGCTTACAAGTGTATTACACTCAAGTTGACTGTCTTTAAGCTGTTACTTTGAGATAACAGCTTACAAGTGTATTATACTCAAGTTGGCTGTCTTTAAGCTGTTACTTTGAGATAACAGCTTACAAGTGTATTACACTCAAGTTGGCTGTCTTTAAGCTGTTACTTTGAGATAACAGCTTACAAGTGTATTACACTCAAGTTGGCTGTCTTTAAGCTGTTACTTTGAGATAACAGCTTACAAGTGTATTACACTCAAGTTGGCTGTCTTTAAGCTGTTACTTTGAGATAACAGCTTACAAGTGTATTATACTCAAGTTGGCTGTCTTTAAGCTGTTACTTTGAGATATCAGCTTACAAGTGTATTATACTCAAGTTGGCTGTCTTTAAACTGTTACTTTGAGATAACAGCTTACAAGTGTATTATACTCAAGTTGGCTGTCTTTAAGCTGTTACTCTGAGTTCCGAAGGTTGTGGATTTGAACCCGGACCTCATCGTTCTGTTAACGAGTGCACCGCCCCCCTCCCCCACCCTCATAGACCTATATGATAGTTGTGGTTTCTACAGTGACCATAATCTGTGCAATACTCTTGGTTGGGGTTGTATCAAACATGCATAAAGGGAGATATGGGGATAATTCGAAGCAATTAAGACAATCCTTCATCTCTAAAACCTCTTAAACCCCCTATACCACGTAGTTGTAGAAGCTCCGGATATTCAGCTCAAATGTGTAATATGTGATGATGTATGGTTCGGTAAAGTGGCGAGTCACCAAGTTGAATACAAATAAGATGTAGACCTTTGTCAACGGATGTCTTCGACGGATTATCAGACTGAGATGATATGACAGAGTTGCAAACACGGACCTGTAGATAAGAACAGGACATACATCCATGATGACCCAGGTTAAGTGGAGAAAATGGCGGTGGGTTGGGTTTACACTACGGAAGACACCGTCTAGTATCACTAGACAAGCACTTGAGTGGAACCTGCAAAGAGAATTAAAAGATGACACCTAAACAGACCTGGAGACGGAATCTTCTTGAGAAACTGAAGGGTGCTCGTCTATCCTGGAAGACCATAAAGAAAACAGCCATAGACCGAGAAGAGTGGCCAGCAAATGTTGATGCCCTATGCTCCACGAGGAGCGGAGAGCAATAAGTATGTAAGTACAACCTTTATACGTTTTATTTCTCGATATTGCAGTTCGTTTAGCCGCACACATGCACCCATACACTCACACCCTCTCCCCTCCTTTATTAACTTGTAAACACTTTCCGACAGAATAGAAATATAAAATCATACTACACACATACCGTTTGTTGGTAAAATTCTACATATGCATACAAGAACATTTTTCGTTGAGTGCATCATTGCATATTGCAATTCCATTATTAAATCCGCGTTACAGTTAAATCATCTCAATCCCCAAATCAATTCTACTGAACAAAAATAAATCTGTTCTGTATATATAGATACAGTGGCGGCTCACCATTAGGGCCAGTGGGCTGGACCCTACCAAAAATAATGTATAACGTGTATTTATTAATTTATAAATTAAAATATAGCAAAATCAGGAGTAAGACAGGGTTGTGTGCTCTCACCTCTTCTCTTCAACATATATATAGACAGAATAGTGAAAGAGGACAGTGCGAAAAAGACCTTATTGACATAGATAATGATCACGACGACTAATTAAACAACCAAATCAACGAATTGCTTTTTGCGGACGACCAAAGTTTAATGTATGAAGATGAAGATCAGCTACAACATCACATGCATTCACTGCTAATAGCTTGTAGAAAGTACAACATGAAAATCAACAAACAAAAGACCGAGACCATGAAAATCAGCAGAACACCAAGCCAAGCAAACATACAAATAGATAACACCAGAGTAAAGCAAGTTTCCGAATTCAAATATTTAGGCAGTATTTTACAGAGGACGGAAACACTAGATAGAAAAATAGAGACAAGGTGTCAAAACCAAATGCAGTGATCTACCAGCTGGCACCATTACTACAACACTCAAATATCAAGATGGAAGTGAAAAGACAGATGATAAAAAGTATTTTCCTACCAACACTTTGTTACCAGTGCCAAACGTGGTCTCTTACAGCAATACATCACAGAAAGCTCACCACATGTGAAATGAAATGCTTGAGGAAGGCAGTGGGAGTAACCAGGAAAGACAGACTACGAAATGAGGACATCAGAAGCAGAGTGGGCATAACTTCATGCACCGAATATATCGAAAGACAACAAATGCAGTAGTTTGGACATTTAATGAGAATGAAATACAACCAACCACCAATAACAGCATACAATAAAAAGAGATCGGCTACTAGAGCTAAGGCAAGACCAAGAAAAAGATGGATAGACAATATCAAGACCACACTACATAAACACAGATACAACACAACACGGGCAACTCATCTAACACTAGAACGGAAATTAAAGCTCCCATCCCTACGCTTAACAGCAAGAGTGGACAGCCAACTACATCTTCCACCTGGGAATAGACAATAGTCAATAGACAAATATAGCAACACAAAACCATGATTTATCTGGAAAAAATGTCTCGCCCCACCAACATAAATGATCATGAGCCGCCACTGCATAGATATGTATATATATAGATATTCAACACGTTTGTGTAAGTTATTATATACGATGTAATTAATATAATGCTAAGTTTACTGACATATAAGCAAGAAAAGTATTTTTCACTTGATTATTCGTTCAGTATATTCAAAAATGTACAAATGTGCTTTTTATCTATCTATTCTCTAATCCTGTTGTGCCTTTCAGTGTTAGGACAAAAAATGAGACAATCGGAGCGAGCCTCTCTATGCGTCTTGTATTTCTTTCTCTTCTCCAGTGCTGATTTGCCTCACAGCTTCAGGGTAAGAAGAGATTTCTAGAACGGTATTTCGTGTGCGATTCATAAACAGTGTCTTTCGTCGCCTCTGTTATCTAAGAGGTCCAACGAGCCTGTCATTGTGGGAATGCTCAGCGGTAGAAGAATACGGTGGATAGGACATGTGAGAACAATGGAAAATAGCTGCATACCCCAACAAGTGTTGTTCTGTGAACGTCAGGAAGGGAAAAGGCTACAAGGCAGACCACTGCTCAGATATAAGAATATCTGCAAGGAGTCAGTGAAGAATTTGTATATCGGTTCTAACAATTGGGATAGACTCTGACAACTGAGCTGTAAGAAAAACAACATTATGCACAGTTGCAGAATCTTCGTACCGTACTCTGACAACTGAGCTGTAATAAAAACAACATTATGTATAATTGTAGAATCTTCGTACCGTACTCAGCTGTAAGAAAAACAACATTATTCACAGTTGTAGAATCTTCTCCGTACTCAGCTGTAAGAAAAACAACATTATTCACAGTTGTAGAATCTTCGTACCGTACTCAGCTGTAAGAAAAACAACATTATTCACAGTTGTAGAATCTTCGTACCGTACTCAGCTGTAAGAAAAACAACATTATTCACAGTTGCAGAATCTTCGTACCGTACTCAGCTGTAAGAAAAACAACATTATTCACAGTTGCAGAATCTTCGTACCTACTCAGCTGTAGAAAAACAACATTATTCACAGTTGCAGAATCTTCGTACCGTACTCAGCTGTAAGAAAAACAACATTATTCACAGTTGCAGAATCTTCGTTTCGTCCGTGTGTTGCAGGGCTCGCAAGGGGAGCAAAGAATAATAACACTGCGACCTACAAGGCATATCGTATGAGGTGACTGAGGTAGGGGCCTAGAGAAGCTACCTTAGTAAATAAAAAGCATCGCAAAAATCGGATGTGATGGCCTACTTTTAGGTACATAACTTGAACATCCAAAATTACTCTTAGGCTCAGATCAAATACTACTCACAAAGAGTGGTAAACAGGTGGTCGATATGAAACATTTGAAGAAAAAGAATCTTTTGAAAAGATCAAAAATTAAGATAGACAATCGCAATCTCAGAAGTTATCACAGTAAAACGTCTGTAAAGACGAAAAATGCCATATGTATTCTACAGGGTGTTCAAAATAAAAGTAGCCCGGTTTAAAAATAAAAACTTGCCAATCGGGCTACTTTTATCTTGAACACCCTATATAATCAAAATAGATGAGACTGCAGTAAAACTATTTGATTGGCAAAACACGTAATAACAAAGTACTGTAGTTTTACAAATTACAAAAACAATGACAAAATACAGCAACGGTTCGACCAACAATGCCTTTATCAAGCAAACGAACAGCAGGAGTGACAAATTTTAAAAACAAATGGACGACCAAAAACAAACGTTTCTAATGAAAATCTGGGAATAAAACGAATAACGAAATAAATGTAACACAAAAACACACATAAAAACTAGAAATAAAACGGAAGAGAAACATTGAAAAATCTAGTAAATATATAACTTGAATACATGCAACATATACCCATATAGATTACAAGGCATGGGAAAGAAAGTACTAAGAAGCATAGGAATGTAATACGTTGAGCCCACGTGGTCGCAAGGTACCATACAAAGATCAACCTATTCTTGTGTTACATTTATTTCGTTATTCGTTTTTATTCCCATATTTTCATTAGAAACTGGTGTTTTTGGTCGTCCATTTGTTTTTTTAAAATTTGTCACTCCTGTTGTTCGTTTGTTGATAAGACCTTGGTGGTCGAAAAGTTGCTGCATTTTGTCATTGTTTTGTAATTTGTAAAACTCTAGTACTTTGTGATTACGTGTTATGTATTCTATAATGTAAACAAATGTGAACGTTTGTAATCATGACTTGAATATGTTAGATAGATATCAATCAACAAGACTGAGAGTAGGTTGAAAAAACGGATCAAGCTAGAGATTCTGAAAACATGTATGAGAACCGATGGAATCATACAAAGACAACTGACAGATACGAAAACGTGCCATCAAAAAATCAAAAACAAAATATCAGCAAAGGGGCTGCAAACATTACCTGTCGAGAGTTACTGGATGCCATGGCCATCATCACAATGTGATTACGTGTTATGTATTCATACAAAGACAACTGACAGATACGAAAACGTGCCATCAAAAAATCAAAAACAAAATATCACAAGGGCTGCAAACATTACCTGTCGAAGTTACTGGATGCCATGGCCATCATCACAATGTGATTACGTGTTATGTATTCTATAATGTAAACAAATGTGAACGTTTGTAATCATGACTTGAATATGTTAGATAGATATCAATCAACAAGACTGAGAGTAGGTTGAAAAAACGGATCAAGTTAGAGATTCTGAAAACATGTCTGAGAACCGATGGAATCATACAAAGACAACTGACAGATACGAAAACGTGCCATCAAAAAATCAAAAACAAAATATCAGCAAAGGGGCTGCAAACATTACCTGTCGAGAGTTACTGGATGCCATGGCCATCATCACAATGTCAATCATGGGCACATTTTTTACAATTATATTTATAAAAATGTACTCATTAGTATTTGCGGTGATTTTATTGCCGTCCAAGGACACTTTGGTTTTTGTTATTCAGTTGATTAATTGTGCCATCATTATTGTACATCGGTGGGCCACATGCAGGCAAGATGGTATTTCTTACAAACTAACTGTCAGCTACACACATCATTATTGTATTTCGGTGGGCCACATGCAGGCAAGATGGTATTTCTTACAAACTAACTGTCAGCTATACACATCATTATTGTGCATCGGTGGGCCACAGCATGGCAAGATGGTATTTCTTACAAACTAATTGTCAGCTATACACATCATTATTGTACATCGGTGGGCCACATGCAGGCAAGATGGTATTTCTTACAAACTAACTGTCAGCTATACACATCATTATTGTACATCGGTGGGCCACATGCAGGCAAGATGGTATTTCTTACAAACTAACTGTCAGCTATACACATCATTATTGTGCATCGGTGGGCCACATGCAGGCAAGATGGTATTTCTTACAAACTAACTGTCAGCTATACCCATCATTATTGTACATCGGTGGGCCACATGCAGGCAAGATGGTATTTCTTACAAACTAACTGTCAGCTATACACATCATTATTGTACATCGGTGGGCCACAAGCAGGCAAGATGGTATTTCTTACAAACTAACTGTCAGCTATACACATCATTATTGTACATCGGTGGGCCACATGCAGGCAAGATGGTATTTCTTACAAACTAACTGTCAGCTATACACATCATTATTGTACATCGGTGGGCCACAAGCAGGCAAGATGGTATTTCTTACAAACTAACTGTCAGCTATACACATCATTATTGTACATCGGTGGACCACACGCAGGCAAGATGGTATTTCTTACAAACTAATTGTCAGCTATACACATCATTATTGTACATCGGTGGGCCACATGCAGGCAAGATGGTATTTCTTACAAACTAACTGTCAGCTATACACATCATTATTGTACATCGGTGGGCCACATGCAGGCAAGATGGTATTTCTTACAAACTAACTGTCAGCTATACACATCATTATTGTACATCGGTGGGCCACATGCAGGCAAGATGGTATTTCTTACAAACTAACTGTCAGCTATACACATCATTATTGTACATCGGTGGGCCACAAGCAGGCAAGATGGTATTTCTTACAAACTAACTGTCAGCTATACACATCATTATTGTACATCGGTGGGCCACAAGCAGGCAAGATGGTATTTCTTACAAACTAACTGTCAGTTATACACATCATTATTGTACATCGGTGGGCCACAAGCAGGCAAGATGGTATTTCTTACAAACTAACTGTCAGCTATACACATCATTATTGTACATCGGTGGGCCACAAGCAGGCAAGATGGTATTTCTTACAAACTAACTGTCAGCTATACAAGCCCTGGAGGCTAAATCCGCTGACAGCACAGTAGAGAAACTAACAACAGAACTTGCTCAGCTTTCAGAAAAGACAGAAGTTTACTTGCAGTGCATTTCATCTCACTGGGGCATTGCATGCAATGAGAGTGCTAAGGAGGGCAGTGCCAAAGAGCAAATTTACCAACCCGATCTTTTCAGCAGGTCAAAACCCACATACAGAGAAAATTTGCAGTAGACTGACAGACAACACTGGTTATGATTATGGAAAAGACTTCGTCAAAGACCTATTCAGAACAGACCAGGTCATTATATTTCGCATTCGTACGGGACGCTGCAGACTCAGCAAACACTTAAATAGACTAGGAATAAGTCAAACAGCTCTCCGCCGGTGTCAACAGGCGGAGCAGACATTGGAGCATGTTCTGCAAGACTGTCCTCTCCTGTGTGAGCTAAGAAGCAGCATGTGGCAACAACCAGTTGACCTAAACACTTGGCTGTGGAGAAACCTGAGAGACCTGAAGCTGACCGCGAAGTTTGTGGCCCACAGTAAACTAAGCGCATGACCAAAGATCTCTGAGGAAGAAGTACTTCGGTGAATGACTATGAGTGCTTCGATTTTTACTTCGATATGAAGATTCCAGAAGCAGTGCACAATGTTTGTAGCACCGGCAAGGGTCTTCGACATAAATTTGAGCACAAATGGAGGCATTTTTAGAATTTTACTTCTTTTCGATAGAAATACAGAAAAATCCCAACACATGCATGACTGCAACCTAGTAAAAGTGTGAACACAAACAATCTTTACATTTTTTAGCTATATTTCAAGATCTTATAGAGCCCGAGTCTCTTTCAGAAATCGTTTCTGAGTATTAATACGTGTCCATACATACATCCGTTTTCTAGGGTAATCCGCTCATTGTATGCCTATTTTCCTCTCAAATTTGAGTGCCTCAGGAACGATTTAAACTAAGTCTGATCATAAAAAGATGCAAACTATCAAGGAATTCGTGGGAAAAGAGCTATTAAGTAGTAATATATCAAGTAAGATAAAATATAACATAAATAAACCCACGTCCACTAGTATGTTACACACTAAATTCTATTTCCTTGTGATTTAAATTGCAAACGGATCGCTATAGAATATATTACTTGTAATTCAATTGCTAAGTCTCTCAGTTTTCTGCTACCAAACCTTTAAAAACAGTTGGGGGGATCCTTTATAATGTTGTGTCTAGTGCTGACTGTTGTGACTATATTAGTTAGAAATCGCTAGTCGATCACGAAGATAATGTTGATCAATAGAGGAGATAGTATGTTGGATATTCGTTCGTGATCACAAAAATACTTTTGGGCAACATGAAATTTAATTATATTCAACATAATATTTATTTTCAATACTTTCATGTTTTTTTTTATTTTGCTGTTTCTTTCGTCAATAGAGGTTGGAGATTTAGATTGTTTGAGAATGTCGACCAAATAAAATAATTTATTTTTGAATATGCCCTTATTTGGTTCTGAACTAATTTTCACTTCGCATTGATATTGCTTCAAATATTGTCGTGCAAGCTTGTGTCGTTATTATTAAATTACACAGTGAGACTTTGACATATTAGCTCTCAGGTCGACCTAGTTTCAACTGAGTACCACGCCCGTGTGTTGCCGGGGTCGAAGAGGAGCAAAGAATAGTAACACTGCGACCTACATTGCATGTCGTAAGAGGTGACTAAGGTAGGGACCTAGGAACGCTACACTAGTAAATAAAATGTATCGCATAAATCGTATGTATGGCCTACTTGTAGGTATATAACTGGCAAAAAGTACAATCTCTTTTAGGCTTGGACCACATACATATCACAAAGAGTGATTAACAAGTGGTCGATATAGAGCGTTTGAAGAAGAAGAAGAATATCTGAGTACCAGATAAACAGTGTGAACTAAAAACGGCCGGTGTGATATGTTGATCACATTGCATATTGTGTGCCATTGGTAACAGAAACATACCTTACTAAATCAGTATTCCCAAATATACGATGAGCGTTCAGAAAGTAATGTAGCGTATTGGTTTACCCAAACAATTGATCGACAACCTGTTAACCACTCTGTATGTTTTGTATGTAATCTGAGCCTAATAGCGATTGTAATTGTAGTTGTACCAGTTACGTGCTTACAACTAGACCAAGAACATCCGATTTCTACGATGATTTTTATTTACTATGGTAGCTTTCCTAGGTCCTACATCAGTCGCCTCTTACAGCATGCCTTGTAGGTAGCAGTGGTACTATTCTTCGTTTCCCTTGCGGGCCTCGGCACCACACGGGTGGGTTCGGATTTAAAACTACTACGTTCAGAACAACATGCAAACCACTTCGCCATAGAATCCCCTCCACCCACCAGGTTCTCCAGTATTGCTCTCACCAAATTACTGTCACATGTGACATGTTCTAATATTTCAGTTTCCTGCATGTGCTGTTGTTTATGGGCAACTATTCTTTGATGTTCACTTTTTTTATATTTAATACCTGCATCCGTCCATGCCATTTTATGTAGTACTTTGTTTCAAAGGATCTGATTTATTCATTAATGATTGTGTAATGATCCATAATTGGCACCCATTAGTTGCAACAGGAAAAAAAACCGCATATCCTCAGATGTTTTACTGTTTTTTTTTCCTTTCTTGTTTTATGTCACAGGCGGCACCAGGAACCACAGCTGGTAAGCTTTGTGAGCATGTTGTAAAGCCCTGACAAATTAATTAATGAACGTAGACAAAAAAAATCATGACAATGAAATTCGTTGTTTATTTTTGTTGCATGTCAAATCGTACTTCTTTCCTCTTGTTCTATTTTAGAATCCTGTAAAACGTTGTTAGATTAATTGTTGACATCGTTTCGCATTGCTATTTGAATTCCCACTCAAAATGTACTTGTTGTTTCTACCAACTTTGTTCTCTCTATTTTTATCTGTGTCATATCTCTTTTGTATTTCTTAGATTGATTTCATTTATTGATAGGACCATCATCATTGCACTTCGATGAGTGACCATGTGTGCTCTAATCTCTTTCTTACACAGGAAGATCTCAGCAGCAGTGCACGAACTCCGTAGCATCGGTGATGGTCCTCGATGTAATTATGAAGATGATGAAGATAATGTGTAGGAAGTGTATTGTAAATATTTTGTCCATTTTTTGTCCAAGCTGCGGTTTTCCAGCCTGCTCTTCTTGATTTTGAACTGCCAAGGGTTCTTTTACGTGCTCAATTTAAATACGGGACCTACGTTTTATCGTCCGTTTTCGACAGGATAGGAACTTGATTTCAACTACACTGAGATCAGGAATCTGTGGAAAAATATCCCGATGGCTCCACGAGGGAGCAAACCGGTTACCTTTGACACGCGAGGCGATCACGTAACCTATACACTACAGAGGCACTCTGTATTTGTTAGATACAATAGATAACTATTTTGTAAACATATATAAATATATATATATATATATATCTACTCTTAAAATTCCTGGTAATGTGGGAGATTTTCTTAGACCTCGTTTTGTTAGACTAGATTTGATTCTAGAGAAGATGGCGATGGATAGGACATAGATTGAGAAGACCGACCTGTAGCATTGCAAGACAGGTACTGTTTTGGAACCTGCAGGGAAATAGGAGTAGGGGAAGGCCTAGACAGACCTGGGGAAGAGAGCTCGAGGCTGATATTTAAAAAAATAGGTAAAACATGAAAAGAATTGGAATGGATGGCAGGAGAGAGAAGAGCTGTGCTCCGTTGGGAATTGAAAAGTGAAGAAGATTTTATTAGACCTTTTATTAGACCTGTTTAGCTTAATTGCCAACATTGTTTCCATTTTATTTTAATTCCCCCAAAATGTACTTGTTGTTTCTATCAACGTTTTCTCTGCATGTTGTATCTGTGTCACATCTCTATTGTATTTGCTAGATTCAAGAGATAACTATTTTTTAACACACACACACAGATATATATATATATATATACTCTTATACACTCGGTGACTTCAAACTGCAATTATTTTTTTGGTATTTTGTTAGACCTCCTCAGAGAATCATAAAGAATAGCATGTCTTGGAAACTGAAATAGTTTAGTTAGATTAAATGTCACACCGTGTTAGAGATAACAAGAATTGTGAAGATGGATGGGTAAGACTACATTAGCAACAGTACACTAAAGAAACTTTGAATATAAAGATGGAGGAGACGAAAGAACTGGCTGGAGTTCCAGCGTTTTCTATGTGGACTGTTTATAACGACGTTCTGCAAATGTATTTCTGCATTATAAAACTATGCTTAGATTGTTGTTCCCATTACTCGCACATTACTGCCTACATTGTTCAAATATTACTGTCTAACTTATTTTAACATTATTGTCTATAATGTTCAAATATTACTGCCTACGTTGTTGTAACATTACTGTCTACATTCTTCTAAAATCACTGTCTAAAGTATTCTAACAGTACTGTCTACATTGTTATAAAATTGCTGTCTACATTCTTCTATCATTACTGTCTACATTGTTCTAACATTACTGTCTGAATTGTTCTAACAGTAATGTCTACATTGCTATAAAATCACTGTCTACATTCTTCTATCATTACTGTCTACATCGTTCTAATATTACTGTCTGAATTGTTCTAACAGTAATGTCTACATTGTTCACATCTTACAGTTTACATTTCTTTGGGGTGCAAGGCGTTTGATCAATCAACACAGAACTGGACTGATCAGTCACTTTACGTTGCTGGAAATGTTGAGAAGATTTGAGCACATATGGACATGTTCGGTGTGCAATGATGATGATCCCCACGAGGAGAAGATATGAGCACATATGGACATTTTCGGTGTGCAATCATATTGATCCACACGAGGAGAAGATATGAGCACATATGGACATATTCAGTGTGCAATCATATTGATCCACACGAGGAGAAGATATGAGCACATATGGACATATTCAGTGTGCAATCATATTGATCCTCACAAGGAGAAGATATGAGCACATATGGACATATTCAGTGTGCAATCATATTGATCCTCACGAGGAGAAAATGTATGCATATGTGGACATGTTTGCAGTGCACTGATGATGTTCCCCCCTAATCACTAATCACAAACTTCAGTTTATATTTCACTTCTTGCTTTTTCCTACACTACTTCTACGTTATTTTCTATGTTACCTTGTGAGATATCCTGGGAATAGAAAGATAGAAACACTGTCAACACTCACATGTAATCTTCTTCTTCTTCTTCTTCTTTGCGTTCGTTCTTTACGACCAATTTTAATCACTCTTTGTGATATGATTTGATCTTTGCCAAGAACGTGTATTCGTTGCACATCGAAATAGGGGGAAGACTGCAGTAAAACTTGGTAAATAGTGAAACACGTACAAACAAAGTACTATAGTTTTACAAAATACAGAAATGCTGTTTATCGTCACTGTTTCTGTATTTTGTAAAACTATAGTACTTGTTTGTACGTGTTTCACTATTCGTTGCACATTGGTTTGGTAGACCCCTAAACGCATAGACTTCTACACGTTTAGGACATGTGCATCCGATTTCAGCCAAACCTCTTTAGTCGTCTCTTACAGCATGCGTGGCAGGTAACAGTGGTTCTATTCTATACACCCCAAATTTGGGCCCGGTAACCACTCGGCGAATCACATGTAATAAAAGTCGGCTAAGAAGGACGTACATGGGACAGTAAAAATTAAAAAAAAGTAAAGGAACCCTTTCATATCTCGTGGTATATGGAGCAATACAGTGTTAGGCTTGTATTTTTCATTGACCGTCGGCACACGATGGGTGATGTGGTCAGCATCACGCCGGCCGCCTTTACTTTCCCAGAGCATGTCTGGTACCCAGTTGAGGATGGGTCGACCTGAGAGCCGTCGCAGTCGGGAAAATTCCACGCGCATTGCGGAAGTTGAACCCAGACCACCAGCCTTGAGAAGCGATTTCACTAACAACTACGCTACCGCGGCTCTCACATGGGGCAGGCGACCACATATTTTCAAACTTTTCCTTCTTTTTCTTCGAACCCTTCATATCGACCACTCACTAAACTACACTTTGTGATGTGTACGTGTTCTGAGCCTCCAGCGATTGTACGTTCTGCCAGTTATGCACCTACAAATAGGCCAGCACATTCGATTTATGCGACGCTTTTTAGTTCCTAGGTAGCTTCCTAATGTTTAAACTATTACAAGCCAACAAAAATAACAAGTGATAGAAAAAAAACCGAAATGCTCATGAATATCATGTTGACTTAGTTATAAGTCACAAGATCAAATTGAATGAAGATAATTCATTATTCTTTAAGTGTTCGTAAGCGCGACGAGCACTTATGATGATAATGATCTTAAATAATGATACTTTTCTATGTTATTCTTAACTTGCTTTCCAATTTACTTAAACGTTCCTCTCTTTGTGGTTCTCTGTGGTATAGAGGTTAGGTACGCGCCTTCTGTGGTTCTCTGTGGTATAGAGGTTAGGTACGCGCCTTCTGTGGTTCTCTGTGGTATAGAGGTTAGGTACGCGCCTTCTGTGGTTCTCTGTGGTATAGAGGTTAGGTACGCGCCTTCTGTGGTTCTCTGTGGTATAGAGGTTAGGAACGCGCCTTCTGTGGTTCTCTGTGGTATAGAGGTTAGGTACGCGCCTTCTGTGGTTCTCTGTGTATAGAGGTTAGGAACGCGCCTTCTGTGTTTCTCTGTGGTATAGAGGTTAGTACGCGCTCTGTGGTTCTCTGTGGTATAGAGGTTAGGTACGCGCCTTCTGTGGTTCTCTGTGGTATAGAGGTTAGGTGCGCGCCTTCTGTGGTTCTCTGTGGTATAGAGGTTAGGTGCGCGCCTTCTGTGGTTCTCTGTGGTATAGAGGTTAGGTACGCGCCTTCTGTGGTTCTCTGTGGTATAGAGGTTAGGTGCGCGCCTTCTGTTGTTCTCTGTGGTATAGAGGTTAGGTGCGCGCCTTCTGTGGTTCTCTGTGGTATAGAGGTTAGGTGCGCGCCTTCTGTGGTTCTCTGTGTTATAGAGGTAAGGTGCGCGCCTTCTGTGTTTCTCTGTGGTATAGAGGTTAGGTGCGCGCCTTCTGTGGTTCTCTGTGTTATAGAGGTTAGGTACGCACCTTCTGTGGTTCTCTGTGGTATAGAGGTTAGGTGCGCGCCTTCTGTGGTTCTCTGTGGTATAGAGGTTAGGTACGCGCCTTCTGTGGTTCTCTGTGGTATAGAGGTTAGGTACGCGCCTTCTGTGGTTCTCTGTGGTATAGAGGTTAGGTACGCGCCTTCTGTGGTTCTCTGTGGTATAGAGGTTAGGTACGCGCCTTCTGTGGTTCTCTGTGGTATAGAGGTTAGGTACGCGCCTTCTGTGGTTCTCTGTGGTATAGAGGTTAGGTACGCGCCTTCTGTGGTTCTCTGTGGTATAGAGGTTAGGTGTACACCTTCTGTGGTTCTCTGTGGTATAGAGGTTAGGTGCGCGCCTTCTGTTTTAAAGGTACTTGGTTCGCTCCCTCGTGGATCCATCGAGATATTTCTCCAGATATTCCTTGATCTCATTGTAAGACGAGATAGAGTTCCTAGTACTACCGGAGACGGACGAAACAGCGTAGGTCCCATGTTTAAGTCGAGCGCACCTAAAAGAACCATTATCAGTTGAAAATCGAGAAGGGCAGGCTGGAATGTTACTGCGAGGGCAACATTTATTAGAAATATTAACAAATTATAAATTCATTCAAAATATTTTCACAATCATCTAAATTACAACGATGATCATTGACGGTGCTACGGATTTAGTGCAATTCCTCTGAGATTTTACGGTGTGAAAAAGAAATCAGAGCACACATGATTACTCGCCGAAGTGCAATCATTATGGTCCTATCATTCAATCAATACAATTTTACCACATTTTTCTCTTATATAGATATATTATACGCCCACTAATTTCTTTAGTATTTTTCTCTAGTTCTTCTTCTTCTTCACACTAGGAAGCATAGGTCAGCAACCCAGGCCTTCCAAGCCCGCTTATCCAAGGCCATCCTTTCCAGATCTTTTACTCTCTTCCCATTTTCTTGCATTCCGTCTCCAACTACCGTCTCCAGGTGTTCTTGTGTCTTCCACTACCTCTTTTGCCCTGGGGGTTCCGTCGAAGAGCCTGCCTTGTGATGCTGTTAGGGATTTCCTCAGTGCGTGTCCTATCCATCGCTACCTTCTGTTCCTTATCTCTTGTTCCTCCTGTCGTTGTCCTGTTCTATCCCAGTTTCCTGTTTGTAGTCCTGTCATACCATCGCAGATGGAGTATCCTGCGCAGGTATCTATTGATGCATGTCTGCAACGTTTTGATGTTGCCCTTAGTTGTTCTCCATGTCTCCGCTCCATATAGAAGGACAGCCTTGACATTTGAGTTAAATATAATTATCTTAGTTTTATTTCTGATCATTCTTGAACTCCATATGTTCTTCAGGATGACAAAGGTTGATCTTGCCTTTTGTATTATAATCCTAACATCTTCATCTGAGCCACCTTGAATGTTGATAACACATCCCAGATAACACATCCCAGATAACACATCCCAGATAACACTTCCCAGATATGTAAATGTACCCTCTTCTTTAATGGTGATCCTCTCATTATGATCGGGTCTCTGATATTAGTATTTAATGGTGATCCTCTCATTATGATCGGGTCTCTGATATTAGTATTTAATGGTGATCCTCTCAGTATGATCGGGTCTCTGATATTAGTATTTAATGGTGATCCTCTCAGTATGATCGGGTCTCTGATATTAGTATTTAATGGTGATCCTCTCAGTATGATCGGGTCTCTGATATTAGTATTTAATGGTGATCCTCTCAGTATGATCGGGTCTCTGATATTAGTATTTAATGGTGATCCTCTCATTATGATCGGGTCTCTGATATTAGTATTTAATGGTGATCCTCTCATTATGATCGGGTCTCTGATATTAGTATTTAATGGTGATCCTCTCAGTATGATCGGGTCTCTGATATTAGTATTTAATGGTGATCCTCTAAGTATGATCGGGTCTCTGATATTAGTATTTAATGGTGATCCTCTCATTATGATCGGGTCTCTGATATTAGTATTTAATGGTGATCCTCTCAGTATGATCGGGTCTCTGATATTAGTATTTAATGGTGATCCTCTCATTATGATCGGGTCTCTGATATTAGTATTTAATGGTGATCCTCTCATTATGATCGGGTCTCTGATATTAGTATTTAATGGTGATCCTCTAAGTATGATCGGGTCTCTGATATTAGTATTTAATGGTGATCCTCTCATTATGATCGGGTCTCTGATATTAGTATTTAATGGTGATCCTCTCATTATGATCGGGTCTCTGATATTAGTATTTAATGGTGATCCTCTCATTATGATCGGGTCTCTGATATTAGTATTTAATGGTGATCCTCTCAGTATGATCGGGTCTCTGATATTAGTATTTAATGGTGATCCTCTCATTATGATCGGGTCTCTGATATTAGTATTTAATGGTGATCCTCTCATTATGATCGGGTCTCTGATATTAGTATTTAATGGTGATCCTCTCAGTATGATCGGGTCTCTGATATTAGTATTTAATGGTGATCCTCTCAGTATGATCGGGTCTCTGATATTAGTATTTAATGGTGATCCTCTCATTATGATCGGGTCTCTGATATTAGTATTTAATGGTGATCCTCTCATTATGATCGGGTCTCTGATATTAGTATTTAATGGTGATCCTCTCAGTATGATCGGTCTCTGATATTAGTATTTAATGGTGATCCTCTCAGTATGACCGGGTCTCTGATATTAGTATTTAATGGTGATCCTCTCAGTATGATCGGGTCTCTGATATTAGTATTTAATGGTGATCCTCTCAGTATGATCGGGTCTCTGATATTAGTATTTAATGGTGATCCTCTCAGTATGATCGGGTCTCTCATATTAGTATTTAATGGTGATCCTCTCAGTATGATCGGGTCTCTGATATAAGTATTTAATGGTGATCCTCTCAGTATTATCGGGTCTCTGATATTAGTATTTAATGGTGATCCTCTCATTATGATCGGGTCTCTGATATTAGTATTTAATGGTGATCCTCTCAGTATGATCGGGTCTCTGATATTAGTATTTAATGGTGATCCTCTCAGTATGATCGGGTCTCTGATATTAGTATTTAATCTCATGATCTTTGTTTTTCCCGATGAATAGTCAGACCCAGTTATTGTGAGATAGTTTCCAGTTTAGTGGTTTTCTCTTGCATCTGCACTTTTATATATATATATGCCCCACATTCTACTGTTTATTGTTAATATGCACTCTTTTCTACATATTTTATGTGCACACAATTTTACTCTGCGAATTGTAAAAAAAAAATATTAACTGGGCGCTTCTCTCTACTCTGAATGTTTGCATATTTTATGTGCAATAATGATAGAAAAAGAAATTATGCTACGAAGTGTCAAAGCAAAATCACCTTTTAAAAGACGTAATCAAATATGGAGCGGCAAGTTATATAGTTTTCAAACTCAATTACGAGAATTCCATTCGAATATTGTGTCAATTGTAACATATTCCAGCGAGAGTTGGAAAATTACTGAAGAAATAGAAAGCAAGTTGAATGCATTTGAAAATTGATGTTTGCGAACAATAATGAAGATAAAATGGGACGAGTTGGACAGAAAAGAGTGGTATGGAGAAATTAATTGCAGGCCCTATATAATGTGTACCAGCACGAGAGGAATATATATATATATATATATATTAAAAACAAGGAGCGGAAAAATATATGCTTTTATATATGCTTTAATATATAAGCATATATGTGCTTTTGAATATAAGTGTTACAAAAGAGTCCTTCGTATATCACGGAGAGACAAGAGAACAAATAGATATATCCAGAAAGAACTCAAAATCAAAGAAAACTGGCTAATACTACATATAAGAAAAAGAAAATTGAGATATTTTGGACATATAAAAAGACATGAAGGCCGGTGAAGACTATCATGGAAGGAGGCATACTGGCAAAGTGAAGAAGAGGAAGACCACTGATAATATGGATTCAGGATGTAACATCAGTTGCAGAGGCAGGACATCTGGCCTATGAGAGAGATATATTCCGGTGGACTGTTGGGGTGGCAAAGTTCTGCTCAGGACAAGCTATTTAATGATAATGATGACATATATACATCTCTACGCTACTTTCTAATATATTTCAAAAACTGTTTTATATGTATTACTTTCTACTCTACATTTTTTGTTACATTCTGGTATATTCTAACTACTCCTTACATTGTGCACTGAAATGCTTATTGCTTTCATGCAATCAAATACGAACACCCAGAAGCAGCAGAAAAATCTAACCTGACAAGGAAAGCAAAACATAAAAACAACAGAAGGAAAATACATAAACACATTTCGCTTTTGACAAAACTAAGACGTTCTCAAAACGTTGAAATATAAGTTTGTATTCCATGACCCAACAGTTGCATAAATAAATCCAAGCCTGTGTATCTAATGAAGCTGGAAATATCTTGTCTAACCATTCGTCAAGCAAACTTAAAAGCTCAATTGATTTTCTTCTCTTTTTCTTAGTGATCTCGATCCACACCCTCTGAAGCTTGATGATACAACAAATTTGCTTTAACCAGATATTTCTTGATCAAAACGATTAACCCTTGGAACCCGAGCTCCCGATATTTTCGGATTGAATGTACGCGTTGCATATCCCGAGCTCCCGATATATCTGTCTGAGAATATTTTTTCATTTTGTTTTCGGCATTTGAAACTAAATTGTGTACAAATATGACGTCAAACACAATTCATTTCAGGTCAAATAACCGCTCGTGTGGTGCCGGGTTCCGCAAGGAAGCAAAAATAGTACCATTGCGACCTACAAGGCATGTCGCAATAGACGATTGATGTAGGGCTTAGGAAAGCTACCTTAGTAAATAAAAAGCATCGCATAAATAGGATGAGCTGGATAACTTGTAGGCGCAGAACTGGCACAATGCACAATGCACAGTGGTCGATATGGAGCGTTAGAAGAAAAAGATTTCATCTCATCTGCTTTATGGGTTTCTGTAATGTTGAGGTAAGAAGCTCGGCTCTCGTTCCAAAGGTAATCGTTTCGATCACACGTGGAGCCATCGAGATATTACTACAGAAACCCCAAATCTCAGTGTAGGTGAGATCAAGTTTCTAGTACTATCGGAAGACGGACGATAAAATGAGGGTGCCATGTTTAAGAGTATGTAAATGAACCATTCACAGCTCAAAATTGTGACGGGCAGGCTAGCAAGCCACTGCACGGGTAAAATTCATTAAAAAAAATTAATTTAACAAAATATGTTATCCATCTTCTAAATTAAATCGGGGGCTCTCGCCGTTGGTACGGAGCTCGTGCACTACTGCTGAAATATTAATATGTAAGAAAGAGATCAGAGCACACATGGTTACTCACTGAAGTGCATAGATAATATGATCATATCAATCGAGACATTCCCCCTCTTCTATTTCTCTGCCAATAGTTCACATTTATGTCTCTTATAGTCTGTCTACTTCTCTTGCCTCCCGGATTCAACTTCAGAACTATATATCGTCCGAATGGTTAGCGTGGCCCAAATTTGGGGTGTAAAGAATAGAACCACTGTTAACCACTGTTACCTGCCACACATCGTAAGATGCGACTAAGGAGGTTTGGCTGAAATCGGATGCATATGTCCTAAAAGTGTAGAAGTCTATGCGTTTAGGGGCCTACCAAACCAATGAGCAACGTATACACGTTCATGGCAAAGATCAAACATATCACAAAGAATTATTAAAATTGGTCGTAAAGAACGAACGCAAAGAAGAAGAAGAAGAACAAATATGGGTGTCTGTTCTTGTGCATTCTCAACGCAAACTTCCATTTTCATCTTTAATTTTTTTCCTGGTTGATATTGTTTTGATAACTGTTCATCTGGTGATCTCTGCGCTATGAATTATGGTCCCACACTAATTCAGAATCCTAAAAATATTTCATGGATAGGTTTTTCTTGTTGTTTTCATTTTCCAATACGACTTAACGTGTATCGGATAGACTAAACTGATTGACTGATTGATATATTTTCCAATAAGACTTAACGTGTATCGGATAGACTAAACTGATTGATTGATTGATATGAGAGGACCATAATCATTGCATTTTGGTGAGTAACCATGTATGCTTCGATCTCTTTCTCACGCAGTAAGATCTCAGATGCAGTGCACGAACTCTGTAGCACCGGCGAGGTTCCCCGATATAATTTTGAAGATGGCCAAGATATTTATGTAGGAACTTTAAAAAACAACATTTCTAATGAGTTTTGCCGGAGCAGTGGCTTTCCAGCCTGCTCTTCTCGATTTTTTAAACTGATAAGGGTTGTTTTACGAGCTCAAATTGAACACAGGACATACGTTTTATCGTCCGTCTCCGATAGGAATAGGAACTATATTTTACCTATACTGAGATCAAGAATCTCTGGAAAAATAACCCGATACCTCCACTAGTTAGCGAACCTGGTATCGTTAACACGAAAGACGAGCACATAATCTCTGCACCACAGAAACCCGTTCTAAGCTGAGAAAACAGTTGGTTATATTACCACATTTGCGTCGCTATCGAAAGGTATAATAATGGATTCCAGCAAATGATGATAGCAAGGATATCTCTCGCAATGTTTTCATTACTTCAGAAAAATGTAGAGCTGAGCAAAATAAATACTGAACTGCCACTTAAAAGGCTGACAGCAGATAGGGCAAATGATGGTGATGTTGTTGTGTTTACTGATGTTATCGATGATAATGGTGTTGTATTTACCGAAGCAATTTGCTAAAGATGTTCTTAAAAAAGGGGGGTTTAAAGCCGAAGGATTGACTTCATTGCACCGGGTTTTACCCCATACGGCTCGGTCCCTCTCAGCAGAAGGCATACACCACCTGCCGAGAGTATTGCACAAAGCACGAACTCCGTAGCTCCAGCAACAATCCTAGGGTATCTGGAAAAAACTGCACTCGTGAACAGATTGGCGCGGTCCGGACTCGAAGCCACGACCTTCGACTCACAAGGCAAAGGGCTTAAGCACAGAAACCCCTAAAGATGATCTATGTACTAATATGTGTTTGCATCGTGGTGAGAAAGCAGGATAGTGTTTACTATTCATCATGCTTGGTAGGGTCCCTGCTTAGTGGAACGGAACATACAGCACAGCTCTTTTCAATATGAGGATGGAGTTTGAGGATGTGATCACTGTTTCTAGTAGCTCTCTACGATTTCATTTTCTGGGCAGCTATTGTGTCTCAGTAGATGTATAGAACGTTCCAACTCTCAGTTGATGTATAGAACGCTCCAACTCTCAGTTGATGTATAGAACGCTCCAACTCTCAGTTGATGTATAGAACAGTCCAACTCTCAGTAGATGTATAGAACGCTCCAACTCTCAGTAGATGTATAGAACGCTCCAACTCTCAGTAGATGTACAGACGTCCAACTCTCAGTTGATGTATAGAACGCTCCAACTCTCAGTAGATGTATAGAACAGTCCAACTCTCAGTAGATGTATAGAACGCTCCAACTCTCAGTAGATGTATAGAACGCTCCAACTCTCAGTAGATGTATAGAACGCTCCAACTCTCAGTTGATGTATAGAACGCTCCAACTCTCAGTTGATGAATAGAACAGTCCAATATTGCAGGTTGGTGTATGAGTGGATCTCACCTATTAAGGATTTCAATCAACATATGCTACATTGATCTACTGCCCCAGATATGCGAGTGTTTTCTGATTTGAGGGAGCGGACATGCTTGCATCAACATCATCGATTGTCAGGAAGTGAAAAGGGATAGATTTTCGTAATATCTTGACGATTGTCTGTTGGACGAAAACACTGTCATTGATTTTGAATCTATTCATCAATTAAAAAAACTTGACGCCTGCGTGTTGCCGGGGTCTACAGTGAAGCAAAGAATAGTAACACTGCAACATACAAGGCATGTCGTAAGAGGCGAGTGAGGTAGGAGCCTGGGGAAGATACCGTAGTAAATAAAAAACGTCACATAAATCGAATGTGCTGGTCTACGTGTAGGCGCATAACTGGCACAATGTACAATCGATCTTAAGCTCAGATCACATACAAATCATAACGAGCTGTTAACAAGTGGTCAATATTTAGAGTTCGAAGAATAAAAATAAGAAGAAAGAACTTGGAATCACATGTTTTTAAATCGAATGCTTTTAGCACGGCGTTCTCTATAGATGTATTGTCTAGATCGGCGTTTCCCAATAGTAACAGACAATAGTAAGTCTGTGAGAATACACCGCCTCAGCCTGTGACGTCACATGGCAATATTGCCGTCTGCGCTGCGGCCATTATAAAGAACGCCGTGCTTTTAGTGGCAGAGTTAGATGTGTGTTTTATTAGCAGACCACAGAAAACATGCGTGCACTCCGACATATGTTAGTGAATACTGAATATTTATGGGTCTGCCCGGACTGCTACAACGCCAGTACAGTAATCAACAACCAATAACCAATCATTGCTAAAAATAAACGTCTGTGAGGTGCCGGGGACCGAGACCTAAGCAAAAAATAGTATCACTGCAACCTACAATGTATGTCGTGAGAGGCGGCTAATGTAGACCCTAGGATGCTACCTAGTAAATAAAACCCAGCGCAGAAATAAGATGTGCTGGTCTACTTGTATGCGCATAACTGGCACAACGTACAATCGCTCTATTAGGCTCGAATCACATACAAATCACAGAGTGGTTGACAAGTGATCGATATGGAGCGTTCGAAGAAGAAGAAGAAGCTAAAACAAAACATGTTTTAATGATGGTTTTTTCTTTCTTACTTTCTTCCTGTTTTTCGTTTTTCTCCCTGTATGTATGTTAAATAGAATACTTGTGTGCGCATGAACATAATTCATAATTCTCGTTTCTCTGCAATTTCTGTTTTTCTGTTTAGTATCATCATCATCAAATAGCCTGTCCTGAGCAGAGCTTAGCCACCCCAACAGTCCTTCAGAATCTCACTCTCTTATAGGCTATATGTCCCGCCTCTGTGGCCGTCATGTTCAAACCATCAGTTACATCCTGAATCCATCGTCTCCGTGTACCATCGATATAGTATACCAAGAAAAATACACGTATTCCCTTTTAATATAAACTAGTTCTATTGCTTAATGTCTGCTTAATGATGTTAATCTTTTAAGTTTTCATTTTTTTGTTAGTGTAATATCTTTCTAGCTAAGTGTATCTATCTCCTCCGCATAGTCCCACCCTCCTTATATCAGCATATGCTTCATAAACTATCGCTGCCACTTCCTTTTTCAGAGATTAATGTTTTCATGATCCCCAATCAGCATTTCATAGCTAGTCGTGTTTTGTTATACAGGGTGTTCAAGATAATTACAGCCCGTGAATGGCGCTAATCTGGCATATATGTATGGAAATGGGAAGGTTCAGTTATGACGTAGTATAGGTCAAGGTTGTGTGATGGTGCGTAATTGTAGTGCGGGAAGGGGCGATGAACAAATGTGACGTAGGACGAGCTAGTCAGAACAGGTTTAAATAGTAAATAAACACAACTCAATTTGTACCTGGCAACTTTCGAATTGTCAATGGGGCTGCAATTATCTTGAACAACCTGTAGTTCGTTTCAAAACTCGTGAACATACTAGGGTTTAATTTGAACGAAATCTACCAAACGTATAACAGTAATTTTTTTCAGGCACTCTTATATACCTCACAACCTTACAAATTCATGTTTAACTAATTGGTAGGTAGCTTGACTGATGCACAGAGCGTTTTTTGTTATATAATTTTGCATAAGCACAACACGATAATAATCAAAGTTTAGAATTTACAGTATTATACAAAATGGCGACACATGTTTGCAAAAACGCAATGATGGTAGTTCTTTCATTCAATCAATCAATCAATCACTCAATCAAATAGGGGCACAACGCACACACATCCACTAGCATATAATATAACCAGACGACACATTGTTGTTATCAGTTGTATAACAGAGCGAAAACAAACAACAACATCCATATCAATATGGAACACATGAACTTATTTCTTTATTATGTATCGAGTTACACTTCGTGAGTGTAATATGTATTGAAGGTTCGCCTGCCCAACATGTTCGTACTGCGTTGGAGGACGGGTGACATGCCCTCTGTGAGTGCGGTTCAATTCCGCGGGCTGGCAGAAAAGCCATAGGTTCTCCAGATTTACGGTGTTCGTGACACCGAACCGAAAGGTTACGATGTCCATGGCACCGAGCCTAAGAGCTGAAAGTTCAAGTGCTTCTGGATCGAAAAAAAAAACCCAAAACATATGTATTTAAGAAATTGTACGTTTTTAAATAATACATCGGGAAACGTCATTAGCAATGCAGGTATGGAGAGTTCCAGTTCACTGGATGAACAAGAAAGAACAAGCTGATAGATTGTCTGGTACGATTACAATAGCAGAAGGAGCTTGATTTGAACGAAATAACATTATTAGCACATTGTTCTGTCCAATGGCGTCTGGCCAGGTTAGTGACTCGGTCATTAACCCGACGTTCTGAGTTCGAATCACGCTGCGTGACAGTTTGTTGCAAATTGTTTCTTGATTTTAATCAAAAAGGACGATGGCGCCACCCGTTCAGAAAGCAATGGCAAACTACTGAACGTATAAGTGGTGCCTAGAAAATCAACGACTTGTTTACTGTGGTTGATGGCTACGTCCTTTGGGATATGCCACGATTTTTTCTGTCCAATACTGTTACCAGTGTCAAACATGGCAAATAACAGCAGCTAATGAGCGGAAAATCATAACGACAGAGATGAGGTGTCTTAGAAGAGATGCAGGTGTGACAATAAGAGACACAATTAAACATGAGGAAATCAGAAGAAGATTGGATGTGAAACCATGGACACCTGACAAGAATGTCATTGTATCGTCTACCATGAGAGCAACACATAAAAAGTATAACGTGTACAGAGAAAGAGGAGGACCACCCAAAAGATGGAGTGACTGCATCAATAACAGCCTTAATGAAATGAATACAGCTTACAAAGTGCTTTAGAACAAGCAAAGAAAGGATCAATACATCCCCCCACCTCTCCGCAACACTTCTATACAGAAGTAAATGGTGGAAGAGAAGAAGTAAATGGTGGAAGAGAAGAAGTAAATGGTGGAAGAAGAAGAAGAAGTCATTGAGAGAGTTTCCGAACAGAATCGTTTCATGGTTGTGAATCCCAGTCGCTGATCAGATTTGAGAGAGATGAGTGATGTCTATTTTGGTACAGCCTGAAAAAAACGAAATACCAAATATGAAAAACAGATTGATTAACGAACATCAAAATGGATTGATAGGACGCTGGACGCTGCTGGATTTGATAAGTCTGCCCTATGGCCATGTTCGAAATGATATGATGCTAATCCTCATGTAACTGATAACATGACATAAAACAAAACGACTCATTAAAAAAATCTTTGAAAAATTGTCAGAATGTGTTGTTACTTCAAACAAATGTACAACGAATGATGTTTGTATAGCTATCTAATTAGTGACAAAAATTGCCAAGAGTTTTAAATCATTTTTAGATGGATTATTTTGTTAAAAATATTAGGATGAAGTTATTAAATTGCATTATCCTGATAAAACAAGATGTTTGAGAAAGTACTTTTATTACGCATAGATGTTGGAAGAACAAAACGATTATAATGTATTATTAAACATAAAGCTTAAGATTTCATGTGTTAAATATGATAGTGTTATCCACCGTTTTAAAGGATTAAACAGATCTAGTCAGGACCGCGCGGTATATTTTTTTCAGTGTGTTGCGAGTCTTTGAAATGCCACCCCTTTAATGTTTTCTTTATTTAAAATAACCTTCGATTGTGACTTTTTTTTAAAACCGCACAAAATGTACGATTAATAAATCGTATACATCAATATCGGAATAGCGTTGGTTACAGATTTTTAATTATTTTGGTTCAAATTGTATTTTGTTTTCGATTCTTATGTAGCCCACTTAAGCAACCACCTGATGCGGTCGTCTCTCTATATAGGGCTCAAGTTTTATGGGGGTGTACATGTCTACACATTAGTATGCTATGTCAGAAAGGAACGCCATTATCTTACGTTTCTTCCACCCACCTCTCCTGCTCTTCCCATGTGCGGTCTTTGTTCCCACCTGTACACACAATATCTTACGTAACGTGCCACTGACCCATTCCGATTGACCAGCCAACCGGAAACTCAAAAGTCTTACTATTTCCTGTCCATTCTATCATTCATGAGATACCGACCAAGAGACAAGCACTCTTGGTGCAGGTATGAATGCCAGTATCTTTTGCTTTACATCATTAGTTAGTATTATGTTTTAGTTAATTAAGTTTTTGTGTACATATTTGTTCTTGATAAAGGTCTAGCACCCAAACGTTGAGTATTGTTTATTTTCATATTTTATAATTAATTTTTAACTACTTCTGTAATACTGCCGATACCTGTCTTTGTTCAATCGCCTATTTGCTCAGTATTACGCAGCCACCCAAACGATTTTCTCGGATCTGATCTAATCCGGTCTGAACACCTCAGATTTGTTGATTTTCGTACATCGTATCATAACATGGCACGGCATTAGATCTAGAAGACGTATTTAAATTAGTTTTCTTTATTAGGGGTATTTGCCACAAATCTGGGCCATCAGGGATGAAATGTTAGCGTTACAAATACGCAAATGCACCATTACAGAATCTGACATTTTCGAAGTGCTAGAGCTAGACTTAAAGATGTTGGATCAAGATGTTGGATCAAGTTGGGAAAGGATTTGGTAGACTTAGATCTCATCTGTCAGATGAGATTGTTATTTCATTCTTATAATGTATTTTTCCCAGTGAGGGAGTGTAGTAAATGCATGGGAGGAATGCATCTGTGGTTAACCTTATTTTGAGAAATTATATATATTTTTTATTTATTTATTGTTGATTAAGAGTCTAGGAGGCAGGGTCGTGCCGGGTTATGATGCAGAAAGGAGGCCGCATTAGGTGGTACCGTATGGGGGCGACAAATGCAGCGAAATCAAAATACAATTTGAACCATTCAATAATTTAAAATCTTGACACAACGCTTTTCTATATTGGTCTCTATTATTTCTATATTGATGTATACCATTTAGTTGATGTATACCATTTAGTTGATGTATACCATTTAGTATTTGTACATTTGGTGCAGTTTCAAAACAATCACAATCGAAGGTTATTTTTCAGACAAAACATTGAAGCGGCAACATTTCGAAGATTTGCATCCTACAAAGAAAATATACCCCACGGTGCTGCTGGGAGGTGAGAATAAACCTCCACCAACCTTTATTATTAATTGTTGCGGGATTATCATTAATAGACATGTCACCTAATTCTTAACTACAGCCACAAGATAGAGTGAGATCTTTCTTTCTTTCTCGAATCCTTTTTGCCTCACAGCGTTAGGTCAAGAAGAGATTTCTAAAACGGGCCCTAGTATGCGCTTCGTGATAGTTTCTTTCGTCGCCTCTGTTATCTCTGAGGTCCATCTTTTGCATGGCCGGCCTTTTGCTTTATACCCATATATCGGAGCAGCATTGCTCTTTGAGGTTGGTAATCTGCTTACGTGGTCGAACCATTTAATTTGTTGTTTCTTGATGAAGTCTAGTACTAGTAGAGTGAGATCTTATGTGAAATGACGTAAATAAACAAACTGAACATGCATGCGTCATGGTTGTTGATAGACAGATGTAGGACGTGATCACCAAGGCTGTGACGTAGTGTCTAGACGGAAAAGGCAGACAGTAGGGACTTGTTAAACATTCAGCTGCAGGAGAAGGAGATTAAATGTGGACCAGCTCGAATGGACACTGATTTGACAGACAAACAGAGGCATGTGCCATAGTTAGACGTTTAATAATTTCATAGGGAAGAGGAAAAATGTAGGAAAAATGCAAATGAGAGCAATAATTTATCGTGTAAGCAAGAATACTGATTCCATTATTAAAGAGAATGATGCATGCATTGGTAATTTAACACTGAACCGACGTTATAACGCTCCTCACACATTAGTGCTCAGTCTCTCCCACCAGATACCGAGGACATGCCGACTGATTGCTCTTGTGACTCGATGATAAAGCACTACTCGTTCTTCACCTCTGATATCCAGTTCTACTTGTGCAACGGGTAATTCCAAACTCCTTATATCACTGGATAGATTCAACATCGATTTCAGTGTTTTTTTCCAAAAGGCTGTTGCGAAGAGACCGAAAAACATCTTCAACTTCCCGATAATCAATGCTGGCGATGCAAGCCTGTCCGCTTTCTCATTGCCGCAAACATTTACCTGTACATAACAGAAAATCCACGTATACCTCTAGAGGTTGGAAACCTCGATAGACGACATCGACTCATACCGCAACGCCATTTTGAACCTTCCGAAACACGGACTTCCAAATGGTTAGTTCCATTAGAATTAGTGGCTACATGTGTCACAGATAATTTCTATATATCACGCAAATGTTGGCCAAGACGGTCACTTAACTGTTTGCTATTTCACCTATATGTCACAATGTTAACAAGTGATAGCGTATACTATGTTGCAGAAATCGCATGTAAAAACCATCGTCAATAGCAAAATTGGCTTGAAAAGATACAGTACGGATCTGCATCAGATACAACAAGGGCCCCAGTAAACAGTAAATCGTCATTAAGGTATACACATTTCCTACCTGTAAAAAATGTCTGTTTGGATATTTAATGAGAATGAAATACAATCAACCACCAATAACAGCATACAATAAAAAGAGATCAGGTACTAGACCTAAGGGAAGAGCAAGAAAAGATGGATAGACAATATCAAGACCACACTACATAAACAGGATAAAACAAAACAAGGGCGACTCATCTGGCCCTAGAACGCAAATTAAAGCTCCCATCCCTACGCTTAACGGCAAGAGTGGACAGCCAACTACATCTTCCACCTGGGAATAGACACAAAATGTCTTCTGTGTCATACTTAGACCCGTTACCGTATTACAATTTATTCATCGTTCTATTACTACAAATGCACTTTGTTCTCTATCGTACATGTATGATATATATATATGAGACTGCAGTAAAATTATTAGATTGGCGAAACACGTAATGTATGATATAGTGCTAATTCTGCAACCCATCTTTCAGCTGTTACATAAACATAACATAAATATTAATAATAATATTCTATCTTTTCCGTGTTAGTTTTCATAAACCAAATGAATCATCTTTGTTATCTGTGTGGTTTACGCCTAACACATGAATACATTGCGCTCTTGTTCTTAGACAACTACAGCTTGTTAGATAGCCCTCTTCTAATAATGTTTGTTCAACCACAGCCAACTTTAATATTGGGCTGCATAGCTGACCGGGAATCCCTGATCTAGTTTCAGGGGGAGAGGGTGCTGGAGTTTATATATGTTTGATAGAACATTGCAATCTTTTTTTCAAGTTTATTCAACTCTATGAGTCTATGATTATTTTTAATTTTAAAAAAATATTTATAATACTGATATTCCATATTGCTCAATTTCACTTGTTACATAATATAACCTTAATTTAACATGTTGTGTTGATTTTAACAAGAATTCGTCTATATACATTAATACTGGAAGACGACGTCACGTGACCTGTTATGATCTGATTTCCCATAATTTTTACCTGAGTCCACCGGTCGTATGAGGTTATAGTTAGCTGTAGTTCAACTCAATCACTCCATAATTTTTGTCTACCTTCGGACGTTTTTATATTGAAAATTCTACTGTACTAGCCAGTGTATTGGCATTGCGTAATCTAAAAAAAGTACTGTGAGCCAGTATATAGGTTCAGAAGAGTGAAAGGGTTAACTGATTAAGGTTAAACACGAAAAAACAAAGTATTGTAGTTTTATAAATTACAAAACACAATATACAACGACGTTTTCACCAAACGGCCTTTATCAAGCAAAGAACACAAAACGAAAGAAGAGATCAAGGCAGTTCTTATGTCACATGGCAGATACAATCAGATGGTAAATTCCTAACTGTATGAAATGTAAGTATGTGACTACAAACGAATAATAAAATAAATATGAACAAAATAGAAATTGAAACAAGAGGATAATGCAGTAATAATCAAATATATCCCTAAAATATATACATTTAACACATACACATTCATTATGTAAAAAGTAAAAAAAGTAAAGGAACCCTTTCATACCTTGGGGTATACAGTGTTAAGCCTGTATTTTTCATTGACCGTCGGCACACGATGGGTGATGTGGTCAGCATCACACCGGCCGCCTTTACTTCCCAGAGCATGTCTGGTACCCAGTTGAGGCTGGGTCGATCTGAGAGCCGTCGCGGTCCTGGAAAAATGTCACGCCCACTATGGGAGCTGAACCCGGACCACCAGCCTTGAGAAGCGAGTTCACTAACAACTACGCTACCGCGGCTCTCACACATTTATTATAGAGCATGAGAAAAGACAGTGTCACGAAGCATATGAGGGTAGTTCGCTCAGTCAAAGAGGTCGCAATGTACCATAAAAATATATTTTCTATAATAAATCTACACCGATCATATGAGGAACATGATCGGATAGCAGTAACCTCGGTATCGGTAGCTTCTAAATGGCCAGTTCCATTGAAATTAGTGGCTATACAAGGGTCACAGGATGTTTGTGTATATCCGGTAATTTTTTTTTTCCGAGACGATCACAACACCATTTGCGTTTCGCCTATATGTATGCCTTGTCACAACGTTAACACGTGATAGCGTAGATTATGTTGCGGGACTCGCATGGAAAACTATCCCCAGGGGTCACTGGCTAAGTGGTTAACCATAGGGGACTCTGCTGCTAAGTGGTTAAGCCCTTTGCCTTCGAAGGTCGTGGGTTCGAATCCGGAACCCGCCGCTCTTTTCACGAGTGCAGTTTTTCCAGAGACCCTAGGATTTGTTGCTGGAGCTACAGAGTTCGCGCTTTGTGCAATAGTCTCGGCAGGTATCGTGCCATGTCTGCGGAGAGAGACCAAGCCATATGGGGTAAACCCGGTGCAATGAAGTCAATCCTTCGGCTTAAAAACCCTTTAAACCATCCCCAATAACACAAGTGGTTTGAAACGATACAGTACGAGTCTGTATAACATAATCACATGTCTGGCATCGCCGACCGCCAAACCGGACGATGCCAAAATGACCCAGGGTATTCGATTTATGGTGACTGTTTAGCAACATACCGTTAAGATTAATGTCTCAACTGTAAGCTACCAGAGAATAATTTTAGAAGACAAAACGTGTCTCTGGATCAGCTTTGAGAATAGAAAGATTACGGAATACGCGATTTTTCTACAATGTGGCTGGAAAGTCAAGATAAGGTTGACCCTCTCAGAAGAAGAAGTTCTATGTTAAATTGTGATGGCATCCAAATGAGAAATCTACTGAACCCAAAGCATATCAGGAATAAGCACGTTCTACACGTATAAGCAACAACGGACGAAATCAAGCCTAACTAGTTACAATATATCACAGAAACATTTCGACGAAAGAAAAAACAAACATATATCAGAAAAAATAAGACACAAGTACTGTGAAGCAACCATATTCAGAAAGACCAGATATTGATTGAGGGAAGGAATATAGAAGACATTTATGAAATTGTATATCTTTGCATTTAGATCAGCAAATCTGGTAGTACAGAAGATGATATCGTCAGTATTAAGAAAGTAATTAAGCGAAAGCATGGACTGACAACGTCAAGCGCAACACACCTGGCACAAGATAGAAAACTAACTCTCTCACGGCGCTTCACGGCAGATGTGGTTAAAATAAGGTAAGATAAAATTAAGAAAGTCAACAAGAAATTGCTCTTCTCCAAAGATATTCAAAATATACTCTAAAATCTATATAATCGATGTATCTGTTGTACAGCACGAAATGCTATCGCCAGGTCCTGGTGCATTCATATGTCCACTGATACCTATAGAAAACATATTTTCAACATTCACACAGTAAGTCATTTTGTAACTATTTATTTATGTCTTCCAGGCAAGTTAGTTCTCAAAGTTTCATTTTGTTGATCTGATATCATTCTACAATAGCTATTACCAAAACGTTATCTTTTATTTATCTATCCAGAAAGAACTCAAAATCAAAGAAAACTGACTGATGCTACAAATAAGAACGAAAAATTGAGATATTTTGGACATATAAAAAGAAATGAAGGGCTGGAGAAGACCATCATGGAAGGAGGCATATCGGTAACGGGAAGATAAGAAAGACCACGGAGAAGATGGATTCAGGATGAAACTGATGGTTTGAACATGACAGCTGCAGAGGACATCTGGCCTATGAGAGAGATAAATTCCGAAGGACTGTTGGGGTGGCAAAGTTCTGCTGAGGACACGCTATTTGATATCTGTTTTTTAAACGAGAGAGAGAGAAAGAGAGATGCAGAGACGGAGAAAGAGATGATCTTTTCTGGAACAAATGAGGATGCATTAATAGTGTTGTATATATTTTGTTCCTTCGTCCGCTATGTATAATGCATGAAATGTTAATCTATTTATACATTAAACACCAGCGTCTCCAGTCAACGGACAACTTTGCTGATCTTGGCAGCCTCCTATCCAGATCGGCAAACATAGATTCTGAGGTCAACAATAGGATATCCAAAGCCAGTGCTGCGTTCGGAAGGTTACGTGTCACTGTGTGGGAACGGAAGGGGATAAGCATAGTCACAAAGCTGAAAGTTTACCAGGCCATAGTGCTAACCACGCTGCTGTACGCAAGCGAGACATGGACAGTGTATAGCAGACACGCAAGAAAATTAAACCATTTCCACACAAGCTGTCTACGCAGAATACTAAAAATAAACTGACAGGACAAAATTCCAGACAGCGAAGTCCTCACAAGAGCAAAGATTCCAAGCGTAAACACCCTGTTGCAGAAGGCCCAATTGAGATGGGTCGGTCACGTTGCTCAAATGCCTGATAAACGCATCCCAAAACAGTTGATGTATGGCGAGCTTGAAGGGGCAGACGTTTAGCTGGTGGACAGAAAAAACGCTTTAAAGACACTCTTAAAGTGTCTCTGAAATGCTTCGATATAGACAATACGTGCTGGGAATCCCTTGCTCAAGATCGCCAAATGTGGCGCTGTAACAACAAAGAGGAACCCGAATAGCTGAGAATCATCGTATTGTTGAGTCACAGAGAAAACGAGCAGCGCGAAAAGACAGAGCACACAACACGCACATGTCTAACCTTGATCATGTATGCCCCACCTGTGGTCAGGGATTCTGTTCTAGGATTGGACTCTACAGTCACCTCCGCACACACCAGAGAGTTGCAACAGCACATGTCTGAGATTGTTGTCATTATCGCTTGCGATGGACGGCTATTATAATGCATGAAATGTTAATCTATTTATACTAATTTCGGCACCTGCAACACATATGATATATATGGATGCGTTTTAAAAGGGTATTAAAAGGGTTTTAAAGCCAAAGGATTGCCTTCATTATGTTTTATGCTATATGGCCCGGTCCATCTCTGCAGAAATGGCACGCCACCTGCCGAGAGTGTTGCACAAATCACGAACTCCGTGGCTCCAGCAACAATCCTAGGAGTCTCTGGAAAAAAATGCACTTGTGAACCGAATGGAGCAGCCGGATTTGAACCCACGAGCTTCAACTCTCAAGGCACTTAACCACAGAGACACTCAAACAAAAGGGCATGCATATGTTTACATTGACAACACGTTTGTTGAAAGACCCAGTAGACACACTAGAGACACTGTTGAGATGTATAGAACAGATATTTCAGAGGCGTAGTAAACATTCAATCAAGATGAAACTCGATAAGTGGCGTGTCTTGAAAGAAGAAACAATGTATTTACGGGATATGTCTGCAGGGCATCAAGTCTGGTAGAGATAATATATGGATCAACAAATAACAGCCAGTGCCGATCACGATTATAGAAGTAGAATGGTTTAGTATGCTAGAATGGTACGATAAGTTTGCTAGTTATAAAATGTATAGCTATGAGAAAAATGCGAAAAATGTAGTACAAAGTAGAGGGTTTCTATCGCGAAGTGGTTAGGACGTTTTCTCTGCGCTATGAAGATTCGCGGTTCGAATCCGGATTGCGTCGTTTCACTAAACATTTGCATTTTTTCTGGTGATCCTTAAAATGTTGCTGGAGCCACGGAGCTTATGCTATGTGTCAAAAAATGTAACTTGTCATTTCTTTTTGCTAATGGGAAACCCGGTTTAATGACGTCAATCTTTTCCTTTAGACATTTAAGAATACAGTGTTCGTAGCGCGTTGGACTACGGGTGACAATCCCTCAGCGTATGCGGGTTCAATTCCGTGGGATGGCAGAAAAAGCCACAGATTTCCCAGATTTACGGTGTTCGTGCACCGAACCGAAGGGTTACGATGTCCATGGCACCGAGCCGAAGAGCTGAAAAGCTCAAGTGCTTCTCGATCGGACCAAAAAAAAAAAAATGAAAGTGCACTTAATTGGCTTGTGGTCTAATTAGAGGACAATTTACGCCACAATAGTGGGTCATGGTATGTATTAAGTTAAGTTTGCTATTAAAATTGCATATTACTTTCTGAATTAATTGCAATATGAGAGTTTAGTTTGCTCAAATTTCGGAAGAAAGTGATTAATTTAGTAAAAGCAGTAGACGTGGTTTGACCCGACTGACGTGGACATAAACTGTTTATTAACATTTTAGGAAATCAATAGCTCTTAACATGAAGTATAAAATGACAGAAGATCTCAATGTTTTATCATTAGCAGATGAGAAACTGGGTCTGGTTTAGTTCAAGCAAATACATTAAGTTTGAATTGTTTACTTCAACCCGTTAACAATTCAATCAATGGTACGCGAGAAACAAATAAATTAGGGTGATATGTATATTTGAAATCAATAATAGTTTAAACAAAACGCTTCACTAATGTGGTGTCGTGGCCCGCTATAAAGAAAAGAATTCTATCATTGCGATCTACAAGGCATGTCGAACGAGGTGAGTGATGTAGTGGCCTAAGGAATCTATCCTAGTAAATAAAAAACATCACAGAAATCTGATGAGCTGGCCCACGTATATGCGTATAATTGGCACAGCGTATAATCACTCTTAGGCTCAGATCACATACAAATGACACAGAGTGATTTAACAAGTAGTCCATATGGTGCGTCCGAGGAAGAAGTCTAGCACAGAGAGAAACATTGACCAAATCTAATCAACAAATAGAAGTCTAGCACAGAGAAAAACATTGACCAAATCTAATCAACAAATAAGAAGTCTACCACAGAGAGAAACATTGACCAAATCTAATCAACAAATAAGAAGTCTACCACAGAGAGAAACATTGACCAAATCTAATCAACAAATAAGAAGTCTACCACGGAGAGAAACATTGACCAAATCTAATCAACAAATAAGAAGTCTACCACAGAGAGAAACATTGACCAAATCTAATCAACAAATAAGAAGTCTACCACAGAGAGAAACATTGACCAAATCTAATCAACAAATAAGAAGTCTACCACAGAGAGAAACATTGACCAAATCTAATCAACAAATAAGAAGTCTACCACAGAGAGAAACATTGACCAAATCTAATCAACAAATAAGAAGTCTACCACAGAGATAAACATTGACCAAATCTAATCAACAAATAAGAAGTCTACCACAGAGATAAACATTGACCAAATCTAATCAACAAATAAGAAGTCTACCACAGAGAGAAACATTGACCAAATCTAATCAACAAATAAGAAGTCTACCACAGAGAGAAACATTGACCAAATCTAATCAACAAATAAGAAGTCTACCACAGAGAGAAACATTGACCAAATCTAATCAACAAATAAGAAGTCTACCACAGAGATAAACATTGACCAAATCTAATCAACAAATAAGAAGTCTACCACAGAGATAAACATTGACCAAATCTAATCAACAAATAATAGCTAAAGGAAGACAATGAATATAATGAAGTAAGGGAATCAAGAGTAACCTTTAGAGAAATGACAAGTAAGGGCATCAAGAGTAACTTTAGAGAAGTGACAAGTAAGGGAATCAAGAGAAACTTTAGAGAAATGACAAGTAAGGGAATCAAGAGTAACCTTTAGAGAAATGACAAGTGAGGGAATTAAGAGTAACTTTAGAGAAATGACAAGTAAGGGCATCAAGGGAAACTTTAGAGAAATGACAAGTAAGGGAATCAAGAGTAACCTTTAGAGAAATGACAAGTGAGGGAATCAAGAGTAACCTTTAGAAAGAGACAAGTAAGGGCATCAAGAGAAACTTTAGAGAAATGACAAGTAAGGGCATCAAGAGAAACTTTAGAGAAATGAAAAGTGAGGGAATCAAGAGTAACCTTTAGAGAAATGACAAGTAAGGGAATCAAGAGTAACTTTAGAAAAATGACAAGTAAGGGAATCAAGAGTAACTTTAGAAAAGTGATAAGTGAGGAATCAAAGTAACTTTAGAAAATGACAAGTAAGGGAATCAAGAGTAACTTTAGAGAAGTTATAAGTGAGGGAATCAAGAGTAACTTTAGAGAAATGACAAGTAAGGGAATCAATAGAAACTTTAGAGAAATGACAAGTGGGGAATCAAAGAAACTTTAGAGAAATGACAAGTAAGGGAATCAAGAGTAATTATAGAGAAATGACAAGTGAGGGAATCAAGAGTAACTTTAGAGAAATGACAAGTAAGGGAATCAAGAGAAACTTTAGAGAAATGACAAGTGAGGGCATCAATAGAAACTTTAGAGAAATGACAAGTGAGGGAATCAAGAGTAACTTTAGAGAAATGACAAATGAGGGAATCAAGAGAAACTTTAGAGAAATGACAAGTGAGGGAATCAAGAGTAACTTTAGAGAAATGACAAGTGAGGGAATCAAGAGTTACTTTAGAGAAATGACAAGTAAGGGAATCAAGAGAAACTTTAGAGAAATGACAAGTGAGGGCATCAATAGAAACTTTAGAGAATTGACAAGTGAGGGAATCAAGAGTAACTTTAGAGAAATGACAAGTGAGGGAATCAAGAGTAACTTTAGAGAAATGACAAGTGAGGGAATCAAGAGAAACTTTAGAGAAATGACAAGTGAGGGAATCAAGAGTAACTTTAGAGAAATGACAAGTGAGGGAATCAAGAGTAACTTTAGAGAAATGACAAGTGGGGGAATCAAGAGAAACTTTAGAGAAATGACAAGTAAGGGAATCAATAGAAACTTTAGAGAAATGACAAGTAGGGGAATCAAGAGAAACTTTAGAGTAATGACAAGTGAGGGAATCAAGAGAAACTTTAGAGAAATGACAAGTAAGGGAATCAAGAGAAACTTTAGAGAAATGACAAGTAAGGGAATCAAGAGAAACTTTAGAGAAATGACAAGTGAGGGAATCAAGAGTAACTTTAGAGAAATGACAAGTAAGGGAATCAAGAGTAACTTTAGAGAAATGACTACCAATTTACAAAACGATTTAGACATGAAGCACAGAATATCATTACATTGTTCATCACAACCTAATTAATATTCAATGAAAGAAGAATAGAAAAAGAAGAATAACCTAATGTATGTTATGTTATGTTATGCGATCGACGTCATGGCACATTAGGCATTCCCATTCGTGCTCTGTCCTCCGCTGCAGCAGCCATCCCAAAGTCCATTTGCTCACCGTACCCATGAGAAGTTGATTACTATATCTTCTCTCTCTACCACGAAGACGACACTGTCTTGTATGTCCAAACTTAATGCCTAATTCTCGAACACGTTCCAGTGTCTGAGACTTGCCCATGTCACATAAAAGAAGCGTACCGCATTGATGATTCGGCTCTGTCAATGCTTCTGCTCGCTTGAGTTGGGACATTGTTTGCAAGTACTCTCGTTATCCTGGAATCCAGCATGTCCAGGTGTGTACAGCATTGTAAAGTATGGATTCTGAAAGCTGAGAAAATAGACGACCAAGATAGCAGTGACAGAGGACATTATGGAAACTTGGAACAATTCAACGAAGAATGTGGTTGATCTGGTTACAGATCCAGTATTTCAGGCCGGATGTTATGATAGAGACATTCTGCAGAGAACATGCTACATGAGATGTTGAACAGCAACGCTAGTAGTAATCGTGGTGGGATGTGTAGTACTTGAATGTGTACACTTACTATGGGAGAGCCGCGGTAGCGTAGTTGTTAGTGAACTCGCTTCTCAAAGCTGGTGGTCTATGTTCAACTCCCGCTGTTCGCGTGGAATTTTTCCCGACCGCGACGGCTCTCATGTCGACCCAGCCTCAACTGGGTACCAGACATGCTCTGGGAAAGTAAAGGCGGCCGGCGTGATGCTGACCACAACACCCATCGTGTGCCGACAGTCAATGAAAAATACAGGCCTAACACTGTATTGACCTATATACCACGAGGTATGAAAGGGTTCCTTTACTTTTTTACTTACTATGGGAAACTACGAAATGAGGACATCAGAAGCAGAGTTGGCATAACTTCATGCACCGAATATATTGAATGACAACAAATGCAGTGGTTTGGACATTTAATGAGAATGGAATTCAAGTTTCTTCTTCGAACGTTCCATATCGACCACTTATTAACCACTCTGTGTGATTTGTATGTGATCTAAACCTAAGAGCGATTATACGATGTGTCAGTTATGCGCCTACAAGTAAGCCAGCACATCCGAATTCTGCAATGTATTTTATTTAGTAGGGTAGCTTCCCTAGGTCCTACACCAGTCGCATTTAACGGCATGCCTTGTAGATCGCAGTGGTACTATTCTTGGCTTCCTTACAGGCCCCAACATCACACAGGTGGAATACAACCAACTACCAATAACAGCATACAATAAAAATAAGTCAGGTACTAGAGTCAAGGGAAGACCAAGAAAACGATGGATAGACAATATCAAGGCCACACTAAATAAACACGGATATAATATAACAAGGGCGACCCATCTGGCCCTGGAATGCAAATTAAAGTCCCACACCTACTCTTAACGGTAAGAGTGGACAACCAATTCCATTATCCCCCTGGGGAAATACAATAGACAATAGGGGGTATCTGTGGTTAAGCCCTTTGCCTTTTGAGTCGAAGGCCGTGGGTTCGAGTCCGGACCGCGCCATTTTGTTCTCGAGTGCAGTTTTTTCCGAGACCCTAGGATTGTTGCTGGAGCTACGGAGTTCGTGATTTGTGCAATACTCTCTGCAGGTGGCCTAGCCATTTAGCGGAAGCGATCGAGCCGTATGGGTAAAACCCGGTGCAATGAAGTCAATCTTTTGTCTCTAAAACCTTTTAAGCAATAGACAATAGATAAACTATTATCTTTCAGACAGGAACAGCAGTACTGGCAACATGATTAATATAACACATAATCAAATCAGTAATATTTGACGTTTTTAAAAAAAACTGTAGAGCTTAACGTTTGATCCAGAACAGAAGATGAACGCCTTCAAGAAGCAACTAGACGTACGTATAAACAAAAACAAGATCCAGGAAATTCTCTCTCAGAAGATAAAACACTCAGAACTCACTCGTCACAGACTGGGTCCACTTACCGCGATCCTACCTGGTACGGCACAACTAAAAATGTATGTGTGTATATATATATATATATATATATATATATATATATATATATATATATATACAGGGCGGCTCGTCGTTGAGGGCCAGTGGGGCCCGCGCCACCAATAATCGAAAGAGAGAATAACTTCCCGGAATAGACAAATAATGGTAAATACTCAAAAAATCTATGATGTTTCCGCAAATTTGTGTCTGGCCCCACCAAGAAAACTGACTACGAGCAGCCACTGCATATATATATATATATATATATATATCCTGAAGCGAGGCTTCACAATTGTGATTGTCCCAAATGTGGGTGTCTCGAGTGCGTACATTGATTACACTTACATCGAGGACTAAAGTAATATTTTGCACTCCAGTGCGTTGTAAGAGCTCATCTCTTACTTTCCAGAATGTCTCAATAGTGGTCGTATGAGCGAACAATCTTAAATCATTTCGTACTAGCTGCCGCAGGGTGCACCAAGATTATCTATTAAAATAGCCCAACTGCTGCGGCAAGCAGCTTTTCATGTAAAACTACTGGTAAATTTAATTAATGCATTCTGATCCCAAACAAATTTCCGGTTGTTATCTTTGGTAAAGCTATCTATTTCTACACCGTAGTTCAATTGGAATTCTGTTAAAATTTGTTAATTGGATGTTATTTACATATTTTTCAAGCTGAAAAATGTGAACACAAATTAATTCGGCCGCATTGTGTTGTTTCGATTTGGTAGTGAATGCGTTAGCACCCAGGAATGACAATGCACCTGCAATAAATGGCTAAGGACTACGTAATATTCCGGGAGAGGAGATTTTCAAGTTCGCAGACAATGTATTAATAGAAGCCAACGATGTTGACAAGCCAGTAGAGTTTGTTGAAATCGCAGGACTACACTACTTAGACTAAATCTTCTTACTTTTTCAGAACGTTCCATATCGACCACTTGTTAACCACTCTGTGTGATTGTATGTGATCTGAACCTAAGAGCGATTGTACGTTGTGCCAATTAATCGCCTAACAGTAGGCCAGCACATCCGATTTATGTGATGCTTTTTATTTATTAGGGCTGCTTCCCTAGATCCTACATTATTCGCCTCTTACAACATGCATCGTAGGTCGCAGTGGTACAATTCTTTGCTTACCTTGCGGGCCCAGGCACCAAACGACCTGATTTTGTATTGAATGCGTTAGCACCCAGGAATTAATGGCACAATGTATCTGCAATAAATAGATACCTGCTAGGTAGCATTCCAGGAGATGGGGAGGGGGGCGGGTTTATCAAGTACGCAGACAATGTTTTGATAGAAGACTACGCTGCTGACTACGAAGACAACGATGTTGACTACACGGTAGAGTTTATTGAAATCGCCAGGACTGCACTACATAGACTACATCTAAATATCGGAATTCCAGTAATGCTTCTGCAAAATCCACACTATCCATATCTTACAATGAAACAAAGCTACAAGTGTGAATTCCATTGTTCATGCTTCTGTCGTAGGCCGCTTTATTTTTCTTGCTCCAGAGTTTGGAAAGATAATTTGTTACAACTAGCTCCTACAGGAAAGACTAGAGCAATATTGTCTACAAATACGTGTTGGTTTAACGATAATGGGATACCAATAACAGCAGTAACAAAAGGAGGCATGTGAGGACAAGTAATTCTCCCCATATCTTCTCAAACGTTAAAATTCTTCACCACGATATTTGTCAATTGAGCAAGTCATGACAAATCAAATTCTTCATTAGAAATAACGCATGGTCAGCTCGAGAAGCTGTTTTTCAACTGTTGTTAACCGCCCAACTATTGACAACATGTTCAACAGCTGTAAATAAATGTTTTACACCATCATGTGTGACGCATGGACATTTTAATAAGGCAGTGGAAAAACATATGTGTACTTTTGAATATAAGTGTTACAGAAGAGTCCTTCGTATATCATGGAGGGAAAAGAGAACAAATAGATCTTTCCAGAAAGAGCTCGAAATTAAAGAAACCTGGCTGATACTACAAATAAGGAAGAGATAACTGAGGTATTTTGGACATATAAAAAGACATGAAGAGCTGAAGAAGACCATCATGGAAGGAGGCATACCGGCAAAGAGAAGAAAAGGATGACCACGGAGAAGATGGATTCAGGATGTAGCTGATGTCTACATTATGTACTACATCATGAACATGAGGGCTGCAGAGGCAGGACAACTAGCCTATAAGAGAGAGAAAGTCCGGAGGACTGTTGGGGTGGCAACATTCTGCTCAGGACATGCTACTTGATGATGATGATGATAACATCGTCAATATGTGTTCATTAAATACACTTACTACTTGATCTGTACTATGAATATCCGTTCGAGAGAAGAGTACACAAGCTAGTATTGTTTAATAATCATCGTTGGTCTCTTTGTCTCAGTAGACAATAGGTCTTGCGTCACGTAGTATCTTCTATTGTTTAATAACACGTTCTTGCTAACCAGAACAGCGGTAAATCAATATGAATCAGATATCCGTATTGTAGTGGAGTTCAGGACGAATATATTGAACATATTACCAGCCCGCTTGCCCAGCGTGTTCGTAGCGCGTTGGACTGCGGGTGATAATCCCTCTGTGAGTGCCGGTTCAATTCCGCGGGTTGGCAGAAAAGCTACAGGTTTCCCAGATTAACGGTGTTCGTGGCACCGAACCGAAGGGTTACAATGTCCATAGCACCGAGCCAAAGAACTGAAAGCTCAAGTGCTTCTCGATCGAAGATGAAAAACATATTGCCATCGGAAAAGTGGCATCAATATTAAAATACAAACATGTCACAACAAACACTAAAAGAACATTAACAACATGCTCTATCTGCCGACAATATGACATCAGCGCCAAACATGAACGATGTCATAAAACAACTGGAAAAAAACACATTTTTACAACACAGATAATGGTTCTACGTAGAGAAATGTGAGTATTAAGAAAAGATCGATTTAGAAATGAAGACATTTGGTGAAAAAGCGTATGCATTAGTTCTGAGCTTATTTAAGAAACAACACACTAAATGGTTCGGATACGAGACAAGATTACTAAATGACACTGCTATTCAGATACAGAAGATATAACGCAAAATACCGCTCACGCAAAAGGTGGACACATAAATAACAGAGGCAATGAAGGACGTCATGGATGTGACGCACACAATTGCTCGCTCTAGATATGCCTTCTTATCCTGGCGCAGGATTAAGAGGAAAAAAATCAAGGTTCGTCGATATTGACACAATGTGCTGTAGGCCACTTGCCGTAACAATTCGACCGTTTTCGACCTGCACAAGGTTTGCGTCTGGACTACAGCAATCTCTTTTCCTTCACATAGTAAAACTATAGTAGACTATAACTTACAAGTACCTCTGAGGCCGAAGTGACTCTCGTCTGAATGGCGAAAAACATTTGTAATATGGAAAGCTGGTCGCCACGCAAAAAATCAGCCAGAGACGCCATTTAGACATCATGACCACGTCTGAATTCATTCTGGGAGTAATTATTCTTCTTCTTCTTCTTCGAACACTTCATATGGACCACTTGTTAAACACTGTTGTGTGATTTGTATGTGATCTGAGCCTAACAGCGAATATACATTGTGCAAGTTATGCACCTACAAGTAAGCCAGCACATCCGATTTCTACGACGCTTTTTATTTACTAGGGTAGTTTCATTAGGCCCCTACCTCAGTCACCTCTTACAACATGCCTTGTAGGTCGCAGTGTTACTGTTCTTTGCTCCCATTGAGAGCCCGGGCAACACACGGGTGACTGGTCGTAGTAATTCTAAGCGTAATTAACATGAAGGATGTAAGACATAGCACAAGCGACTGGTCGTAGTAATTCTGAGCGTAATTAACATGAAGGATGTAAGACATAACACAAGCGACTGGTCGTAGTAATTCTGAGCGTAATTAACATGAAGGATGTAAGCCATAACACAAGCGACTGGTCGTAGTAATTCTGAGCGTAATTAACATGAAGGATGTAAGACATAGCACAAGCGACTGGTCGTAGTAATTCTGAGCGTAATTAACATGAAGGATGTAAGCCATAACACAAGCGACTGGTCGTAGTAATTCTGAGCGTAATTAACATGAAGGATGTAAGCCATAACACAAGCGACTGGTCGTAGTAATTCTGAGCGTAATTAACATGAAGGATGTAAGACATAACACAAGCGTCTGGTCGTAGTAATTCTGAGCGTAATTAACATGAAGGATGTAAGACATAACACAAGCGACTGGTCGTAGTAATTCTGAGCGTAATTAACATGAAGGATGTAAGACATAACACAAGCGACTGGTCGTAGTAATTCTGAGCGTAATTAACATGAAGGATGTAAGACATAACACAAGCGACTGGTCGTAGTAATTTTGAGCGTAATTAACATGAAGGATGTAAGACATAACACAAGCGACTAGTGGTAGTAATTCTGAGCGTAATTAACATGAAGGATGTAAGACATAGCACAAGCGACTGGTCGTAGTAATTATGAGCGTAATTAACATGAAGGATGTAAGACATAACACAAGCGACTGGTCGTAGTAATTCTGAGCGTAATTAACATGAAGGATGTAAGACATAACACAAGCGACTGGTCGTAGTAATTCTGAGCGTAATTAACATGAAGGATGTAAGACATAACACAAGCGACTGGTCGTAGTAATTCTGAGCGTAATTAACATGAAGGATGTAAGACATAACACAAGCGACTGGTCGTAGTAATTCTGAGCGTAATTAACATGAAGGATGTAAGACATAGCACAAGCGACTGGTCGTAGTAATTCTGAGCGTAGTTAACATGATGGATGTAAGACATAGCACAAGCGACTGGTCGTAGTAATTCTGAGCGTAATTAACATGAAGGATGTAAGACATAACACAAGCGACTGGTCGTAGTAAATCTGAGCGTAATTAACATGACGGATGTAAGACATAACATAAGCGACTGGTCGTAGTAATTCTGAGCGTAATTAACATGAAGGATGTAAGACATAACACAAGCGACTGGTCGTAGTAATTTTGAGCGTAATTAACATGAAGGATGTAAGACATAACACAAGCGACTGGTCGTAGTAATTTTGAGCGTAATTAACATGAAGGATGTAAGACATAACACAAGCGACTGGTCGTAGTAATTTTGAGCGTAATTAACATGAAAGATGTAAGACATAACACACGCGAACATTAAAACTTATGTAGGTATTTCTTGTACCTTTTACTTCTGAAAATATATACAGTGTGTTCAAGATAATTGTAGCCCAATTGACATTTCGAAAGTTGCCAAGTAAAGCATTGAGTTGTGTTTATTTACTATTTAAACCGGTTCTGACTAGCTCGTCCTACGTCACATTTGTTCATCGCCCCTTCCCGCACTACAATTACACTCCGTCACACAACCTTGACCTATAATACGTCATAACTGAACCTTCTCATTTCCATACATATATGACAGGTTAGCTCCATTCACGGGCTGCTTTTAAGTTGAACACCATGTAGAAGTGACGCATGAGCCATTACAAAAGAATTAAAAAAGAAACTCTACATTTTGTCTCTTGAATATGGTACAGAAAAACTCTTAGAGTGCCATGAAGAAAATAATGAAAGCTGCAGAAATCCTACAAGACTTAGATAGAGAGAAAACTGATTAGTAGGCATCATCATGTCTCTAAGCCTCAATTATTTTTCTCACATTAACCCCTTCGTTTTTCTGAGCATTTATACTGTCTCGCGGCACTATTCAAGACGGTGCATAATTAGCTTACTGACTAATTTAGTATACATTACACTATAGATTCTTCTTCTTCTTTGAACTTTCCATATCGGCCATTTGTTAACCACTCGTTGTGATTTGTATGTGATCTGAGCCGAGTAGCGATTATGCGTTTTGCCACTTATGCGCCTCCAGTAGGCCAGCACATCCGATTTCTGCGACGCTTTTTTATTTACTACGGTAGCTTCCCTAGGTCCTACATCAGTCGCCTCTGACGCCATGCCTTGTAGTCGCAGTGTTACTATTCTTTGCTCCCTCTCTGAACCCCAGCAACACACATGTGACACTATAAATGAGTTCGGAACTTTGACAAAAGAACACAGTGAAATGTAAAACAATTATAGTGGTTTAGAGAGAAAAGAATAATGAAGCGCATGGTTCGTGCAAGTTGGATCAAGAAACAACCAAGACAACGTTGCCAAAAAGACAAAAAATGAGCATGAAGATGAAAGAAGAGATGAAACTGTCTAAACTTCTAGTTTAGATTTCTTGAGATAGTTTATGATGAAGGTAACGTTCTGTGTCTGGCACGTTACATACTGAAGATCGTGATCCGTTTTGCCATCGCACAGGTAACAGTAGACTAAATCAGTGTAACAACATACAAATAGTAATAGTTGATAAGATGAGCTGTGACATTTAAAACCATACATCTGTTATAAACTTTCTCAAATAACCAGGTGAACAAATTAACAAATACTTGCACAATTCTGGAATAGTTAGCCAGAAATAGTACACATTCTTTGAATATGAGAGAATAAGGAGTGTTCAGAACGTCAACGGAAGCATCGGAGCCAATGAATATGAGCAACAAGTATACAATGAAGTATTAAGGGCTTCCCGTCCCCATCCCCCCCAAAAAATATAACCACACACGGGTTTTGAACAACACACTTATTTCTTACGAAATCTATTACTTAGTTGTACAGAGACGTGTTTATCTTAAGTATACAACACGTTATAACAATGCTAGTGAGCGTCTGTAGCTCAAACGGTAGTTAGCTCGATCACAAACCCAAGCTTAGATGGTTCAAACTCCACGATCGGTAAGTTTGGAAGTAAATTCGTTTCTGTGGGAGTTTCACAAAAGGTAAAAATAGACCTCACCGTTCAGAAAGCAATGGCAAACTACTGAACATATAAGTTGTGCCTAGAAAATCAGCGACTAGTCTTCTGTGGTTGATAGTTACGTCGTTTAAAGAATATGACATGATTTTCATTGCATAACAACACTAGTCTGTACAATGATACTAGAGATCGATGCCGTAAGACATAACAGTTTGTTGTTCAAATCATGTGTTGGAAAGAATAAATTTCCGGAAGCCCTTAGTTTATTTAGTATAGTCGTCAGATCACCATCACTGCACGTCGAACAAATTAGTCCATAAGTGCTCCGATCTCTCCCTCAGTATGTCCATCAGCGTGTGGCGACTAACGACACCGGTTCTTTGTTGGTTTACAATTCTTCTTTGTCTGCCAGCATAGCGTTCTTGTCGAGCTACACCACACTTAACCTTGAGTTCTTGCAGTCTGGTTAGTGTTGTGGATTCACCGCTATTACGTGAATCATGTACACGCCCTCTCTCCCTTAAGGAATTTATAATATCAGCCTGGTTCATTGCTCGTCCGCTTTGGACAGCAGCCATACCTGCAAGCCTATCAGCACGTTCATTCCCCTTACACCTGCATGCCCTGGCACAAAAATAAAATTGATCTTTGTCAGCTTAGACCTCTCCAGCGATTCTATCCAATGTCTCCTAGCCCATCCTGTTTCAATCTTCCTGAGCATACTCATTGAGTCACTGAGAAAACATGCATGGATAAAAGTCTGTGATTCTAGCCAAATCATCGCTTTGGTAACCGCCATGATTTCCATAGTGAGACTGAGCAGTGAAAGCCCACGAGCTTCCGGAAGCCCTTATTCTTGTTCACTGTCTATGTATTGATTATCAATTATCAGAGGTCAATCATCATAGCACTAAAGACACGTCCATAGGTGCTCCGATTTTAGCCTCCACAAATCCAGCAGCATCCAGCTGTCCAACACGCAAGTTCGATGTTGATTAATCAATATTTTTGAAGTTGTTATTGTTTGCGTTCGTTCTTCGCGGCCAATTTCATCATTCTTATTGTGATATATATTTGATCTTTGACAAGAACGCATTTTTACGTTGTGCAATTTCATCATTCTTATTGTGATATATATTTGATCTTTGACAAGAACGCATTTTTACGTTGTGCAATTTCATCATTCTTATTGTGATATATATTTGATCTTTGACAAGAACGCATTTTAACGTTGTGCAATTTCATCATTCTTATTGTGATATATATTTGATCTTTGACAAGAACGCATTTTAACGTTGTGCAATTTCATCATTCTTATTGTGATATATATTTGATCTTTGACAAGAACGCATTGATACGTTGTGCAATTTTATCATTCTTATTGGGATATATATTTGATCTTTGACAAGAACGCATTGATACGTTGTGCAATTATGCGCCTATGGTGACTAGGCCAGCACATCAGATTTCGCCAGCTTTTTATTTACTAGTTTAGCTAGTTCTAGAACGATACGTTGTGTCGTATATTTTGGCATGTATATACTCCTTTACGATCATCTTTTTGGCGTATATTTGGGCTTTGTGGTCTACGCCAAACAGTGAGCCTACACCGTGCGCCATTTCTGACTGTGAGGTCGTTCCGGATTAGGAACATTCCTCACTCTTTTGGGGCACATAAGCTTGTCCTGGACGGCGTCTTACTCGTATAACATACCGTGTTAAGTGTTGGCGTTCGCCAATGTTTGGATTTGGGCAGCGTGTCAAATATTAACATTGTCGGCTTTACTTTTCTGACTACTTTGAGTTTATTCCAAAGTAGGAACATTCTCAGACTTTTCGATGCGCGTGTCGGTACTTGGCAATTTGCAGTTACTAGTCTGCATTTTCCCTGGCCCCGGGAAACACTGGACTGTAACTACGCACAAATAATGTAGAGGGTGTCTCATTAGGCGCTATCAGTGCAACTTAGATTTTGCGCTCGCCAGTCATCACCCGTCCTGGTTTTTCCGGGGATGTTAGTTGTTAAAACAACAGTACCGTGCCCGGTTGTTTCAGGGAAGGCAGTTTCGTTAGACGCTAAAACGCAACTTTAGGATTTGCGCTCGGCCAACTTTACCCCATAGCTTTATTTTCGCTTTGCCTCTTGTATGGAGTTTACCGCAATCTTCCCATGTGTCGACAAGAGACGTTACAGTATTTTGAGAGACACTTGCCGAGACCTTTGATTTGTTAAACATCGTTCTCATTGTTTCTTGCCCTACAGCTGGTAATTTATTTGCGGCCATTTACTCCGGGGGAGTTGGAATTCGTTCGCAGACGACTCGTACACTGCTGTTTCTTACGTTTTCATCAATTATTTGGGCAGTTTTTCATCGGACATCGGCCAGGTGATGCGTGTATTCTGTTCAGGGATTTTGGACCTGCATTACCTTTCCGTGCTTGCATTACTGCCACTACCTGTATCTCTCCATCGATCTCTACCCTCTTAGCAAGACAGGAACCGTTGTCTGTTTCCAGGGTCACCACGTGGAGATGGGGTAGGATCTTGAATAGTGCCAGCTCACTAAACCTGATGCAACGGTGTCCCTAGAATTGCGCCTTTCAACCCTTCTTTGCATATTTGGTATGTCGTTATTTTCGGGCTGTACCAATATTAACAAATATTGATCATTTTCTAAATAATTAAAGTTTATTAATAAGTTAACGTTGGACAGAAATAATTTTGTAGGAATTTAATATTAATGGCAGAAATTAATACATGAATGCTGTTAAGATCAGAGAAAGTCAGAAAATGAAGATGTCGGTTAACGTATGTGTAGAACGGCCATATGCAGCCTTCACTAAAACAGATTTGAGGACATCAGACGGAGTATAAAGATGGAGAAGACCAAGACAATAGAGAAGTTTGTTAGAAAGGAATAGTCAGGAATGTGGATTAACATGGAATATCAGAAACAGAAAGGAAAAAAAAACCGAAAATAATATGAGTTACTTGTAAGTTGCTTTATGTATCACTATAACGACTGTGTGTTGCCGAGACTTGCAAGGGGAGCAAAGAATCGTAACACTGCAACCTACAAGGCATAACCACCAACTGTCTTATGGTCACTTTCTCGGAATTTGTGGCCAGGGTTTACTCAATTATTCTTCTGTACAACCGTGGTGACCCACAAGGTAGTGTGAATTTTGTATCAGGGTTTACTCCCCTAGCGGTTAACTCTCCCGAGTACTCTTTTACAAGGCAGTGGCTTTAAGAGTTGCCGGTGCAACGGATAATTTTACACCCGTATGTTGTTGGAGAGAAACAATAGTAACACTGCGACCTACTAGGCAGGTCATAAAAGGCCCCTAATGTAAAGGCCTAGGAACGTTATCCTGGTATATAAAAAGCATCGCAGAAATCGGATGTGCTGGCCTACTTGTAGTCGCATAACTGGCAGAACGTACAATCGCACTTGAGCTCAGATCCCATACAAATCAGAAAGAGTGGTTCAATAAGGGGCCGATATAAAGCGTTCAAAGAAGAAGAAGATGATAATATCTTTGACAACTCGACGTAGCTGTGCCATATAACAATAGCATCAAGGAAATGTTCGTGACCGCTTTCTCCTGATACACAATAGACACCAGGATTGTCCCAGATTGTGATACAAGTTATTAAGCTGTTGGGAGTAGTTTCAATGTTTTATTTGAGAAACTTCATATGGGCTCTCACTGCACTTTAGTTGTTACAGCCAGTTGCATTATTTTAAGTGTGTTCTTTCTTTCACAAAGCTCATATTTCTTACATTTAAATGATTGATGTTATTTCTGCTATATTCTTTATATTTTGTATCGAGATCTCTTTGCAATTTTGATGATTTTATGGCCGTTTCGGACAATATAACGCAACATGACATGCACTGAAGATGCTGGTTCTATTCTGAGCCTTTACATTTCAGTCAAGATAATCGCAATGCGTCTCGTGATAAAATGCTGGTGCTTTTCAATATGATTTAAAGAAACTTCATTTTGTTGAAAAAAAAACGTGTACTTCTCTTCATCTATATCAGTACGTCTCTATGTCTCTCTAAACGGTCTCTGTGAAGTAGAAGTTAGGTGCTCGCCTCTATGTCTCTCTAAACGGTCTCTGTGAAGTAGAAGTTAGGTGCTCGTCTCTATGTCTCTCTAAACGGTCTCTGTGAAGTAGAAGTTAGGTGCTCGCCTCTATGTCTCTAAACGGTCTCTGTGAAGTAGAGTTAGGTGCTGCCTTCTATGTCTCTCTAAACGGTCTCTGTGAAGTAGAAGTTAGGTGCTCGTCTCTATGTCTCTCTAAACGGTCTCTGTGAAGTAGAAGTTAGGTGCTCGCCTCTATGTCTCTAAACGGTCTCTGTGAAGTAGAAGTTAGGTGCTCGCCTCTATGTCTCTCTAAACGGTCTCTGTTAAGTAGAAGTTAGGTGCTCGCCTCTATGTCTCTCTAAACGGTCTCTGTGAAGTAGAAGTTAGGTGCTCGCCTCTATGTCTCTCTAAACGGTCTCTGTGAAGTAGAAGTTAGGTGCTCGCCTCTATGTCCATCTAAACGGTCTCTGTGAAGTAGAAGTTAGGTGCTCGCCTCTATGTCTCTCTAAACGGTCTCTGTGAAGTAGAAGTTAGGTGCTCGCCTCTATGTCTCTCTAAACGGTCTCTGTGAAGTAGAAGTTAGGTGCTCGCCTCTATGTCTCTCTAAACGGTCTCTGTGAAGTAGAAGTTAGGTGCTCGTCTCTATGTCTCTCTAAACGGTCTCTGTGAAGTAGACGTTAGGTGCTCGCCTCTATGTCTCTCTTAACGTCTGGTCTCTGTGAGTAGTTAGGTGCTCGTTCTAGTCCTTTTAAACGGTTCTGTGAAGTCAGACGTTAGGTGCTGTTTCATGTTCCCTCTAAACGGTCTCTAGTAAGAATAAAAGGTGCTCGCCTCATGTCTCTAAACGGTCTCTGTGAAGTAGAAGTTAGGTGCTCGCCTCTATGTCTCTCTAAACGGTCTCTGTGAAGTAGAAGTTAGGTGCTCGCCTCTATGTCTCTCTAAACGGTCTCTGTGAAGTAGAAGTTAGGTGCTCGTCTCTATGTCTCTCTAAACGGTCTCTGTGAAGTAGAAGTTAGGTGCTCGCCTCTAATTCCAAAGTTACTGGGTTTGCTCTCTCGTTAAGCCGTCTGGATACTATTCGAGATCCCAGTGTAGGTGAGATCGAGTTTCTAGTCCTATTGGAGAATAACGATTAAACATAGTCCCATATTCAAGTTGTGCAGGTAAAAGAAACGTTTCAGTTAGTTCCAAACAAAACAGAGCTGACTGGAAATCAAACAGAGCTGACTGAAATCCACGGCGGAAATTTCATTAGTAAGAATAAAAATAAAATTCCTACAAAATAGTTTCATCTTCTAAATTACATTCGGGACTCTTGCACGTACAACGGAGTTCGTGCACTACCGCTGAGATCTACCTGTGTAAGAAATAAATGGGACCACACATGTTTTCTTATCGAAGTGTAGTGACGATGTTCTATCAATCAATTAACTACTTATCTTTCAAATTTAGTCCATCATCCATCATGATGCTCACCCACAATATATTGTATCAGAATTCAAAGAGGTGTTTTCTTAATTTATCTATTTAAAGAGAGTCTTAATAAATTATACACCCGAATTTAATTCTTCTAATAAGGTAGATTGCGAACAAAACCAATAATTCAATTTCTGAAATAGCAAAACTCTAAATCAGCGGTTCCCAAACTTTGCATTACCTCTGAGCCCCTTCTAAATACATTTTGCTGTCACGGACCTACAAAAGTTCATATATATATATATATATATATATGTTATAGCGATGAAGCTATTATTACACCACACCAACAGTAAAGCTGGCTTCAATTTCTCAGACTGCGGGAAATTTCAAATGATTTTTCATTGCGTTCTGTCAGACATTTAGACTCTGGTCTGATCCGGGCCTTTGATTTCGCAGCAGAACTAGTTTACCACTTTTCTGTTTGAAATGTCAATCATTATAACATTTCTTCAAGCGTTTGAGGAACCTCAGTGAGTACCTCGTGAACTCCCATGGGGTCAGCGGAACCCCGTTTGGGAAACACTACACTATATGGTTTGATCACCGGAGACGAAGGCACTGGTATCGTCTATCACAGTGAGCCATATTGAAAAACATACGGGAAATATAAAGAAAGAGATACACAACGCTAAAGATAGAGTTACGCAATCAAGTCCACACTTAGAAAAATGAATACCACCTTCAAAATTTATTAGACAAGACAAACATCAAATCCTTTTCACATTCTTTCCCTTTTAGCCCTTCCCTCTACATCTCACTGATGTATAATGGAGGAATAGAAGAAGAAAAAGTGATATCAAAATTATTACAAAACGAAATTAAGGACAACTGATTAAAATTTCTAGAACTATTACACCTGTCTTTCTTTATATACTGCCAGGTATCTTGCCTCAGTTTAATCATCATTCTTTGATGTTTTGTTCAGCTGCCTATTTATCTGATGTTTCTTAGTTATCTGGTGTTTCTATATTGGTCTTTTTAATCACAATATATCTATTAGTTAGAGTGTTGTCTAAGTTAACTTGACCAGTTATGTCTATGTTTAATCAAAATATATCTATTAGTTAGAATGTTGTCTAAGTTAACTTGACCAGTTATGTCCATGTTTAATCAAAATATATCTATTAGTTAGAATGTTGTCTAAGTTAACTTGACCAGCTATGTCCATGTTTAATCAAAATATATCTATTAGTTAGAATGTTGTCTAAGTTAACTTGACCAGTTATGTCCATGTTTAATCAAAATATATCTATTAGTTAGAGAGCTGTCTAAGTTAACTTGACCAGTTATGTCCATGTTTAATCAAAATATATCTATTAGTTAGTGTTGTCTAAGTTAACTTGACCAGTTATGTCCATGTTTAATCAAAATATATCTATTAGTTAGTGTTGTCTAAGTTAACTTGACCAGTTATGTCCATGTTTAATCAAAATATATCTATTAGTTAGAATGCTGTCTAAGTTAACTTGACCAGTTATGTCCATGTTTAATCAAAATATATCTATTAGTTAGTGTTGTCTAAGTTAACTTGACCAGTTATGTCCATGTTTAATCAAAATATATCTATTAGTTAGTGTTGTCTAAGTTAACTTGACCAGTTATGTCCATGTTTAATCAAAATATATCTATTAGTTAGTGTTGTCTAAGTTAACTTGACCAGTTATGTCCATGTTTAATCAAAATATATCTATTAGTTAGTGTTGTCTAAGTTAACTTGACCAGTTATGTCCATGTTTAATCAAAATATATCTATTAGTTAGAATGCTGTCTAAGTTAACTTGACCAGTTATGTCCATGTTTAATCAAAATATATCTATTAGTTAGTGTTGTCTAAGTTAACTTGACCAGTTATGTCCATGTTTAATCAAAATATATCTATTAGTTAGAATGCTGTCTAAGTTAACTTGACCAGTTATGTCCATGTTTAATCAAAATATATCTATTAGTTAGAATGTTGTCTAAGTTAACTTGACCAGTTATGTCCATGTTTAATCAAAATATATCTATTAGTTAGAATGCTGTCTAAGTTAACTTGACCAGTTATGTCCATGTTTCTATTTTTGCTTATTTTTATTGTTCTATAATGTTTTATTTGAACTGTGAAAACTCACAATATTTCGTCAAACATTTAGGGAACTCTTGAGAGAACCTCACTAACTCACATATGACCTTAAACCATAGGTCAGTGACATATGTCATCATCATCACCAAGTATTTGTCCCTTCTGGAACTTTGCTCCCATGACAGCAGACCTGAACAACCCTCTATTATGTGCGCGATGCCCGACGTCAGCAGCAGTCATTCTCAGCTTGTCAATGACATCTTACATCAATCGTCGTCTAGATCTTCCTCTAGCTAATCTTCCACGCACCGTTGCTTCTAGAATAATAATTTTCTCCAGCCACTCATGTTGTTTAATGTGTCCGAATATATTTAATTGTCTTTGTTTTGATGTTCTTTAATAAACAACAATCTTTATAATCAAATTGTTGCAGAACAGAAACAATGAAAAGAGTCTGGCGGACCCTACAACCATATAAGTCCCTAGGGGGTTCAGAAAATGGATCGATGATATTCTGATCTCCCTCATAGAGTTTGGCCGCAAGGACAACTTTCATCTAAACCAAACTACATAAACACATAGATTGCAAAATCGTTGATTGAAGATTGGAGTGGCAAGAGGCTCCGTGTGTTGCCGGGGAGCTAAGAATATTAATGATGTGGCCTACAAGGAATGTCGCAAGAGGGGACTAGGGTAGGGGCTTAGGGAAGCTACTCTAGTAAATAAAAAGCGTGGCATAAATCTGATGTGCTTGCCTACTTGTAGGCACATAACTGGCACAGCGTGCATTCACTCTTAGGCATAGATCACATAGAAATAACAGAGATTGGTTAACAATTAGTCGATATGGAGCGATAGAAGAAGAAGAAGAAAGAAGAATGTGTAGCCAAAATAGTGCAGCACAACTAGCCCTAGAGTAGACTGAGTAATTGATATCAAACGGGTGCAGCTAGTCACTGTACGTTGTTGAATATACTGTGAAGGAGATCGGAGCACCTACGATCATGCCCCGTAGTGCAATGAAGATATTATTTCATACTTAAGCTGGAAAATTCAAAATCCGACAGCTGAAAGCATAGTTTTTTTTCTTGTTGTCATCACCACCTAATCATGAAGGCTTTAGATGGTCGGGATTCTAAAACGTGGACGTGTCCAATATACAAGAACATCGATTGTGAGCGATGTACTTCACTTGATGCAATGGAGAGACGCCATCAGACACTTGATTTATGTATGTCTACACTAATAGTGGTGCCAGGATCCAGTTTAGAGCGATGATCAGACATTATCGGCTGAAATTTGTCTGTCTAAACACATGCTGCTCCCAGGATCTAGTGGAGAGACGTGGTAAGACGACATACTCTGAAAGCGTCTGTCTACACTAATGCTAGTGTGCCTTGGTAGCATAAGCGGTAGTGTGCTCGAGCACAACCGAAGCGTACCTGGCTCAAACTCTGCTGCTGGCAGTTTTTAAATCACATTTATTCACGTGGAAATTTACAAACGTAAAAATTTACCTCACCGTCAAGCAAGCTATGGAACACTACTGAACGTATAAGTGGTGCCTAGAAAGAAACAACCACACAAGCCACCAGAACAGCGCAAGACAAAACAGAAAACCACGACACTGGGCAACAACCCGGTAGCAGTGTGATGACAAAAGAAGAAGAAGAAGAAAGGCAAATTCCTGTAAAGCATATGGTACAATTTTCATTTCTCACAGTAATGCTGATGCCATGATTCGGGGAAGAGACACGATTAGACACTTCCTTGTTGTCTGTCTACACTAATACTGCTGCCAGAATCCAGGGGAAAAGAGACATGATCATACACTTGATTTGTGTCTGTCTACACTAACACTGCTGCCATAATCCAGGGAAGAGAGACATGATCATACACTTGATTTGTGTCTGTCTACAATAATACTGCTGAAAGAATCCAGTGGAAAGACATGATCATACACTTGATTTGTGTCTGTCTACAATAATACTGCTGCCAGAATCCAGGGAAGAGAGACATGATCAGACACTTGTTTGTTGTCTACACTAATACTGCTGAAAGAATCCAGGGAAGAGAGACATGATCAGACACTTGCTTGTTGTCTGTCTAGAATAATACTCTTGAAAGAATTCAGTGGAAAGACATGATCATACACTTGATTTGTGTCTGTCTACACTAATACTGCTGCCAGAATCCAGTGAAGAGAGACATGTTCATTGATGAGTTATAACTCTAACATGAAGATGAAATGATTTTTCCAAAATCGACACTGATCAAGTCAACATTATATTTCAAGATATCTGGAACTACATAATTTAATTATATGTTCTTTGACGTTATAATTTGCTTAAATATTTGTGTCAAAGTGACTGGTGATGGAAATTCTCTGTAAATTTATTGAATTATTTTATGAGTGTATGTTGAAAGGAAAGAAGATTTTCATCAAAATAATGATCAGAAAATAATGTAGAAATATAATTATATCAAGTAAGGGGTGGCATTATGACATGGCAGCTAACTTTAACTGAAATGTAAGTTGTTTAAATAAATGATACAACTATGTCTACATTTCTTGTTTATTTCATGACAGTATTGCAATTATCAACATTGGCCCCATGTATAAGCTGAGATGATACGCCTTTGCACGAGACTTGTCACCAAATGTCATATGTGTGCGTTTACTGTAAACACTAAAATGCTATATCAGACTAGCCAATATGCCGCCAACATCAAAGGAAACCGTTATATTACAAAATCCAGGTTTCCAATAGCAATTTCTTTCATCAGACATCTGCGTCGTTATACTTCTAAGGTTGGGTGCAAAGTTTCGCTACTGTTGAATAGATGGTTTTGCTACAATTAGCATTGGACTGTGGGCATGAGTTGTTGAACGGACTATAATACAATATGCAGTTAAAAGAAGGGGATGATAATGAAGACAAATAACAAAATGTACATACCAACAATGTAGCTTCATAATAATAGCGCAGAAGTGTAGGACAACAAATTAATACATTACATACAAACTTTTGATAAGAAATGTGTTAGAGAATAATAAGAATATTTGGACTAGATAAAATCAGAAATGAAGATTAGCGATACTGAACAAAAACTACACATCATTAGCCCTTTCGCTGCTACATACTTTCCGAAGGCTGAGCTAAAAATAGCTACTCTTTGTTTCTAGGTCGCAAACGTGAATGTACGCCTATAGCACTGACAGTAGTAGTGTATAACGTGTTAACACGTCTTTAGCCCAGAGAAGAGAGATAATAACAGACGTGTTAATGCGTCTTTAGAAGTGAATGGGGAAACGTATATATACGTCCTTAGCAGCTAAAGGGTTTGCGACCAAGGGATGGCGATAGCGAAGATGATTACACTCTTCGCTAGTCACCAAGTGCCGTACTAATTTCTGGTTTGGGGGCAAACTTGGGGAAAATCATTTTCGATGTGCACAGGATACACGGTAGAGCTGCGTGTTTTCTCACCCTTTCCTTTTGGGATCTAAATTACAAGTTCCTCGTACGTTGAAGTAAAGCTCGCCTAAATGGTGAAGGACACTGAGGATAAGGAAAGTACGCATTGACGCAAAAAAACTCAGAGTTGTCGCATTAAGCCCCCTCCCCACTGCCTACCCCTGAATTCACGTGGGTGAACGAGAAAAACTATTTAGCAAGCAACACCAGGGGAAGATGATGATTTAGATATATGCAGAATGATGTAAGATATTTTGACAGAGACAGCTCTTAAATAAATGGATTTTAGTCCGTGTTCCCCTTGTAAATGACGCAGATAGCCCACGACCCACTCACTCCTTTTCCCGTGCAAAATTAATTGTAGTTTCCAAAATAGCGAGCATAAAAAATGTTTCCAATTCTGAACTTCTGAACAGCACAACAACATTAGCAAAAAAAAATGTAAAAATTAAAAAAAAAATATTTTGACATGCAAATTTAGTAAAATGTTCACCCACGTGTGGCCGGGGCTCGCACGGGGAGAAAGAATAGTAACACTGTGACCCACAAGGCATGTGGTATGAGGTGACTCATGTAGGGGCCTAGGGAAGCTACCCATGTAAATAAAAGGCGTCGAAGTAATCGGACGTTATAGCCTACTTGTAGATACATAACTTGCACAACGTACAATCGCTTTTAGGCTCAGATCACATACAGATCACGCAGAGTGGTTAACAAGTGGTTGATATGAAGCGTTCGAAGAAAAAGTAAAATGTCAATATGAAACAAACATGAAATGTTTACCAAGATTATTAAACTATAGATTTCCTGTGTGTTTCCAGGGCTTTCAAGGGGAGCTAAGACTAGTAAAACAGGGAACTACAAGGCGTGTCGTAAGAGATAACTCAGGTAGGGGCATAAGGGAGCTAAACTAGTAAATAAAAAACGTGGCAGAAATCGGATGTGCTGGCCTACTTGTAGGCACATACCTGGCACAACGTACAATTGCTATAAGGCTTGGATCACATATTGAGCACAAAGTGGTTTAACAAGTGGTACATATGGAACGTTCAAAGAAGAAAAAGTAAAATGTCAGTATAATTCAAAAATCTAAAGTTTAACGAGATTACAAAACAGTAGATGTACACATTTATTTTGAAAAACAGCGCTGTTCTTTATTATTTTTAACAGTCAAAAATGTATTTAAAATTTAGAGAAAAAAACTAATTTTATCTAATGAAACCAGTTACTATAAAAAAAAATTAAAATCTACTACATATTTGTAAGTTTTCACGCTTCTCCAGGTGCTGTATCATGCCTTTCAGGTTGAGAACCACTGGCTTAGATTAATAGCAGACCGAAATAAGGTACAGCTTCAAATAAAAGAAATATGATGAAGAACACTGGCGATGGTAATGAGAGTGGGAACGTACATAGAATACCACTAGTAGAAAATGTCTAGACTGCCAGCAATTATTTCAGTTTCAGTTTGGAATATCTTCATTGCACTCCGGACATGTCCATAGGTGCTCCGATCTCCTTCGCAATATCTCCAACAGCGTCAGCGACTGACCGTACCAGTTCTATTTTGATTGATGAGCCTACTCATATACCTGTTGTACCGTTCTTTTCTTGCCACACCAATCTTCAAACCCAGTTCTTGCAATCTAGTAGTTGACGTGGATTGGTTTAGATGAAGGTCTTCTCTGCGGCCACGCTCTATGAGGGCGTTCATGATGTCACCTCTGTCCATTGGCTGGCCCTCTGATATAGCGGCAGAGCCAGCCAATCTGTCTGCTCTCTCATTGCCAACGACACCCATGTGCCCCGAACAAAGACAAGTGTAATTCTGCAAATTGTTGACGCCTACAGTGATTCAGTCCATTGCCTGCGCACCGAACCGGCATCCACCTTTCGGATCATACTCAATGAGTCACTCAGAATGCACGCATGCGTGTAGTTTTGTGACTCTAGCCAGAGTAGTGCATTGGTCACCCCAGTACCTCCATTGTCATGCTGCTTGTTGTCATACTGAATGCACCACTGGCTTCCTTGACCATTCTGCCACATGACCTTGCAGAGAAGGCCCATGCAGACTTTTCGTGACGAACTACCGATCCATCCGTGTAGATCACAACGTCGTCTGCATTGCAGGTTTCATCGATGATGGCTTTGACGTCTGCATTCAACGCCTCGGGATTTTCCTCTCTGCAACCTTTGTCAAATTTAATGATGGTTGAATAAGTGTTCTAGCAATTATTATCTCTTGTGAATGTATTATGTGTCAACTATACATTGCGATAAGCAGACAATCAGAAAATCTTACAATAAAACTCCAGAACATAGAACTAAAACAAACCAATGAGGCCAAATACTTAGGAACAATTTTCACTGCAGACGGAAGTATCGATAGCGAAATCAGCAATCGATGCACAAAAGCTTACCAGGCACTGGGACAGTTAACACCACTGTTGTCACATAAAGAGATACTGCTAAAAACTAAAGCAAATCTCATAAGAACGATTTTCTGGTCAACACTATGTTACCAGTGTCAAACATGGCCAATAACAGCAGCTAATGAGCGGAAAATCATAACAACAGAGATAAGGTGCCTTAGAAGAGCTGCAGGTGTGACAATAAGAGACAAAATTAGAAATGAAGAAAACTAGATGTGAAACCAGTCATGCAATTTATAAAAGGACAACAGATTAAATGGTTTGGACATCTGACAAAAACGCCCTGGTATTTCCTACCGCAGAGAGCCACACAGAAAAAGTATAACCAGTACAAAAGCAAGAGGAAGACCACGCAAAAGATGGAGCGACGGCATCAAGAACAGCCTTAAGAAAATGAATATCAGCTTACAATGGGCATTAAAACAAGTACACACAAGAAGATCCCTACGCCCCCAACACTTGTATAAAGAAGTAAATGGTGGAAGAGAAGAAGATGCATGGAGTTGACGACACTCCTGTGAAGATCATGGGTTTTATTTGAAATTCTTGACCTGAATACTCGTGAGATTTTTCACAGATAAATGTGGAATATAGAAAGTTTGAACATATCATGTTTGTCGTTTTCCAGCATTCTGATACGTATAATAAATTTGATAACACACAGATGATGTATATAAACTGTCGTTACTTCGTGTAATACTGCTTTTTGAGCGGTGTAGGACGAGAGTGACATGAGCGTGTGACAGTTCATAGTATCATGGTTAGTGCACGAGAGTGACATGACCTTGTGACAGTTCATAGTACTCGTATTATGGTTAGTGCAGTCACCGCAAAACTGTTCAGATTCGGATATTTTCTTTATGTCCTCCACAGAAAAATATTTCGTAGCATTACCGTGGATTGAACCCAGGTAACCAACATGAGAGCCACGCTCTAATCAATCTAACCAGACACTCCCTAATGTTGTATATGTCTATCTTATTTCTGATGAGATTTCGGGTTTTGTATGATTTCCAAACACGATCTCCAGACCGTCTGAAGTGTCGTGAATGCACTTCATGTCTTGGTCTGCTTGTAATGTCAGATTCATCTCCTTCTTTGCATTTGATATAACTTCTAACACATGTGAAAAAAGTTGTATTTGCAATCATTTTATCTGCTAGTTTTGTGCTTGAGAGATCTTATTTCTGCCTTTTTTCAGATTAATTTTCAGTTCAACCATCTCGCTGTATATCTTCTTCTTCTCCTTCAAGCGCTTCATATCGACCACTTGTCAACCACTCTGTGTGATTTGTATGAGATCTGAGCCTAAGATCGATTGCACGTTGCGCCAGTTATGCGCCAACAAGTAGGCCAGCACATCCGATTTCTGCGATGCTTTTTATTTAAAATTGTAGCATTCCTAGGGCCTACATCAGTCGCCTCTTGCGACATGCATTGTAGGTTGCAGTAGCACTATTCTTTGCTTTCATTGCGGGCCCCGGCACCACGAGGACGAAGGCCGTACATCAAAGCAGGTATTGTAGTTGTGGGTTGGGGGTGGGGAGGTGTTTTCAAGAGAGAAATAACACCATAATGAAATTTTAAAACTAATTTTACTGAAAAAGACATCCCATCCCGTGTGTTGCCGGGACAACCAGGGTAAGCAAAGAATAATAGATGTGACCTACAAGGCATGTCGTAAGAGACGACTGAAGAAGGAATCTTGGGAAGCTACCATAGTAAATAAAAGCGTCACAAAATTCGGATGTGCTGAACTACTTGTAGGTGCGTAACTAACACAACGAAAAATCGCTCTTAGGCTCAGATCACATACAAATCACAAAGAATTTTTAACAAGTGGTAGTTATGGAGCGATTGAAGAAGAAGAAGACTGAAATATCGGACTGAATTACATCAAAGAGATTGCATGAGTTGCTCAGAATAAAACGTTATATAGATATTGCATGCAGGCCATACGAGAATTATAACGATTTGAGAGGAATATAATACAATCTGGCTGTACTGGTTATGAAGGCTGGACTTTTCTCGATATCCTGATGTGCGTGTGCGATGAAAGTAAGATGTCATTATCAAACTTGATATATTACTAACTTTACATATAATTATACCCAAAACAAAAACTAATAACGAATCTTTCATTATACTCATGGGCGTCCATATGTTAAGACAAAGAATGGGAAGGGGGTGCACAAATGTTCTAAATTCACTCCATCCGGAAAATGATTTTTGATATTACAATTTTCTGCGAGTCTGGTTTTTTCCTGGAGTAAACTACCATGTAAATTTGTTGAAATTTATTGGCGAAACACATAAAAATAAAGTACTGTAGTTTTCCCTTATATTGAAATGTTTTGAGAACCTCCCTCCCTCCCGAAAACAATGTATGTGGACGCCCATGGTCATACAAAGATATATATTATACATTGCAGTGTTAGACCATTATTTTCCTTTGACCAACAACACTTCTTCTTCTTCTTTGCGTTCGTTCTTTACAACCAATTTTAATCACTCTTTGTGATATGTTTGATCTTTGCCAAGAACGTGTATACGTTGCACATTGGTTTATTAGGCCCTAAACGCAGACTTCTACACGTTTAGGACACGTGCATCCGATTTCAGCCAAATCTCCTTAGTTGCCTCTTACGTCATGCGTGGCAGGTAACAGTGGTTCTATTGTTAACACCTCAAATTTGGACCCTGGTAACCACTCGGGCGACCAACAACACTTGATGGATGATATTGTCATTATCACAATACTCGTCTTTACTTTCCAGTGAGTGTATGATATCTAATTGAAGCTGGATTGATCTGAGAGTTATATCTATAATTAATAATCCAGATCTAAGTGGACGTTTCAAATTGTGGATCACGCGTCTGCAAAACAAATACACTAACCACTGTGATAGTACTAATCTGTAACATATATATGTATATGTATATTATATGTATACAGATGTACATCAGGTATATTAGGACTATCCTTATATCACTCTGGATATTTCCATAGGTTTACCGATCTCCGTCACAAAATATCCAGCTGCGTAGAGAGGCCCAAGTCAGTTATATGTTGATCAATCAATTTGTTTGCATATTTAGTATGGCGTTCTTTACGGGCCGTATCATTATCGACACCCTCTTGTTCGATCTGGTCAGCGACTGGGATTCACAAAAACATATGTAAACAACTAAATCCGACGGAAGGACGGCAACTCCAGTATTGAAGTCCAGGACAGTGCCGGCATTCCAAGCATGTACACTTGATGAGTCAGCGACGTCTGGGACATGTGTGCCGTATGAGCAATGATAGAACCCCAAAGAGCATTATATATGATCAATTAGAAACTGGTACTAGGCAGCATGGGCGCCCATTATTACTCTTCATTGACACCTGTAAACGTGATCTAACTTCATGCGGCATAGACAAAGAACATTGGGAGCGGCTGGCCCAAGATAGGCAAGCATGGCGACCGGCAGTGATAGGTGGCTCAAAAAGAAAAGAAAAACACTATCAAATATGGAGGCAAAAGAGAGCACAGACGACAGAGAGAACAGCACCGACGTTAAAGAGAACACCCTATGTATCAGCTCCAGACTCAGGTTTCACCTGCTGCAACTATGGCAAATATTGCGACTCCAGAATAGGCCATTACAGCTACAAGAAACGTTGTGATTCAGCGCATAACATACTACATGACGCAAAACCTATTGTCTCCTGAGATAAAGAGACCAATAATGATGATGATGATATACGCATTTACATATACCTACCTAGACAAGATTATACGTATTCACATAGATAAAACTTCACTTATTTTATAGGGGTTAAACTGTTTTAAAGCCGAATGATTGACTTCATTGGGTTTTACCCCATATTGCTCGGTCCCTCTCCGCAGAAATGGCACACCACCTACCGAGAGTATTGCACAAAGCACGAACTCAGTAGCTCCAGCAACAATCCTAGGGATCTCTGGAACAAACTGCACTCGTGAACAGAACGGCGCGGTCTGGATTCGAACCTACGACCTTCAACTCACAAGGCAAAGGGTTTAACCACTTAGCCACAGAGACCCGTTCACTTATTTACGTTGTCAAAACCGCATTTCATATTTTTAAATAAAATCCTCTTGATATATATATTCTTCTCTTAGCCAACATGTCGTTCCCACGTTACTAATTAACACATAGAACGTAATGCTAGTTTATCAACAACAAAATTTGCTAAACCTTCATTAAGGGACATGTTTGAATGTATATAAATATAGGCTTAAAAAATAATAGATGTCTAACAACATGTGTTTATATGCGATAATTAGGTCTTTAACCCTAAGGCAGACATGTTTTATTAATTATAAATGATTTGCCTCTAGCGTGTCATGTACTAGTCAAAACGTTGCTGAACTGACTCTGATTATGTGTTGCCGGGGTCAGCAAGGAAAGGAAGGAAATTACCACTGCGACCTACATGGCGTGTCGTAAGAGGCAACTGAGGTAGGGGCCTAGGAAGCTACCCTAGTAAATAAAAAGAATCGCAAAAATCGAATTGTTGGCCTACTTGTATGCGCATAACTGGCACAATGTACAATCACTCTTAGGCTCAGATCACATACAGATCCGTCCGAGTGGTTACCGGGGCCCATATTTGGGGTGTAAAGAATAAAACCACTGTTACTTGCCCCGCATGTCGTAAGAGGCGACTACGGAAGTTTGGTTGAAATCGGATGCACATGTCCTAAACGTGCAGAAGTCTATGCGTTTAGGGGCCTACCAAACCAATGTGCAATATATACACGTTCTTGGCAAAGATCAAACATATCACAAAGATTGATTAAAATTGGTAAAGAACGAACGCAAAGAAGAAGAAGACATACAGATCACACAGAATGGTTAACAAGTTGTCTATAAGGAGTGCTGGAAGAAGATGAAGCGATCGTTTCCTAGTCATATCGGAGATGGACAATACACGTTGGTCCCGTACTCAATTTGATCACATAAAAGAACCCTTAGGAGCTCAAAATCGAGAAGAACAGTCTGAAAAGCCGCGGTCTGAGCAAAATTCATTAGAAAAGATTTACAAAATAAACTTTCTACAAACATATCTTCACCATCTTTAAATTAAGATTGAGGACCCTCGCCGGTGCTACGGATTTCGTGGACTACAGCTAATATCGTCCTGTTTAAGAAAGAGATCGGAGCACACATGGTTACTCATATAAGTGCAATGATGATGGTACTATCACCCAATCACTCAACCATTATAAATCTACATTTACTTAGTACATTTTCCAATATTTCTTACGATTATTATATTTTAGTGTCCATGTTAGTCTGTTTTAAGAGTGCATCGTCTCTTCATTATCAAATAATTCGCTCCTAAAGGGATCTATGTGGCTAAGTGGTTAAGCCCTGTGCATTGTGAGTCGAAGGTCGTGGGTTCGAGTCCGGACTGCGCCATTCTGTTCACAAGTACAGTTTTTTTCCAGAGATCACTAGTATTGTTGCTGGAGCTACGGAGTTCGTGCTTTGGTGCAATACTCTCTGCAGGTGGCGGGCCTGTTCTGCAGAGAGGAACCGAGCCGTATGGGGTAAAACCCGGTGCAATGAAGTCAATCCTTCGGCTTTTAAACCCTTTATAAAATAATTCGTAGTATATTCAAAATTAGAATGAGAAAATTTGAAGTATTTTGGACAAATAAAAAGATACGAAGGGCTGGAGAAACCATCATGGAAAGAGACATCCCACAAAAAGCAGACGAGGAAGACCACGGAAAAATGGATTCAGGACATGACTGATGTTTTGAGCAAAGCGGCTGCAGAGGCGGGACATCTGGCCATGAGAGAGTAATTCCGAAGGACTTCAGGTGGCAAAGTTCTGCTGAGGACAAGCTATACCATAATGACATCATATTTATTTTGGAAAATCTGTCTAGACTCTTAGACTATCATTGCAGTATTTTATACAATGTTTCTTCCTTAATAAAAATCAGACATGACTAAACACACAGCTGTCAATTTTAAACGATTGATTGATTGATTAATTGATTGATATGACTAACAACATTGAAATTAGGTGAATAACTGTGTTGGCGTTAATCCCTTTTTTTGTAACAGAAGAAGATTTCAGAGTCAGGGCCGCCGAGTGGTTATCGGGGTCCAAATTTGGGGTGTAAAGAATAGAACCACTGTTACCTGCCACGCATGTCGTAAGAGGCGACTAAGTAGGTTTGGCTGAAATCGGATGTACGGGTCCTAAACGTGTAGAAGTCTTATACGTTTAGGGCCTAAACAATGCAACGATACAGTTTAGGGCCTATCAAACCAATGTGCAACGTATACACGTTCTTGGCAAAGATCAAACATATCACGAAGAGTGATTAAAATCGATCGTAAAGAACGAACTCAAAGAAGAAGAAGAAGAAGAGGCAGATCATAGGGGGTTCTCAAATGTAATTTTTACGATAGTGAAAATTGAAGAAAGCTAACTAAAATTTATTTAAAATTTGGCACGGGCATTTGTTTTTTTTATTCAGCACAGGCAGCAAATGTTTAGCCTATACCTATTGATTTAAAAAAATCTTGGGTTGTTCTACATTGCAAACCTGAACACGGGGCTTACTTTCTATCGTCCGTATAACCACAACGTGTAGTTTGGGACACATTACTTATCAACACACATAATGTATAGTAAAAGTAACAAAAAGTAAAGGAACCCTTTCATACCTCGTGGTATATAGGGCAATACCGTGTTAGGCCTGTATTTTTCATTGACCGTCGGCACACGATGGGTGATGTGGTTAGCATCACGACGGCCACCTTTACTTTCCCAGGGCATGTCTGATATCCAGTTGAGGCTGGGTCGACCTGAGAGTCGTCGTGGTCGGAAAATTCCACGGCACTACGGGAGTTGAACCCAGACCACCAGCCTTGAGAAGCGAGTTCACTAACAACTACGCTGCTGCGGCTCTCCCTGCATAATCTATAGGCTGATATCAAATGATAGAAGAAAACTAATCACGACAGAGATGGAGTATCTATGAAGAATGCTGGAGGTAACAAGTAGAGACCGAGTGAGAAATGAAGACATCAGGAAAAAGGTGGGTATAACATCAGTACTAGCTAGACTTCGTCAAGAAACAACAAATTAAATGATCCGGTCACATAAGCATAATCAGATTAACAACAGACAGTGCACTTCAACAAGCAATGTTGCTCCGATACAATTGAAACAAAACAAAAGGCCGGCCAAGCAAAAGATGGACATCAGAGATAACAGAGACAATGAAAGACACTATTTATAAAGCGCACACAAGGTGCTAGATCTAGAAATCTCTTCTTATCCTGACAGTGTAAGTCAAAACAGAATTTGAGAAGATAAAAGAAAAAGAAGAAATGCATACTTAACTCTCTTCTGACATAGACATATATGGAGAAAACATTTGCATCTTCAAACAGACACACATATACACCGACACATACACACAGTTTCGCACATACATGCACAGATACACACTAAAATAGCAAAGTTTGAAAGAAGAAAAAATAACAAAGAAATTGGCACTCTATACCGGACAAAGAGATCAAGAATAAACAATATTGACTGAATAAAGTAAAGAATGTAGACGAACGTTGAGAAGTTAACACTCTAGAATTATATCAAATTAACTCATGTTAATCCTTTAAGTCATGGAGGATAAATGGCATAGCATATAATCATATTTACTTGATCTGGGATTTACGATAGAAATTGACATGATGTTTCAAAGTGATGAGCGAATGCTCTGTTTTTTTGTCATTACTCGTATAATTACATTGATTTTTCTTTGTTTGAGGTCAATCTATGACTCTCTCAATCTCTCTATTTTTCTCGTTGCTATGCAATTTTTTTTTCATTATGAAGGATTTGATAATGAACTGTTACTTGATTCTGTAGCTAGAGGACATTCATTGACAACATGATCTGAAATTTTGTTTTCTGTTCTTCTTTTTTTTAATAATAAATATCGTATTCAATGCGTAGGTCGTTCACCTTTTAATTCGGACGCAGAATGGTTTACGGTTTAATACATTTTCCGCATCGGAATATGTGTAAGTGAGGAAAGGAAGTGGCCGTCCTGGCTTTTGTATAGTTGGGACAGAAAAGTGTTAGATACATCATAACCTACATGTGTAAGTGAGGAAAGGAAGTGGCCGTCCTGGCTTTTGTATAGTTGGGACAGAAAAGTGTTAGATACATCGTAGCCTACATGTGTAAGTGAGGAAAGGAAGTGGCCGTCCTGGCTTTTGTATAGTTGGGACAGAAAAGTGTTAAATACATCATAGCCTACATGTGTAAGTGAGGAAAGGAAGTGGCCGTCCTGACTTTTGTATAGTTGTGACAGAAAAGTGTTAGATACATCATAGCCTACATGTGTAAGTGAGGAAAGGAAGTGGCCGTCCTGGCTTTTGTATAGTTGGGACAGAAAAGTGTTAGATACATCATAGCCTACATGTGTAAGTGAGGAAAGGAAGTGGCCGTCCTGGCTGTTGTATAGTTGGGACATAAAAGTGTTAGATACATCATAGCCTACATGTGTAAGTGAGGAAAGGAAGTGGCCGTCCTGGCTTTTGTATAGTTGAAATAGAAAAGTGTTAGATACATCATAGCCTACATGTGTAAGTGAAGAAAGGAAGTGGCCGTCCTGGCTGTTGTATAGTTGAGACAGAAAAGTGTTAGATACATCATAGCCTACACGTGTAAGTGAGGAAAGGAAGTGGCCGTCCTGGCTGTTGTATAGTTGAGACAGAAAAGTGTTAGATACATCATAGCCTACATGTGTAAGAGAGGAAAGGAAGTGGCCGTCCTGGTTGTTGTATAGTTGAGACAGAAAAGTGTTAGATACATCATAGCCTACACGTGTAAGTGAGGAAAGGAAGTGGCCGTCCTGGCTTTTGTATAGTTGGGACAGAAAAGTGTTAAATACATCATAGCCTACATGTGTAAGTGAGGAAAGGAAGTGGCCGTCCTGACTTTTGTATAGTTGTGACAGAAAAGTGTTAGATACATCATAGCCTACATGTGTAAGTGAGGAAAGGAAGTGGCCGTCCTGGCTTTTGTATAGTTGGGACAGAAAAGTGTTAGATACATCATAGCCTACATGTGTAAGTGAGGAAAGGAAGTGGCCGTCCTGGCTGTTGTATAGTTGGGACATAAAAGTGTTAGATACATCATAGCCTACATGTGTAAGTGAGGAAAGGAAGTGGCCGTCCTGGTTGTTGTATAGTTGAAATAGAAAAGTGTTAGATACATCATAGCCTACATGTGTAAGTGAAGAAAGGAAGTGGCCGTCCTGGCTGTTGTATAGTTGAGACAGAAAAGTGTTAGATACATCATAGCCTACACGTGTAAGTGAGGAAAGGAAGTGGCCGTCCTGGCTGTTGTATAGTTGAGACAGAAAAGTGTTAGATACATCATAGCCTACATGTGTAAGAGAGGAAAGGAAGTGGCCGTCCTGGTTGTTGTATAGTTGAGACAGAAAAGTGTTAGATACATCATAGCCTACACGTGTAAGTGAGGAAAGGAAGTGGCCGTCCTGGCTGTTGTATAGTTGAGACAGAAAAGTGTTAGATACATCATAGCCTACATGTGTAAGTGAGGAAAGGAAGTGGCCTTCCTGGCTGTTGTATAGTTGGGACAGAAAAGTGTTAGATACATCATAGCCTACAATCTCTTCTTCTTCTTCTTCTTCAAGCATCATATCAACCACTTGTTAACCACTCTGTGTGATCTGAGCCTAAGTGCGATTGTACGTTGTGCCAGTTACGCGCCTACAATCAGACTAGCAGATCCAATTTCTGCGATGCTTTTATTAGTAGGGTAGTTTCCTAGGTTCTACACCAGTCGCATCTTAAGACATGCCTTCTAGGTCGCAGTGGTCCTATTTTGTACATCACTTGCGGACCACGACACCACACAGGTAGCCTACAATCGGAAAAGGCTACCGACATCTTCATTTTCTTTCATTCTGCTTAGAAAAATGTATTTGTTCCGATTTTTTTGAGTAACGAGAACGGTATTTGTATGACCTCTATCTTAAAATGCGAATTCTGTGTATTTATACACCGGTCACCGGGTTACACTTGTATAATTTGTTTAATTTTTTTTTCAAAATCCAGAAGCACTTGAGCTGAAAGCTCTTCGGCTCAGTGTCATGGACATCGTAACCTTCGGCTCGTGTCACGAACACCGTAAATCTGGGAAACCTGTAGCTTTTCTGCCAGTCCGCGGAGTTGAACCCGCACTTACAGAGGACTAGTCACCGTAGTCCAACGCACTACGAACACGCTGGGCACGCGGGCCTTGTATGAATTTAAACACCACTCTTTGAATCTTAACTGTGTACATTTATATACCGGTCACAGGGTCACACTTGTATGAATTTAAACACCACTCTTTGAATCTTAACTGTGTACATTTATATACCGGTCACAGGGTCACACTTGTATGAATTTAAACACCACTCTTTGAATCTTAACTGTGTACATTTATATACCGGTCACAGGGTCACACTTGTATGAATTTAAACACCACTCTTTGAATCTTAACTGTGTACATTTATATACCGGTCACAGGGTCACACTTGTATGAATTTAAACACCACTCTTTGAATCTTAACTGTGTACATTTATATACCGGTCACAGGGTCACACTTGTATGAATTTAAACACCACTCTTTGAATCTTAACTGTGTACATTTATATACCGGTCACAGGGTCACACTTGTATGAATTTAAACACCACTCTTTGAATCTTAACTGTGTACATTTATATACCGGTCACAGGGTCACACTTGTATGAATTTAAACACCACTCTTTGGATCTTAACTGTGTACATTTATATACACATTCATACCTCCATACCTCATTCCGACGGACTTCAAGCTCTCCAGTTCTTTCTCGACAGGAGAACTAACCCACTTGTCTCCACCTCGGCTCTCCTTCGTCTTGCAGAACTAGTTCTAACTCTCAACTCCTTTCAGTTCAATGACCAGTTCTTTGAGCAGATCAGTGAGGTCGCCATGGGTACTAAAATGGACCCAGTTATGCTTGTCTATTCATGGGTCATCTTGAGCACCTAGTATGGAATTCCTATGATGGCCCTCTTCCGTCTGTGTATCATAGATACATTGATGATTGTATTGGCATTACCGATATGCCTGAAGCCGATTTGTCACGCTTTATTAATTTCATTAATATCTTCAATCCGGCTATTCGGTTTACATCTCACATCTCTACCTCTTGTGTCAACTTTCTTGACATCACTATCACTATCAGCCTATCCACCATCACTACATCAGTATACTACAAGCCTACTGATGCACATGGTTTTCTTCTTTATACCTCTTCCCATTCCCAGGCTTGTGATTCTTTACCATTCTCTCAACTCTTGCGCCTTCGTCGCCTCTGTAGCGGACGACGATTTCCTCGATAGAGCTCACGAGATGCTGGATTTCTTTCGTAAGCGCTTATACCCGGATAAGGTGCTTGCTTCTGCTATGCGGCGCGTTCAGCAAATTTCTCGCCAGGAGGCTCTCTCTAACCAGCATAGAACTTCCAATTCTGACAGGGTGAAACTTGTCTTAACTTTCCCCCCTCATAGTTCCCTTGTGAAGAAAGTCTTATTCCGTCATCTCTCCATTCTTCAGTCTGATCCTGATACGTTCAATCTTCCAACACTATCCTTTGGTGGCGTACAGACGGGACAGAAGCCTTAAGGATATGTTGGTTCTGATCGCCTCAAGCCTAACATCCAGAGTCATTTTGGCACCATCCAGTGTGGCCGTCGGCGCTGCAACACTTGTGCTTATGTAATACAGACCCGCACGGTGTCTTTTCCAAGAGCCACGTTCGTTGTTGAAGACAGTTTCACGTGCGAGTCCCGTAATATTATCTATGCCATTATCTGCAAGCGGTGCAACAAGGCCTATATTGGGAAACCGGCAGGAGACTCAGTGACCGATTCGCCCAACACTTGCGCGATATACGCCAATGCTCTGTGACCCTGTAGCTACCCATTTCAATGATACTGGCCATTCAGGAGCTTACGATGTCTAGGTCACAGCCATCCGATCATGTTCCTCTGATGATCGTAGTCGATTTGCTCTGGAGAATCGGTTGATTTCTTTGTATGGTACCTTGCGACCACGCGGCTCAACGTATTACATTCTTATGCTTCTTAGTACTTTCTCTTCCCATGCTTTGTAATCTCTATGGGTATATGTTGCATGTATTACATTCTTATGCTTCTTAGTACTTTCTCTTCCATGCTTTATAATCTATATGGTATATTTGCATGTATTCAAGTTATATATTTACTAGATGTTTCATTGTTTCTTTTCTATTTCTAGTTTTTATGTGTGTTTTTGTATTACATTTATTTCGTTATTCGTTTTTATTCCAGATTTTCCTTAGATACGTTGGTATTTGGTCGTCCATTTGTGTTTCATTTTAATTTGTCACTCCTGTTTGTTCGTTTGCTTGATAAAGGCCTTGTTGGTCGAAACGTTGCTGTTTATCGTCACTGTTTATGTATTTTGTAAAACTATAGTACTTTGTTTGTACGTGTTTCACTATGTACATTTATACACCGTTCACCGGTCACACTTGTATTAATTTAAACACCACTCTTTGAATCTTAACTGTGTACATTTATATACCGGTCACCGGGTCACACTTGTATTAATTTAAACACCACTCTTTGGATCTTAACTGTGTACATTTATATACCGGTCACCGGGTCACACTTGTATGAATTTCAACACCACTCTTTGAATCTTAACTGTGTACATTTATATACCGGTCACAGGGTCACACTTGTATTAATTTAAACACCACTCTTTGGATCTTAACTGTGTACATTTATACACCGGTCACCGGGTCACACTTGTATGAATTTCAACACCACTCTTTGAATCTTAACTGTGTGTATTTAAACAACAATCTTTGGATCATACTTATGTTTAATTAAACATTAGTCTCTGAGTTCTAATTTTGTGAATTTAAATTAAACACCTGTTACTAGCGATCCTTAGAAAAACACTGAAAGGAACTTTACTGTGAGAATCTAGAAATATCATACCCAATTCCATAGAAGAAATTGAACGAGCTGCACGGTGTAGAGCGATTTGGAGAAATTGCTTGAAGAAAGTATGTAACAAATAACAGTAGTAGAGGAATATAATCATTTTAATATGTGTCCTACTTGTGTGGATTTCATCATTATCATCATCATGAAGTAGCTTGTCCCTTCAGGAACTTGGCTCCCATGACAGCAGTCATGAAAGAATATCTATTCTGTGCAAGATGACATCAGCAGGAGTCATTCTCAGATCGTCAATGACATCTTGCGCCCATTGTCTTCTAGGTCTTCCTCTCATTCTTCTTACCGTCACCATTCCCCCATAATTATCTTCTCTGTGTCTGTAGATTTCAAAACATATCAATTTAAAGTAGTATTTATATCGGTTCTTCAATCGCATACACAGCAGGGACACTGATGACAGCAAGAAAAGGCATCAGTCTATCTCCTATCTATAACGATCACTTCATTATCGGGACATCCATCATCATCATTGACCTCTTTGTCTTAGAACACAATAGGTTTTACGCAAAGTGTGTTTTTCTATGACGAATCACAACGTCTGGTGTGACTGTAATCTCCTATTCTGGAATACAAATTCTTGCCACAGTTGCTGCATGTGAAACTGGAGACTGGAGCTAATGCCGAAGATGGTCTCCTTGCCTTATACACTGCTTTTTTTTCTCTATATTGGATGTCTTCAAATAAAATATTATCGTCTTTTTCAGACACTCTATGCAGACAAATACATAATCATGTTCTTAGTTTTCTGATTGGATCCATTTAGGATAGATTTAAGTTACTGACTTCTTGGGCTAATCTATATTTATGTTCTTATTTTAATTATCTTCTTTCCATCTCCATCTCTTGTTAACAGTGAATCAAGATATTTTATTTCATGGACCTTCAACAAATATTTATTTTTTCATTTAAATTCAACTTATAAATTTGTTATATTTTTACTGCGTTGAAAATGTATTTGATTTCATTTAGTATTTCAAAATCTATTTTACGGACACTGAGAAGAAATAAATCAGACTGTATAAATACTGAGACATATTCAGTTATAAAGCGACAGGAAATGTCCGTCTAGCGTTCTTTCAAAAACTACAATCAATACGAACTAAACAAAGTTATAAATGGGAAAACTAAAGAAAAGGTGGTCTCTTAAATAAGTATGGCGCCACAAAGATACAAAAGAAGTGGTCGGGATTAAGAAGGCGTTTCGAAAACTTCTAGAGGACAACGAAGATGAACTTCAGATTAGAAGGATTCAATTGTTAATGTTTAATATCAGAAGTGATTATTTGGCTCGAGAAGTAAAGATAATATATTTGTTATCAGTAGTTTTAAACATAAGTTAACGATTTCTACATTGACATGGGCGTACACATACATTTTTATCAAAGTCTGCATGGTCTACCTCCTCTTCTTTATTCCGGGAACGCCTCCTTCCATAATGGTTTTTACCTCTAGGGTCTGTGTATTTGTCCATCCAACTTCAATTTTATATTTTTGTTTTTTAGCATTAGACAGTTTTCTTTGATTTTGTGTTCATTCTGAGAACATTTGTTCTCGTTTCTCTCCATTGTATACGGAGGACATTTCTGTAACAATAACATTCAAAATCACACATATATTTTTTCACTGCCTTGTCCATGCTTCCAACCCATATGCTGCAACTGCGAATATGTATGGCCTTAGTATTCTTATCTTTGTTTTCCTGTCAATTCCCTTCCATACTGATTTAGATGTTTACATTATTTGATAAGACCATGTTTGTTATTTTAACTTTCTACCTCCCATTTTCATCTTTTGTTAGCAGTGAGCCGAGATATTCAAAACTCGGTTGACCGCTCAAAGTACAGTAGGGTGACTAAATTATGCAAAGGGAGGAGACATTGAATGAAGTTAGACTAGAAGATCGAATGTACCGGGAAATGAACACCCTATTTGATGATGAAAATGCAGGCACTGATATTTTGATTTCATTAAACATATAAATTATTAGATACTTCATACATAATCATTCACAGCTCCTCATTCAAACACAATGTTGATGCATTTCATGTTTAACACGTTTGGTTTATTGTCTATCCCCTGGTGGATGAAGGAATTGGTTGTCCACTCTTGCCTTTAAGCGTAGGGGTGGGAGCTTTAATTTGCGTTCCAGGGCCAGATGAGTCGTCCTTGTTGTATTATATCCGTGTTTATTAGTGTGGTCTTAATATTGTATATTCATCTTTTCGTTGTCTTCCTTGGCTCTAGTACGTGGTTTCTTTTTATTGTATGCTGTTATTGATTGTATTCCATTCTCATGAAATGTCCAAACCACTTTATTTGTTGTCTTTCAATGTAGTCGGTGCATGATTTTATGCCCACTCTGCTTCTAATCTATTCGTTTCGTAGATTAGCAAAATGAAAGGGGAAAAAATTCCAGTAATATATATCATGTTTATAGCTATTTACTTTCTGATATTTGTCCCATATTTATTTCAGAATTCTGTAATCAAACAAAAAATTGTTGATTATTTGTAAACAAGTACAAGGATTCTGTTTTAGCACAAACTATAGAGCTCGTTTGTTATCCAGACAAATTATTACTTAGTTGAATATTCGCTAAACTGAAATAAGTAGAATATTGTACATATTGCGCACCATACACCCTTAATGGGCTCTTGACAAGCTATACATTCTCGTGTGACTAAGCAGTGATTGTAATGTTATTATTTTAATGCGTTTGTTCAAGAGTAACAGCTTGTAAACATATTTGTGTGGGATTTTTGTTTTGTTGTAGTTTTGATCATAAATACAGTATGGTGTTCGTTACCGCGGTTCATAGTTCATAAGTACGGTTCCAACTTCACTACAACGGGTCACCCAATAATTGCTCCGTTCCTGTGCCAATGAATATCACACGAAATGCTAACACCTGTGAAAAGTTTCCTGTGTGAACTAATTCCAGAATGAAACAGCCTCGATTACGTTGATTGTATTTGTTGGCCATATTCGAACTAGAATGCATGCATTCAGCATGCTATTGTTCGGGATCACTTTCTCTAGACTGTGATCATCTACATCTGACAACACAGTAAACACCTGAATGACAACACACTAAACTTTCAACGGATAACAAAGTAAACACTCGACTGGTAACACCGTAAACACTCGACAGACAACACAGTAAACACTCGACTGACAACACAGTACACACTCGACTGACAACACAGTAAATACTCGACTGGCTACACAGTAAACACCCGACAGACAACGCAGTAAACACTCGACACACAACACAGTAAACACTCGACTGGCAACACAGTAAACACTCGACAGACAGCACAGTTAACACACGAATGACAACATAGTAAGCACATGATATACATATTCATGTTTTAAAAAATGTTTCTTTCATTTCTTTGAGAAATTATAATGTCAAGAAGACACGCGTGAACAGATCGCTAATGAAACGCATCAGAAAGAAAAATCAACCTTCTTCAAACACGGTATGAAAGGAGACACCTTGAATACATTTTGACAGCGAAAATAATACAGGGGAAGAGAGATATAAGTCTTCTTCTTTGAATGCTATATATCGACCATTTGTTAGCCACACTTTGAGATTTGTATGTGATCTGAACATAAGAGTGAATGTACTGTTAGCCATTATGTCATAATGTGCCAAAATATGCAAGTTTTTCTGAAACGTTGATCCTCTTATGATATGTAATATGTGTTTAACAGAATATGTTAGTGTTTTTGAATATTAAGTGATACAGAAGAGTATTTAGTAAACCACGGACAGACAAAAGCACACATATATCTATTCGAAAATAAAGAAAAATATATATAAAATTAGCTAATGCTACAAATAAAAATTAGAATATTGAAGTATGGTGATATGTAAAAGGACACGAAGGGTTGTAGAAGGCTATTATGGAAGACGGCATCTTGGCACAAAGGAGAAGAATAGATGGATAATATGAATTCAGAGTGTCACTGATGATTTGAGCTTGGCCGTTTCGAGTCTGTAATTTGAAAGAGAGAAATCCCGAAGAGTTCTTAGGGTTGCAACGTTCTGCCCATGGCATGCTAAATGATACGTTTACCATAATATTATTTAAATATATCTAAATTCAGTGTTTCTCCACATTTGTTTGACCAATACCACACCTCCATGGGCGTAAGAGGAACCCTTTCATACCTCGTTGTATATAGGTCAATATAGTGTTAGGCCTGTATTTTTTCATTGACCGTCGGCACACGATGGGGATGTGGTCAGCATCACGCCGGCCGCCCTTACTTTCCCAGAGCATGTCTGGTACCCAGTTGAGGCTGGGTCGACCTGAGAGCCGTCGCGGTCGGGAAAAATTCCACGAGCATTGCGGGAGTTGAACCCAGACCACCAGCCTTCAGAAGCGAGTTCACTAACAACTACGCTACCACGGCTCTCCTCCATGGGCGTACTTACGTTTAAGGAAATGTAAAAGGGGGAGGGAGAGGGAGAGTCCAGGAAGCCCTTTGCCTTGCGAGTCGAAGATCGTGGGTTCGAGGGGAGAGTCCAAGCTCTTGTGCTCTTTGCGAGTCGAAGATCGTGGGTTCGAGGGAGAGTCACCGGGCTCTTTGCCTTGCGAGTCGAAGATCGTGGGTTCGAGGAGAGTCCAAGACTTTGCCTTGCGAGTCGAAGATCGTGGGTTCGAATCAGGACCACACCCTTCTGTTTACGAATGCAGCTTTTTCCAGAGACCCTAGGATTGTTGCCGGAGCTACGGAGTTGTGCTTTGTGCAATACTCTCGGCAGGTGGTAAGCCATTTCTGCGGAGAAGGACCGAGCCATATGGGGTAAAACCCGGTGCAATGAAGTCAATCCTTCGGCTTTAAACCCTAGAAAATAAACCTTTGATTAACAAAATTAGTGTCCATCTGGTGATCTCCCTTGTCATTATAGTATTCTGTCAACTATTTGTTTTAAAAATGTTTGCCCCTCTCTAGGAAAACTTCTGTGGTCGCCCATTCCCACAACCCAAATAATAAAATGCACATTCCTCATGTCCACGCCTATCATATTGCCCAACCAAGTGCTGGGAAAGTGTAATATAAAAAGTTATTATGTTTAAGAAAAGCACATAGGTAAAGTTATTTAAAATGTTATTCTTTTCTTCTTCTTCTTCTTCTCTTGCACGTCACACTAAACGTTACTCTCTTCAATGAGGATACATTGTAGATTACACTTTTTATTTTTATTTTTCGAATTATTTAAAACAGTTTTATACCATGAGATATTTTGAGAAAACCTGTATTAGACTCGCCTCCTTCTTTGACCATCGGCTAACGATGGTGATGTGGTCAACGTCACGCCAGCTTCCTTTACATCCTAGTGTTTCTCTGGTTTGCATTTAAAGCTGGGTTCTTCTTCTTCTTCTTCTCTCAAACGCCCGCTGTCAATTCAGGCGGAAAGTCATGACACCTAGTATTTCGCTTTTGACTGATTTTTGCATGAGGCCTAAATAACCCTTTACAGGTGTCCCTTAACCATACGGACAGCCTCGCCGACTTCAGAGGTACTTGAAGCTTAGATTCTCCAAGTGTGATGACCTGCGAATCGTACGGTCATAAACATAATACATTTCACTTTCACTGTTGGTCTAAAGCCAAAGGACTGACTTCATTGCACTGGGTATTACACCATTTACCTCCGTCCTTCTCCACAGAACTGGTACGCCACCTACCGAGAATATTGCATAAAATACATACTTCATAGCTCAGGCAACAATCATGGGGGTCTCTGAAAAAAAAATCACAGGTTAACAGAACCGTAAGGTCTGGATTCGAACTAGCGACATTCGGAACGGCAGGCAGCGGTGAACAAATTTAGCCACATGGACTCACCACACTGGAATTAAACACATATCTATGAAATAATTTGTATATTATAAACATAAATAGGGTTACGTATAGCAAAGTTGATAAAACATTATGATAGTCCCAAAGTGGGTGACAACATACTAGTATTGACAGATGTTTTAAAAAGTAGTATGTCACCAAGTAGTTTTGTTGGACTAGTATTGACAGATGTTTTAAAAAGTAATGTCACCAAGTAGTTTTGTTGGACTAGTATTGACATATGTTTTAAAAAGTAATATGTCACCAAGTAGTTTTGTTGGACTAGTATTGACAGATGTTTTAAAAAGTAATATATCACCAAGTAGTTTTGTTGGACTAGTATTGACAGATGTTTTAAAAAGTAATATGTCACCAAGTAGTTTTGTTGGACTAGTATTAACAGATGTTTTAAAAAGTAATATCGAAATAGGGGAAAGACTGCAGTAAAACTTGGTAAATAACGAAACACGTACAAACAAAGTACTATAGTTTTAAAAAATACATAGAACTTTGTTTGTACCTGTTTCCTATTAAAAGTAATATGTCACCAAATAGTTTGTTCCCTGTTGTACTAGTGTTGATATATGTTACACAATAAAAGAAATGTTGTCACTAAGTAGTTTCGTTACCTGTTGTGATAGTATTGACAGATGTTTTAAAAAAGGAATATGTCGTTAAGTAGTTGTGTTGCCTGTTGTGATAGTATTAATATATGTTTTAAAAATCTGAGCGAAATGATTGAAACATTGATAATGTTTCTGCTATTATTTGTTGCTCAGTCAAAATTTATTTCAAATAAAGATGTGAGTTAGTGTCCTACCCAAACTGTACCCATCTTTAAATTTATATCACGGACCCTCGCCCCCTGCTACAGTGTCCGTCCCCCCGCAGCTGATATATATATATATATATATATATATTTCTGTGTAAGAAAGATATCGGATCATACATTGTTATTCACCAAACTACAATAATAATGATCGATGTAATTAATCATTCCATCAATCAATCACTCTGCTACAATTATTATCTTTCCGCAATATATGCGATTTTATAATTCCCTAATTTCTCTAAATTTATTTAAGTCGCCCCCTCTGGATACTATATCCTATCTTTAAGAAACACTGCGCTAAAATGTATATTTTACGGAATGCGTCTCTCAATGTAAATTTAATTACACGATTATTACCTGAAACTGTTTACGAATTAAAAGAATACACTTACCACGTACCGAAAATCACACGTATTTTATCACAGGTGTAACAATATCATTTACGTTTCCGAAAACAATTTAAGAAAGTTACTAATATAACATAACAAAAACGAAGCGCGTAATGACTACCTAACCTCCCGCACAACATACACTACCTATAACGAGGCTGGTTTGCGTTCATTTAGTTATATGTATCTATGGGTTCTGGATGGTTTTAACTGGAAAAGAGCGAGGGATCTCCGCTAGCTCGCTGTCTGTTTCAAAACTACATTTGCACGAAGCTTCTCTGAATTCGCCCACACTAAACGACAGAACTATACAATTATATAATATAAATAAATATGGGAATATGTCAGTAAATCTATGTAGCAAAGATGAAGCCAACGTTACGTCGTCCACTAAAAGATTGCATCTAATGTTCTATGCCATTATCTTGGGGCATTTAGGGATTAATTGTCTGACTATATGTTATGTATGACGTCTAGAAAGTCTGAAAGTTTTTCGCTTCTTTTGTATTTTTTGCTAAATAAATGTCATTTGGGTCGAAACGTCGCTCAATATTGTTTTTGTATTTTGTAAATCTATATTACTTTGTTTATACGTGTTTTGCCTTTATTATATATTATGCAAAGATGCAAAATAGGATAGAATTAATTTTAATAAAGTTTCTCGCGATCACCGGACAGACCGATGTACCAGATCTCCCCATAAATTTTACTCATGTTGAAATATGATTCATGCAGCCTTAGCATTGGTGTGTTTTACGTCACATCTTCACCACCATTTGGAGCTCTGGTGCTTATCCTTCGGCGATGTGTCTGGTTTCATCCAGCGTTACTCAGTTCGTTCTGTAGTCATCTAGTGTTTTTTACGGTGTAGGGTAGCTAGCCCCACGTCCAACCCCCTTAGTTGCCTCTTACGGCATGCGTGTAGGTAACAGTGGTTCTATTCTTTACACCTCAATTTGGGCCCTGGTAACCACTCGGGCGAATGAGATTTAATAGAACGCAAATTAATTATATTTTTCATTGTTTTAATTTACGATCTACATTCATTATTAACATTCTTTAATTTTTCTCTTTTTATTTGAAAAAAAGGAAGATTGTAAAGAAAGGTAATGTACACAAGAAAATTTGGAAGAAAGTAAATGAAAGATGAAAGAATGTAGACAATAAAAAAGGAAGAGTCTACACAAAAGTAATACAAGAAGAAATGATATTAACACTTTAAAGAAAGATGATGAAAGTACAAAACATGTAAGGAGAGGTAATGAAAGAAATGATAATACAAAGAAAGGTTATGAAAGAAGGAAGAATGTAAGGAGAGGTAATAAAAGAAGGAAGAGTGTAGAGATGGGGCTAACTGGTTAAACTATGCTTTTCAAATTGGTGTGGGTTCAATTTGGACCTCGCCGTTCTGTTTTTAAAAAAATGCATAAAATTGTTGTCAGAGTTACGGAGATTGTGCATTGTGCAATGATCTTAGTGGGTGGCGCGTCATTTGAGAGAAGCAAGTCATATAGGGGTAACATCCCGGGGTAATTAAGCCAATATTTCTATTTGAGACTCTTAGACACTTTATCGAATGTAAAGAGATGTAAGGAAAGAAGGAATCATGTAAATAACGGGGAAGAAGGAAGACTGTACACGAAGGAAATACTCGTACATTAAATGAAGGAAGAAAGAATGTTAAAACAATGAAGACGGATGTATCTAGCGAAAGGGAATACATAATAAATAAGTTAAGTGAAGTCACTGAAAATAGCGATTGAAATAAAGACAATTTTAAAAAGTAACAATTCCCTAACATTCTTCATTTCTGCGTTTGCTTTCTTTATATTTCTTCTTTCTTCAAGAGCTTTCTTAGTTTTCATTTTTTTTTTAATTGCATTTCTTTACATTATTTCATCTGGTCGTAACTTTAAAGTCGACATTTGTATACCCTTAACTGCTTCTTTGACATTGTTTATTCAATGAACGGCTTAGTTTACGCTGACGCTTCTTTCCCTAACTTTCTCTATATTTCTTCTACTTTTATTAACTTCTTTTATATTGCGTCTGTCATTGATTTAATGTATGTCATCATCAAAGTGCGTGTCCCTTATAGGACGTTGCTCTCTTTGCAGCGCATTTGAAATTCACTCTGTGTCTATCTAGTTCATCCACTTCGTCGATGGTCATATTCATGATTTCTTTAATATCTTGTAGCCATCTACTTCTTGGTCTGCCTCTGCGTCCTGGGACCTTGCCCTCTAATATTGTTCTCTCTAGATCACCATGACGCTTGATGTGACCAAAATTATGTAATTTTTCTGTATAGTATTTTGTTTATCAGCCAATTCTCTTTAACGTTTAGTTCTTTCAGGACATCAGTGTTATTTCTTTTTCTGTCCATGGTATTATTCATAGATAATTTCTGTAGCATTTAGCTACGAAGGACTGGATTTTCTTTCTTGTTTTTTGTGTAATAGTCCATGATTCACAACCATAAGTAGCCACTGGAAAAATGTATGATCTCAATATTATTAATTTTAATATTTTGATGGTGCTTTGTCACATGTTCTTCATAGTGTTTAAGTTTTTGAATGCTATTTTCAATCTTCTTGAGATCTTAATGTATGCACTTCTGATTATTGGTGTTTTTTATATCTAACATTTTATGTCATTTTGTGTCATTTTATGTCATTTTATGTCTTATCTTATCTTATCTTAACCACATTTGCCGTGAAGCCTCGTGGGGAGAGTTAATTTTCTATCTTGTGCCAGGTGTGTTGCCCTTGACGTTGTCAGTCCATGCTTTCGCAGGGACTCTGAGATGTTATCTATCCATCGTGTTCTTGGTCTGCCTCGTGCTCATTTATGTCATTTACCAAAATTTTATGTCAGTTATTTCTTGTAAGCAATATATTTCACAAACTTCCTTCATAATATTCTTTGCTTCATTTTCTTCTTGTTCAGATTTACACGTTTTTATTGACTGTTCATACTTTGTTTTCCCATTAGCTTCTTCAACATTTCACTGACTTTATAATAATAATAATAATAATTCCTCTCGTACCGTTATACGTTACACAAGGCCTGCAAGTAACTTCTCCATACCGCTCTATCCTGGGCAACTCATTCAATCTCATCCATAGAACTGAGACCGCTACCTCTTGCCTCTCTCAGTAAAGTTCGTTTCAGGGTCTCCTTAGGTCGACCTCTCTTCACTGACTTTGCATCTTAAAGCGGGAGACACATCCAGAAATAAGGTTGTATTCTTTTTAAATTCACAGAAAAAACTACCAAACATATTGTCATACAATTTGGCCACTTGTTGTAAAAGACATTGTTTTTGATGATAAACAACGTTTAGTGTATGGACTGTAATTAGTTATTTAAACAATAATTAATTTTCTTGAAAGTTTATTGTAAAAAACCCCCACTTCATCGTGCAGTGGATTTCATAAATATAAGAAGTGCAAAGAAGGCCAAACTGGCATATGATGTACATATCACCCATAGCTATAGCGTGAACCTCCAAAAAATGTCTAACTCAATTGGTTTTGTAGATATGGTTTTTGCAACGTAACCCTTCCAAATTAAAAAAATTTCAAATTAGAAAAGCAATATCTCTGCTTATATATAGTTTAGAGAAATGTGGAGGTTCACACTATAACTATGGGTGATATGTACATAGTATGCCAGTTTGGCGTTCTTTGCACTTCTTATATTTATGAAATCCACTGCACGATGAAGTGGGGTTTTTTACAATATATTTTCAAGAAAATTAATTATTTTTTAAATAACTAACTACAGTGCATACACTAAACGTTGCTTATCATCATAAAACAATGCCTTTTGCAACAGGTGGCCAAATTGTATGACAATATGTTTGGTAGTTTTTTCTGTGAATTTAAAAAAAATACAACCCTTGTTCTGGGTGGGTCTCCGCATTAATATTTCTTTGACAAGAAACCCCCGTGTCGTATCGGGCCACGCAAGGAAGCAAATAAGAGTACCATTGCGACGTACGAGGCAAGTCGTAAGGTGCGACTGATATAGGACCTAGGACAGCTACCCAAGTAAATAAAAATCATCGCAGAAGTTGGAAGTTCTGGCCTACTTGTAGGCGTAGAACTGGCACAGCGTACAGTCGTTCTTACACTCAATAAAGTAAAGTAAAGGAACCCTTTCATACCTCGTGGTATATGGGTCAATACAGTGTTAGGCCTGTATTTTTCATTGACCATCGGCACACAATGGGTGATGTGTTCAGCATCACGTCGGCCGCCTTTACTTTCCCAGAGCATGTCTGGTACCCAGTTGAGGCTGGGTCGACCTGAGAGCCGTCGCAATCGGAAAAAATTCCACGCACACTGCGGGAGCTGAACCCAGACCACCAGCCTTGAGAAGCGAGTTCACTAACAACTACGCTACCGCGGTTCTTACACTCAGACCACATACAAATCTGACAGAGTGGTTAACAAGTGGTCGATATGGAGTGTAAGAAGAAGAAAACATTGACAAGAAATTATTCCTTCCTTCATGGAAATTACATTTTTCCTTCTTTCATTTACTATCAGTCTTATCCTTTGATTTGTTTTTATTTAAATTTATTAATATTCTAGATTATTTCATTGACTTTTTGGTTATCGTTCTTCTAATGCTTTCTTTTGAACAGCGTTTCCCAAAGTGGGCGATACCGTCCCCAGTGGGCGCTGAAGTATTCGGTGAGGAGGGGGGCAAATTGGGTTTAGAAAATGTGGGGTTCATGCGATTAGGGGTCGGTGGCTCCTTAAAGAAGAAATTAATAATAAATATTTTTAAATAAATTGTTTTCGTGATTTTGCGATTGGATAATGGTTTAAAAATAGAAATCTGCATTGAAATGCATCTTATGCCCGTCGTATACGATCAATTTTATTATCAATTTTATATGTCATACATATAATCATTTGAAAATTGACCATGTATGACATAAATATATATCAATTTTCTATGTCAAAGTGAAAATTGAGCATGTATATATGTGGGGGCGTTGTAAATTGTTAAAATGTGATGGGGGAACGTTACAATCTTTATGATGTGCACAGTGGGCGGTGGGCCGAAAAAGTTTGTTAATCTATGTTTTGGACGGTTCGTTCTTTCATTGGGCGTCATTTACATTTTTTAATATTCTTTACAATTCTGCCTCTGCATTTGTCCTAACATGTATTGACATTGACCTTGTATTAACATGCTTTTCATGAATGCTTCTTTCATTTGCTTTTACTGGGGCTGCTCTTGTATCTGATTCTTAGTTGATGCTTCAGTAGATACAGAATAGCATATTTCGATATGCATGGATGTCGTATATAAAGGTTTCCAACCTTCAGAGACTCATGTGGAACTATTGCCCTGAGCATGCAGGTGTTCTCGGCAATGGGAGAGTAGACAGGCGTGCAACGATAGCAGCGATTGTCTGGGAGTTTAGGGTTAATAGAGGAGATTTTCCTCTGTCTCTTGGCGACCTGCTGTTACTTAGACCACTGCCATTAATATTGAATCTATCTAGCGATAAAACTAGATAGGAATTAGCATTTTCATAGAGGACTGAAAACTCGAAAGAGATATAGAGACAATAGGTCAAAAAGCAAATGCATTGACCTGCCAGCTGGCACCATTACCACAACACTCTAAGATCAAGATGGAAGTAAAAAGACATATGTTAAAAAGTATTTTTTTAACCAACACTTTGTTATCAGTACCAAACTTCATCACGAACAGCAACACATCACAGAAATATCTCAACTTGCGATATTAAATGCTTTACGAGGTCAGCAGGAAAGATAGACTACGAAATGAGGACATCTGAAGCAGAGTGGGCTTAACTTTATGCACCCGGTACATTGAAAGACAACAAATGCAGTGGTTCGGACATTTAATGAGAATGGTATACAACCAACCACCAATAGCAGCATTAGATAGAAAGAGACCTGGTACTAGGGCCAAGGGAAGACCAAGAAAAGATGGATAAACAATGTAAAGAACACACTAAATAAGCATAACAATAGACAATATAAAGAACACAACACTAACACAGAATTAATGAATATGGTAAGGAAACATAATAAACTAGACATCCATGTCAATGGCACTTCAATATACCAAGTAAAAGAATGCAAATACTTAGGAAGCATATTCACAGAAAACGGAAGGCTAGATAGAGAGATAGAGGCTAGAATGCAAAAAAAAAATGATGTAACCTACCAGCTAGCGTCATTGTTAAGGCACCCAAACATTTCACTGACAGCTAAGCAAAAGATGATCAACAGCATTTTCATACCTACTTTGTGTTACTAGAGTCACACATGGACAATGGGCAAAGCGCAGTCGCAAAAAATAATTACATGTGAAATGCGCTGCCTGCAAAAAGTTACCAACAACACCAGAAAAGGCAGAGTCATCAACATCAGCATAAGAAAGAAAACTTTGTACAGGACCTTGCTTGAATTACATTGAGGAATAAAGAATGAAGTGGTTTGAAGAATGCATCCAAACTCCACAGTATACAGAGTCTTCTACAACAGAACATCGGGAAAGAAGGCAAGAGGAAGACCACGGAAAAGATGGGTAGATGGCGTAGCAGAATCCTGTCAAATAGTAAAAATAACAATCACACAAGTCACCAGAACAGCGCAAGACAAAAACAAAAAACCAAGACACTGGGCAACAACCAGGTAGCAGTGGGACGACACAGGAAGAAAAAGACTAAATAAACAGGGATATAACACAACGAAAGATATTCATCAAATTAAAGCTCCCACAGCTACGTTTAACGGCAAGAGTGAACAGCTAATTCCATCATTCACCTGGGAAAAAACAATAGACAACAGCAATTTCACGTTGTACAATAGAAGTGGACGTTTGACTATGAGAAAAAGGAGTGCATACCCTTTGACATCACCTCGGAGAGACTGAGCATCTATGAATCTCTCTGAAGTACTATAACGTCGGTTCAGTAACCAGAAACCAATTATAACCGTCTGGTAGACTTCTTACGTGATGTACGTCACGTCGTCTCTTCTTGCACTGGCTTATTTTACGTTCTTCTCACGTGCATTGACATATTACGATTGCCTTGGGAAGGTCGGTGGGATCTCAAATTCCGACCGTATTGTTCGGTTCACGAGTGCATTGTTTTCTGCTGAACATTTGTATTGTTGAAGGAGTTACGGATTTCGTGCTAGTGATATACTCACACCAGGTGATGTGCCATTTTGTGGATACAGAGCATGCCATATGCAGACATCAGATAAAGTGAGCTCAACCCTTCGTCCGTAACATATTTTTTTTTAAACTTTTCTTTTGTCATCTTTTTCTTAATAATTTTGTGTGTTTGTGTTTTGTACAGCCTCTCTTTTCTTACTTACATTTCTGAATATCGACGCTCCCATGTCTGTCTTGGTTATTTCTTTACTTTGTTTATTTTCTTTCCCTTTACTTTATATTTGTTATGTTTTTCCGTATTTATTTCTTTTCCGACCTCAACTTTTAAACCCTACATTATTTTGTACATTTCATCTTTCCTTTTGTCATATACTTCTTTCTCTTAATTCGAATTTTCCTTTTAAAATTGTCAGCTCCGTTGTTCAATATATTATTTCTCATGTTTCATTAATTTTCATATTGAACGTGTCTAATTCCCTCTTCTTTACATACGTCGTGATTGTTATTTTCTTACTTGCTTCATTTTCTATACAACAATATCTTTTTATTTTTTTTGTAACCGTTGTAATGTCAAAGTCTATATGTGGTGTTCTGTGATATTCGTCACTTTTGTTGTATTGTTTGCTTGATAAAGGCCTTTTTCGTCGAAAAGCTGCTGTCTATTGTCATTGTGTGTGTATTTTGTAAAACTACATTACTTTGTTATTATGTGTTGCGTTATACAAAGCCAACCAGTTGCAGACATTTATAAATAGGTGCCTGCGCAGGATACTCAATCTGCGATGGTATGACAGGACTACAAACATCGAACTCTGGGATAGAACAGGACAGCGACAGGTGGAACAAGAGATAAGGAGCAGAAGGTGGCGATGGATAGAACACACACTGAGGAAACCCCTAACAGCTTCACAAGACATGTTCTCCGATGGAACCCCCAGGGCAATAGAGGTAGGTGAAGACCCAGGAACACCTGGAGGCGGGAGTTGAAGACGGAATGCAAGTAAATGGGGAGAGAGTGGAGAGATCTGGAAAGGATGGCCTTGGATAGGCGGGCTTGGAAGGCCTTGGTTGCGGACCTATGCTTCCCTAGGGGCGAAGGTTGAAGAAGTAGAAGAAGTGCATTCCTAAACCACTTTGTATTTTTATGTCTTTAGTCTTTTTGTTTCTTGTGAATATTTCAATTTGCCAGTATTTCGTTTTGTTTATATTGTTCATTTCTTTCTGTCTCTACTATATTTTTACTTCTATCTGTAGCCTTTCTTCCGTCCGGGGGGACGGGCCCGCAAGAGAAGCAAAGAATAGTACCACTGCGACCTACAAGGCATGTCGTAAGAGGCAACTGTAGTGGGCTTGTAAAGCTACCCTAGTAAATAAAAATCAACGCAGAAATCGGATGTGACGCCCTTTTTATAGTCGCATAAGTGGCACAACATACAATCGCTCTTAGGCTCAGATAACATACAAATCACACAAAGTGGTTAACAAGTGGTCGATATAGAGCGTTCGAAGAAGGAGAAGAGGAAGAAAAAGAAATATCCTACCTTCTATTCTTCCCTACTTTTATTTCATGGCCTTGCGAACTTCATTTCCTAACGCAATTACAAACCACTGACGTGATCTAGCAAGAAATCATGACTGTTACAAACCAAGAAATTCAATGATCTGATTGTGAGGCGATCATGCGAAACAGATCGATTAAACGTACTGGAGAAGAGAATGATGCCAAAGAAAGTACAAGTAATTGTGCTGACAAACCAAAAACCTCGACTGTGTTACTGTATAGATCCTTAAAGAGCAGCGTTTCCCAAACTGGTTTCCGGAACGTCCTCGAGATATTCACAGGGTGTCATCAAGCGATTGAAGAAATATGATGAACTTTGACATTTGAACGGGTCATCAAGCGATTGAAGAAATATGATGAACTTTGACATTTGAACGGGTCCTCAAGTGAATGAAGAAATATGATGAACTTTGACATTTGAATGGGTCATCAAGCGATTGAAGAAATATGATGAACTTTGACATTTCAAACAGAAAATTTAATTTAAAAAACATGTATAAAAACAGTGGTAAACTAGTTCCGCTGCAAAATCAAATAACTCGGGCCAGATCGAAGTCTATGTGTCCTACAGGACAAAATGAAATATCAATTGAAGTTTTCCGCAGTCTGTGAAATTGGAGCCAGTTTGACTATTGGCGTGGTGTAATAATAACTACATCGTTAGAAGAATGAAAATTAAAGAAAGTAATTGGCTGAAACGATCTTGAGAAAGATAGGATAAATAACGTTGGCATTCATTTGATTTGCTACAATACATTTTGGCTGAGCTTCAGGATGGATCGCTGGCTGAAATTGAAACGCAAATGTACTGATGATGCTAAGAATGACACGTCTTGTTCAAGACACAAGACAACCTCTTGCTGTTATTAAAATGTTAAATTCCAGACATTTTTACTATTGTAACACATAAGTAATTCAATCATGTCCATATTCATATATAGAAAGATTTAAAGGTCCTCGGCATCAATATGTCTTTAAAAGGAGGACAGCACTAATGCAAAGTTTGGGAACCGCTGTATTATAGATTTTTTGTCCCCTGGAAGTAAGGTCATAGCATCTCTTTACAAGACTACTCAGTTCGTTCTCCGTGTGGAACAATGTTTATTATGTTTTCTAGGAATCCCTGGTCTCAACACAAGTGACGCTCGAATGCTTACAGGGGCCGACATTTAGAGTGTAAAGAATAGAACCACTGTTACCTGACAAGTATGTCGTAAAAGGCGACAAAGGAGGTTTGGTTGAAATCGGATGCACGTGTCCTAAACCTCTAGAAGTAACTGCATTTAGGGGCATACCAAACCAATGTGCAACGTATACACGTTCTTGGCAAAGATCAAACATATCACAAAGAGTGATTAAAATTGGTGGTAAAGAATGAATACAAAGAAGAAGAAGAAGAATGCAAATGAGATGAAATTCCTAGTTTTAAAGTAGACAGACGATAACAAGTAGGTCCAGCGTTGAATAAAACAAAACTAAAAAAAACTGTCGTTACTGCCCATAGTACCGCTTTTTTAGGGCGGTGTAGAACCGGTGGGACGAGAGTTGGATGAATTTAATGGCCGAATGGCTAGTGCAGTCGCCGCGAATCTGTTCAGGATATGATTTTTCATTTCTGCCCACAACAGATAAAAGTTATTGCCCTTACCGTGAATTGAACACGAGTCTCCCACATGGGAGCAGCGCTCTAATGCATTCAGCCAGACGCTTCTCAATAAAGTCATCACTAAAAAACAAATGAAAGTTTAAATCCGATGAGAGTACGTAATAATAATTCCTCTCGTACCGTTATACGTTACATAGGGCCTGCAAGTAATTTCTCCATACCGCTCTATCCTGGGCAACTCGCTCAATGTAGAATTACAAACCACTGACGTGTTTAATTTTCCAATAATGAGAGTACGTGCTCGGGAAAAATGTATTTTGAAAAATTAAATAAATTTCCGACCAGTAAATTTAGCAATCTTTAAAATTACACCATGGCCCGTCGCTGGTGCTACGATAGTGGTGTGGAAAGAAGAAAAAAACATATATATTCAAGGACGTACATTCATCAATAAATAATCTGAAGATGGGAAAGGTACAAGGCTGACATGGTATGCAAACTAAAATAATTCAAACAGGAATGAAGGAAAACATTTGTATTTTTCATTCAATATCGTTTCCCTTATTTTATGAAGATCTGGATTTGTGAAGTCTGGCCTTGCCCGTGTAGTGTCGTGCCCGCAATGGAAGCAAAGAATACTACCAGCGGGACCTACAAGTCATGGCGTAAGAGGCGATTGATGTAGGACCCAGGGAAGCTACCTTAGTAAATAAAAAGTATCGCAGAAATCAGATGGGCACAACATTCAATCGCTCTTAGGTTCAGATCACAAACACATCACACAGAGAGATTAACAAGTGGTCGATATGTAGAGTTCGAAACAAGGAAGACTGGCCTATGACACAGAAATGCTTAGCATAGATCCATATCGTGAAGAAAGAGAATTGAAAACTGTGCACCAACTATTGTAAAATTGTTGTTAGTAGTCATGTCAACACAATTATTTTAGGAATTATCAAGATAAGTATAGACAGATAGTCAGAATACAAAACAAACGAATGTAGTATATATTCATACATTACATAGACATGACTATCAGGAAGAAAGACGAGAGGAAGACCGAGGAAGAAGTGGATAGATAACGTAGTTGAATTATGTCAGGGAACTAAGAAAACCATCACACAAGTCAACACAGAAGCGCAAGACAAATACATAAAACCACGACACTTGGTTAACAACCCGGTAACAGTGTGTTGACAAAAGTTGAATTCTGCCAGGGGACTAAGAAAACCATCACACAAGTCAACACAGAAGCGCAAGACAAATACATAAAACCCCGACACTGGGTTAACAGTGTGCTGACAAAAGCAGGGAAGCTGACAAAAGCAGGGAAGCGCAAGACAAATATATAACACCCCGACACTGGGTTAACCCGTTAACAGTGTGCTGACAAAAGCAGAGAAGCGAGAGACAAATGCATAAAACCCCGACACTGGGTTAGCAACCCGGTAACAGTGTGCTGACAAAAGAAGAGGAAGCCATATACACAAGTGATCACATCTTCAACAAAAGAAACATCTTCAAGAAATGTATAAAATACAATGTGGATCTCCTTATTTTATTTTATAGATTTCACTAAGGTTTACAACATCAGAAATCATAAAACAACATGGCATTTCCATCACATAAGCTTCTCTTAAACAAAACATTGTATGTTGAACAACAAGCACCTCCTACTATGCTTTGTGAAACAGACTGGCTCCAGGTGAAAATGAGAGTACGACATTGTTGTGTTGCAGTCTCACCCCATATGTGTGTGTTTGTGTTTTGTACATCCTCTCTTTTCTTACTTACATTTCTGAATATCGACGCTCCCATGTCTGTCTTGGTTATTTCTTTACTTTGTTTATTTTCTTTCCCTTTACTTTATATCTGTTATGTTTTTCCGTATTTATTTCTTTTCCGACCTCAACTTTTATCCCTACATTATTTTGTACATTTCATCTTTCCTTTTGTCATATACTTCTTTCTCTTAATTCGAATTGTCCTTTTAAAATTGTCAGCTCCGTTGTTCAATATATTATTTCTCATGTTTCATTAATTTTCATATTGAACGCGTCTAACTCCCCTCTTTCTTTACGTACGTCGAGATTGTTATTTTCTTACTTGCTTCATTTTCTATACAACAATATTTTTTATTTTTTTGTAACCGTTGTAATGTCAAAGTCTATATGTGGTGTTCTGTGACATTCGTCACTTTTGTTGTATTGTTTGCTTGATAAAGGCCTTTTTCGTCGAAACGCTGCTGTCTATTGTCATTGTGTGTGTATTTTGTAAAACTACAGAACTTTGTTATTATGTGTTGCGTTATACAACGCCAACCAGTTGCAGACATTTATAAATAGGTGCCTGCGCAGGATACTCAATCTGCGATGGTATGACAGGACTACAAACATCGAACTCTGGGATAGAACAGGACAGCGACAGTTGGAACAAGAGATAAGGAGCAGAAGGTGGCGATGGATAGAACACACACTGAGGAAACCCTAACAGCTTCACAAGACATGTTCTCCGATGGAACCCCCAGGGCAATAGAGGTAGGTGAAGACCCAGGAACACCTGGAGGCGGGAGTTGGAGACGGAATGCAAGTAAATGGGGAGAGAGTGGAGAGATCTGGAAAGGATGGCCTTGGATAGGCGGGCTTGAAGGCCTTGGTTGCGGACCTATGCTTCCCTAGGGTCGAAGGTTGAAGAAGTAGAAGAAGTGCATTCCTAAACCACTATTGTATTTTTATGTTTTTAGTCTTTTTGTTTCTTATGAATATTTCAATTTGCCAGTATTTCGTTTTGTTTATGTTGTTCATTTCTTTCTGTCTCTACTATATTTTTACTTCTATCTGTAGCCTTTCTTCCGTCCGCGGGGACGGGACCGCAAGAGAAGCAAAGAATAGTACCACTGCGACCTACAAGGCATGTCGTAAGAGGCAACTGTAGTCGGCTTGTAAAGCTACCCTAGTAAATAAAAATCAACGCAGAAATCGGATGTGACGCCCTTTTTATAGTCGCATAAGTGGCACAACATACAATCGCTCTTAGGCTCAGATAACATACAAATCACACAAAGTGGTTAACAAGTGGTCGATATAGAGCGTTCGAAGAAGGAGAAGAGGAAGAAAAAGAAATATCCTACCTTCTATTCTTCCCTACTTTTATTTCATGGCCTTGCGAACTTCATTTCCTAACGCAATTACAAACCACTGACGTGATCTAGCAAGAAATCATGACTGTTACAAACCAAGAAATTCAATGATCTGATTTTGAGGCGATCATGCGAAACAGATCGATTAAACGTACTGGAGAAGAGAATGATGCCAAAGAAAGTACAAGTAATTGTGCTGACAAACCAAAAACCTCGACTGTGTTACTGTATAGATCCTTAAAGAGCAGCGTTTCCCAAACTGGTTTCCGGAACGTCCTCGAGATACTCACAGGGTGTCATCAAGCGATTGAAGAAATATGATGAACTTTGACATTTGAACGGGTCATCAAGCGATTGAAGAAATATGATGAACTTTGACATTTGAACGGGTCATCAAGCGATTGAAGAAATATGATGAACTTTGACATTTGAACGGGTCATCAAGCGATTGAAGAAATATGATGAACTTTGACATTTGAACGTTTCCTCAAGTGAATGAAGAAATATGATGAACTTGACATTTGAACGGGTCATCAAGCGATTGAAGAAATATGATGAACTTTGACATTTGAACGGGTCCTCAAGTGAATGAAGAAATATGATGAACTTTGACATTTGAATGGGTCATCAAGCGATTGAAGAAATATGATGAACTTTGACATTTCAAACAGAAAATTTAATTTAAAAAACATGTATAAAAACAGTGGTAAACTAGTTCCGCTGCAAAATCAAATAACTCGGGCCAGATCGAAGTCTATGTGTCCTACAGGACAAAATGAAATATCAATTGAAGTTTTCCGCAGTCTGTGAAATTGGAGCCAGTTTGACTATTGGCGTGGTGTAATAATAACTACATCGTTAGAAGAATGAAAATTAAAGAAAGTAATTGGCTGAAACGATCTTGAGAAAGATAGGATAAATAACGTTGGCATTCATTTGATTTGCTACAATACATTTTGGCTGAGCTTCAGGATGGATCGCTGGCTGAAATTGAAACGCAAATGTACTGATGATGCTAAGAATGACACGTCTTGTTCAAGACACAAGACAACCTCTTGCTGTTATTAAAATGTTAAATTCCAGACATTTTTACTATTGTAACACATAAGTAATTCAATCATGTCCATATTCATATATAGAAAGATTTAAAGGTCCTCGGCATCAATATGTCTTTAAAAGGAGGACAGCACTAATGCAAAGTTTGGGAACCGCTGTATTATAGATTTTTTGTCCCCTGGAAGTAAGGTCATAGCATCTCTTTACAAGACTACTCAGTTCGTTCTCCGTGTGGAACAATGTTTATTATGTTTTCTAGGAATCCCTGGTCTCAACACAAGTGACGCTCGAATGCTTACAGGGGCCGACATTTAGAGTGTAAAGAATAGAACCACTGTTACCTGACAAGTATGTCGTAAAAGGCGACAAAGGAGGTTTGGTTGAAATCGGATGCACGTGTCCTAAACCTCTAGAAGTAACTGCATTTAGGGGCATACCAAACCAATGTGCAACGTATACACGTTCTTGGCAAAGATCAAACATATCACAAAGAGTGATTAAAATTGGTGGTAAAGAATGAATACAAAGAAGAAGAAGAAGAATGCAAATGAGATGAAATTCCTAGTTTTAAAGTAGACAGACGATAACAAGTAGGTCCAGCGTTGAATAAAACAAAACTAAAAAAAACTGTCGTTACTGCCCATAGTACCGCTTTTTTAGGGCGGTGTAGAACCGGTGGGACGAGAGTTGGATGAATTTAATGGCCGAATGGCTAGTGCAGTCGCCGCGAATCTGTTCAGGATATGATTTTTCATTTCTGCCCACAACAGATAAAAGTTATTGCCCTTACCGTGAATTGAACACGAGTCTCCCACATGGGAGCAGCGCTCTAATGCATTCAGCCAGACGCTTCTCAATAAAGTCATCACTAAAAAACAAATGAAAGTTTAAATCCGATGAGAGTACGTAATAATAATTCCTCTCGTACCGTTATACGTTACATAGGGCCTGCAAGTAATTTCTCCATACCGCTCTATCCTGGGCAACTCGCTCAATGTGAGAATTACAAACCACTGACGTGTTTAATTTTCCAATAATGAGAGTACGTGCTCGGGAAAAATGTATTTTGAAAAATTAAATAAATTTCCGACCAGTAAATTTAGCAATCTTTAAAATTACACCATGGCCCGTCGCTGGTGCTACGATAGTGGTGTGGAAAAGAAGAAAAAAAACATATATATTCAAGGACGTACATTCATCAATAAATAATCTGAAGATGGGAAAGGTACAAGGCTGACATGGTATGCAAACTAAAATAATTCAAACAGGAATGAAGGAAAACATTTGTATTTTTCATTCAATATCGTTTCCCTTATTTTATGAAGATCTGGATTTGTGAAGTCTGGCCTTGCCCGTGTAGTGTCGTGCCCGCAATGGAAGCAAAGAATACTACCAGCGGGACCTACAAGTCATGGCGTAAGAGGCGATTGATGTAGGACCCAGGAAGCTACCTAGTAAATAAAAAGTATCGCAGAAATCAGATGGGCACAACATTCAATCGCTCTTAGGTTCAGATCACAAACACATCACACAGAGAGATTAACAAGTGGTCGATATGTAGAGTTCGAAACAAGGAAGACTGGCCTATGACACAGAAATGCTTAGCATAGATCCATATCGTGAAGAAAGAGAATTGAAAACTGTGCACCAACTATTGTAAAATTGTTGTTAGTAGTCATGTCAACACAATTATTTTAGGAATTATCAAGATAAGTATAGACAGATAGTCAGAATACAAAACAAACGAATGTAGTATATATTCATACATTACATAGACATGACTATCAGGAAGAAAGACGAGAGGAAGACCGAGGAAGAAGTGGATAGATAACGTAGTTGAATTATGTCAGGGAACTAAGAAAACCATCACACAAGTCAACACAGAAGCGCAAGACAAATACATAAAACCACGACACTTGGTTAACAACCCGGTAACAGTGTGTTGACAAAAGTTGAATTCTGCCAGGGGACTAAGAAAACCATCACACAAGTCAACACAGAAGCGCAAGACAAATACATAAAACCCCGACACTGGGTTAACAGTGTGCTGACAAAAGCAGGGAAGCTGACAAAAGCAGGGAAGCGCAAGACAAATATATAACACCCCGACACTGGGTTAACCCGTTAACAGTGTGCTGACAAAAGCAGAGAAGCGAGAGACAAATACATAAAACCCCGACACTGGGTTAACAACCCGGTAACAGTGTGCTGACAAAAGAAGAGGAAGCCATATACACAAGTGATCACATCTTCAACAAAAGAAACATCTTCAAGAAATGTATAAAATACAATGTGGATCTCCTTATTTTATTTTATAGATTTCACTAAGGTTTACAACATCAGAAATCATAAAACAACATGGCATTTCCATCACATAAGCTTCTCTTAAACAAAACATTGTATGTTGAACAACAAGCACCTCCTACTATGCTTTGTGAAACAGACTGGCTCCAGGTGAAAATGAGAGTACGACATTGTTGTGTTGCAGTCTCACCCCATATGTATTTAATATATATACCGAATATATATTCATAATTGTGAGTGCAACCAAAACCAAAAAGATATTTTGATCTGTTTATAATTTGAGCATCTGGCTAAATGGAAAAGAGCGCTGGTTTCTATTCGCGAGATAGGGTTCTAACCCAGGTAAGGAAAAGAGTTTATTTCTGTCAGGGACACAAAGAAAAAATCGTAACCTGAAATGTATCTTTGCTGCTGCACAAACCGTGCAGCCATTACATCTCTCATGCTCATGTTCTCCCCAAACCTACACCTCCCATGTCTTGACAAAACACGTACCATATCCTTTACAGAACGTCGCTATCAACCCCAGTAAACGAATCTTGATTTTCAAGGCACCACTTATACGTTCAGTGGATTGCCATTGCATTCTTAACGGTGAGATCGATTTTTAAATATTCGTTACTACAGGAACAAATTTGCTTCCAAACTGCCCGTCGTGGAGTTTGTACTAAGTACTCTTGGATTGAGATCAAGCTGACTGCAATAACACTCAGTGAAGACAGTATTTTAATTTCTCTTTACAATTTATGGAAATGTGACTTCAGATACAAGATGCGAAGATAACATAGTTCTTATTTTAGTTTGGAATATTTTCATTTCACTCCAGATATGTCCTTATGTGCTCCGATTTCTTTCGTAATATCTCCAACAGCGTCAAATTTCTAATCATACCAGTTCGATGTTGAGTGATGAGCCTATTCATTCGCCTGTTGCGCTGCTCTATTGTGGCTACTCCAATCTTCAATAAAAGCTCTTGAAATATGGCTGTTGCCATGTTGATTTGCTTAGAAGACAGTTCTCTAAGCGACCACAATCTATGAGTGCGTTCAGAATATAACATCTATCCATGTTACTGACATCCCGTTATGATGGGACAACCAGCATGTAAAATGTTGACATTAACTAAAAGAGCTCTTCGTTTCAGTTCAGGAACACAGTGAACACAACAACATCATCCTGAATAAAAAAAAATCCAAACATTGCCAATTGCGAATGCAAGATATTCCTTTCTTTTGTCCTTGTTTGCTTTTTTGCCGCTAGGCTTAGCAGGTTTAACTGATGATCGGTTTCCGAGATAATGCACGCTGGGTCGATTGAATGTATGGTAATGTGGAGTTTAAAATGTCTGTAACTCCATCAATATATCTTTTCTTGGTCTGCCCCTTCCGCTTGACGATTCTATTTGCAGGTTCTACGCTCTTGCAACTGATGTATTCTGGTTCATTCTCATAAAGTGGCCAAACCATTTGAGACTCTATTATTATTCAATGAATCTATATAGCAGGTGTTGTTCTGACTTTTCGATTTTGAAAGCAAGATACCAACCCAACATTATCATCAATAAGTCAAACATTGAAAATGTTAGATATATTTCATATCTTGGCTCAGTTAATTCCTAACACATGAGACTATACAAAAGAAATCAGAACGCTTAAAGCCATAACAATTTAGAGGGTGATGGTATATGTATAACCTATACACACGCGAGAAAACAGTTAAAGCTTATAAAAACATACATTTTGTTCTTTACAGAACGTGGATGTGAACCATGGACAATTATATAGATAATGAAGACGAAAATATAGATAATGAAGACGAAAATATAGATAATGAAGACGAAAATATAGATAATGAAGACGAAAATATAGATAATGAAGATGAAAACCAAATTTTATGGAATCAATTGGTGCCAAAATTTCTTAGAACGCTCTGAACAACTGATGTTTACAAATATAGATATCACAGAAGACGTGAACATCGAGGAACATATCCCTTATATAATAATTTCATTATGTGGCTGGTAATGATTTTGATAACACACTGGGCTATTGACGGCGTGTCGTGGAAATTCCTGTGTTCGAGGTAAGCTTCAGCGAGAAGTCTCGGTGTGCACATAGTATACGGATGGACTACAGTAGACCCTGATCTTTTACTTGGTTATCTAAATCACAAGTACCTCTGAAGTCGGAGTAAGGCTCGTTTGAATAGAGACGGACACTGGTGATAAAAAATACAAATTTCCAAAAAGGTCTCTCACATGCGCCATATTAGACGTCATTACCACGGCTGACTTCATAGCAGATGAGCGATGGAAATATAATAACAATTTCGTCACACGTAAGCTGATATATTTTCATCAAATATTTTGAAATCTAGTGAGACAAACGCTGTAGGATATAGTTCATTGAAGACGAGGCTGTCAAAGACCAAGACGATGATTTCTACAGAACATTAATGAAATATTGACAAGTACGTCGGAAGAAGCGCAAGAATTGGTTAGAGTTGGAGGATATTTTAAGCGGAACGTAAAGACAACGATTTTAAAGAAAAGATTATCACAAGATAACCAATCAATCAAGTGCCATGCCTGCCGGTGTAGGCAATCATGTATCTCCACAACTCTCTCTCCGTGTTGCTGATAATCAGTTATAACGTCGGTCTTTTGTCGAACCACGATAATTAATGTCAGTTTTGCTCTCCAATCAGAAATGGTAGGCAGAAAATCTCAATAGAGACAATGACTACAATCCCAGCCTAGTACCGTCATTGCCCGACGGAAAGCAAGAAGGAAACTGCCGTCATAATTTGCCCTTGTTAATTCATGTTTCAATACAAATCTTGATACAGGGGGTTCATTCCTGTTATATCGTTTGCTTGATAAAGGCCTTTTGGTCGAAACGTTACCGTATATTGTGATTGTTTTTGTATTTTGTAAAGACTACAGTACTTTATTATTACGTGTTTCGCCATGTTTCAATACAACGAAATTACATGATTTAATCTCTTGACATTTTTCTTTTATTCTCACATTCTTAACTTCCGTTTTGTTGTTATTATAATCAATAAAAGTCTTCTTTTTGTTTTGATTTTACCTTCATAGTTTATTGACTCTAGTATGTATTATCTTCTTTCGTACTTTTGTTTTGCCTGTTTATCTTCAGATCTTTTTTTTCGTTCTAATGTTTTCATTACGTGTAACTTTCATTTATGTCTGCCTTCCATTCGTGTTGTTGTTTTTAACTTCCATGACTAAATTCTATATTGTATATCTTTCTTCTACTCTGCATTTTAAATGCCTTTTAGTTTTCTACCATAATTACTGCTTCGATTTTCTTATTTTCAATTAAATCGTTTTGCTTCTTCACGTATGTGTTTTCTTTCTTTGTTTCTATAGTTTGCAATGATTGATCTGTTTTGCACCTTAATAACATCTTTCTTTCTTGTAATTTATTTTATTCCTGCTCTATATCGTTTTGATTAAACTTAGATCGTGCCTGTATTTCTGCTCTTCTTATTACGATTGTTGTTTCTGTTGTTTTTCCCATGAGAATTTATAGTTGTGGAATTCTTTCAAATTTAACAGAAAAGACTGGTACAATCTGAGGAAAAAAAATGTTAGTTTTTGTTATATATGGCCCTTTTCGTCTTTACAGACGGTCAATTGGCAAGTGTTTTACTGTGACAACTTCTGAGTTTTTGCTTTCTCTCTTGTCGTTCAGCTCGTACATAAGTTTCTTCTCAAAAGACTCTGGCGCCCTTCCGTAATTTGGCTTTCCACACAACTCTGTCATCAACTAGTCCCTCCCATGTGTTGGGATCTATAGAAAAGTTTTTCATTGAGGTTTTGCAGACATCTTTATATCTGAGCAGTGGTCTGCCCTGGTGCCTCTTCCTCTCTCCGAAAGTTCACAGAATAACATTTGTTTTAGTATGCGATAAGTTTCCATTCTTCTCACATGTCCCAACCATCTTAGTCGTCTACTGCTGAGCATGACCATGATGGAAGGCTGATTTGCACGTTGTAGTACTTCAGAGTTGGTTATCTTGTCGTACCACCTGATGTTCATAATCTTGCGGAGACATCGAAGGTGAAAGATGTTAAGTCTCCTCTCGTGTCTTGGGTAGGCTGTCCATGTTTCTGAGCCATATAGTAAAGAACTAATTACACAGGCTCGATATATTTGAGTCTTCGTCTGCAATGTCAATTTTTGTTGTCCCACGCTCGCTTTGATAGAATTTAATTATTATTTAATAATTCATTATTTGATTGCTTATGTAATACTATGTGATACTCAAGGTAGAGAGGACGACCTAAGGAGACCCTGAAACGAACTTTGTTGAGAGAGGCAAGAAATATGGTCTCAGTTTTAGGAGGAGATTGATCAGTTGCCCAGGATAGAGAGGTATGGAGCAATTGCTTGCAGGCCCTATGTAACGTATAACGGTACAAGAGGTATTATTATTATTATATGATACTATATACACGTGTCTGCATCCTTAAATGCCAATTTACTTAGTATTACAGCAGCCTCCCACGGTTTCTCCGGTCTGATCCTGTCTGAACACCTCCGATTTATAGATTTCCATACATCGCCTGGCTAACGTTTGTGTTCTAATGTATGTAACTCACTTGTTTCTTGTCTGTGTTGACTAAAGAAACTCCTCGATCCCTCTATATATGAGCGCATATTTGTGTTCGTAGATGCGTGTAATACATTCATTACATTCTCTTAATGGCCTGCCAGAAGGCAAGATCTCACTGGGTTACTGTTAACCAGCATGATTTAATACTGTTGTTGGTTTAATAATGTGTTTAGCTATACTAAAGAGCACTTTACTTCAGTAAACTGAGATAAGCAGACGGTGTACGGATTCATTTGAGTCATCCTATTAGAACAGACTACTATTTTCTCTTACCAAATATCGACTATTTCTGTTAGTCTTAACATGGTCCTTAAGAAGGAGATCTATGCTAATTTAATGTGAGTAGTCTAAAAAGGAAATACAAAGGGGAAAAAATCGTTTGTTATTGTGTTAGAAATGTGATTGGAAGAAATGCGTGGGCAAAGAAATAGTCACTTTGTATAGATCGTGCAAGTCTTGCAACATTTGAGAGGTAAAATACAATGTGTGGATTGAATTGGCTCTGATAGCCTGACCTATGAACCATTATATCTTATAGAATAACTGAGAAGATAAAAGGGGTTTTCAAAACTAATGATGACTTCAGTGCATCCGGTTTGACCGCATATTACTCGGTTCCTCTCCGCAGAAATGGCATGCCACCTGCTAAGAGCATTAAAGCAACAATAACTCCGTAGCTCCAGCAATAATATTAGGGGTCTCTGAAAATAAAAAAAAGAATGTTCGTGAACATAACGACGTGGCCTGGATTCGAACCCACGACCTCCGACTCGCAAGACAAGGGCTTAACAACTTAGCCCCAATGACCCCAGGGACGTAAACAATGTGTACGCCCACGCCTTGATATTGTTAACCAATGTTTTAGACCAGACATCTACATGGGGACCTGAAATATAATCCGGGAAACAAGAGAGGTATGGAAAGACCTAGTGAGACATGGAGACGAACTGTAGCTAGAAAAAGAGAAGAGTCGAGACAGACAAGAAATGAACTAAACTGACTTGCTCAATGCAGATCTGGTTGGAGATAATTTGTTGATACTATATCCTTCAAATGGAGTTCAGAGAAGAAGAAGACATAGAAGTGTAGTTCTGATTTTGACTTGCTTTTCCTCAGTGATTCAATTCTTCTTGTTTCACCATAAGCTTAGTTTCCTTCATTGTATGTTGCCAAACTGTTATACTTTTCTTTCTCCTTCAACTAAACGTTTGTTTATTTGTAACATTTTATTACATTCCTATCTATCAAATATTTTTATTTATGTGTTGTTTTTTTTTCCATATAAAATCTGGTCGATTCGTTTTTATACCGACATCTTTAAACTACAGGGTGTTCAAGATTAAAGCAGCCCCATTGACAAATCGAAAGTTGCCAGATAATCTATCGCGTTATGTTTATGTACTATTTAAACCGGTTCTGACTAGCTCGTTTTACGTCACATTTGTTCATCGCCCCTTCCCGCACTACAATTACACACCGTCACATAACCTTGACCTATACTACGTCATAACTGAACCTTCTCATTTTCATACATATATGCCAGATTGACTCCATTCACAGGCTGCTATTATCTTGAACACCCTGTATAATTTTGTATTTCAAATACTTGCTCATTGTCCATGTTTCCGCGCCAGTTTTTGCAACACGAATGAAAAAATAATAATATAGATTAAAAGATAATGAAATTCGACAAGATTCTAAACACGTTGTGTAAATGGATATAGCAAATAAAATGATACAGCAAGAAAATGAATGCATCAGTCTGTTTAACACATAATTTTATTGAATTTAAGAGTTTTATTTATTTGAAAGTTACGTTATTTCTCATGTCATTAAATGCATTCGCACGAGTGGTTACCGAGGCTCAAATTTGGGGTGTAAAGAATAGAACCACTGTTACCTGCCATGAATGTCGTAAGAGGCCACTAAGGAGGTTTGGCTAAAATTGGATGCACGTGTTCTAAACATGTAGAAGTCTATGCGTTTAGGGGCCTACCAAACCAATGTGTAACGTATACACGTTCTTGGTAAAGATCAAACACGTTGTAAAGAACGAACGCAAAGAAGAAGAAGATTAAATGCATTAAAAATCGCAGTTAACCGGAACTTTAGCAACCTGCATTTTCCCACAATTTGCCCCCCTTCCCCTCAAATAATCAAACTTTGTATCTTTAAAACAATACAGCAAAATAACTTCCCCCTCCCGCCCCCTCACGGTTCAGAATGAGACGCTAAATTGTCAAGAAACGTCATATCTTACTCAGCATATCAATGTCCTAGAAATGGTTGATTAAACTTGCCATGCAATGTATCAATCAATCAAGTGCCATGCCTGCCGGCGTAGGCGATCATGTTTCTCCACAACTCTCTCTGCTTGGTGCATGTAATCAGTTCTGACGTCGATCTTGTGTGGAACCATGATGTCAGGTCATCCAGCATCTTCTATCTCAGTCTTCCTCGATATCTCCTTCCCTGAATTTTACCTGTAGTCACCAAATGTTCTAAACCTTCTCTTCGCATTATATGCTCGAAGAACCTTGATTGTCGAATTCTTATTCTTTGATAAGGTTTCTTTGTGTGCAGGCCTGATTTAAAACCTTCTCATTTGTTTTCTTCGCTGTCCATAAATACATCAATATATATACAATACAATAACGATGCAATACATACATCGACAATTAGATTAACTGATTACTAGGTAAATAAACACAGTAATGAATTAACAATAGCAGCGGTATTCATACCAAGGTGGGCATGAATAAGCTGTCAAAATTTCATTATTCTATAGTTAAGCTCTCAAATGAATGAAGTGGTTTGGCCACTTAATAAGAATGCGTCCAAACTCCACAGTATACAGTCTTCTACAACAGAACATCGGGAAAGAAGGCAAGAGGAAGACCACGGAAAAGATGGTTAGATGGCGAAGCAGAATCCCGTGAAAGAGCAAAGATAACAATCACACAAGCCACCAGAACAGCGCAAGACAAAAACAGAAAACCACGATACTGGGCAACAACCCGGTAGCAGTGTGGCGACAAAAGAAGAAGAAGAAGAAGCTCTCAAAAGTGTTTTCAAGCTTCTAATGACACTAAGTTTTATAATAATATTTATCTTTTTTTTTTGCATGTCTGTATTGGCCAAAGCGTGAGCATAATCAATAAATATTAGCTGCTTATGAAATAGTCATTTAATTCATGTCTGTTAGCCGTCTGTTGCAAAATATAACTTAAAATCTGTAATCCATCCTTTGAATAGAAACAAAATCCCATATAAAGGCTTTACTGAATAAATTTCCAAAACAGCATATAATAATGGCAGTTTGGTTGACAATACTAAAACGCCATCTACTAAATCCGATTTGTCGGGAAAAAGTGTAGACATAATTCCATTTATGGCATTGGAAGGTCAAAGATAGATATGATGAAATGAAATTCTTATTGTGACTATATTTTGACATCACTAAGTGATTTGCTAGACATGATTTGTATGTCTAAGTAGAAAAAACATATACAGACGAAGTATTGAATTCATTGCTCGGGAATTTATCCCATATGGCTGATCGCCTGCCCAGCGTGTTCGAAGAGCGTTGGATGACGGGTGACAAAACAGCCACAGGTTCTCCAGATTTACGGTGTTCGTAGCATCGAACCGAAAGGTTACGATGTTCATGGCACCGAGTTAATCGAAACGAAAAAAACATCGCATATGGCTCTGTCACTCTCTGCAGAAATGGCACAGGACCTACCGTGAATATTGTACAAAGCACGAATTATGTAGCTCCGTTAACAATCCTAAGGCTATTTGGAAGAAAATCAGTTGTGAACAACCGGCGCGGTGTGGACTTGAACCCACGACCTTCGGTATTGAAGGAAGGGGTTTAACCACTTAGCCACATACACCCCACTGTAATGTTTATTTAATGAAACATGCACAAATAACTATAGGTTTGATGAGAGTAACACAATTAATGATTGATAGGGCGATACTTATCACGCAATAACGAATTCAAATACTTAGGAAGCATATTCACAGAACACGGAAGACTAGGCATAGAGATATGGGGTAAAATAGAGATATAGAGAGACAAATCAAATGCTGTAGCCTACCAGCTATTCATATTGTTAAGGTACCCACAAATCTCACTGACAGCTAAAACACATATGATCAACAATATTGTCATACCTACTTTGTGTTCATCGCCATCAAGGTGCGTATCCTTTATAGGACGTTGTTCTCTTTGCAGTGCGTCTGAAATTCACTCTGTCTCTAGCCAGTTCACCAACTTCGTCGACGGTCATAGTCATGGTTTCTTTAATATCTTGTAGCTGTCTTCTTCTTTGTCTGCTTCTGCATATGCGTCCTGGGGCCCTGCCCTCTAATATTGTTCTTTCCAGGCCATTGTGACGCTTGATGTGACCAAAGTATCTAATTTCTCTGAATATTATGTTGTTCATCAGCCAATTGTCTTTAACATTAAGGCACCATGCTACAGAAGATTGGGTCATTTAGCCTCCAGATATCGATTTTTGAAATTCATCATAGCATGTTAGTATTGTATCTCTACTATTGAATTACGCAAAGAGTTTTTATTTGTGATCACGAAATATGCTTCAAAACTATTTTTGAACGACACTACCCTCTAAAAATTCTTTATAGAAAATGTCTAGAATTGTCTTTGTTTGGTCCCTAGATACAGTGTATGGAGTTCAATAAACCAAATCGTGTTATATATCGTTGTAAAGCTTGATCTGAGTACTAACAAATATTTTAGATTTAATTAGGCTAGGCAATGACAGTATGCTGTAACAGACGATTTCTCTGACAATTTAGACTGAATTCACTAAATATTTCGTTAATGTGTGTAATGTACGATTTCCACCGCGAAAGAAATCTTCAAGATAACAATATGAGATTTGGCCCTGATATATATCTATTAATACTAAAAGAACTATACAACAGAAATTCCACCTTTCTCAAACAAATACATTTACATGAATTTTTGTATGAGCCAGTGGATCCTATTTTTGGCCCTGAATTTGGTAGGTCTTATTCGTTGCACCCCCAGAGATCAGTTACATGTTACAGAACAAATTAAAGTTATCAGCGGGACAGAATATTGGTATATTTAGGCTGTGCAGTAGAAAGAAATGCTATTGTTATTTATTTCACTCTGCTTGGAGACCGTAAGACATTGTTTACAATCCAAATCGGCTGCTGTTTCCATGGCAACCCGATAATTTATTAATGCGAAAGATATATAAATTTTCATTTTAGACCAACCTAGTAGTAACTGCTATGTATCACCTAATTTTACTAACAGATAAGAAAGTTGAGAAATCCTGTAGCATTAGCCCGTTCTTTCAGGACATCATTGTTTTTTCTTTTTTTGTATATGGTATTCATAGGATCTTTCTGTAGCATTTAGTTTCGAAGGACTGGATTTTCGTTCTTGTTTTTGGGTAATGGTTCACAACCATAAATAGCCAATGGAAAATGCATGTTCTCAATATTTTTAATTTTAATATTTTGTTAGTGCTTTGCCACATGTTCCCCTTAGTGCTTAACTTTTTGATTGCTATTGTCAATCTTCTTCTGATCTCTTTGTAGCAGTCGCCGTTATTGTTAACTATTGAATTCGCAGCTCTCCACATATCGGAGTTCCAGGTGAGCCTTTTGCCCTGTCAGTTGACATTATTTTTGTGGGGTTTTTTTAAAATTCAAATATAGATGTTGACCTTTACTATGTTTATTATTCGTCATGATTAGGTTTTCCGAACCATCTATATGTTACCAGAGCCAAACATGGAAAATGAGCAAAGCGCAGCCGCAAAAAATAACTACATGTGAAATGATGTGCCTGCGAAAAGCTACCAACAACACCAGAAAAGACAGCCAACAACATCAGCATAAGAAAGAAAGTTGTCACAGAGCCGTTCTGGAATTAAATTGAGAAACAAAGAATGAATTGATTTGGCCACTTTATAAGAATGCATCCAAAATCTACAGTATACAGAGTCTTTTACAACAGAGACACAGCAAAAAAGTCAAGAGGAAGACCAAAAAAAGATGGTTAGATGATATAGCAGAATCCCGTCAAAGAGCAAAAATAACAATCACACAAGCCACAAGAACAACGCAAGACAAAAACAGAAAACCACGACACTGGGCAACAACCGGGTCGCATTATGACAACAAAAGGAAAGAAAACGATACGTATCTCGCTCTAGGTGACATGAATCAATTCTTACAGCCTTTTTGTTCTCTATCAAATATTTGACCATGATCTAGTATAACTAAAGTCGTGTTGCATTAAAATGGGGTTTCTCTGTTCGTGAAATCGTATCGGTACACATCTGTACAAACGTCTTCTTCGAACGTTCCATATCAACCACTTGTTAATCACTCTGTGTGATTTGTATGTGATCTGAACCTAAGAGCGATTGTACGTTGTGCCTGTTATGCGCCTACAAGTAGGCCAGTACATCCAATTTCTGCGACGCTTTTTATTTACTATGGTAGCTTCCCAAGGCCCTTACATCAGTCACCTTTTACGACATTCTTTGTAAGTCGCAGTGGTACTATTCTTTGCTTCCATTGCGTGCCCTGGCACCACACAGGCGATATGTGTAGTGAACTATAACCCTTGGTTGTACCCAATGAACTTTAACCGGGTAGTAGGTTTCCATATTTTGCTTTGCAGTGTCTTTTATGGTCAGAGCATGCTAGCAAGAGAGACTATATGAGTGTGACCTCCAACTCCAGATTGATATAATTAGTGTCTCAGACGCGACGTTCTGGAACCCAATAACAAGGTTGAATTGGTGTCTGAATCTGACGTATTTCGAAAGGTCAATGTCGTCAACGTATCCATAATTAGGTCATATGTAATGACCTTACCTCTCCAGACTTATATTGATTATCTGTTGATGACATAAAGGAGTTCGATGAGACGAAACTATTGCTTAATCGCTTCGAATGCTCAATTGGTGAGACAGTTAGTAGGGAAAATATGGTTTTAATGAATGTACCCAACGACCACTTGCTTAATAGTTTCACAGTAACTGGATTAGGTAGAGATCACGTCACTAGGTGGAACTCAGAATCTAATTTAGCATTATAATAAGAAATGTTGTATGAAAATATGGTCAATGCTTGTGGGAATTAGTGTGAAGAGTTATCATCATCATCGCGTGCCGTGCCGGATGAACTGAACGATCATGCTTCTTCACAATTCTCTGTAGCTGGTCTTTGCAATAATTTCCGATATTGACGTTCTTCCGTGCAATGATGGCGGGCTGTCCAAAATTGTCTCTCTCTGTCTCATCTACCATCGATTATACAGATTCTTACAATATGTTCTGAACATCCCTTCTCATTACATGGCCGAAAATGATGACTGCCTCTTTCTTATATTGATGATAAGCTATCTCTCTGTCTTGATCTCATTCAACATCTTCACATTAGTCATTTTAACAATCCATTGGGATTCTCATTATTCTTCTGTAAAACCATATATCTGTGGCCTTCGGAGATGTCTTGATCTGTTTGTTTATTGTCCATGATTCGCATCCGTATGTTAGTATTTGTTCTATATAGCACTGAATAACACGCATTCTGACCTCAATTGACAATTACTTGTTGCATATAATGCTTCTCATTTTCTGGAACGATGTTTTCGCCTGCCGTATTCTGCTCTTTATTTCTGATCAGCATCTACCATCAGATGTTACCAGGATTCTTATATTAAGATAATTATAATAATTGCAATAAGAATTGGTATACAAAAAATGTAGTCAATAGTTATGAATAAGTGACGAGTTGTGAGAAACGTAAACATTCTTATTTTTGACTAATGTGTTGAAAACAACTTAGATGTTTTGGGTATGCTGTTAAACTCATTCTTTGTTATAATATTTCTACTTTAATTTTAGTTGTACAATTAATATCAGAAGATTATTTTTAAACTTTTACTTCTCTGATCTATATATTTGTTTTGTCTGTATTTTCATGAAGGGTCTCTGTTTCGTAGAGGCTAGGTGCTCGTCTCTCGTGACAACTGTACCAGGTTCGCTCCTTCGTTGACGCATCTATATACTTTCCTAGAGATAATTGCTCTCATTGTAGCTGAGATCGAGTTTCTAGTCATATCGGAGATGGACCATAAAACGTAGGTCCCGTGTTCACTTTGAGCACGTAAAAGAACCATTGGCAGTTCAAAATCGATAAGAGCAGGTTTAAGGTAATCCGCTATAAGGGCACAACTCATAAGAAAAGGTTAGAATTAAAATTCTTGCAAAAAATCTACATCTTCTTCAAAATTACATTGAAGATCCTCGCCAGTGCTACGGAGTTTGTGCACTGCAACTGAGATCTTCCGGTGTAAGAAAGAGATCGGAGCACACATGGTTATTCCCCGAAGTGCAATGATGGATGGCACTATCAATCAATCAATCAAGCAATCCAATCTATCCAATATTTTATGTTCTAACAACCGCTAAGACATGTCAACATCTAACAACCGCTAAGACATGTCAACATCTAACAACCGCTAAGACATGTCAACATCTAACAACCGCTAAGACATGTCGACAACTAACAACCACCAAGACATGTCAATATCTAACAACTGATCCTGAACAGAATTTGATCGCCATCACAATCTTTCGGAATTTTTCTCGCATATTCTAGACGACTTTCGGTTACTGCGTCATGCTCAAATCATCGGTACCATCATGAAACGAATTTCTCCGTGATCTTCCATTTCTCCTATTTGATGTATTCTTCTTTTCAGAATAGTCTTTCTTAACCCTTCCTGCCTTTGTGTATTATCAACTTAGTCGCTCTCTCTCTCTCTCTTTCTCGATATCCGCCTAGACCGATGAACCATATTTTATCATGAATGCTACCGTGGTATTAAGGGCTCCGTCCCTCCGTCCCTCCTTAAAGCTTCTCGTGAAGATCTGTGTTTTCGAGTCAGGTTTCTTTTCTTAGGCCTGCTATCAATTGGCAATCTTATAGTATGTGCTCTGCCGTCAGGTCCGCCTTTCTGCAGGGGCAGAGGCTAGTTGTGCCAATTTTAAATGTGTTTAACATGTGGTCGCGGAGCTTGTTGTGGTCGGTACGGAGGGGGAATATAGCAACTTGTTCACTACGTGATAGACCATAGTACCCGTCGCTGTTGTGTACTGTTGATGGCACTTCGACCATTTGTCTTTATAATGTCAGCCGATGGTTGTTCTGGCCTCCTCGTAACTGATCTCGAGATCAATCTGCGGTAGTCGCCCTACTTCTTTAGCTAGCTTGTCAGCTTGTTCGTTTCCGCTTATATAAATTAGTCTTAAAGATGTTATCGGTGCTGGTTCTGCATTCAGCAGAGTCGGTGGTACTCTCTAAAGAATGGGGGACTTGAAAATTAGTAGCCTACCGGTGACAGGTAGAAAACACGCAAAGAAACTACACCTTTATGTATGTATCTAACTAGCACAACAAGCTCAGGGCTCTATGGCTCACATTACATACATATCGCAAATAGTGGTTAACCAAGTGGTTGATATAGAACCAATAAGGAAGAAGAGATATTTCAAAAATACTTCAATTTTCTCTTTCTTATTGTAGCATCAGTCAATTGTTAATTGTTAACAATTGTTAATTGTTAATGTGGTCAATTGTACATTGACCACATTTGTAAAATAGCTAACACCAGCGAAGGAAACACCCTCGGAGAACTCTTAAATGAATTTCTTTTTGCAGACGATCAGGCAATCATATCAACAACAGAAGAACAGCTACAACAACACATCAACAGACTCCAGTTAGCATGTAACGAATACAACATGAGAATTAACATCGACAAAACAGAAGTAATGACATTCGCCAGAGAGGAAAACACTACCAACATCTCCATCGATAATCATCTACTAAATCAAGCAAAAGATTTCACATACCTGGGGAGCATTTTTTCAGCAAATGGAAGAATAACTAATGAAATTCAACACAGATGCAACAAAGCAAACCAAATGATAGGGCAAATGGCGCCAATTTTAAGATGCAAACACGTCACCATGAACACAAAAAGAGGAATGTTCAACACAATCTTTCTCCCACATTATGTTACCAGTGCCAAACCTGGACGCTGACAACAAACGATAGAAGAAAACTAGTCACAACAGAGATGAAGTGTCTACGCAGAATGCTGGGTGTAACAAGAAGAGACCGGTTGAGAAATGAAGACATCAGGAAAAAGTGGGTACAACATCAGTACTAGACTTCATCAAGAAACAACAAATTAAATGGTTCGGTCACGTAAGCAGATTACCATCAGACAGCGCACCCCAAAGAGCAATGCTGCTCCGATACAATGGGTACAAAGCAAAAGGCCGGCCACGCAAAAGATGGACCTCAGAGATAACAGAGGCGACGAAAGAGACTATCTACGAAGCGCATACTAGGGCCGTTTTAGAAATCTCTTCCTGACCTGACGCTGTGGGCATACAGGATTCGAGAAAGAAAGAAAGAAAGTCAATTGTTTTTTAATGTCCAGTTTCTTCTAGAAGGATATCTGCGTCTTCTTTTAACGCTCCATATCGATCACTTGTTAACCACTCTTTGTGATTTGTATGTGATCTGAGCATAAAAGCGATTGTACGTTGTGCCAGTTATTCGCCTACGGTAGACCAGCACATCAGATTTGAGAGATTTTTTTTTACTAGGGTAGCTTCCTTAGGTCCTAACCTTAGTCGTCTCCTACGAGCTGATTTGTATATCTCAGTATTACTATTTTGTGGTCCCCTTGCAAGCCCCGACAACACATGGGAAAAACTAATGTTTAGTAAACTGTTAATTTCTTGGACAAATGTGTGCTTAGTTGGAGAGAAGTGATCTTGGAAAAATAAGCTTTAAAATCAAAGAACATACAAGGAAACGAGATAATGTTACTTTTGAAACAGGACGCTTAGAAGAATAAAATACATCTGCAGTATTAGTTTTGCTTTTTTTTCTATGATACTCATAGTAGAAAAATGAGTTTTTCTATGCATAGGAATTGTAGTTACATAAATTATCTTTGTTTGCACAAAATCATAATTAAGAGATACATAAAGTAAAGCAAGAAGAGAAAATAAAACATACTGGTAAAGCAGAGAGATAGGTATACAACTAAATATCGGCTAGAACTGTATTTCCCAACGTGAAGCCCACAGTGGGACGTTTTTATTGCTAATGGGGGCAATTTAACTCGTTCAGAGTTTAACTAATGTTCATGATGTTGCAAGACCGATATATCAGCTTACGGATACCTATTGGAACCCTGTCATACCTCGTGGTATATAGGGCAATACAGTGTTAGGTCTGTATTTTTCATTGACCGTCGGCACATGATAGATGATGTGGTCAGCATCACGCCGGCCGCCTGTACTTTCCCAGAGCATGTCTGGTACCCAGTTGAGGCTGGGTCAACCTGAGAGCCGTTGCGGTCAGGAAAAATTATACGCCCATTCTACGCGGGAGATGAACCCAGACCACAAGCCTTGAGAAACGAGTTCACTAACAACTACGCTACCGCGGCTCTTGTCATGTCATGGATACCAAAGAGTTTATACAGTGCAATCTTGAGTTTTGCTAGATCAAATTATAACTTGTGATAGTAAAGAAGAAGATTTAATTGATGATAATTGCGATATTTTATTGTTTATGGAATGCATTATCGATAGTCGTAATTGTAAATCTAATGTGATAATTGCCTTTTAAAGACTGGGCGTTGCACATTCCTAATATGTCATTTATATGACAAATATACTATTTTGAGTTGTATCATTCTGAATATCTACCATAATAGTACGAAGATTAGCTGATGCCAAATGTGTGCGCCTCTTCAAGCTATTTTGTGAAGAACAAAATCCAGACCATGTGAAACGTTTACTTTACACTGAAGTAAGACGGCGTTTGAAAGGGAACTGTTTGAAGAGATTTATGAAACTATTTGATACTCTTAGTGATTTTTTAAGCGACGAACCTGAAATTAAGTATATGTTAACGGTCGATGGTAAAGCATTTGTGGGTTATCTAGCCGATATCTTTCAAAAACTAAATATATTAAATAACCAACATAAAGAGATAAATAAAACTTTTGCCAATACAAAAGCGAAGATATTTGGTTTTATTACATTTATTGAATTATGTCCGAAATATATTTCCAACAAACATTTTTGAAAAGTTTAATTAGCCCCAAAAATTGTCAGACTGATACCGCTATACTTGTTATTGTCGATCATCTGAAATGGTATCTGCTAATTTAAAAGAAAGATTTTCTTACTTGTAACAGACTGATTTTCCAATTTGGATGATGTAGCTAATGTTAGTGGATTTGCCTGATATTTCAAATATGCAGTATCAAGAAGAACTCGCAGAAATACAAAATGATGAATTAGTAAAACTTTAATATCAAATGAGTGATGGCATGACTTTGTGAGGAAACATATATAAATATCCAAATTCAACCAAATGTGCAAGAAAACTGTTATTACCGTTTCCATCTTCATATTTAGCTGAATGTGGATTTAGTGTCATAACTTATTTGCTGCTAAAAAAAGAAATTGGCAGGATGTAACTCAACGAGGAGACTTGAGACTGAAGCTAACTAAATTGGAACCTAAGATAAAATCTCTTTGCAGCATGCATCAAACGCAAGGTTCTCACTAAATGTAAGTGATAAATAATTACTAATAATTAAAATAATAAAGAAAAATCTGTAATTAGAATTATTTCGAACTTGAATTTCAGTTCTCCATTACATGTTTTGAAAATTTACTTACTGTGTATCTTCAACAATTTCCTAGTGATTTCTTCATATCATTTAAGTTTCTTCAGTGAACAATTTTTGGAAATTAAAAATTGTGTATATGTTACATAGGGAGGGGGAGGGGCAATACGCATTTTGAAAAGATTTGGTGGGGCATGACACAAATACCAGTATGAGAATCGAAAATAGAGCGAACAATATAGGACATATACTCAGTATGAGATATAATAGAGAATAGAGCGAGCAATATAGGACATATACTCAGTATGAGATATAATAGAGAATAGAGCGAGCAATATAGGACATATACTCAGTATGAGATATAATAGAGAATAGAGCGAGCAATATAGGACATATACTCAGTATGAGATAGAATAGAGAATAGAGCGAGCAATATAGGACATATACTCAGTATGAGATAGAATAGAGAATAGAGCGAACACTATATGATAGATATCCAATGTGAGATAGATACAAATGAAGAACTTCATAGACATATAAATCAAACAGAACAACGGCAATAGATCACACAGCTTTGTTGAAAACAAAATAAAAACAGCGAGAAATTGTAATTAACATTCAAACATTAGCCCAGCTAGAAGTTACAGTCTAGATCAGATAAGCCCTCAGGAATTATCCGTAACGGACTTTGCCTAATTAAAAGATGAAATAGAAAGCAGAAAATGAGACGTTAGAAAGATCGCTACAGACCAAGATAACGTATAGAATGTTGTCTGAAATTAGAGAACGTTGAAATTAGCATGGTCTGTCAAATATTAACCTAAACAAATTAGTCATTTGAAGAACAGTGAAACTTTGATAACATCGCGAGGTAGATGAAAAAAAAAATTAATTCGTGGTGTATCCTTTACAGGACGTAGTCATCAACCACAGTAAACGAGTCGTGGATTTTTCTAGACACCACTTATACGTTCAGTAGTTTGTCATTACTTTCTGAACTGGGAGGTCCATTATTATTTTTCGTAAAAATTTCATGGAAATGAATTTTCTTCCAAACTGCCTGCCGCGGAGTCTGAACCAGGTACGCTTGGGTTGTGATCGAGCTCACTACTGCTTAAGCTACAGACACACACTACAGAAACTACAGATGCAACATGAGAAATAAAGAGTTGAAAATGTTAGATAAAGAAATCTCTACAAGATAAAAGACGAGTTATTCAGCAGGCCACTTCTAATTACATTCAGAACGACAATTTTGTTCAGTTATACATACATTTCTTCTATTTCAGTTTTACACTTCTTCCATTTCAGTTATACCTTTCTTTCATTTCAGTTATACATTTACATCGGCTGACACTATAGATACAAATGGACAAAAAGAACATCCTCAGTACAACAACAGCGACGGGTACTATGGTCTGTCTCCTAGTGAACAAGTTGCTATACTCCACCTCCGTACCGGCCACAACAAGCTCCGCGCCCACATGTTTAACAAATTTAAAATTGGCACAACTAGTCTGTGCCCCTGCAAAAGGCGGACATGACGGCAGAGCACGTACCTGCAAGATTGTCAACTGATAGCAGGTATAAGAAAAGAAACCTGGCCCCATAACACAGAGCTTTGCGAGAAGCTGTACGGAAGAACGGAGTCACTTAAAAACACGGTAAAATTCATGATAAAAGTTGGTTCATCAGTCTAGGCTAGGATCCGGAGAGAGAGAGATAGAGAGTTATACATTTCTTCCATTTCAGTTATACTTTTCTTTCATTTCAATTATACATTTCTTCCATTTCAGATATACTTTTCTTTCAGTTATACATAGAATCAATAATAGAATATTGATGCGAGTCATCGACAAGAAAAAAACAGATTGCAAAATCTCTTGAGGTCACACACACACACACACACACATATATATATATAGATTTACAGAATAATGCAAAGATGACCATGACCTGCTAAAATGATTAATGTTGATGTATTGTCGAAGGAGGTCAAGGAAAATAAAAACGTATACAGTAATAAGAAAGATACATTCATCATCTCTGGAGCATGCAATGAGGAAATTATGATTCTAATACATTGTTGCAACACATAAAATCAATATGAAACGAGAAAGACAATGACTGAGAAAAATACTAAACAATCTGAGATATTTGTATGGAAGAGTGTCATCTTCGGAACAGACAATCAGCTCCAACGACAGACGTTTGTGGAGATCGATGATTATTTAAGCTAGTCGACATGGCACGAGAGGATGATGATGATCTGTAAATAATCTTTGAAAAGTCACAGTTGTAATATAAGGAGTGATGAGGTTGGCGTTTCAACCCAGTGTTGTTGATTTATCTGAGTGTAAGGTGATGTCATCAGAATGACAGAAGCAAGAAATAATGAATCTCATATATATATATTGCTTTTTTGGTCTTAAAGACGGTCAATTTACAAGTGTTTTATTGTGATAACCTCTGAATTTTCGCTTTCCTCTCATGTGTTTCAGCTCATGCATAAGTCTCTTCTCAAACGACTCCGCCCTTGCGCAATATCGCTTCCAACACAACCCTTTCATCAGCTAGTTTTTTCCATGTGCTGGGACCTATAGAAAAGTTCTTCATTGAGGCCTTGCAGGCATCTTCATATCTGAGTAGTTCTGCTCTTGTGCCTCTTCCTCAGAACGTTCACAGAATATCATCTGTTTGGTCATGTGACACGTTTCCATTCTTCTACATGTCCAACCATCTTAGTCGTCTACGACCACAGGTGCACAGCGTAAATATACATATGTATATATATATTCGATATATATTGCTGCTGCCCTCCATTAGCTGTCAAAGAGTCTCCCTTCGTTTATTAGCGCCTTTGTTGTATATGACTCTCAGTGAATGCTTCACAAGATCGAAAAGAGCAGGTTTGATGTCCATGACATGAGTTTATAACCTCTAAAGACCTACGTGCATCTACTATCCTGAGCATGCGGGTGTTTACAACAATGAGAGAGCGGCATTCTTGCATCATTGGCATCGATTGTTAGAGAGTTAAAAATGGATAAGGGGATGTTCTTCGGTCTCTTCACAACTGTCTGTTGGATGAAAAAATAAAAATCGTGGCATATCCTAAAGGACGTAGCCATCAACCACAGTAAATGAGTCGTTGATTTTCTAGGCACCACTTATACGTTCAGTAGTTTGCCATTGCTTTCTGAACGGTGAGGTCTATTTTCACCTTTGGATGTTTGAATATCATGTCTGTTGGATGAAGACACTTTAATGTTTGTGTCAGGTTATGACGTTTGCAATGTTAATGTCTTCAAGTCACCTCATTAGTCTCCAATAAATTCATCTGTCACAATCTTGAATTGTCTTTTTCATTACCCAGTCTATACTAACTAGAAAGAGCAATGAAGATATAATAAAGCACTGTGAAACACCTGAATTGATCTTCAACAATCTACAGTCTGATTTATGATTCCTGATTTCTGACATGGGCCTACTTGTTTTCCTTCGCTCTCTCCATATAACACATCATTATTAAAACTTCGGCAAAACATGGAAAGAATTGGAAGGGATGGCAAGAGAGAGGAAGAGATGGAAGAAGTTTGTTGAAGACCTGTGCTCCGATGGGAGTTGAAAGGTGATGATGATGATGATGATGATGATTAACACTGCATGCGTGAAAGGCACTCGACCTGTAGACAATTCTCTCACATTCTACATAGTCGCATTCTAAGTTTCTTTATTGAAGAACATCGTCTTTGTCTTATCTAAATAGAACCGTTCATTTATGTACTCTTTAAACGGTGTAATGTTTAACCAGATCAAAGTATTTAGATTTTCCAGACATGATATTGTTTATTAAATAGAACCGTTCATTTATGTTCTCTTTAAACGGTGTAATGTTTAACCAGATCAAAGTATTTAGATTTTCCAGACATGATATTGTTTATAAAATCTCCCGTGTTTTGCCGTGGTTCTACAAGGGGAGCAAAGAATAGTAACACTGCGACCTACAAGGCGACCGAGGTAGGGGCCTAACGAATATAACATAATAAAAAAAAGCATTGCAGAATCAGGATGTGCTTGCCTATTTGTAGGCGGATAACTGGCACACCGTATAATCGTTCTTAGGCTCAGATCACATACAAATCACAAAAATTGGTTTAATAACTCGTTGATATGGAGTGTTCTAAGAAAAAGAAAGTTAGTAAAAATATGTTCACGGTTTTTATTCAAGTGTGGCTGTTATAAATTCACGAATTGATCGTTGAGTAGTGTGTCAGTGTTTTATAAACGGTTCTAATAGCTTCTGTAGCTCAAGCGGTAGTGAGCTCGATCACAAACCCAAGCGTACCTGGTTCAAATCCACGGTGAGCAAGTTTGAAGCAAATTCGTTTCCGTGGGATTTTACAAAAGGTAAAAATAGACCTCACCGTTCAGAAAGCAATGGCAAACTACTGAACGTATAAGTGGTGCCTAGAAAATCAACAACTCGTTTACTGTGGTTGATGGCTACGTCCTTTAGGATATGCCACGATTTTCATTTTTTCCGAATAGCTTATCAGACTTGGTATCTGGTTCACCGTCGGCCCCGATAGTTGGTCGGGGCCAGCACCTGCCTTCAAAGTGGCTGTTGATAACATTGGTCACTAGTCTTCTTTGTCCTCATATGAATATACTATGTATGGTTGACACCCTTTCATTAATTAGCTAACGTAGATCAGATGTTCAGTTAAAACGTAACCGGATTCGGGAGGTGGGGGGACAGTTGAAGTACATATTTGTGAGCCATATTGGAGCTGGGAAGAAGAGGAATAAGCAGTGACGGCTCGTGGTTATTTTTATTGGTGGGCCAGACACAAATGTTCGGAAAAATCATGGTTTTGGAGTATTTACTATTTTTGTCTATTCCGGGAAGTTATTCCCTTTCGATTATCAGTGGAACGGACCACATTGGACCGTAATGACGAGCCGCCCCTGGGAATAAGCAAAAAGAAGCCAGGCTATGCTCGAAAGGACGTTACCTCATGGTGCCTTGATTTACTATTCCTCACATATTCAGACACACCCCCCACATAGTTATAGCATACGTGATCAGAGCAAATGGTTCTGTCAAATAAGAATGTAACGTATCTACATTGCTAATAGAGACTTCTATAAGAAAACATCACGAAAAAAGGAGAGAGAAAGACCAAGAGAAAGATGTGTGGATGACATAGCTCAATCATGTCAAACAGCACAAATACATATCATCCAAACCACTAGAACAGATATAGATAAAAACAGAAACCCACCACACTGTGCAGCAACCCGGTAACTGTGTGCCGACAAACGAGGACTAATCTGCGCAATAACTGAACAGCGAGAAACAACCCTTTAGCTGCTAAGGACGTATATATACGTTTTTTCATTCACTTCTAAAGACGAATTAACACGTTTATTATTATCTCTCCTCTGTGGGCTAAACACATGTTAACACGTTATACATTGCTACTGTCACTGCTATAGACGTACATTCACGTTTATGACTTAGAAACAAAGAGTAGCTCAGCCTTTGGAAAGTATGTAGCAGCAAAAGGATTCCTAGAGAGTCAAATAACGAGGTATGCATAAACAGTTGATATTTGAACAAAAAAGAAAGATGAAATGGAGACGAAGAGCAATAAATATAAACAAGATAGCTGATAATAGCTCTCAGTAACATCGATTTCTTACATAATTTGTTTCATAGATGTGAGATATACCTTTCATAGATCTGAGAGAATGAACATATACATATACACAGAGAAATGAACAATAAAATATAATGAGTATTTACACACAAACTAATAAAATATAAGTAGTAAAATATAAACACATCATTTTGTTGAGTATACAGGGTGTTCAAGATAAAAGTAGCGCGATTTACAAATCAAAAGTTACCAGTTACGCAATGCGTTTTGTCTATTTACTATTTATACTAGTTCTGACTTGCTCGTCCTACGTCACATTTGTTTATCGCCATTTCCCCCACCCTAATTACAAAAAGTCTAGCGTACTTGACCTATACTAAGTCATAATTAAACTTTCTCATTTTCATAAATATATGCCAGTTTGATTTCCGCAGGGCATGAGAAAAAAAGGATAAACAAAACATGCTACTTTTATCTTGAACACCCCGTAGAAGTAATATTCATGAAAGTGAAGCATTGTGGTTATGAAGAGAAGTGAAGGTTTCTTTTTCTCGAACGTTCCATATCGACCACCTGTTAACCAGTTGTTGTTATATGTATGTGATTTGGGTATAAGAGCGATTGTGTGTTGTACTAGCTATGCACCTACAAGTAGACCAGCACATCCGCTTTTTATTTACTAGGGTAGCTTCATTAGACGCATATCTCCGTTGTCTCTTACGACATGCTTTGTAGGTCGCAATGATACTATTCTTTGCTCCCCTGTGAGCCCCGACAACACCCGGACGAAATGAAAGTTTAAAGAAGACAATTATGGATAGAATTTCGAGAGTGCGAGAAGAAGAAGATTGAGGCAAATATGGAATCATGATGTGAGGAATGATGTAAACACGACAGAAACAGAGACAGAACATGTGATCTTAGATAAGGAGTAGATATAAAGGAATGTTTGGGGGCAAAGTTCTGCTTAGGACAAGTCAGTTGATAAGTATGACGCATGTTCATAAACTCATGGACGCATGATAAATATGATGTATGTGCATAACCTCATAGACGCATGCAGAATGATAAAAATGTAAAGTTACGTGTGAGAAAATGCACGTATTTTGTAAGTATAAAACCCATCCAAAAACCCCATTGAAACACACACATAATTCATACCATAGATTAATTAACAAACAGAGGAAAGCCACGTACAAAATAAAAACTAAGTGTATACACTGTTGCTTTATTTGTTTGTGTTCCTGTCTATCAAAGAAGCTAACCACTTAATATGTGTCCCTGGGCACGCAGGAGTCAGGGGTAATGAACGATATGATATCTTGACTGGCATTGCTACAATATCAGAGGAGTTTGGTTTTTGATGGACGTCAGATCAGGAGCACCAAACAGAGAATGATGTAGCACTCGACGATCCCGCAAGGCATGTCCTAAGAGGCGACTGAGGAAGCTACAGAAGTCAATTAAAAACAAAGCAGAAATCGGATGCGCTGGAATACTTGTAGGCGCATAACTGGTACAATCGCTCTTAGGCTCAGATCACATACACATTACAAATATTGGTTACCAAGAGAGCGATATGGAGCGTTGGAAGAAGAAGGTTCGGTCATGTAAAATGGTTATCGTACAAACAGTACACCACAACGAGCACTACTTTCGGATATAATTGGGGAGGGTCTCTGTGGCGTACAGGTCAGATGCTCGTTTCTCGTGTCAAAGGTATTCAGTTCTCTCCCGGGTTATTTTTTAAGAGATCCCTTATCTCAGTGTAGGTGAGATCGAGTTCCTAGTTATATCGGAGACGGACAATACAATGTAGGTGTCGTGTTCAAGTAGAGCAGATAAAAGAACCCGTATCAGTTCAAACATCGAGAAAAGCAAGCTGAAAAGCAAAAGTAGGCGAGGGGAAAAATTCGTTAGAAATAATTTTTTTAAAATTCTTTCAAAATATTTTCACCATCTTCTAAATTACTTCGTAGACTCTCGCCGGTGCTACGGAGTTCGTATACTGCCGCAAGATATTTCTTTAAGAAAGCGATTGGAGTACACATGCTTACCCAGCGAAGTGCAAGGATGATGATCCTATCAAATAATCAATCAATCAAACATTGGTTTCTGTGACAACGATCGACCACGAAAACGATGGATGATATTCTAAATATTCTTTAACTTAAAGATATGTAACATGTTCCAACAAATATGAGAATATATTTTTAACTTAAAATATTACTGACAGTTTCCAACAATGCTATGTAAATATGTCCTTAACTTAACAACAAATTACCAAATGACGCAGCCTGCACCCTCCCCATGTTTTGTTTATCCTGTTTTATCATGCCCCGCGGACTGCGCCATTACTAGTTTGATTGACTAGTTAACTCAAAATTTACGTCAAATCTTTCTGATTATTACCAGAATTTCGTTATTATTTCAAATTCGGTTAGCTTGCTACAAAAGTGCATTCGCTTCTCTACAAAAGTGCATGTTGCTCATTAAATTAAATTTTTAAAATTAAAACAATTTACTTTTCAATTTGCTCATGCACTTGTTCAGTGTAGAAAGGGAACACAACTTTATTCTACCTCAATGTTACCTTTAGCATCTCAGTTCATTTGTGAAGAGATGATTGCCACTAGTCATATGCACATTTTGTTCATATTACGTGTGTGCAAATATATGTAAATATATGTATATATGTAGACTATTATGAGGACTATCATTATAGCATTACGTCCATGTTAATTTGTGCTTCCATCTGTGTGGTCCTGGGGTCCTCAAGGGAAACAAAGAATAATACCACTGCCACCTACAATTCCTGCCGACAGAGGCTACTGATGTAGGCCCTAGGGATATTACACTAGTAAATAAAAAAACAGTACAGAAATCGGATGTGCTGGCCTACTTGTATGCGCATAACTGGCACAACGTACAATCGTTCTTAGGCTCAGATCACATACAAATCACCAGAGTGGTTGACGGGTGATCGATATGGAGCGTTCGTAGAAGAAGAAGAAGAATTGGTGCTCCGATCCCCACTTAAGCAAATCAGGCTATATCCAGAGGCCTAGCACGTCATTTCAATGTTATTTAATTCATTATTTAAATACTATTGTAATCATATAAATATATATTAAACTTCTTCATCTTCTTTGCGTTCATTCTTTACCACCAATTTTAATCACTCTTTATATGTTTGATCTTTGCCAAGAACGTGTATACGTTGCACATTGGTTTGGTAGGCCCTAAACGCATATACTTCTACACGTTTAGGACACGTGCATCTGATTTCAGCCTAACCTCCTTAGTCACCTCTTACGACATGCGTGGCAGCTAACAGTGGTTCTATTCTTTATACCCCAAATTTGGGCTCCGGTAACCACTCGGGCGATATATTAAACTAAATATCAATATATGATTGAGTGGTCAACAAAAGACATCCACATGAAGAACTATGAGAACTTCGTCGTCCTTTTTGAACGCTCCATATCGACCAGGTGTTAACCACTCTTTGTGATTTTTATGTGATCTGAGCCTAAAAGAAATTGAACGTTGTGCCAGTTATTCGCCTTCAAGAGGCCAGCACATCCGATGTCCGCGAAGCTTTTTATCTACTTAGGTAGCTTCCCTAGGTCCCTACCTCTGTCGCCTCTTACGACATGCCGTGTAGGTCGAAGTGTTACTATTCTTTGCTTCCCATGTGGGCTTCGTCAACACACGGGCGTGATGAGAACGGAATGTGTAACAATAAAACAGTGAATTTGTAACTTATAAAGGATGAATGCAAATGAGCATGATGTGATGTTTCACTGCAAGACATTTTCGGATATTTTCTCAGAATGATGAAAGTCTTTGAAATACCGCCTCTTAAATGGTTTTCTCTTTAAATAACTTTCTATGTGATTTTTTAAATGCACAAAATGTACGAATATTAAATCGTATACATCAATATCGGTATAATTTAGACCAATATAGAAAAGCGGTGCGTAAAGAGTTTTAATTATTGAATGTTTCAAATAGTATTTTGATTTCGCTACTTATGCCGCCCCCTTAAAGTGCCGCCTAATGCGATCGCCTCTTTGTATTATAGCACGGCCCAGTCGATAACTACGCAGATACAAAAAAGGACAGATATGTTGGTACTGTTGAACAACTTGGTATTATGTGTGTGGTCAGTGAATGGTCACATATTGGACAAAGTAGAAAGGAATGTTTTCTTCACAGGACCGTCAGCCAGTAGATTAGAGCGGGCTTCCTGCGGGAGACCGGTGTTTAAACCACGGTAAGGCAACGGATTTCTTCTCTCAGAGGCATTACAAGACACATTCTAACCTGAACAGCTTCGTTGCGACTGCACTAGCCAGTAGTCTTAAATTCCGCAGGCTCCGTCCCTCTGTCTTTTACCGCCTTAATCGGTACTACGTTCACTAACGACATGTTGGGTATTTTTACAGACGTAGCATTCTATGTTTACAAGACGTAGTATTTACAATGGCAAATGACCACTGATTATTGTATCGATCTAGCGAAGAACACAAGGATAGTAAACATACCTTGTAGATCAATAGTTTATCAATAATCGTGTTCCTTTATTGTTACCTTTCCAATATTTACTTGATTAAAAATCATATTTATATTTTACCTTTTATATCGCTTTTTCCCATGATTATATAATCAATTTCATATCGTCATTTCCTTTATAATCATGTTTAAATATTACTAGTTCTTGTTCTACTGTTTCCTTCATGTTTGTTTTGAGTCCTCCACGTTTAAGATGACCATCTAGTGTCCATCTTAGAGTAATTTTATTGACAGAGTAGGGCTCTATGCGTATCACATGTCCGATCCATCTCCCTCGACCTTTTTAAATGATGGTGCTCATATTATCATATTGATGCTGTGCAAGAATTTTGTGGTTAGAGATATTGTTGGCGAAATATTTTCACACCATCTGAAGGGTCGTAAATGCACTTCGTACATTACGCAGTCTGATTTTAGTGTCAGATCAAGCTCCTCCATCGTGGCTGATAATACTTAGGTGAGAACAAGGAGAATTTGCAAGAACCCCAGGGGAAGCAACTGAAATAACGAATATGATCAACAAATAAACACTGTACAGGTATTAAGAGCTTCCAAAAACAAATAGGCGCACACAGGATTCGAACCACTTACACTCATTTCTTACGACACCCATCGCCTAGCCTAGCAATGCAAGCGTCCTTACGAACACAACCAGCGAGCCATTCTAAAAAAATGACTCACGGGAGAGTGTCTTTCTCAAACGCTTCGTTACAACTAGACACAGAATAATCAGGTAAGGTTCGATCGAACAGTGTTTGCACAAACACATGCTATAAGTGTGTTGTGCTTGTATATATTTGAGACGAGACAATATCATACATACACATATGTATTCACATATAACAAACATGCATACATCATTCATAGTAGATTCAAATTTATTATAAGATGAGAACAAGGAGTTTTTTTGCAAGAACCACAGATGAAGCAACGGAAGTAATGAATATGATCAACAAATAAACAGTTGTTATTGGTTATTGGTTACTAAACTGACGTCATTGCACTCCTAATACGAGCTTTGAATGATGATTGCATGTTTGTTATATGTGTATACATGTGTGTGAATGTATGATATTGTCTCGTCTCAAATATATACAAGCACAACAAGCTTATAGCATGTGTTTGTGCAAACACTGTTCGGTCGAACCTTACCTGATTATTATGTGTCTAGTTGTAACGAAGCGTTTGAGAAAGACACTCCCCGTGAGTCATTTATAAAGAATGGCTCGCTGGTTGTGTTCGTAAGGACACTCGTATTACTAGGCTAGGCGATGGGTGTTGTCAGAAATGAGGGTAAGTTGTTCGAATTCTGTGTCTAGTTGTAACGAAGCGTTTGAGAAAGACACTCCCTGTGAGTTATTTTGTTAGAATGGCTCGCTGATTGTGTTCGCAATGACGCTTGTATTGCTAGGCTAGGCGATGGGTGTCGTAAGAAATGAGGGTGAGTGGTTCGAATCCAGTGTTTGTCTATTTGTTTTTTCGAAAGCTCTCAATACTTGTACACTGTTTATTTGTTGATAATACATAAAAATTATTTGAAAGCAGGTGTAATTCGAAGGAATGTATCTTCTAGTTTGACTGGTGCTGTGGTGGCGATGTTCAGAGTCATTATTTATGTTTATCTCTGATTTATTTTCAAGCTTCACGAAATATCATTCCGTTTAACGTCATATTAAACAGAAGGGCGTAGAGGAAAACAGTGTTAAACAGTGGACATATACATATGAAGATGGGGGAATGTTTAAAGACTGTTAATAATACATGTACTGACATTTACATAACATCTAGGACAACTATTAAAGCTCACATGAGAGTAGAAGGGGAATCACATTTGATCTGAATTTGGTTTTGTTTTCTGCATGAGATCGCATGCGACTTTTGAAATCTGATCTTAATTTATAAGCGCATCTCTGTTAATTCTATGTCGATCTACGTTAGATCGTTAGTCTTGTTTTTTTCTAGTCGTTTCTATAATGTTATATATTATGGAAATGCATTATTATTGCTAAAGAATTTCAAAACAAAAGACTGACTTCATTGCACTGAATTTCTCAAAATGGCTCGATCCCTATACGAAAAATGACACGTCATATGTCGTGAGTGTTGTACAAAGCACGAACTCCGTAGTCCCGGTAATAGTTCTAGGAATCTCTGTAAACAATGCACTAGTGAACAGAAAGAATCCGAATTCGAAAGCACTTTCTTTTGAATACAAGACAACAACTTAACAGTTTAACTCCAGCGATCTCCAAGTGAAAATGAGTGCTAAGGGAATACATACATACGTAAAACATGATTCTTGCACGTATATGTCTCTCTCTCTATTTCTCTCTCTCTCTACTTTTCTCTTTTCTCAAATAACCTTCATTTAACTTTTCTTACTACTTCTAAATATTGTTTTTAAGCTCAATATTCCGACATCGTATGCCTGTATTATTCAACTTCTAATTATCCTTTACTTAATATGTTGCTCAATATTCCGACATCCATATGCCTTATTATTCAACTTCTAATTATCCTTTACTTAATATGTTGCTCAATATTCCGACATCGTATGCCTGTATTATTCAGCTTCTAATTATCATTTACTTAATATTTCAGACTTTAATTGAGCTTTTCTTAGTTCAAACCTTTCATTTTGACTTGCTTTCGGATAATATAAAGAAAAGTGTATAACAGCTTTGTCAATGTTATAAAATATTCATTGAATCTGACGGAAATATTGGTAATCTAATAGAGACTTTGTGAAATCGTGTATCTGTATTTATCTCTTAATTTTCAGAAAATTCTAGTACCAAGATGGCAGATGTAATATAGGTAGTGTTATATATTTATGGGCTCAAGCTACAGAGAATTGTTGAAATTAGATATAACAGATGTGAATATTTCATTATAAAAGATTAGAGTGAAACACACAGTAGAATGTTTAATGTTCGGAATGGAATAGATTAAATGTCATCAAATCAGTGACTAACATCCAACTGTGACGGGCCCGGCAAGCCGACAGGGAGTAATATTGTTCAATTAATTCCTTTTTCAAGGAGCGACAATGACAACAAACAGAACAGCAACACTAAATATATGTGGCATGAGGGGACAAAACATCTAAACTAGGATATAACATAAAAATCAAGACCAATCTGGCTCTTGAACGCAAATTATAGCTCCCACACTTACTCTTAACGGCAAGAGTGAACATCCAATTTCATCATCAATCTGGGAAAAGACAATATATAATACAAGGGGAAGTCAATAAGTAAGCCACAAATGGCTGTAGAAAAATAACTAAACATGATAACAACTTGAAACCAGTTTATTTTTAAACATACATTGTTCCTTTATTTCTCAACATCATTTCTCGTATTTCTTTTTGTCCAATCCAGAAGCAATTGAGCTTTCAGCTCTTCGGCTCAGTGCCATGGACATCGTAACTCTTCGGCTCAGTGCCATGGACATCGTAACTCTTCGGCTCAGTGCCATGGACATCGTAACTCTTCGGCTCAGTGCCATGGACATCGTAACTCTTCGGCTCAGTGCCATGGACATCGTAACTCTTCGGCTCAGTGCCATGGACATCGTAACCTTTCGGCTCAGTGCCATGGACATCGTAACCTTCGGCTCAGTGCCATGGACATCGTAACCTTCGGCTCAGTGCCATGGACATCGTAACTCTTCGGCTCGGTGCCATGGACATCGTAACCTTTCGGCTCAGTGCCATGAACATCGTAACTCTTCGGCTCAGTGCCATGGACATCGTAACTCTTCGGCTCAGTGCCATGGACATCGTAACTCTTCGGCTCAGTGCCATGGACATCGTAACCTTTCGGTTCGGTGCCATGGACATCGTAACTCTTCGGCTCGGTGCCATGGACATCGTAACTTTTCGGCTCGGTGCCATGGACATCGTAACCTTTCGGTTCGGTGCCACGAACGCCGTAAATCTGGAGAAACTGACTTTTCTGCCAGTCCGCGGAATTGAACCGCACTCACTGGCAGCTTGTCACCCGTCGTCCAACGCGCTAGAAACACGCTGGGCAGGCGGCCAGACGTATCCTTTTTAAAGGACGTAGCCATCTACCACTGAAACGAGTTGTTGATTTTCTAGCACCAATTAAACGTTCATTAATTTGGCATTGCTTTCTGAACGGTAAGGTCTATTTTTACCTTTCATAAAAATACCACGGAAACTAATTTGCTTTCAAACTGACTGTTGCGGCGTTTGAATCAAGTACACTACGGGTTCTGATCGAACACACTACCACTTAAGTTACAGACGCCCACTGTAGTACTACAGTTAGCATTGATGCATATTTTTGTATGTGATTGTAACAATATCCGCTGTCAATATCAGTGAATCAATCCCGTGTCATTATTGATGGTGTAGGCGATCATGTCACTCCACAATTCTCTCTTCCTGGTGCAGTTAATCAGAACTGAAGTTGTTCTTTTGTCGAACCACTGTGTACACTGGTCTAACATCGTATCCCTCTCTCTGCACACATTCTCTCCGTCCCTGAATTTTATAAGTTGTTGCCAAATGTTCCAAAACGTCTCTTCTGATTGTATACACGAAGAACATTGATTGCCTGATTCTTATTCTCATTTACAGGTTTCTTTGTGTACATGCCTCTTTCAAAACCTTATCATTTGATTTCACCGCTGTGTATGTGGTTTTCAGCATTCTTCTGTTAAAACCACATCTCTGTGAGTTACATCGATCTTATTCTTCTTCTTTGCGTTCGTTCTTTACCACCAATTTTAATCACTCTTTGTGATATGTTTCATCTTGCTAGGAACGGTATACGCTGCACATTGGTTTGGTAGGCCCTAAACACAAAGACTTCTACATGTTTAGGACATGTGCATCCGATTTCACCAAACCTCCTTAGTCGCCTCTTACGACATGCGTGGCAGGTAACAGTGGTTCTATTCTTTACACACCAAATTTGGGCCCTGGTAACCACTCGGGTGATCGATCTTATTGATCGTCTGTTCATAGATTATGATTTGTCAATATAAGTAAAGGTAAAAAGTAAAGGAACCCTTTCATACCTCGTGGTATATAGGTCAATACAGTGTTAGGCCTGTATTTTCATTGACCGTCGGCACACAATGGGTGATGTGGTCAGCATCACGCCGGCCGCCTTTACTTCCCAGAGCATGTCTGGTACCCAGTTGAGGCTGGGTCGACCTGAGAGCCGTCGTGGTCTGGAAAATTCCACGCGCATTGCGGGAGCTGAACCCAGACCACCAGCCTTGCGAAGCGAGTTCACTAACTACGCTACAGCGGCTCTCCGATTTGTCAATATACAATCTAGAAATAGTCACAAAAATCAAATATACCACATTGTTACAGTGTCTTGTTCATGTTATTTGTCTGTAGTTGTTTTAATAAAATAAAAATGTCGTTTTAGTTTGTCTCTGGTTAAATAGTCGTAATGTGAATCTGTAAAGTGGTCAGTGTTTTGCCCGATTGTCCCAATATTTTAGATTATTTTGAGACAAGTGGTGCTTGAAATGTCCGGGGAATGATGTTTCTTGAACTGATTTATATTTGTCTGGTATTTGTGGCCTACATTGAGTATCTGAGAACCATTTAGAAATGTTCCGTCTAGTTTTGGTGATCTTTAGAAGTAAATTATGTGAAGTTGTTGTTCGATCGACCGAAGGTTTTATCTTGGTCAGTAGGTTTTTTGCCCAACTGGAACAATTTGAGACTATTTTCACATATCATTCTTGTTAGCTTGGTAGCGATTTTGAGGACTGTTATATTTATTTTCCGTTTACTGCATTGTTAATGACGGTATTAGTATATGCACAAAAGTTAAATTATTTAGGTCATGTGTGATTCCTGTTCTGACATACGGTTGTGAAAGTTGGAAATCAACAAAGAAAATTGATAAGAAACTGGACAGCTTTGAGAATAAATGTCTCTGAAAATTATTAAAAGTAAAATGGAGTGATTTTGTTTAGAACAACGCAGTGAGAGATAGAACACACCAACAACCCGTATCAAATATTATAAGGAAACGAAGGTGGAAATATTTAGGTCCTGTTCTTAGATCAGACGAAAAGAGACTAAATCGACAAGTCCTTATGTGGTCACCAGTTGGGAAAAGAAAATGTTGAAGACCTAAGACCACTCTTCGAAGAACCATCCAACAAGAAAGTAAACTATTTGGATGTAAAACCATACAAGATCTCCAACTGCTAGCAACGAACCGCAGCACAAGGAGATCTAAAACATCTGCCCTATGTGTCGCCTTTGGCACGAAAGGAACAAACTAACTAACTAACTAACTAATGACGGTCATGCGATTTTTAAGAAGGATACTCAATATATCAAGAAGAGAGAAAACAGAAATGGTACAGTCAGATAAGCAGCAACACAATTCATACAGAAGCAATAGGTCAAGTTGTTAAGTCATTTAAGACAACTACCCCTAGGACATGTATCAGTAAGTGATAGAGTAACAACATAGGCAGTGATTGAAAAATCTCCGACGACCACAGAGATGTGGTTTTATAGAAGAATGATAAGAATCCCACGGACTGCTAAAATGACTAATGTTGAGGTGTTGAATGAGGTCAAGACACAGAGAAAGCTTATCGTCAATATAAGAAAGAGGTAGTCATCATATTTCGGGAATGTGATGAGAAAGCGAGGTTTAGAACAAATTGTGACAACTGGTAAAATCGAAGAGAAACGCGACGGATGAAGACAGATAGAGAACATTTTGGATAGCCTGACTTTATGGCATGGAAGAGCGTCTACATCTGAGATAATAGCAAACACCAGAGACATAGATTTGTGGAGATCCATGATGACCTACGCCAGCCGGCACGGTCAATGATGATGTCCTTTAAATAGTATATAATTACAGGCAATAGTACACATAGCAAACGGACACAGAGGGAGAAGGACTGCCATGCACGTGATCGTGCTTGATAGAATAGTAGTGTATGAAAACCTCTCTGCTCTAAACGCATATAATGACGGACTCTCTCATGGAAACTATACTTCACTTTGACACCGCAAGATATACAAGACTAACAACACGAAACAAGAATGTAAATTAGCTAAATTAAATACATAGATGGACCGAGTAACAAGGAGGTGGATTAACAAGGTGAGTTTACTTGTGGTGGTGCAAATTTGTATGCAATTTATATGGCTTCACTTTTAAGAAGAAATTCTCCGATTATTTTTAATTATTATTATATTTGTCTTATTTTTGTCTTATTCCATTTTACGAGTTTGCTATTCATCAATTCTATCTCGCAAAATCTCATCCTAGTGGCATGTATTGTTAGAGAATAACTCATTGCGTTTGCAATGCCCACGGTGGAGTGGGTATGAAAGTTATTTCCTTGACGAAGGCAACTGTAAGAGACGCATAGCACTATCAGACAGTGTTTTCATTTCTACTTACTCAATGAACATGCTCAGGTTGGTCAAAGCTGGTTGTTGTTCTAGGCAGTGGCTGGAATCTATATTAGGCTGTAAAGTCACAATTAGCTATGTAATCGCCGTCTGTTGCTGGGGCTCACAAGGGGAGCAAAGAATAGTTACACTGCGACCTATCAGGCATATCGTCAGATGCGGCTGAGGTAGGGTAGTAGGAAGCTACCTAGTAAATAAAAAGGTCGCAGAAATCGTATGTGCTGGCCTATCGTATGTTCTTGAACCATCTGCATTCCACTTCAATATATGCCTTGATATTCTTTGGTCAATTCTTCTCATGGTGT